>CM073504.1:29400000-30645000 GCA_037074495.1 Acacia confusa
AGAAAACATAAAACAAAGACAAAAATCTTATCTTTGGACTAACATTTCTGCATGTAGAAAAAAAAAAGATCTGGATCTAGATCTAGACGCACTCCCACAAGAAAAATCCCTTCCTTTTGTAGTCAACACAAGCATGATAGTTAAAATTTCGTTTTATCACTGTGATTTTACGTTTTTACGATTTTTTTTCATTAAATCAATTTTACTAATTTTTCAAACGTTTTTAAGTTTTTATGATTTTTTTTATGATTTTGTTACGTAATGATTTTATGTTGTACGATTTTTTATATCTCTTCCGATTTTGCGTAAAAATTCGATTTTAACAAACTTAAACACAAGTTGTTTGCGTTTGTGCCTTTTCAGGATTGCCGTGTTGCTTCACTCCATTTATGCCTTTGGGAAAAGTTGCAGTCTGCGGGGCCCACTTATTTGTGTATTGTGAAATTTTGGGATGTTTTCTTTTCAGTTGAAACTGTATATACTGATCAAACCACGGTCTCCACTTATTAACATTATCATCCATCTTAAATTAAGTTTGTTTTTTATACCAATAAAAAATTTAAGATTATTATGTTTTTAAATTTTTAAGAAAATTCAAATATTTCAATTACACCTTCGGTAATGAAACAAACGAGCAATTTATAAGGCCATTTATCTAATTCTAATGGGAAAAGGAGAAGTTGGAGAAAAATCCTCAATTAATTTTTTGAAGAATTTTAGTCAAAATATTGGAAAAGAACAAAAGAGAAGAATTAGAAAGGCCCACATGTTGATACCACAACAATGCTTGAAGAATTAGAAAGTCAAAATTCTTACAAAAAAAAAATTAGAAAGTCAAAATATTGCCTTATTCTACACTCAAACTTCAAACAAAATGATTTAATAGTTTTGTAAATTTGAATGGCTGACATTTTTTGGGTAAGTGATGAAGATATCAAAAGATAACATCAGTCCCAAAAACAAAAACCGGTAGAGACAATAATGCATTCATGCCCATGCCTATGAGTATTTGTCTAGAATGGTGATTGCAACTTTTAAAAACATCCTATTTTGTATGTTTTTTATTTTATGAAAAATAAAAAAAAATAAAGGAAAGGAAAGAAATTAAAGATAGAAACCTATTTAGAGAAAAATAGGCTGTAAGTTTGTGTGCGGGAAAAAAAATTTATATATAGCTCTTGTAAGAGAAAACATGTTTGTAAATGTTCTAAACACATGGAGCTTCATTCCTGATGGTCAAATCATCAATTGGAGTCTTATAGTTTCCCCAGAATTTTCATGAACGTCCATTCACGCTTGCTGCTGACTTTTCATAGTGCCTTTGATTAACTCGATGATCATACAGTGATTTCTGTTCCAATTGGCATGAAATCTGGTGGAGGTGTTTGAGACATAAAGATCTTGAATATGAATAATAGGACCATGGATTGAAGCCTCCTCCCTTCTCCATATTTTATGTGACCGTTGGTATACATACTATAATTGCAACTTTTGTGTTTGGTGATTTCCGGCACACAAATTGTATCTTCGCCTTGCTCTATTTACTATTCTATTTTATTAATATAATCTTTGGTGATTTTTATGGATGAGATCAATTTGTTGTCTTCCCACAGTTGAGCCGAGCCTTGTATTAGAGCATTAAATATTATATTCCTTTTAAAGATAGTTGAATCTATTCGCTTTAGATCGTAGTGGTTGTTTGCTCTCACTCACATTGAAGGAGGATTTTTCCATTTTAAATTCTTGTGTCTCCATCTATTATTGATTAACTCCATACTAACATTTTTTTATTATAAAGATTTATTATCCGCTGGTCTCTTCCTTGCACATGCTTTGTGCTCTCATCAAAGAAGTAGGAAGCATGGTAGTAATCACACTCACTGTTGCTTCAAATTCCCAAACTCAATTGGTCTCTCTCACTTATGAACAGTCCTAACAAAAAGACAAGTAAAAACGCCAACCTTTTTGTTGAAGAATGAATTTGATCCTATTTTACCTAACCATCAATGCCTAAGCATAAGGGCCTCACATAGATCATCATCAGCGAATGGCATGAAACTTTTCGAGTGAAATTAGAAAACTATAGTGCACTTAATATTAATCAGTTACTTCTGGGTCCAAAATATAAGATAAAATGGATCTTATATTTAGGATTTGAGGGGATTTGAGGGAGTATTATCACATCAGGATGTTGGGTATGTAGTTAGTTACCAAAATAATATAGTAAACTTCACACAAAAGAAAAACCATTTTGCTTATGTTTATATTCTTCCTCAGTTTGTAATTAGGTGTTTGTAAAAACATTTTGTTGATTCCACTATCCTCTAGAGATTGATAAATGCATTCAAAGAATAACGGAGGAGATAACACAAGTTAAAATCACAAAGGATGGGTTTTCTATAGGTGAATGAAAAGTAAAAATAAGAGAATGCAAAAGGTATTCAGAGTAAATCGACTATTTTCATTTTTAGGCGCATAGTCAAGTGAATTCCTGCGTTTCGGACTTTTGTGGATTGCCATTGCCCTATTGCTTTCACTGTATTCTTACAGCATCCTCCCCTCTATTTTGGGGATATATAAAGGGTTTAATGTTTCAGCATTTTCTGCAGAAACATTTTTTCTGCCCCACCCACATAAAAGTGAGTGGGCCTCACTAATATTTTCTCTCTCTTTTCTTTATAATGTGACATGAGACCCACTCACTTTTATGTGAGTGAGGCTGAAATAATGTTTCTGCAGTAAAGACGGAAATATTAAACCTATATGTAAACCCCCAAGAGCATTTGCTTGTTTGGACTTTTTTCTTAAAAAAAGTTACTTATTATATTATTAATTTTTTTAAAAAAAATCTAAAAATTCCAATTAACCTTCATTGATGAAAAAACATAAGCAATTCATGAGAACATTTACTAAAACTCGAATTGGCAAAAAATAAAAAATCTTTAGTTTCTATGACACAACACTTTATATTTTTTTTAAATAAATAATGTTTAGCTGAGTTGGACCTCATCATCATTGTAACGTCTTGGAAAGCTTTTTGCAAAAGACAAAGCGTGTCTGTGGAGTGGTGGATCCATTTTCCCTGCCCATTCTTTGGATGGGCAGAGAGAGCTTGGCTCTCCTGGATCGTCAAAATCTGATCTGGACGGTCTAGATCTAATATTTTTTTATTTTTTATTTTTTTTAAAAAAAATTATTTTAATAGGTAGAAAATCTAAAATAAAGATAATCTCTTAACTAATGTTTCTTCAAAAAATAATTTTTTCATTTAAAAATAACTAAATAAAAAAATATTAGATCTGGACCGTCTAGATTGAATCTGAACGATCTAGGAGAGCCAAGCTCTCCCTGCCCATCCAAAAGCCAAGCTCTCCCTGCCCATCCTTTGGATGGGCAAGGAAAGTGGATCCGTGGAGTGGTGGGGTTGTCCTATTGGTGTTGTAAAGCTGCTTTATCATCATCGTACGTCTTGGATAGCTATTGCAAAAGTTACTCCCACTGCCAGAGCTGGCTTATATCCACTGTGCCATACGGTTTGCTATCATCCTTTTCGACAATACTGCGCCGTTTTGGCGCAAAAGCTGGTCCTTCTTTCCTCTCTATTTTTTTTAATATTTTAGAGCATTGATGGATATTTAAAGATACTTTAGGATACTGAACGGTATTGAAAAATTACTTCATGATCTTAAAAATATACTTCAAGATCTTGAAAAATTATTTTAGAGTATTGACTGATACTAAAAAGATATTGGAAAAAAATTTCATGATCTTAAAAAATTATTTTAGTACCCAAAATAGTTTTTTAAGATCCTGATATAATTTTTTAAGATCATGAAGCATTTTTTCAGTATAATTTAGTATCCTGAAATATTCTTTTAATATCAATTAGTACCCTGAATTTTTTTTTAAGGTCTGAAAATAACTTTTTAAGATCATAAAGTTTTTTTTTTTTTAAGATCGTGAAGTATCCTGAAATATCCTTTTAATATCAATTAGTATCTTGACATTTTTTCTCAAGGTCTGAAAATAATTTTTTAAGATCCTAAAGTATTTTTTTTAAATCATGAAGTAATTTTTCAACACCGTTCAATATCTTTTAAATATCAATCAATACCCTGAAATATATATATATATATATATATATATATATATATATATATATATATATATAAAGGAAGAAGGACCATCTTTTGCACCAACAGTATTGTCGAAAGGATGGCAACGGACCGTATGGTGCAGCGGATGTAAGCCAGGTCCTCCCACTGCTTCTCTCTCCCGTAATTTCCCATCCTTTTCCTCCCCTTTACCTAAAATTATACCGTTTTGGATATTGAAAAAAGGAAGTTGGTCTTTTTTTTTAAAAAAAAATAATACTAAATATTTTGAAATATTTTTCTAATACACCCAGTATCCTAAAATAATTTTTGATACATTTATCACCCTCAAATATTTTTTCAATAGGAACTACTGTATATCAAGTTACACCACCTTAAAGTATTTTTTCAACAACATTTACCGTCATAAATTATTTTTTAACTCACTCAATAACCTAAATAATTTTTCAATAACATTCAATATCTTAAAATAAAGTTTTTTGCATCTAATCCCTTGACAATATTTTTTTCCATCAGCACTCTACATCTTAAGTTTAAAGTCCTCATTGCAATTAGAAAAATATTCCAAGGTTCATTTTGGATGGACAAAAAACTATTTTAAGATACGGTGTGCCATTGAAAATGATTTAATTGTTATAAAACTAATGAAAAGTAAAGAAAACAACAAGAGAGACTTTTAGAGAGAGAGAGAGTAGAGAGAAGTTCTTATTTCACTGTACATTGAATAGTTACAGAAGACCTCTATTTATAGAAGGAAAATGGGTCTTTAACTGTAATTTCCACTTCTCTAGGTCATTAGGTGTAATATCCCCCTAATTATAAAATTACATCTCATTCTTCATGAGGGAGGCGAGGGAAGTGAGGAGAGTTTTATATGTGCGTGGGTCCCACGTAATAGTAAACTACTATGCATGGTACTATGCATAGGTCCTATGTCATCTTGTAATATTTAGAGACCTGGAGTCAATGAACATCCACATAATCAGTATATTCATAACACTCCCCCTTGGATGTCCATTTATGAATGTGCCTCGTTAAAAACTTTAACTAGGTAAAACCCAGTGGGATAAAAACCTAGCCAAAGAAAAGAGTACATCATCCATTGATACACTATCCATTGCTGCCTCATTAAAAACCTTTCTAGGAAAACCCAGTGGGACAAAACCTAGACAAAGGAAAAAGAGTACAACGTGTATCATCTCCCCCTCTTGATTACATCAGACTTGCTCCCCCTGATAATTACATAATTTTCAATATCTTCTGAGCATAACTCTCTTTCTGTCATCAAGTATACTGTTGTTCACTTGTAGAACAATTACAGAAACGCGCAATTTGATTATTCATTGTATACTTGCAAAATCTTTCAAGTAAAATCATAATAATCTTTTCATAAATATACATGTGCATATAAATGCACACTCTAATTGCTTCTGGCAATATATGAACTTATCATCATTCTCAAATATTTTATGCTTCTAGCATCTTGAGTCCTTCAGAGACTTATGCTTCTGGCATATTTAATCCTTCAGGGACATATGTTTCTGGCGCCTTACGTCCTTCAAGGACATGTGCTTCTAGCACATTAATATATTGTGGCTCATGATCCTCATCATCATTTATTACAACATATGCTATCATTTAAACATAAATATCAACAATGTCGACATCATTTTCGGTCCCATCGGATTTTATTTATTGAGATTTCTTTTTATTCACATATATTAAGTACCTGGGTCTCTTCTAGGACCATAATATTCAATTCTGGTAATAACATCTCTTTTGGAGATAACATTTCTTCAGGAGATAGCTCTTGTGGAGCTTTTCTTCATCTCTTTAAGAGATGGCTCTTCTGAAGCTTTTCTTAATTATCCTCTCCTTGATCATCTATATTCCTGTAGCTCCTTGAGGATTTTTATCTTTAAAACCGATGGACCTGTAACGCTTCAAGCATGCTTTATAACAATTCACATAGGAGCATTTGCAGTTAGGACATGTGACTTTATCACTTTCTTAAGGTCAGTAAATGCTTCTAGCATTCGATTAACTAAAATCTGCAATTGAATTATCATTTTGAACTCTTAGTATACATTTCCTTGTACGAGGATCAATATGAGCCAATGATAATCCATTCCACTTTATCTCTTTTACCCAATCTGCTTATTTTACTCCCCCTCATCCAATCATGCAGTGTGTATCCATCTGTGTGCATAATATTAGATAAATAATCATTGCATATTCAAAACTTTTAAGATGGAATTAATCTGGCTTCTGACCAAAAGACAATTTTATGGGGAAGAATTTGTTGGCTATAATAAACATTGTTCTTATAATCTCATATAATTTCTGGATCATTCAATCTGGAAATTGCGCGCATAATCTGTTGCAAACTTCTGGTTGCAAACATCACTGCAAACTTATGTGATTTATAATATCACATGTATCCTATATCATTCAATTTGATACATTTCCAGAGATCTATTTTCATTCATAATTAATAATATTCTCATAATCATTTTTATTTGAGAATAAGCAACTCATAAAAATATATGACTCGGATGATCAAACAAGTCATGCCAACTTTCCATATAATTTATCATCAAATCTAATGTCAAATTCCGGGGGAATTAACACAAATATTCACGGAGAATCAATACACAAACACTCACACTTGATCTACATCATTCTCCCCCTCAAGTGTGAGTTCATCAATACATGTAACTTCCATATAATATTTCATAATAACTTCATATATGATATCTATTTCTGCAAATATCAATAAAATTCCATAGATTTCTTAATGCATTATCAATGCACAATTTTGTTACTTCTGGTAACAAAATTTTCATCCAGAATTTGCAATCAAATACATATCAATACAAAATCATCGGGATCATCAAAATCATCGATCTAATAAAAATATTCACGAGTGCAATACTATGGAGTCACCGATGCATCATGCATCACTGTGGGATCACAAGCGTAACAACTCGGATTGTCGTATGCATATAAAGTCAAAAAGGTTCTAAGTTCGTGCTTTATAGAGAGCAGATCTGCAGAGATTTAATAGGATTATGCATATATGCAGAGATTCAATAGTATTTAATTTGGCTATAAATAGAAGAAGGCAAAGGAACATGCCTCACTAACACACAAGCATCCGATAATATCAAATACCAGATACTCACATATATTTCTCTAAATTCTATTGTCATGGTTGGACCAAGCAATTTTATCCTAGTTTCTGATACATCTGACACAGCATTACTTGATGCTTTGTTGAATGATGATCAGACAAACATGTCATTTTCTTCTTTACTATTTTCTGATCCTTTAGACATGTTTATTCCTCCTTCTACTATTCCTCCTTCTGCTTCAAATGTACCTACTTCTCCCCCAAGAACAAGTGTTCTTCCTCAATCTACAGGGATTGAAGGTACAACTGAAGCAAGTTCATCAAGGAGACCTGTTAAAAGGTGTAGAACTATGGCCGAACTGATGGAGTCTACCAGTCAAGTTCAACCAATAGTCATAACTATCAATGAGCCAGCATTCACAAGCCAACAAACAAGTATCAGCCAGCCATCAACAACCAGCCAGACAGTAATAATCAGCCAGCCAACAACCATCAGCCAGCCAGCAACAATTAGCCAGCCAACATGTAACATCCCAATTTAAAATACCGGAAATTTTTTTTTAAAAACAAACCGTGATCAGAGTCGAGCATTTCGATTAAACGAGTAACTGAATATTTAGAAGTACATAACCATAGTGTAATCATCCTTATACAGTCATCTGTTGTTTCCAAAAAGACAGTATCTAAATAGTTCAAAAACTAAAACATATAAACTCTTCCCAATCCGCCTACATCGGCTACCTGTCGCTCTCCTCCACCCTGGATCCTCCTGAACCTGAAGCTACAGCTGAGATCCAATTCCCAATTGGATCTCAGGTAACGGTTAACCTTATGCTCAAATAAATCATATATAGGCAACAAATATTCATAACAATATAACAGCACATCAATACATAAGCACACAACAGATGCATGATCAACAATGGACAGAACATAAGCACACAGCAATATATAAAGCCCCACACTATGTCTGCACATAAACCAGTGCCACGATCTCCCATCGTGTCCTCAACGCTAGGAAAACCTAACGGCGTTATCAAGACTATAACCCGTATAAGCTGTATGTATGACTGACAACCCTCAGCAAAGTTTCAGTATATAAACATGTCTACCACATATATAAATATGAGCAGCATAAGTATTAAGGTTACAATACGCGTCCGTACCTTCGTTGACGATTTCGGGCACTCCGGTAGTGTTGTGGTACGTTTGACGGCGGTACGATGGTGATTTGACAGCGGTGACAGCGGAAACAACGGTTCGTGGTTTCGGATATCCTATAAGGATAATATCACTTGTATGAATATTTAAGACCCAAAATAGGCAATCTAGGTACAAATTACCATTTTGCCCCTAGTTTGACTTTTTGGCGGAATTTTGCCAGAGCTTCGCTACTTTGATTTTAAACTCTCAAAATTTTTGCTATAACCTATCCTCTATCATATTTCTAAGATAAATATTATATTTATTCCTAAAACATGATATTTAAACTAACTTGAACAATTAAAAACTACTCTAGCATTTCTACTATAACTACCGAAAGAACTACTTAAACTAAAGACTAAGGACTGAAAAATTTACTCGGAGCTTTGCTAGGATTTTCTTCGGACTCCTCCTTCTTCCTTTCCTCTCCCAAATTTCGAAATCTTCAAGAGAGTTTGGTGTGGAAATTGTGAAAGAATGAAAGGGTATTTATAGGGAAAGAGAAGGGCAATTTTGTAATTTTGCCTAAACGAATTTTTACCGTCGGATCGCATATCTTTGAAGTGGCTTGATCTTGGCCCTCCATGTGTCTTGGCTGAAATTTTCCCCTCAAAAAGACCAAAAAATGACATCATCCTAACTGCATCATCAAGCCTTATGTCATCTTGCTTAATCAGGTAAAATTCCTGGTTCGGTGTCCTGATCGGGAAATTTCGTAAAATCTCAAAATTTCAAGAACAACACTTTGAAGGTCTTTTCTTCCCCTTTAAGAATACTGGGTTCTTCTACCCTTATATACCCAGTAAGGACATTCCGTTGTCTGTCGAAAATCCTCGGTATTCGCGACCGGTTACAGAAATAACTTCAGCTGGCACCAACTTCTGGATAAAAACCCACTGACCAATAATATGTTCTGGTTTTTCTTAACTCATTCCTAGATTCTCACAACGGAATTATTTTCTATCCGTGATCATTTATCCTGTTTACTATTAAAATACTATTGTTTATTTATCACATGTCTAATTATATTATTATTATATTTTAAGATCTACTTTCAATCTTATCTCTTATTTTATTTTTATTTTTTTCTTTTTGGCCTAAAAATTTCGGCCACTATATATATATATATATATTTTTTTTCCACGCACATATATTTATTTTCCAATAAATTCCCTTATTGGTTCATAATCAATTTCATGGATTTAGACCATATAAAATTTCCAAAAATTTCTTAATTAATCCTTTAATAATTTCTAATAATTTTCTTAACTAAAATTAATTATTTTCTCACTATAATTTTCTTAACATTTATAGTTTAGGCTTCTTGCAAATTATTAAAAATCTTAGAGTCAATTGTAGTCTTAGAATACTTTTTAATTTTTCCTTCTTTTATTTTCATAGGAAATAATTTATTAAATTGTCTAAATTAAGAATAATATGTTTTCTAAATTTTTAATAATTATTCCATGCCTTTTAGAATTTTTTATAATTCCCTCGGAATGTTTTATGGCCTTAAATGGTATTTTTTTTACATTTCTGACAATAAGTTTCTTCTAATTTCTCTTAAATTTTCCCTTTGAACAAAACCAATCCTATAACATGTTGAGACAAAAATCTTCATGGATAGACATTTTTATTACTATAACATAATTTTCCAGATAATAATTATTCGGGTATTACACAACAACTACAAGCCAATTAGCAACTACTAGCTTATTGGAATGTAGTTGCTGTCATGTTTTACGGGAAATTATACATACCAACGGACTTCAATATCATAAACTTGAAGTTCACGGAAGGAAGATAGGTATGATTTCCCATGCTGTTTTATTTAAAAATGTACAGGATAAATCTTATAATACTGACAGACTTCCAATGTTTGATTTTAGTAATAAAAATTTTGGAGAAATCAAACATTTTCTGACACAGTATTGCATAGATTTACAAGCATCAGGATATAACTTGATGCGTGATCCTGTATTGGACTATCATGAGGTCCTTTGTGTTGGTTCGAAATGGGCTAAAAACCCAAATGAACTACCGCGGAGTTCATTTCAAACCGACATTGAAAATCAATTAGATAAAGGAAAATAGCCCACGGTTAATATTCCATATGATATATCATCCCTTAATCAAGGTGAATTATATAGATTAACAATGGAGCAATAGGAAAGAATAAAGAAAACAACGCTCCATGATTTAAGTGATTATTTTCACTTAACCCTCGATGATGCGAGTAAACAATTAAATATGTCTACTCACACCATACAAAAAATCTATCAAAAAGGAGGGTTAACTGAGTGGCCACACAAAAAGCTTAAGAAACTTATGATGCAAATCTCGATATTACGAAGAGCTTTGCCTCATCTGGATCCCATCTCAAAAGAAGCAAAAGAAGACGACATTAAATATCTTCAGAATGAGATGATTAAGGTTTGTAATGGAGTTGAGCCACTTACTATTAAACTTTGTTGAAATAATATTGTCTTTTGTTTAATTATTTTGTTTATGAATATTCCTCTCTCGTATTCACAAAAATTGTTATAATTATTTAAACACAAAATTAGTAAAATAACTATAATCACAATTTATTTATTGCTTCATTCACTTCTGAGAATGAAGTTGGATAAAATTCATGATTCATAACTCACTGATCTATTTGATCATGACAAGAAATTAATCCACAATATTTCTTGACTTAATCACAATATTGCTACTACAAGAGCAAATTGGATATATTTATTTACAATCAACAATGATTATACAATCCCTTGTCTCATAATTTGAGGGAGTATTTAATGCCAAATATACAATTTTGAGACCTTTATACAATCGATGGCATACAAAATTTATGGATCAAGCCTTGTATCATAATTTGTCTCTTGGCTTCAGGCCAACTTGTCACATTAGCTTCGGGCTAATATATCTCTTGATTTCAAGTCAAAATATATGCCTCTTCTTAGTCTCAGGCCAATTTATACATCATATCCCCATGGCCTTTTAACAATTTATCTTCAGGATAAATAAATTATAAGCATAATAAAATAAATAGATAGAACCCACTAATAGTGTGGTTGCCATAAATAATAAAAGGGAAGGGGATATATATAAAGCGATAAATAAAATAAAAGATAAAAGATAGAAGGGAAGGGGGATATGAAGCAGTAAATGAATTATAAATAATTGGAGTCCACTATACTAGTGTTACCACCATGAAAAATAAAGCAGTAAAGAATTAAAATTAAATAAATGGGGCCCACAAAGTGTCACCACCATAAAAGATAAATAAACGCTAAATAAAATAAATAAATAGAGCCCACTAATAGATACTAGTGTGCCTCCATGAAGAATAAATAAATGTAAAATAAAATAAATAAATGGAGCCCACTAATAAATAGTGTTGCCACCATAAAAGATAAATAAATATTAGCAACATAAAAATAAATGTTATGTTAGGAACATAAAAGTAAATGTTAGTAAAGTCAGTATGGAGCTTAGTATAGCCACCATGAAATAAATAAATAAAGCAGTAAGTAAAGAATTACAAATGGAGCTTAATGTCACCACCATGAAATAAATGAATAGGGAGTGAGAAGAATATATAAACATAAATAAATTACTGTAAATAGTAAAATGTAAATTTACCATGAATAGTAAAATTACTATTCACTGTAAATAGTGAATAAAATAAAATTACTGAAATATTAAATCTAGACTTCCATATAGGAGTCTAAATGAATAAAAATGTAAAATTACTGAAAAAAGGTAAATTTACTGTGAATAGTAAATTACTATTTACCGTAGTAAAATAGTAAATAATCTCAAATCTTAACCATGGAACCCGATATTTAAAATAATCGGTAAAAGTATATATTTAATTCCATATTATGGTTAAGATTATCCCAGATAGATAAAAATAAACATATAGTAAAGAAGATGGTAATAAAATCTTACCTTGGTAGAGTCTTCGTGCTGATAACGTGTTATAAAACTAATGAAAAGTAAAGAAAATAACAAGAGAGAATTTTAGAGAGAGAGAGAGGAGAGAGAATTTCTTATTTCACTGTACATTGAATAGTTACAGAAGGCCTCTATTTATAGAAGGAAAATGGGTCTTTAACTGTAATTTCCACTTCTCTGGGTCATTAGGTGTAATATCCCCTAATTATAAAATTACATCTCATTCTTCATGAGGGAGGCGAGGGAAGTGAGGAGAGTTTTATATGTGCGTGGGTCCCACGTAATAGTAAACTACTATGCATGGTACTATGCATAGGTCCTATGTCATCTTGTAATGTTTGAAGACCTGGAGTCAATGAACATCTACATAATCAGTATATTCATAACATTAATGTGCTTAATTTTATTTTTGAAAAACAAATAGGCCCCACCTCCCTTTTTTACACCCAAATACTTTTGGGTAAAAGAGAGGAAAGGGATGGGAAAGTACGGGAAATGAGCCATACTCAATTTTTCCATAAAATAAAATAGAGGAAAAAATACAATAAAATATTATCTGAATTTTAAAATTTTAAATCAGATATTTTTTTCATTAAAATGAGTAATCAATTGTTAATAAGTATAATTAAAACATATACTCTTCTTGTAGGCAACAAAATTTATTTGAAATCTTTAAGTTCAAGTGTAACATCCCGAATTTTGAGAGTTGTAATTTAATATTTTATGGGGAAATTAAATTATGAAATTTGGGCCAAAGTAATTATGAGAATACTTGTGGGGAATTAAGGTCTATACTTTCCCTTAATTTATTTCGGGAAAAGAATAAAATTCAAAGAAAAATTGAAAGTGATAATTTTTGGGCCTAAATATTATGGAATAAATATTTTATGGCCTAGGAAAAATTAATTGGGAAATTGAGAATATATTTTAATTGCAATATTTGGAAAATAAAGTCAGGAAAATAAGTTGCAAGAGGAGGGAAAGCTAAGGCTTATTTTCCTCAAATTTTCATTATGCCACATGATCTATGTAATTATAAAACCACTTCACCATTTTTATTTTTATCATTCCCATCATGTGAAAATGGAGAATGAGGCAAGGAAATACATTGGATATTATTTCCTCAAGGCCAACATGTATCAACCCATCTCATATCTTTATTTCCATCGGCCCATTAAAAGCCCTACCTATACTCATCTTCTACTCTCTCAGCTTACCGAAAAAGAAGCCAGAGAAATCATCACCGAAAACAACTTGCAAAAAGTCAAAAACAGAGAAATCATAATCAAAACTCAAACAGCTGGCAGCATTAATTAAACAAGCAGAGGATAAGCTTATCTGAAGCAGTGATTAGATGGCTAAGCTTCTCGAGCTCCACCTCGAAAACCCATCGGTTTCTTTGCTTGGACCGTAAGCTCCTCTCCAAGTTGATTTATTATATAAGTACAGCTGCCTCTTTCATTTGTCTCAACGGCTGAAGTGAGGCCAGAGAGCTAGGGAGCGAACCGAAAGAGAGAAGAAGGAGTGTCAGAGAAAGAGAGAGCTGGAACCCAACGCCTGCCCTGTTTTGGGCTGTCGGGAGCAGGGGACATAGTGCAGCAGAATCCTCCGTCATTCCTTTCGGAGTAGCCAAGGTAAGCATAGAACCTTCTATACCTTAAGTCCTTCTTTGTTGATCATCGGATAATAGACTGAAACTGAGCCTTAAGAGATCAAACATAAAGCTCGCTGAAAACGAAAGAAAAACAGGGAATGGAAACGATACTGTATGGAAACTCACTGTCCTCGTTTTGTTTTTCTGCACTTGGGTTCTGTTTAAGCCGAAACTCATAGGTTTTATATATGGATCTGTATGGGTTTGGGTCAAACGAAACTTGTAAAAAAAAAATCTGGAACTGAACGTCAAAACAGGGGTTGGTAGCGTCATACTTGTGTCGCTGAGTTCTCTGAACTTTGCATTGTGTTATGCATCTCTATATATGTATATATACGTATTGAGTTTGCTGTCATCGGTTCCATATGTAATGAGTTTTTTGTCTGATGCTTAGCTATCGAGTTAGATGAAAGGAAAGAAGAAGGATATAGAAATAAGAAAAAACTGATATATACACAAGTATGTAAAAGCTTTTTAAGGGCATATGAAATTGCTGAATTATTTTCTGCATAATAAAAGATGGAAACCGTTAATATCCAAGAAAGAAAAGAAAAAAAAAAAAAAACGCTGCATGATATATATGTTCCAATGGGTCTGTGTTAAACAGTAGAAAAGAAAGAAAGGAAAATGCTAAACATGTATATATGTATATGATATGCCGCTCAAGGAAAGAAAAGTGGACCTACTTATTCAAATGAATGCCTTGCGTCTCTGTAATGGATCTGAAGATTTATATATTTTGTTGGATGCGTGTGAGTATTTTCTGGTTAATGGTTATGTAATAAGACAAAGCAAGAAAAAGAAATAAAAATGGGGGGTGCTGATACGTTGCTATCTTTTATTTCTTTATGAGTATAATCATACATATATATATTGTTTTGGGTTGGGTGAATATATTAACTAAGTATATAATAAAACCAAAGTTGAATATCTATATATATTGCATGCGCACTACTGGAGGGGTATTTATTGTATATATATAGTATGTACAATGAAGCCATGTCTTGAATGGTTAGTATTTATAGATTCAAATTAATTATTTAAAATATTAAGTTAAAAGAGAAATAATTAAATGTTGTTAGTAAAAGGAGATTGGTAAATAAAATAGGAATAAATAAATAAAAAGAGTTGTTGATGATTAAGTAATAAAATTTATAATAATAACAAAATAAATAAATAGGAATTAGTGTTATTAGGAAATTTAGAATAATAATAACAGATAGTGTTATTATTATTGGTAAAGAGTGAAAATAATAAATAAGGAATTATTATTATAATTATTGGGGATAATAATAATAATAATAACAATAATGACAATAATAGAATTATTATTGTTAAGAGAAATTATTAACCGAAAGAGTTAGTAGTAATTAATAATAAAGTAAAAAGGGTATAAATGCAATAACAATTTCACCGGGAGTAGAAGAGTCAATAGGGGTAAGGCCATCCCCTAGGATGTTAATTATATAGGAAATAACGCAGTAATGGTATTATAGGATATCCAGAGAAGGTTTGGATCCAGTACCGAAAAGGAACGTACCGCTAGCGCCAAGGACTAAGGTACGGACGCTTACTGTAACTCTAACTCTTATGCTGCTTGTAGGCTTTATATATGATGTGATGATTTATATAGTCATGGACAAGACTGGGTCTTAGGTCATAGATTGTGGCTAAGACTGGGTCTTAGGCCACCATTTTATATACATTCAGCTTTTATGTGAAAACGGGTTACAGTCTTGGTAATGCCGTATGGATGTTTTCCTAGCGCTGAGGACATGTCGGGGGCGTGGCACTGGTTTATGTGCAAACGATGGTTGAACATTACATAAGTTGTATGCTATGTATTGTGAGACATTACATCTGCTGTGTGCTATGGACTGTTTTACATTACATTTGCTGGTGCTATGTATTGTTTTGTTGTGAACCTTACATGGACCGTATGCTATGTATGGTTAATGCTAGAATGTAATGAATATCTATCATGCATACTATTATACTTGAGCATAAGATTAACTGTTACCTGAGATTCAATGGGCATTGAATCTCAAAATTTACCCTAGCTTCAGGATCAGGAGGATCGGGAGCTGGAGGCGAGGGTAAGCAACGCGCGTAAACACTCGGAAGGAGTTACATTTTGGAATAGTATCAAGTAGAAGTTGTTGAACCTTTCGGATTACTGCAACCTAACACGTCAACCGAGATCACCGCATTAAATGTAAGTTGTATCACGCTTTTATTCCTTCGGGGATTTTAACTAACCAGCATATGTCTGCGCATATGAAATCAGTTACTCAGTCGTCCAAACGCCTAAGTACGCTCTCTGTTGTGTTCTACTCTGATCTGGTAACGCCTACACTCTGATAAATACACGTGAATTAGTCTAATCAGAACCCTAGGGCTATTATTGGACTTCATAATACACTTAGGAAATAGGGGCGTTACATCAAGTGGTACTTTCTTGTCTAATTTTCTAAGGTAAAAATGGCTGAAAAAAAAATTCTAATTTGTAACTCTTATTTTTCAAATTTTTTTTAAGAACTTGGTGCACATATTTTTAGTGGGTGTGACTTTGTTTTTAATCGCGCATACCTTATCTTTTTTACTATTAAAAACTTTGGCAAGGGTCTAGAGTCAAGTTGGTGTTGAGCTTGCTCAAGAAACTTGAAGAATAGATTTGATCCAAAATTTACACAACCATGCCTACACCTAATCAATATCACCCTATTTTAGGCTTGTTCCCTTGAATGTTAAATTGATGATTAAGGCTGGAGTTTCACCGAAAAAGTGGTTTGTTGGCAGATTACATGGAAAAAATGGGGAGTAAACATAAAATTTTGAACCAATTGATTGGTACTAAGAGAAGTCGTTACGTTAATGG
Source organism: Acacia confusa (assembly GCA_037074495.1). Lineage (NCBI taxonomy): Eukaryota > Viridiplantae > Streptophyta > Magnoliopsida > Fabales > Fabaceae > Acacia > Acacia confusa. The sequence continues at coordinate 29,416,944 of CM073504.1, forward strand.
AGCAATGTTACTCATCATCCCCTTCTTCAACTTCCATTAATGTTTTTTATCAGCATCTTTATTTATTTGATTATGCGAAAGAGAGACTTCATTATGTATGTAGTCAAATAGTCAACACCCAACATCCTGATGTTATTTCTTTGTGTATTATATATTCAGCATCTTCATCTTATTTGGGTTGAAATTTCACGCTTCACGTTTTAAATTTGGTTCAATTTCATTAACTGACATCTAACGTCTATTAAGAGGTGAGGACACATGCATATATATATATATATATATATATATATATATATATATATATATTCAAGTTGCATTAAGATTTAAGAAGGAGAAGGGGGAAGGGGGTAAAGAAAGAGCAATCTCCCCAATAACTATCCAATTGTGCGTGTTACTCTCCAAGCATGTACAATCTCAAGTTGTAAGAACGCCCTCCGTGAATTACATAGATAAAAGAAAAGGCAAAATTAATATTTCATAAAGAATATAATAATATTGATATAAAATAAAAATAAATGAGATTAATTTAAATAATAATTTTATTAACCTGAGAAATTAAAATGACAATTCTGTATATGCAATGAAGCCATCAGTACAATCGAGAGACCCGAGACTATAAACACCAAAAGAGAACACAAGAGGAACACAAAATGAAATTATCCGTCCTTCATACATACATAAAGGTTTTCAAAGTAAATTCCTAAGTTGGCTGTTTTTAGCCATATATTTTTAATGGAAAGCTTTTGATGGGTTTTTTTTTTTTTTTTTTGGATTTGGGGTGAATTTATTCTTAAACTTTTCTCTGAGAAGAAATATTACTTTAGAAGTTTTTATGAGTTCAATGTTATTTCGAATATCTTAAAAAGTATCAATATCGTCCTAGAAGTTTTTTTTAGGATTTAATATAATATCACTTCAAAAGTTTTAAAATATAGCAATATTATATTGTGTCACCCTATTAAAAAGCTAATGTTAACGGTAAAAAATTGACATTAATTGTTAACATTTTTAACTGGAAGTAGCAATATTGCTCTATTTTAATACTTTTACGGCAACTTTGAATCTAAAAAAGCTTCCAACATAATATTATTTCATAATGAAAACTCCTGGACTAAATTTACACTTAAACCTTTTTTTAACTCCTTATTTTCTTATATCATGTATTCCTTTGTGTAGTCAACAGTCAAGTCAAGTCATCCGCATTTGTGACTTCTGTGGATTGCCGTGTTGCTTCGCTGTATTTATGCTTTTGGGAAAAATTACACTATGGGGGCATTTATTTGAGTGTCGTGAATATTTTGGATGTTTTCACTTTTCAATCACTCTCATGAAATCAAACAACAACTAGAAGCCACGTAGGATTATTTTGTTAGTGATTCAAGGTATTGAATTAATTTTTGATGTTATAATACTATGATGAGAATTTAAATTATTTTTCAATTTTTTACTCCCCACCGGTCTGGCTCCGGGTTGGCTCTGAGTTGACTGACTAACCCTTAACTCATTGCCTCGACCAGTTTAGAGGCTGGTCCGAGTTTAATAACCTTGCAAATAACTCTAGTATTTTTTTCTCCATTTTCAGGTACTACGTAAAATTTGTTTAAGAACCTAAGTACAATTTATTTTGAGTGGGTGTAACTTCTTTTAATTGTTTGCAACTTATATTTAACTAGTTGGAAAATAAAAGATATTTACGATATTTTGCATATTACTTTTTTTTAAAAAAAGTAACACCCACTACGAATAAGTGTACTCGATCAAAGAAATTGATCTTATAATGAATTTTAACAATCCACCCAAAAAAAAAATGTCATAATTCTTTAAAAAGTAATATTCAGAAAAGCAATTCACATGTTTTGTCTAATAATATATGAAAAATTCACAAGCATTTTATATGTAACATCAAAGTGAATTTTTTATCTAACTCTTGCATTAAAGGCAAGAGGTAGTAATATTTGTCATAAAGTGATTTTTAACATTTCTCATATTAATTACAGGCTCAAACTACCACATCATATAATTTCTACTATGTTTCACCATCCTTATTAAATACAGGCATACATTATTTTTATGTCTATTGAAATTATTAAGGTATCTTCCAAAAAAAGAATAAAAATTATTTTTAGAAGGCATTTAATAATAGGGACAGGAGGCCTACAAAACTTTATGGTCATTGACCAATAAGTCAAGTCGTCCCGCGTCGGTGACTTTTGTCAATTTCCATGAAACTTCATTGTAGTTATACATGTAACACCCCGAATTTTGGGTCTAAAGGTTGGTGAATTAGCCTATTTTTGAGAGACTACTAGGCACTATTTATGAGGAGTGCAAAGTCTTGAGCTTAGTATGGGAAAGAGCTTAAGTTAATTAGCAAAGTTATTTCAGAAAATCTTGGTAAAAGGTTAGGAAATAATTAAGGGGAAAATTAAATATATTAACAAGTGTGATTATGTGTATATAGAATAAATGGTGTCAACATATGTGAGTCTTGTGTGTGTTACATGTAGCTTAAGGGGATTAGGTGTTTTGTTTATTGTGACATGTGTGAACAATAATAAGCATGTTGTGTAATATATGTGTAGGTGTGTTGCCTATAGATGTTAAGAGTGATTAAATGTGATGTGTGTGTAATCCAATAATGCTGATTATAATTTAACGCCACCTCATTGTCTCATATCCATTAATTGATCATTCCATTCATTCTTTCTATTCGGTCAAAACCTATTCCCTCCGTGTCAATAAATTAAGTATGAACAGCAAAACCAAATGAGTATTAAGCCAAATCATGACAGCTCATTCACCTTAAGCCGCCACATGTTTAGCATTTAGATCAAATCACCTCTTCTTATTAATCTCATGACAACGCATATATACACACATTACACATTCATTTCATATCATGACACGGTTCACCTTGTATCATCAAATCTAGCCACGTATGCCTATTCTTCGGCCAAGACACAAATGCACAAGAAATATATAAATACTTTGAAATGATCCATTCATTCAATTCGGCCAAGCTTCCACAAACCGAAAAGGGAAGAGTTGTGTAAAGAAAGAGCGAAGAGGAAACAAATAAGAAAGGGAGGTCACCATAGGAGAGCATAACCGAAAAGAATCATTAAAGAAGGGAGGTATAGGGAAAGATATGATCAAGGTACTAACCTTTCTCTCACATATCATGTATATCTTTATATGCTTGTATTTATCATTGTATATATTTATATAAATGCATGAATGTTGAATGTGTGGTGTGATTGGTATGTATAAGTAATGATTGTACTTGCTGTATCATGTATACATTGTATGTGAGTGATTGCTAACGTTACTACTGGGATTCATTTGAATCCCAAGAGTATTTTCGAAATAGCTTTATTTTGCAGCTAGGGCAAGTAGCCCGAGAGCTAAGAAGGAAGAGCTGGAGGTAGAGACCAAAAAGGAAGAAGATTTTAGCTTTTAGATTTATTTTACTGAAGTGTAAATTCTACTGTATAGGAATAGTAGCTTCAGTAGCAAGTTTTTGTTTTAAGAGATGTTTCCGTATGCGTAGTGATGAATAAAAAGGTGATTTTGGACGGGCGTTACAATACAACAGCACCAGCCTTTTGCTTTTGTAAAAACTTAGAATCTGAAGGGTCCATTTATTTGTGTATCATAATTTGGGTCTTAAGATAATTCCTAATGACACTCCATTATGATCTCAAATATGCGCTTTACGTGTGTAAGCCAACCAACTCAAGCATTAGCTTCTCTAAAATCATACGTGGTCATATGGAGCAACTTGTTTTATACCATCCGGATGGATATAAAGAATGTGATCGCAGAAAAAATTCCCCAACAACTTATAAGCATCCTATAACAATTTTTGATATGATTAAGAAAGGATAGTAAGGTCCATGGTAACTCACAAGTTCAGATAGGTCAAAATAAAAAAGCATTATTTACTTTTACATATCACTTTTTTACTAGTGAGAACAAGAGCACAAGCAAAAGTCATCAATATGAAACTTGAACTCCTCTATTGTCTCATATCCTTCAAAGTTATTTCGTAATATTGAGCCTACAGACGCAACTAAATGAAGTAAAGAAATCGATAGATTGAAATCAATATATAGATCTAAATAAAGCTAGAGAGATTTTTATATATATTTATCTATTTTTCCTTCAATTATCAAAAGAAAGAACTAGAAAGGTCCACATCTTGATACAGAGATTATTGTCATTATTGTGGTTGTCAACATGTCAAGTCGTCGTTGGCTTGAGAGATTATTGTCATTATTGTGGTTGTTTTGTGTATTGCCATGTTGCTTCATTTGTCCTGCGCTTCTACATGGCTTTTGGAAAAGAAAGAACTAGAAAGGTCCACATCTTGATACAACAACCCTAATTTACATATATTAAAAGTTTTACAAATTTGAATGGCTGACATTTTTAATGGTAGGTGATGAAGATATCAAAAATAAAGAGTGCTAGAGACAATAATGCATCTATCCACATGCTCATGTCTCTAAAGACTTGTTTGTAATGCGATTTCTGCCATCTAAAATAGTTTGTCATCAATCGTTAGAATTAATTCAACCCAAATAAAAAAAAATGATCATCTTTAAACAAAGAATTGAAAACGTAGAACTTACTTTCTAGTCTAAAGTTGATGGGGATGATTGTTGGCAATATTATATGATGACCAAGATTCTTTGCGCAAAAGCTTAATGGCACATAACTTCAATTCTTCAGGAAGAGAATCCAGATCTCCTGTATAAATCCTCACTTTTGAAGGCTTTTCTTTGTCTGACTTGTACAATTTAAGGAATTTTAAATTATACACTCCTGAAAATTAATTTCTACTTGTGAGTGTAATCCTTTCTATGTTGCTCATGTCTATTGATAAGCATTGAATTGCCTCACTTCAACCCTCTAGTGATCAAATCATGGGAAAACATTATTAATATCTAAAAGATATCAAATAAGAAACAGAACAATTAAATATATTTCTTTTATATAATCTAAATGATCATGCATGAGCAGGTTTTTTACATCTTCCGAAACTCCAATAACCGGGTGAAATCTATCTTGAATTTTTTTTTTTGGATGTTTTCAATCGCTTCCATCCTATAAAAAAACAATGGAACTTTCCTGAAGCTATGTTCCTGTTTGGATTTTATCTATAATGATTTTTATCCCAAAAATGGAATCTATCCTAATGGAATAAAGATTAATAATAAACGCATAGTAATTAACCGCTTGTATTATGTACTCCCTCTATATCCTTGTTATAAAGTGTGTTTTGACAATTTCAAACATCTTTAAAAAATTTATTATATTATTATATTTATAAAAAAAATTCAAAAGTTTCAATCACAACTTGATTAATGAAATAAATTAAACATAAGAAATTTAAGAGGCCATTTATTAAAGGGAAAATCATGTTTAGGTCATAACCAACCAACGGAAATAATATCATAAAAGTCCTATGAGCTTGTTAATAACAAGTTAAATAACAACCATCATTAAGTGGATCAGTTACCATTAACATATTATAAGACTTTTTTTAATATTATTTATTTTGGTTGGGACTTAAACGTGATTATCCCTTTATTAAATTCTGATGGGCCAAAACAAAAAAGCATTAGTTACTTTTACGTAACACTTTATTCACTAGTGAAAACTTGAGCACCATCAATAAGGAACTTGAACGTAACTCCCCTATTGTCTATGAAAGATTACATTTTTACCAATCCCTAAGACAGTGGTATCTGAGCAAAAGAGAGAGAGAGAGTGAAAGACAAAGAGTGGTAGAGATAATGCATCATAATGGTCGTGTCTTTAAGCAATAGGAGAGAAAATTATAAAGAGTATGCTATTTTTCGTCGTTTCTTCGTTATATCACGCCAGCCCTTTTTTTGTCAACAAGTCAAGTTGTCAGCATTTGTGACTTTTGTGATTGCTGTGTCGCTTCCACACTTTTTTTTTTTTTTAACAAATTTTTAGGAGAGGGGTTGAGTTTACCCACAGACCAAAAGCAGGGCGCTATGACTTTGCTCCCAGGGTTGATAACTCTCCATATTTTATATATTTGAATTATATTTTAAAGATATTTGGAGAATTATTTAAACAATTTATAGAGATTTGGTGCATCATTTATGGAGTTTCAATTTAAAATAAATGTTTTTAAGTTTAGGAAATAATAAATGATAAGTTTTCTAAAAATAGAAAAGAAGAAATAAAGATTAGGAATAAAGATTTTATCTATAATGATTTTTATCCCAAAAATGGAATCTATCCATTAGGAATAAAGATTAATAATAAACGCATAGCACTAGTTAACCACTTGTATTAAAAAGTGTTTAATGGCTTCTGAAGAGGTGGAAATGATGTCGTTTCAAGGCAATGAAACTAACAAATATCTTACATTTTCAAGAGGTGGAGATTTGGATATCGAAATTACAGCTGTACGGTTTTACAAGTAATTCTAATTTCTCAATGTTTTTTCCCATTTCCACGTAACATCGGATTAACTATGTTACCGTGATTTGCTCCACATATTTTAGGTTTCTGGTTATGTTGTCTACGTTGTCATAGTCAACAAATATTTTCTCCCCATTAAACAAAATATTTATTATATCTGTAACAGTGTGACATCATCATTTTAAAAGTAGATGTACTTTTTATTCAAGATCATCAATTTTTTTATGATCCAAAAAATAAAGAAGAATAAAAAGATGTTTTCTTCTCTATCTCAAATCCCGGCCATGGATATGGATAATGCTTCTGCGCTCTGAGCCGCCGTAGATATTAAAAATCAGCCTCAGCGTCTTGACTTTCAGGGTGAGAATGATCACAAAGGTCCTTTCTTTGTTTTTTTTCTCCTGTGAAATCAAACGCTCCTCCAACCGCAAGGACACGAAAAGCTCAAATATAATAAAAAAAATTCCGGGAAATCAAGAACAGGAATGAACATTAATATTGAGAGTTCAAAGTTGAAATTGTCATCTTTGTCACTTCACTTCGCTGGTTAGATCTTACTGAGCTTGGCAGATTCAATGAACGTTTCAACTTTGTTTCTGAACATGGAGAGCTTAAGTGTTAGTGCATGTATACTGAGTTCACCTTTCTTTTGATTAGTTAAAAGATTTTTGTAGTGTAGGATCTTGGAATTAGACTTATCAGAATACAAAAGATTTAATTTCTGCCAGATTTGAGTGGCTATTTCCAGACCAACTAAGTCAGGGAGAACAGAGGATGTTACCGATGAGAGAAGCCACGACGCAAGCGCTGAGTCGAGCTGTTCATAGACTTCAAACACTGGATTATCAATCATCTGTGTGTTTCTGCATCACGAATCTGTAAGAATTGTCTCATGTGGCTGTGATAAATGTATATGATTTAATAATTAATGAAGGGGCTAAATGACTATTGGTAAATGACTTTTGGGAAGAGATTTCTTGACTGCTTGATGGGAGCAGTCATATCCCTAGGATGTGAAAATGGAAGAAATCACCAAGAGGGGTCTTTTGAACTCTTTTTCAAAACTTGAAAAGTAAATAACGAAAGAGTAAGAGAAGAAAAGCTAGACACACAAGATTTATACTAGTTCGGTCTTAACATTGACCTATGTCTAGTCCCCAGATATCTTCTGGGTATTTCCACTAGTTCAATAGGCTTTAACTACAATAATGTAAACCACATGCAATCCTATTCACCTAGGACTTGCTCCCCCTTACACTTTGTAATTAAACAACCCAACTCACAGGTTCCACAACCTTAAGTTTATACAAACAAATGTTTGAAAATTTTTTTCAAAGAATCAAGACTCTCAAAAGAGTAAATATTGATAAACACTTAAGAATAGATCAAAAACCACAATACAGACTCAAATTGCAAATGTAATCAAATGTAGCTTCGTTGTGTGTGTCTTGCTCTGAGTCTTTATAGCCTTTTATAGGCTAACTAGAGTAACTAGCCGTTGTATTTTCTTCTCTAACGTTCAGCTGCAAATCTGGAAAATGACAGTTGCATATTTTCCTCTGTTCTTTCAATTCTCAGTTGGAATCTTGGAATATATTGATACAGATGGTCTTCCAGGTATTCAGTCATTCCATAATCTTCATTTGACCGTTGGAGAGTGATTTAATTGATCCATAATGGTCTATGCCGAACCATTGGGATAGAGGAGAAGGATCAACCCTGTTTTTGGTTCTTCATTTATTGCACTTATTCTAGATCTGATTACATTTTGATCTTAGCTGAACTTATTTGAAAATTACTCAAAACTTCATCAAAGATGTTAGAAGCAATAGAATCATATGATAAAACATTTTCAGATTGACCCACAAAGATTTTGCAGATCAACACCATCTGGTTTTTCAAAATCACCGATGCAAACTTGAGTTTGTAATCTCAGACTCGAGTTTTGGGTTCATCCAGAAAGCATGAATGTTAAGTGAAAGTCTAAACTAGAGTTTAGGAATGGTTGACTCAAGTTTGGTTCTTACAAAGAAGACTGTCGGGCTCTGGTCTATGAATGAGAGTTTGAACATGTAGCTAAACTCGAGTCAATTAATGACTAACTCAAGTTTGAGGCTTTACTACGAGGATAAGCCTAAGTTCAAGAGCTTACAGATTGGAGTTTAGAAAGATAAACTGGAGTTCTCAAATCAGACACATTGTTGGGCTTTCTGTATGACTCAGACTCGAGTTTACAAATGTAAACTCGAGTTTCAGCAAGAACTGAAACTTGGAAATTTTTCTTGGTTTTGAGATAAACTAGAGTTTGCAGACAAAGGCTGGAGTTTACAAAACTTGTGAAAATACTGAAGTTTCTGAATTCTTTCTGTTTAGTTTAAACTCGAGTCTTAAGGTCTAAACTCGAGTTTGTCTTGTTCAAAACTTTGAGTTCTCTCTGTGTCTTCCAGACTTCAAGTTTGTCTGAGCAAATTGGAGTTTGGCTTGTTGTGAAAAACTTTGTTTGCTCTCTGTGTCTCCACAAACTCGAGTTTGCCTAAGCAAACTGGAGTTTGGCTTTCTTGCAAAATTGAGCAACTCTCTGTCAAGTCTCAAACTCGAGTTTACATACCTAAACTCGAGTTTGCCTTTGATAGTAAGTTTTACAACTTACCAAAGACAAGCTTCATACCAAGTTTACAATTGTCAGTTATCATCAAAACAGTTAGGGAACTAACAGGATGTACATTTCTTTTGGATAAGGATGTACATGTCTTTGGATACATAAGTTATTTAAAGGATAGAAACTTGTTCATTCACTCTCTGACCATTATAGACGCCTCTAGTTTTCCAACAAGAAAAGAGAGCGTGTAAAGAAGGGTAAAGAGAATGATAAATGTTTCAATTATCATATCACAAGTTACGTATTATGAGGTATCAATTCCGCTATTATGGATAAAGGTTAGTGTATCTTGACTTAAACTTATAGTATTGTGAAAATCATGAGTTCTTAAGATCCTTATTCATGTTCTTATTATTTGATGTTTGAGCATGAAATTATAGAAAAACTTACATGTGGTATCTGTAATACCCCAATTTTCATAATATATGTAAATATTAAATTTTGATAAATGACACCTATTACAATAGGTGAATTTGTGGTCTCAAAACTAGTAAAATAATTACATTATCTTTTAAGGTGATTTCTCATGAAATTAGAGTAAATAAAGAGCTACAAATCTCTAAGTGAATTTACGGGTCATAAAATACCCTGAGAATGTTATGATAAATCCTAAGAGGCAACAAAATATTTATTAAAATTGGAGAATATGTTGTCTCGAACTCTTTTGATTTATTATCATTTTTAGGAATTATACCATTTACTAAGCAATTAAAAACATCGGAGGATGATAAAATCAATTAGAGAAAATTAGTAACAATTATTGGGCAATTGAAATTGCAATAATTGAGATGCTCTAGTAATTTTTGAGATTAGCTAGTAATTAATTTATAAAGGTCATAATTAAGAAAAAATCAATTAAATTAAGGATCGAATGATATTTAGAAGCTAAAATTAGCACACAAGAAGTTATCAATCATTAAAATTAAATTAGAAACTTTGTCAATTTTGGTGGTTAAGCCTAGTAACCCCTAAAACATGATGTTGGAAATTAAAGTTAGGATTTAAAATAATTATTCCTAATTTATTTCTATGAGACAAAAATTCCTATTTAATGGTAAATAAATAGAAGAATTAAATTATATTAACCATGAATCCTAAATCTAAGAAGACTAATGAGAGAATTTTCTCCTTAAAAATGTAAGAGCATTAAAAATTGTAATTGAATAAATAATAACAAGAAGGAGGGGACGGTTTTTACTTGGAGTAGGGAGGAAGTAATCTCATTTTATCTAAATTCAATTAAACAAAGCACATGGGATAATTAAAAAAGAAGACTTGTTGGTTAAGGGGAAAAGATGTGTAAACATATTCCTTGGTAAAAAATACCTCTTGGATTTCGAAAATAAGGAAGAAAAAGAAGGGAAAATAATAACTTCAAATGTAAAAACATTTGTCAAATAAAGTAGTGTATAGAAGAAGCTTCAAAGACTTGGTGAGCAAGTTGTCTAGCTTAATGAACAAGTTGTTATTAATTAAATAAAATTAGATGAGAACCTATAGAAATTAAATCATAACTTGAAATATTGGAATTAAGTATTATAGATAAATACATATTTGAACTCAGTGAATTATGAGCTTCGATTTGGCTATTTCCGAAGTTATTTTCGGTTACTTTTAAGATTAATACCTAAGTATTTTGGGAATTAAAAATCACCATAAATCTAATCATAAAATTAGGATTCCAAAAGTGAAATTGGATTTTGAATTTAAACACCAACTTACACCTAACTAAATTAGCATTTGGGAATAATTAGAGATTAAATGGGTTGTCTTGGGGACAAAGCAAAAGACCTTCTTGAAGAAGGAAGAGGGGAGGACGTTTTTTTAGGTGTAAGGAGGAGATCTTTGCCCCCTCACCAAGTCAAGAACCAAGGGCTAAGATCACTTGAGAGTTACTTGGAGGCTACCCAATCTTTGGCTATAAATAGAGACTCCAAGCTTCATAAATTCCTCACAAATCCACCAAGGCTTAGGCCAAAATTTGAGAGAGGTTAGGAGTGTGTGGAAGAGCTCCAAGAACAGTAGCAAGGTTCTACAAGAGGTAAGGAAGCTTTTAGTTTTAGTTCAAGTTCCTAGCTTATGAAGTTTTAGTAGAAATATTAGGGAATGTTGTTTTGATCTTCAATCTTCCAAATATAGTTTTAATTTCATGTTTTTATGGTTTCCATTGCATTTATTTCGAAAAATTGATGAAGAAGAAGTTATAGCAAAATTTTTGGAAGATTAGGATCAAAATAGCGAAGCTCTGGCGAAATCTCCTTAAACAGTGATTTCTGAAGTTAGGGGTAAAAACGTCAGTATTTTATGATGAAGATGATGTTCTAAAATTCTGAGAAAATTCATGGTGAAAGTAGACGTCTAAGGCTTTCTAAATATATAAAGAGTGTATCATTTGAAGCTCTGTGCAAAAAGATAAAAATCTCAGCAGTTAGGCAATGTTTTCTGTGCGAAATTCTGGGCAGTATTTAAAAACGTGAAATCTGGGAATTATCCATGAATTCTGGGTAAGTTCCAGTATTTTTCCTCAAAAATAGACTTCTCAAGGATTCCGGAAAATTTTACGGATCCTCATTTTGATTTTTCTAGAATTAGTTATGATTTTTCAAAGTTACCGAAAAATCTGCCCAGAAAATGCTGCACCACGTTTTTGAAGAAATGTAAGGGCAAAATTGTAATAATAAAGCCATCAAGGGTAGAATGGTAAATAGAGGTGGAAATATCTCTTAGAATGTTATTCTAAGTGATATGGTGATATGTTAGGATATCTGGGAAGTCCAAAGCTGGAATCAAAGGTCGGATGTTTGACGACTATGCGGTAAAAGGTATAGACGCGTATTGTAACATTAACGCTTATGCTTATGGTTTGGTTATATATGATAGTTGCTTTCACATGATGATACTCTGTTTTGAAATTTGCTCATGAATGTTGAATTGTATACGGGTTATAGTCTTGATAACACCGTTGAGTTTTCCTAGCGCTGAGGACACGATAGGCCGTCGTAGCACTGGTTATGTGCAGACTGGGATAACATACATATTGCAGTGGCTGTGTTATGTTATTGCCTTACATGTGGATATTTGTTTGAAACTGTGATTATGTTGTATATCTGTGATAACTGTCATATACTGTTTACATAAGCATGAGGTTAACCGTTACCTGAGGTCCAATGGACATTGGACCTCAGTCTTAATAAATAGTACAGGAAAGAAACCGGGATGGAGAAGGCGTCAGTAGATAGAGCCATGAAGAGGCAGCGGTTAAAGGCAAAGGTCGGTAGAAGTTATTAGGACTTAGCTTTTGGCACGAATTTAACAAAGTTACTTTGAACAGTTTGGTGTCTAAGGCTGGGTTAATCTATGTGGGAGGCCAATCAGTCGCTGTATAAGTCGGCGAGGCCCCATAATAGACCCCTACCTGGCCAATCTGTTTGATTAACTGATGTTAGGTTCCAAGCCATAGGTCTAGTTTAAGACTTTCTTTATGAGAGAAATGTATTCAAACCTCTGTAAATTGTATCACATGAATATTCCTTCGGGATATTTAATATATCAGCTTATGTCGGGCATCATCATATGTCTGGGCATTTTTATATCAGATACTCGTTATCCGGATCTTAGCGCACGCTATCAATTTCCGCAGTACTCTAAGCTGTAGCATCTCAAACTCTGTTGTTTTTCTTAAAACTAAGTGTCGACCGACACGAATTTCGAACCTGGAATTTGGGATGTTACAGTATCAGAGCCTGTGTTTAGGAATTCATGTTTTCCATGTATGATTATAAGTGGATTCTTGTTTAGAAAAATTAGAGTTTCCAAAATTTATGATGATTCTTATCTATGTCATATTTTTAAATCCAAATAAAGATTCTAAAGATTATGTGGTATATCTAAAAGAGTTTGAATTTGACTTGGGTATTTAGGATGCTCCAGTCACTTTTTCACAAGCCATGAATAGTGAAATTGGTGACAAGTAGTTAGATGCCATGAACGATGAGTTGAAATCTATCAAACAGAATGATGTTTAGGACCTTGTTGAGTTACCATAAAGATGTAAGAGAGTTGGTTGTAAGTGGGTCTTTAAGACCAAATGTGATTCTCATGGTAACTTGGAACATTACAAGGCTAGATTAGTTGCAAAGGGATTTACTTAGAAAGATGTCATTGACTATAACGAAACCTTTTCACTAGTTTCTAAGAAGGATTCTCTAAGAATCATTATGGCAGTAGTAGCTCATTATAATTTAGAGTTACACCAGATGGATGTGAAAATTGCCTTTCTAAATAGAAATTTAGAGGCAGATGTGTATATGGACCAACCAATGGGGTTCACAGAAAAAGGAAAGGAGCACATGGTGTACAAAATAAAGAAATCAATATACGGACTTAAACAAGCTTCAAGACAATGGTACCTTAAGTTCAATGATACTATTATTTCCTTTGGATTTAAAGAAAACACTGTTGATCGGTGTATATATCTGAAGGTCAGTGGGAGTAAGTTTATATTACTGTTTTTGTATGTTGATGATGTCTTGCTTGTAGCTAATGATCTTGGTCTTTTAAATGAGACTTAGAAGTTTCTCTCTAGTAACTTTGAAATGAAAGATATGGACGAGACAACTTATATGATTGGGATAAAAATTTCCCTGATAGATCAAAAGGATTATTGGGCTTGTATCAGAAAGTATATATTAATAAAGTTTTGGAGAGATTCTGAATGGCAAATTGCTTCTAATCTCTGGTTCCAATTCAGAAAGGAAATAGGTTTAGTCTTATGCAATATCCTAAAAATGAATTGGAACGAAAATAAATGGATGCAATTCCGAATGCATCACTAATTGGGAGTTTAAAGTACGCACAGACTTGTACGAGACCAGATATTAGCTTTGTAGTTGGAATGTTGGGTAGATACCTGGTAATCCTGGTATAGGCCATTGGAAAGCTGCAAAGAAAGTTCTGAGATATTTGTAAGGAACTAAAGGTCACATGCTTACTTATAGGAGGTCTAGCAACCTTAAAGTGATTGGATAGGCAGTCGGTAATTGCTGCATCCATTATGAAAATTGAATTTGTGGCATGCTTTGAGGTCATGGTTCAGGCTAAATGGCTACGGAATGTTATTTAAAGGCTTGGGTTAATCGACAGTATAGCCAAGCCGTTGAAAATGTATTGTGATAATTCCATAGTAGTCTTCTTTTATAAAACAACAAGTATTCTAAAGGTGCTAAGTATATGGAATGGAAATACTTTGCCGTTAAAGAAGAGGTTCAGAAACATAGAGTGTCTATACAGCATGTTAGCACAAATCTTATGATAGTTGATCCCTTGACGAAGGGATTACCACCCAAAGTATTTACTAGTCATTTGTATAGTATGGGTATTATGTAAGCAAATGAATGATGGATCATGATTGTAATTATTGATAATTGACACTTTGAATTCAATAATGTATACGTTTCTAAAAATCATCTTGTTATTTCAAAATATTTTGTTTGCATGCATGCATAAATAATTATTTTGAAAAGCAAGAATTGTCCCTAATGAAGACATTATAGTATTGTTACGAGACATTATGTTTACTTCCATTAAAGTGTTAAGAAGAAGAACTAATATAGTGGTACATGGAAGGAAATATGCCAATTTGATAGCATATAACCGCCATGACTCATATTTGGTTTTATTTCTAATTATGATGTATGATAAGGCCCATGTATAGAACCTTTAGCCTTATGTGCGCGCATTATGATAATTTTTATTAAATCATGAAGGGACAATTTGTGACATTAGTCAAGTGGGAGAATGTAAAATATTTGTGTCTCATGTATAAATAAGTGTTATTTTGATTTAATAAGAAAAGGGCAAAAGGGTAATTTGGTATAGGAATTATTAAAGTCATAAAGAAGCGACTGTTGATAGGCAAGGATAAGAAACAAACAGTACATGAACAAGTAAGTTTAAAGGATAGAAACTTGTCTATTCACTCTCTGACCATTACAAACGCCTCTAGTTTTCCATCAAGAAGAGAGAGTGTGAAATGAAGGAAAAAGGGACAAGTTGTTTTGAACAAAATGTCACATTCTCCATTTCAACATAAACAATATGTTTTAAATAATGCAAAGAAAAAGCCAATTGGAGGAAGAAGGAGAACTAAACGACGTGTCATTTGGTTTTTCAGTCAAGGGACAAGTTGTTTTGAACAAAATATCACATTCTCCATTTCAATCAAAACAATATATTTTAAATAATATAAAGAAAAGAATGCCAAGTGAGCAAGTTGCACATCTGGTATAATGTGCGGTATGTTGCACCCATACATCCGGAGTTCGAATCTTCCTAGGTGCATTTTGTGCAATGTTTTTTTTTTAAAAAAAAAAATTAAACAAACGCGCTTGCGGGAAGGATCGAACCAACGTCCTTCTGTTTAGGAGAAGACGCCTTAACCGCTGAGTTACTGGCGCCTCTTTGGTGAGGTATGGGCCGAATATGATTTAAAGTATATTTAGCGTGGAACTCTTTTGTTGGGCCGGACCAAAGTTGTTTGGGCTGCACGTTTTCTTTTATGACATTATGAAAGAGAAGCTGTTTGGGCTGGATAGTTTTTGGGTTGTTTTTTTTTTTGTTTTGAGCTAAACGTTTTTGGGCTTAAAAAAATATGTCTGGGCCGAAAAAAAAAACCTATTTGGGCTATTTTTTTTAGAGCTAAATGTGTTTGTGTAATACCCCAAAAATCCTATTTAGCATAACCACTATATGATGATAGAAAATACCTATTAAAATAGGTGAATATGTGGTCTCAAAACTAGTAGAATAATTACCTTATTTCCTAAGGTGATTTCTCATGAAATTAGGAGGAATAAAGAGCTAGAAATTTCTAAGTAAAGTTAAGGGTTATAAAACACTATGAATATTGTGAGCAATCCTAAGAGGCAACTAAATATTCCTTAAAATAGGAGAATATGTTGTCTCTAAATTTTTAATTGATTTATCATTATATTTAGGGAAATTTTCTTTGGATTCTAATAAATCCACCAGGGGTAAAATGGTCTTATATAGCCAAGATATCTTTTGGAATAATGTTTATGAATTAATAGAAATAATATTATCCTTATAGGATATCCCTGAATACGTTCTGACCAACTGTCGCACCGTATTCTGCCAGAAGTACCGTATAGCGTCAAACGAAGGTACGTCCGCGTACTGGTAACTTTAACTCTGATGTTTACTGTATGCGTATATGTGCTATGTGTATGGTATGTTATATGACCTAGCTATTTGCTCTGTGATATGTTCATGTACTGTTGTTATGATTATTCTTGCTGGTTATTGGGATACGCTTGCTGGGTGTGAAATGCTTGGTGTGAAACAATTGCTAGGTGTGAAATGTATACTAAGTGTGACGTATCTGCTAAGGGGCTTATATGCCAGGGATACATTTGTCTAAATGCTTATGAACTGTTTATGTTTGTGAATATCTGTGATCCATGTATGGTATATATAAACATGAGGTTAACCGTTACCTGAGGTTCAATGGGCATTGAACCTCAGCTCTTAACATAGCGTCAGGGTCAGAAGAACCAAGGATGGAGGACAAAGGGAAGCGCAAGTAGGACGCATAATGACCCGGCTGAAGATTTCCTTTGACATTCTGGCGGAAGCCTTCCTTTTGTTGTTGTACTTCCCTTTTGAATCACGTGGTTACTACACCGCTATTGTATTCAGCCAGACTTACGGCATTTTGAAATATAAGTATCAGTTACTCTTCCGCTCAAATGCACTACTCTGATGATTTTAAAAGATTTTGTTGGAAATAAATAATATTCTGCTTTTGAAAATTGGGATGTTACAGTTTGGGCTTTAAAAAAAATATGGGCCAAATTTAATTCTTTTTGGGCCGAATTTAGGCTCTAATTTTAGGTTATTTAGCTTCCTATTATGGATAAAGGCTTTAATTTTGAATCATCTAGTTTTATATACAACTAGATATTATTTATGGCTTAGAAAAGGAACAAATTATTTTTGTTAAAGCCTCTATACGTTGATCCAAAATATAAATTACTTAAATGTTGTGAATAGCAATTGTATATTAAACATTTAAGTTTTGGACTTAAGTATGGTGGATTTGTTAGTCACCAAAGTGGCCAAATTCTTATGAATTATTTTAAGAAGGATTCTAAGAATCATTATGGCATTGGTAGCTCATTATAATTTAGAGTTACACTATATGGATGTGAAAAACTGCCTAAGAAAAGGAAAGGAGCACATGGTGTGCAAATTAAAGAAATCAATATACGGACTTAAACAAGCTTTAAGATAATGGTATCTTAAGTTCAATAATACTATTGTTTTCTTTGGATTTAAAGAAAACACCGTTGATCGAGTGCCTTTTTCGTCTTTAGCCTTGGGGCCCACAATCAACAAAATAACCAAGGATTGCGTATAGACAACCCTAGGATCGTTCTCTCTTCTCGAGGAGCCTTTTATTGATTCCTAAGTAATCTAAATGACATGCAAATACGATAAAAACAAAGGGAAAATTGGTTTTGGATTTTTAAATTAGACTAAAATATAAATGCAATTAAATTAAATGCTAAACTACTATTTTTGGTATTTTCTTTATGAAATGGAATGGAGTATGAAATGGTATAATATGGAATTGAAAATATGAATTATGAATGTTCTTGGTAATGGAGAAATGACTATCCTCGCTCAAAAAGTATGGAAGTTAAACTTCATTAAGTCTTAAGAAAAACCTCAAGATACCACTTGAGTCCAATATTCCCAATTAATAGTAGCTCCTATAACCATAGCTAACTACTACCCCTTGAGATATTGTTTGAGCCCACTTAATGTGTAATTGAAATTGGAATATTGTAACACGAGTCTTCTTGAAATTAAGTACTAAACAGTCCCTTAAAGGCACAAATCAACCAAATTAATTAGACAATAACACGCTAATTAATTTAATCTCATTGCAACCACAAAGAAAATTCAAATATATATTTTTCACACTACAAAATCCAATATCAATCACATATATCAAACCAACAGAGACAATTAACATCAATCTCAGTTCCAGAATTATACACAATAATTCCTAAAACTAGGCAATCTGAATGTATAAATCTAGACTAATGGAATGAAAGAAAAACTCCCCTTTTGTAGTTCACTAAGCTCAAGAACAAATCCCATCACCAAGAGGCAAGAGAATCAGCAACACACAGCCATGGAAATGACAAGTATCGCCGGAATCTGGAAATCACGCCGGAAAAATCAAAGCCCACCGGAAAACTGAAAAAACTCGTCGGAAATCAGGAAGAAGACAGTCCAGGAGCATCCAAACGTTCAGGTCCAGCCCAGCTCCTTGTCGCAACGCTCTCACTGTGCTCACTCGTTCTGGAGTGCGTCGCCGGCGACGGTGAGGTTGAAGTGGAGGACGATGAAGATGAAGGATGAAGGTTCTCAGTTCAGCGGCGCTGGTTCTCTGTTTTCGTCTCTCTCAGTCTGCGTCTCCTTTCTCGTGCTCAGCGTCTCTGATTCTTTAATTTTTTTCTCCAGCTGTCCGACACTCTCTGCTTTCTCTTTTCCAGCCTCACTCCCAGACTCTCCCCCCTCTTCCTCCGTTTTTTCCTTCTTTTCAATCTTTTTACCAGCTCACCGCCAGCCTCCCTTTTCTTCCTTTTTTCAATATTCATTAGGTTATTACTCCCTGGTCAAAACGCAAGTTTTGACCAGGGACCTATTTGCAAAAGTAAAAAGGTTTTCTTGAGGGACCAAACTGCAAAGTCAGAAACTTTCATAATTTAAATTCAAATTTCCATTTTCAAATTTGATCTAATCTTTTCAGGCATCTATAATGAAAATAATTAATCTAACCTCAAATTTTCTCATGAAAATCAATGATTAAGAATAATTACACTTTCTTTGACAATTTTACCCTTTTTTTTAATCCTAATTTCATGTATTTACTCTTAATCTTAATTTATCACAAGAAAGGCATTTTAAGCTCAACAACTACAACAAAATACATTAAGAATCCCAATTTTACTATGAAAAATCACATAAAAATATGGTTCAATCAACCGTTGGCCGGTGTATATATCTAAAGGTCAGTGGGAGCAAGTTTATATTATTGGTTTTGTATGTTGATGATATATTGCTTACAATTAATGATCTTAGTCTTTTAAATGTGACTAAGAAGTTTCTCTCTAGTAACTTTGAAATGAAAGATTTGAGTGAGGTAGCTTATGTGATTGGGATAGAAATATTCCATGATAGATCAAAAGGATTGTTGGGCTTGTCTCAGAAAGCATATATTAATAGAGTTTTAGAGAGATTCATAATGGAAAAATGCTCATAATCTCCTATTCCAATTTAGAAAGGAGATAAGTTTAGTCTCATGCGATGTGCTAAAAATGAATTGGAACGAAAAGAAATAAAAGCAATTCCGTGTGCATCACTAGTTGGTAGCTTAATGTATGCTTAAACTTGTACGAGACCAGATATTGGTTTTACAATGTTGGAAAGCTACAAAGAAAGTTTTGAGATACTTGCAAGGAACTAAAGGTTACATGCTTACTTATAGAAGGTCTAACAACCTTGAAGTGATTGGATAAGCAATCAGTAATTGTTGCATCCATTATATAAGCTAAATTTTTTGGTATGCTTTGAGGCCATGGTTTAGACTAAATGACTACGGAATGTTATTTCAAGGCTTGAGTTAGTCGACAGTATAGCCAAGTCATTGAAAATTTATTGTGATAATTCTATAGAAGTCTTCTTTTATAAAACGACAAGTATTCTAAAGGTGTAATACCCTAAAATTTATATTTCTCCTCAAGTATCATCTTTTGGCAAATAATACCTATTAAAATAAGAGAGTATGTTGTCTCTAAATTTTTAACTGATTTATTATTATTTTTAGGGAAATTTTCTTTGGATTCTAATAAATGCAAATCCAATTTTCTAAATCTTATTAAGAGTCATAAAAATATCCTAAGATTATCATAATTTAGTATAATCTTAGTTATATCATTTTAACAATTAAAATCATCAGAGGATGATAGAATCAATCAGAGGAAATTAGTAACAATTATTGGGCAATTGAAATTGCAGTAATTGAGATACTTTATTAATTTTTGAAATTAGTTAATAATTAATTTTTAAAGGTCATAATTAAAGACCAAATGATATTGATTAGCATACAAGGAGTTGTTAATTATCGAAATTAAATTAGAACTCTTGTCAAATTTTGGTAATTAAGTCTAGTAACCCCTAAAACACTAAATTAGCTATAGTAACCAAGGATTTATTTAATTCTTCCTTTCACTAATAAAAGTGGCGAAAATTACTAAAGAATGAAGAGATTATATTAACCCTTAATCCTAAATTGGATTAATGAGAGATTTTCCTTCTAAGTATGTGGGAACCTTGCTTAGGCAACAAGAAGAAGGAAGTAGACCTATAAACACATGAGATAAATAGCTTAGAGTATGGGAGAAGATTAGAAGACTTAATAAGCAAGTTGTTAAACTTAAGAAGCAAGTTGTTATTTAATTAGATAAAATTAGATGAGAATCTATAGAAAATAAATCATATCTTGAAATATTGGAACTAAGTATTAAGTATAAGTACATATTTGAGACCAGTGAATTATGAGCTTTAACTTGGCTATTCCCAAAGTCACTTTCGTATACTTTTAGGATTCATACCTAAGTGTTTCAGGAAGTTAAAAATCACCATAAATCTAGTCATAAAATTAGGATTACAAAAGTGAAATTAGTTCTTGAATAAAAACACTCACTTACACCTAACTAAATTAGCATTTGAGTAAACTTGGGGATGAAGCAAGGTAGCTTGGGGATGAAGCGAGGCAACTTGGGGATGAAGCAAAGTGACTTGGTGAAGAAGGGGGGGAAGTGGCGGTTTTAAGAGGTGTAAGGGGAGGATTAAAGCTTCTTTGCTAAGGTTAATCCAATGGCTAAAATGCAAGGTGAAAGAACAACCAAAATGCCATCACATTTTGCTATAAATAGGGGTCCTAGGCTTCACAAATTTCCTCACCAATTCACCAAGCATAACCGAAATTTAGAGTGTATGGGAGAGAGTGGAAGAGCTTCAAGAAGAAAGAAGCAAGGTTCTACAAGAGGTAAGGAAGCTTTTAGTCTTTCAGTTCTAGTTCTTAGCTTATGTAGTAGAAATGTTAGGAAATGTTATTTTGATCTTTAATCTTCCAATTATAGCTTTATTTTCATGTTTTTATGCTTTCCATTACCTTTATTTCGAAAAATTGATGAAGAAGAGGTATGGCAAAAAATTTTGGAAGATTATAATCAAAATAGTGAAGCTCTGGCGAAATTTCATCGATTAGCGATTTCTGGAGCCAGTAGCAAAAACGTTAATATTTTATGAAGGAAATGATGTTCTAAAATTCTAAGTAAATTCATGGTGAAAGTAGGAATATATGGCTTTCCAAATATATATAGAGTGTGTCATTTGAAGCTCTGTGCAAAGAGATGCAAATTCCAGAAGTTAAGCTACGTTTTCTGGGGAAAATTCTGGGCAGAAGTTTAAAACGTGGAAACTGGGAATTATCCTTAAATTATGGGTAAGTTCCATTATTTTTCCTTGAAAGTAGAGATCTCAAGTATTCCGGGAAATCTTACGGATCCTCATTTCGATTTTCTGGAATTAGTTATGATTTTTCGAAGTTAGGCGGAATTCTGCCCATAAATGCTGAACCAGCGTTTTGTCCGAAATTTTAAGGAAATAATTGAAAAATAAAACCACCAAGGGTAAAATTGTCATTTGTGGCCAAAAAATCTCTTGGAATAATATTTTTGAATTAATAGAGGTGATATTACCTTTATAGGATATCTGTGATCGTTTTCTGACCGACAGAGCGTACCCAAAATTCGTCAGCAAAGCTACGTTCGCGTACTGTAACACTAACTCTGATATTTACAGTATGTGTATATGTGGTATGTGTGTTGTATGCATGTTGTGGTGTGTTGTTTGAATACATGTTGTTAAAAGATAACTGTACATCTGCATGCACTAGTAGTGATATATCTGTATTTTCTGGGAGTGGTACTTTTCACTGGGAGTGGTACATTTGCATTCACTGGGAGTGACATGTTTGAAAGTAATTGATGTGTTTATATACCGTATATGTAAATATGAGGTTAACCGTTACCTGGAGTCCGTATGCATGGGACCTCAGCTCTTAACATAGCATCAGGGTCGGGAGAATCAGTGACGGAGGAGAAGGAAAAGCAGCATACTTAGAGACCCGGCGGAAGACTTCCCGTTGTTGTACTGGCAGAAGCCTTCCTTTTTGTTCTTGTACATCACTTTTGAAATACTCGGTTACTATACTGTTATTGTATCTAGCCAGACTTACGGCATTTTGAATATATATCAGTTACCCTTCCGCTCAAATGCTCTACTCTGATGATTTGAAATGATTTTAAATAAAAAAAAATTCGCTTTTGAAAATTGGGATGTTACAAAAGGTGCTAAGAATATAGAATGGAAATACTTTATCGTTAAAGAAGAGGTTCAGAAATGTAGAGTGTCAATAGAACATGTTAGCACCAATATTATGATAGTTGATCCCTTGACGAAGGGATTATTGCCCAATGTGTTTATTGGTCATCTGTATAGTATGAGTATTATGTCAGCTAATGAATGATGGATCATTATTATAATTATTGACTATTGCCACTTTGAGCTCATGAATATATAAGTGTTTTTGAGATTCTCCTGTTTTCAACTTTATGTATGCATGCATAAATGATGTTGTTAGAAAACAGGATTTGTCTATTATGAAGACTTTATTGATGGACATTAAAGTTACTTCCATTAAAGTGTCATGTCAATGAGAAAGACTAATAAAGTAGTACATGGAAGGGACTACGTCGATATACTGATGTACAACCACCATGACTCGTATTAGTTTTATCCTTAACCATGACTTATGATGTAACCAATATATATGAAATCTTTTAGCCAAGATTATGCGCAAAATTATTGATATTTTGTTAAATCATGAAATGACATATATCACATGAGCTAAGTGGAAGAATGTAAGAAATGTCTCATATGGCTGTGATAAATGTATATGATTTAATAATTAATGAAGGGGCTAAATGACTGTTGGTAGATGACTTTTGGGAAGAGGCTTCTTGACTGCTTGATGGGAGCAGTCATATCCCTAGGACATACATGTCTTTTGGATAGGGATGTGTAACATCCCGGATTTTAAATGGCAGAATTTTTTTTTTCAAAAGAATAGTAATCAGAGTCAAGCATTGTAGCAAGTGAGTAACTGAATTTAAAGATATATGTCCACGGTGTAATTGTACTCATACAGACATCCATTGCTTAGAAAGGGTAGCGTCTAACCAGATTTAATAGAGCCACAGAAGTAAACTCCTTCCGCCATCCAATGCCTGCTACCTGCCCCGAACCTCAACCCTTGATTTTCCCGAACCTGAAGCTACAGCTGAGATCCAATTTCCAATTGGATCTCAGGTAACGGTTAACCTTATGCTCAAATAAACAATATATGGCAACAGATCTTCATAATAACATAACAGAATATCAATACTAAATCACACAACAAGTACTACAACCAGTACCACAACAAGTTTGCACATATCCAGTGCCACGACGGCCCATCGTGTCCTCAGCGCTAGGAAAACCTTACGGCATTATCAAGACTATAACCCGTACAAAGTTGTATGTACAACTGCCCTCTCTCGGCAGAGTCTCAATAAATGACATATCAATCACATATATGAATATAAGCAGCATAAGTGTTAAGGTTACAGTACGCGTCCGTACCTCCGTTGACGATTTCTAGTACTTTCGTCAAATTACGGCACGTTTGACAGCGGTACAACAGCGGTACAACAGCGGTGACAGCGGAAACAGCGATTCGTGATTTTGAATATCCTATACGGATAATATTACTTATATGAGTATTCAGAACCAAAACGGGCATTTTAGGTACAAATTACCATTTTGCCCCTAATTTGACTTTTTGGCGGAATTTAGCCAGAGCTCCGCTATTCTGACTTTAATTTCTCAAAATTTTTGCTATAACCTTTCGTCTATCATATTTCTAAGATAAATATCATATTTATTCCTAAAACATGATATTTAATTAACTTTGAAAATTTAGAGACTACCCTAGCAATCCTACTATAACTACCGAAAGAATTACCGAACTAAAGACTAAGGACCGAAAACTTACTCAGAGCTTCGCTAGGATTTTGCTCCGGACTTCTCCTTCCTCCTTGCTCTCCCAAATTTAGAAATTCTCAAGAGAGAATGGTGTGAAGAAATGTGAAATGGTGAAGGGGTATTTATAGGTGAAGGGAAGGGCATTTTCGTAATTTTTGTCTGATCGAATTCTGACCGTTGGATCGCACTTTTGTTGAGGTGGCTTGATCTTGACCATCCACCTACTAGGCTGACCTCATCATCCATAAAGAGATAAAGAATGATGACCTCATCCTGCCTGTGTCATCTTGCTTTATCAGATGAACTCCCTGGCTCAGTGTCCTGATCGTGAAATTCCGTAGAATCTTAAAATTCCAGGAATGACACGCTGAAGATCTTTTCTTCCTCTTCGAGAATATTGGGTTTTCCTGACCTTATATTCTTGTTAAGGACATTCCGTTATCAGCCGAAAATCCTCGGTAATCACTACCGGGTACAGAAATGACTTCTGTCGGTGTCATCTTCTAGATAAAAATTCACTGATCAATAATATACTCTGGTTTTTCCCCACCTATCCCCAGATTCTCACAACGGAATTATTTTCTATTGGTTCTCATTTTGGTTATCTGCTTAATTCCTACAAAATATCTTCCTATCCGAATCTCCAAATCACTCCGTCGGTTACGGAAACGACTTCGGAGACCGGCTATCTCGAGGTAAAAATTCACTCGTTCATAATATACTTTGGTCCTAATTACCTAGTTCACGGTTTTCTATGTAGGATTTTATTTCTATCCGTTCTCGTTTATCCTGTTCATTTTTCCTCTGATTATTATATTATTACCTAATTAACACATGTTTTAACTTTTATATTATCTTATTAAAATATCCACTCACCCTTATCTCTTCAAAAATTTCGGTCACCCCCCCCCCCTTAATTTTATATATGTGTGTGTGTGTATATATATATATATATATATATATATATATATTTCCATCTATCTCAACCACAAATATTTTATTCCTCTCATATTTATTTCCCAAGAATTTCCTTATTGGTCCATAATTGATTTAAGCTTTTATAATTCCTTAAATAATCCTAAGTCATTGATCTTTATTTATTACTAGCATTATTACCTCTTAATCCTTACTAATTATTTAATTAGGCCCTTACTAATAATTATTCATTAATAGTAATTATTTATATTTATTTAACTTTCATATTTCCTAAATTCTATAATCTTACAAAATTCCTAAAAATTACTTAATTAATCCCTGACTAATTCTTAATAATTTTTTATCAATTAAAACTAATTATTTTCTCACAACAATTCTATTTACATCTCTAATTTAAGCTTTATCCAAATTATCAAAAATCTTAAGGCCGGTTCTAGTCTTAGAATACTCTTTTTTTTTTTTTTTAAATTTTCATAGGAAATAATTTAATAAATTGTCTAAATTAAGGACAATATTCTTTCTAATTTTTAATAATTATCCTTATGCCCTTTAGAATTTTTCATAATTCCTTTTAGGATGTTTTTATGTCCCTAAAATGCATTTTTAAGCCTTTCCGGCCCTTAATTTCCTTTATTTTCCTTTGAACTTAAACTACTTATCTTACACTTTGAGACCACACATTCACCTATTACCAATAGGTTTTATTTGTTAATATAATATTCCAGATAAATAATTATCCGGGTATTACAGGATGTACATGTGTTTTGGATACATAAGTTATTTAAATGATAAAAACTTGTCCATTCACTCTTTGACCATTATAGACGCCTGTAGTTTTCCATCAAGAAGAGGGAGCGTGTAAAGAAGGGTAAAGAGAATGATAAATGTTTCAATTATCGTATCGTAAGTTACGTATTATGAAGTATCGATACCTCAATTATGGATAAAGGTTAGTGTATCTTGATTTAAACTTATAGTATTGTGAAAATCATGAATTCTTAAGATCCTTGTTCATGTTCTTATTACTTGATTTTTGAGTATGAAATTATAGAAAAACTTATAGAATCTTCTGCGCAGGAATACTAACTGATCCATCAAGATAGGAGAAGAGCTGATGTTGTTTCGCCGTGAAATAGACTTGCTGTTTCCAGGTGAGATAGTTGGAATCATCGAGCTTCATTGTAATTTTCTTGTTTGTGAAGTTTCGACTGGTTTGGCCCTGATCATTTGACACCGGAAAAGCTGCAACTCCGAACATTGTTTAGTGGTCTGTCAATCCAAGAAGGAAAGGAGACAAACAACAGTCAATGCCTCTTATCTGTAATGGCAGGAAGAACAAAGCTTCGCCGGTGTGATGGAGCCTCTGATACTGTGGCACCCGGCCTTTGGGGCCTTTAATTAACCAGAGTTATCGCGGAAATAGATCGAGGAGATTTGGACGACTTTTATTTATGAAATAAAAATTTCTGGAATTACTGTTATATAAAAATACGGGTAAATTTTTTGCGATTTGGTCTCATCCTATAGTTGGACATTAGATACAATAATCCAAAAATAAGCGAAATGATAAACATAAAATATATTACAATAATCCCAAATGTCCAAAAGATTCAACTGCTGTATTTCTTACAGCTACTTCTTGCTATTTGATCCCGAACTGGTTCCTGTATCTTTCACGGGTGCTGGAGTCCAAATGAATGGACCCCAGGGTAATAGTTAATCTCATGCACATGTATGAAAATAGAAATGACATAATAGCACATGTTTAAAGCATGGAAGAAATAACCGTAACCGTAGTTAACGGCCAAGAACCGCAGCTCTTGTCTAGGACCGCAGCCCCATGAGACCTCAGCCTCAATATCCATGGCCAATCAGGATAATATAAACAAGTAGTTCAACCAACATACATGATCAGCTAATATTTGAATAACATTAACATACATGATTATAAGATTAAAGTTACCTACCTCAACCGTGTATCCCTTTTCTTTGTACTGAATTCGTTGGGATCAGATTATCAAGATCTGCCTAAACATGTTTATCATCGCTGTCAGAAACTTATTTGAATCGCGAATAAACTAATTACATGAATTAGTTTAAAGGGTTAATAATAGTTAATCTCTTAACTATTCTCTAATAATAATAAATTATTATTTATTTATTATTATTATTATTATTATTATTATTATTATTATTATATCAAATAATAATAATAAGTTCCCTATCTATTATTGGTCATCAGCACTAAATCATAAATAATAACATTGTATGTTATTATTATCACCCAACAAGTAACACCAATTAATTTAAATACCCATCTTCAATTAAGAAGATAATTAACTAAATTTTTAACATTTCTCATGGTTTTCCTTTAATTTTAATTATATATTTAACTTATTATTTATGCTCTACCTATTTTAGGTTGAGTATAATAAATTCCCAAAAATCTTACTAACACATATTTCTTAGTTATTAATTTTTAATTAAGAGTTTATAAATACTTAAGTATTATTATGCATTTTAATACTACACAAATGAGTATTTTAGATAGCAATCTGAATAAAATAACATCAAGGAAAATGCATATTTATTTTTATACCAACACTATACTTTTAAATCATACTTTAATATATACTAATTATTACACAAATGGAAGCATATAAATCAAAACCACTTCTAAATATTTGCATAACATTTTCTCATAAACCACCAAGCACACACACAGATATGACATACACACCTTTATATATTTTGTTCTTTCCCTTTATCTTCACAGCACACACCGAAACACACACATATATATACATGTTTATTTTCCCCTTTTATCTTCTCTAACAGTAGCAACACGAACACAAATATTTACATATATGTTTTCATAAAACTCTCTCTCTTTCTCATTCTTATGCGCATATATACATACCCATCATACCTA
The DNA here is from genome assembly GCA_037074495.1 of Acacia confusa. NCBI lineage: Eukaryota > Viridiplantae > Streptophyta > Magnoliopsida > Fabales > Fabaceae > Acacia > Acacia confusa. The sequence continues at coordinate 29,445,179 of CM073504.1, forward strand.
TACATATTCAGATTTTTGTCATGCAGACCCAATACACATACAGATACATCCATATATATATATACATTTTATACACCTTTCTTCTTCCTTTCTTCCTTTTTTTTTTCACTGAGCAATCCGACACACACACACACACACACACACACACACACACATATATATATATATATATATATTTTTTTTTTTTGACTCCTCTTCATGCAACTCACCGAACCATCAAGAAGACATGCAGCAACAGAATCATCGGAAAAAGCATGCAGCAAAACAAAATCCCATGACATGCATCACACACTTCATATAAACATGTAGCAGAAAATAAAAACTTCCCCTTATACCCGATACACACACCTGAACATATGTATATATATATATATATATTTTTTTTCTTTATTGCTGTCAATGCCGAAACCTATATATAACAAACAAAAGCAAAATTTCTTTTAACATACCATCAGCAAATTCATTCGGTACACACACATATATATTTAACTTTGACTTTTCATTCCTTTTCTTTTACAAAGCCAAACTCATGACAGCAAATGAAACACATGCAGCAAAACGTTTTTTTTTTTTCATGCAACAACGTAAGATACATACAGAAACAAGATACCACGCGAAACAGAAATATTTTGCAGCAACAAGGTATAAATAGCAGAAGCAAACCCATTAACAACTAAGGAAGATCATTTCCCACCGTACCCATGATCCTACATGCATGAAAACTCAATTTCTACTTAACCGAAATAACCCCCTGTTTTTCATTTTCTTTTCTGTTTCAGCCTTAGTTGCTTTTATTTCAGTTTGTTCTTGGTTGTATTCAGGCTAAAACAAAACAGAAACGAAGGAAGAAGGAAAAATGAAAGTAACCTTCAGTTCCCAAGCTTCAGAGACAATGAACAGCCGCCGGAATTTCCCTCTGTTTTTCGTCGACCTGAACAGAGGAAGGATGATCTTCGGCTAGGTTCTCTCGTTTTCTCACTTCCTGTTACTCTTCTCCGACTCTCGGTTAACATTTCAAGGGAATGAATGATGAAGAAGCTGAGCTGGTTTATATAGCTTTAATGAGTATTACATGCAAGCTAGTTTTCGGACACCTAATGCTCCTACGTGTTGCTTTGCTGCTTCTGATGGTGTTTTATTATGGTTAATGAATAGTTTCCTTTTTATTAAACCTTCGATCGATTTGGGCTTGGTGGTGCATGGGTCTGGACCGAAAGAATTACTTAAGAGTTGGAATTGGGTAAACATCAAAACTGCTCCTGTGAACTTGCTGACGGTCTAAAGTTATTGAAGAAAATAGGTGAATTTCATATGGTTTTGGGCCTGTTCTTTAGGGCCAAACCGTGGCCCAGTTATATATATATATATATATATATATATATATATTCCCTTAATTTGCAATTAGATATTTATATCATTTAAATTATGATTATACCTAATCATGGAGATTATTTATTTTATCACACCAATTTATTCACAATTGGTCTCTAATTGTAATCATGGAAATAAATTCCTTAATATTTAATTCTACAATTTTTATTTACTATTTTCCTTAAATTTATTTTCTTCTCAAATAAATTAAGGAAAATTAGACCTTAATTTCAAATAATTATCCTCATAATTATTTTGGCCCAAATTTCATATTTCAATTCCATATAATACTTTAATATTAAAATCCCAGAAATTTGGGATGTTACAGATACCATGCTAGAATCAGTTACTAAAGTATAATTCAGATGAATATTTAAGTTGTATTATTCAGATGACGATTACAGTATTTATAGAGAATGCATACAGCTGAAAGAATTACAGAAAGCAATTTAACATACTAATAACTTGATAACAACTTGACTGCCACGTGTGTGAGACTAATACAGCTGTCATGACTCAGCACTGATACGTAACTGATTGAGAACTAATTACATCCAATAACATTAAGAACATCTATGCCAAAGATGTAGTCAATGAACTCAAGGCAATGGTGAGAAAGCCATTAATAAAGCTTGAAGAAAAGAGAATAACAGAGGTGGTAATGATCTGTTTGTTACAGATCAGGATTCAATGTGGCAAGAATTACTTGCAGGATCTGGTTTTTGCAGAAGGATTCAACCCGTGATCGATATAAGAATCTCACTGGATAAAGAAACCATGATATGGGATGGCAATAATAATGATATTGTAGCAGCAACAAAGTGGGACATGCCTGAGTTTGGTATAGACATATGGCAAGAATTGGCTGGAGATTTCTTTGTTCATTTTTCCATTCGAATAAATCAAGACTCCATGTTGTTTCTTTTATGGTTTTCGAGAAAAAGTATCAGTAGGTGATGACTTTTGATGCTTTACGTCATGGTTTATGGATCGATGTATAGGTATTGGTTTGGCGCTCTGTAACAATCATCCAAACAATCACCAAATAATAAAACTCAACTCAATAATATTGAACCATCTCCAATGGAAATTCCAATCTCAGATACATATAATTGGTTGAACAATATGAGGAAAACAGAATGCTTCAATATAGTAGAAATGAGAAAATATAGAGTAAGAGTGCAGTAGAAACAAAGAAGAGAAGGAATCCAGTCACAGAGGAAGTGACGGTCAGAAGAAGACAAATGTGGGAGAGAGGAGAGACTTCACTAAAATCATTCACGCCTTCTGTAACTATTTTCACCCATGATATACTGTCTCCAGTCCACTGCCAAATCTCACATTCTTGTGTTTGGGCTTCTCATTGGGCCCCCACCTTGACCCAAATCCCTTGTGACTGTTATATACTCATGTATCATCATTAGACTCGTAGACTCTAGTTTTTCTATCTTTGATTATATCCCCTGAATGTAGTGTATGAATTTTTTATTTTGGGTTACGGTCTTTGTATTCATTTTGTGAATATGTAAGATGTATATACTTACTGATGATTTATATACGTAGGAAATATCTCATTTCTTAGAGATTATTTTGATCATCTAGTAAATTTATACTCCCATAATGGTCTCACATAGAATATACTGATAGGAACCAAAATACTAGGAGAAAAGATGCAAAGATAATCTTATACGAAGTTAAAGCAAGAATCTCACCCTTAACTCACTCGTAGTCAAAGGAGAATCTCCAAATAGAAGAAATATTTCGTAGTAAAATTTCATATATATTCCAGATGATTTTTACATGTATTGAGCCACAATAAATAAATAAACACACACACACACACACACACACACACACACACACACATATATATAAGAGATAAAATTACAAGAGTACCTTGGTACTAGTGAAAAAATCAGAATGACTATTCTCTAGCAATTTCAACACCCATGCCCCTCACAAGATCATGCATTTCAATAAAGCCATTATGATCAAATGAAGTGAGGAATCTATCTTTAAGAACACTTATGTCAATATCTATAGAAGAGCCATAAAATTGCCTTATTAAGTTCAAAGAACTTCAACTCCTTTCTTGATGAAAAAAGCCACGTCAAGAAACATATTCTTTTGGTGCTCATCAAGCCCATCAAAATTACTCAATTTCAGAACATCAACAATGTACCTAGATGGAGCTTCTTTTATTTTTTCCAAATAACTTTCCTACTCTTCCTTGAAGAAAAGAACCCAACATCACAAGGGCCAATGTTTGTTACAAGAAAAGTCATGACAAAAGACATTACCCATAGAATTCCGTAGGTAATTTTCGTCTCTAAAAAGCTACCTGTGGAATTCCCTTCAAACTTTTCAGACTTCCTTCTCTTCAAACAAGTTCTTTAGATGTATCCTTTTCAACAACTTTTCTCTTATTTACTTCCCACCAAGTTGATAACTCCAAATTAATATAAGTACTAGTATATAGTAACTTGCCAATAAAAAATCGTTGATTACGTAATTTGTTTGGGGGAAACAACAATAACATGTTTTTAATTATTAGGAAAACGCGTGAGAGGACAGATTCGCAAGATTGAGGAGCAAAACATTATTAAAAGTCAAGTAGAAAAACATTGTACTTCATCTAGTCTTTATTATAAGGCACTAATTAACAATTCTCACAAACTAATAAAAACAATTAAAGTCTATAAAGTTGTTGTACAATTTAAGTTATTTCCAATATTACCCCTAATAATTACACTAAACTCTAATAATATATTACTTATTACTCTCACCCACTACCCTTATTAATTATGGACATACATGGAAAAAAAAAATAATGCTCCTTAGAAACAAGCAAATTCCTTATAAAAAAACCAAATACATTTGTTAGTTGATGCATTATAATAAGAACTAGGGAGAACTAAATATCTTTTCATTTTTGAACTTTTTACAACTATGTTGGTGTGACTTTTTCCACTTTAACGGTCAACGTCTGGTCAACTAATGTTTGGTGTGACTTTTGCTCTAAAATGATAACCACGTGTGTATTTTTGCTCCCAGAAAAAACATATGATGCTAGACACTCCCAAGAGTAAAACACATATGTATTTTTGCACCTTTACCCTATAATGTTTTTCTACTTGACTTTTAATAATGTTTTGCTTCTCAATTTTGCGAATATGTGCTCTCACATGTTTTCCTAATAACTAAAAACATGTTATTGTTGTTTCCCCCAAAACAAATTACGTAATCAACAATTTTTTATTGGCAAGTTACCATATACTAGTACTTATATAACTTTGGAGTTATCAACTTCGTGGGAGGTAAATAAGAGAAAAGTTGTTGAAAAGTATACATCTGAAGAACTTGTTTGAAGAGAAGGAAGTCTGAAAAGTTTGAAGCGAATTCCATGGGTAGCTTTTTAGAGACAGAAATTACTTACAAAATTCTATGGATAATGTCTTTTGTCATGACTTTTCCTATAACAAACATTTTCCATCAGAAATTCAATTACCGACAGAATTCTATCGGCAATCCAGCTTTTTGTTTTTTGTTTTTTGTATTATCATAATGCAAGTACTTTACAATTGTTTTGCATTTTCTACATACTCTATTCCAAGAATGTATTTACATCAATTAACAATTCTCACAAACCAATAAAAACAATGAAAGTCAATAAAGTTGTCCTACAATTTAAGTAATTTTCAATATTACCCTTACTTATTGCATTAAACTCTAATATTATATTACTTATTACTCTCACCCACTAACCTTATTAATTATGGGCATACATAGAAAAGAAAAATTGATGCTCTTTAGAAACAAACAAATGCCTTATAAAAAGACCAAATACATTTACTAGTTAGTGGCTTATAATAAAAACAAGAGGGAGTCTTGAATATCTTTTCATTTTTGAACTTTTTACGACTACATTGATGAAGGGTTACAACTTCATAAGTTAAACCAAAGAATTCATATGCTTTAAAAGAATGAAATTCCAGAAAAGATCGAGGGACTTCTCGTACATAGCTTTGTTATAATGAAGACGCATGATAGGAAAGATTCGTGTGATTTTTAAAAAGGGTTAAGGTGCATCCAGCACAATAAACTATTACCCCAGGAGCGTCCAACACAATAACCTTTTAAAAAGGAGCATCCAACACAATAACCTTTTAAAAAGGAGCGTCTAGCACAATGTCGTTAGTTTCAAGTTAATGTTCGTTTTCTCTTAAGGTCCGAAAAAAATTACAAAATAGCACCCATATGTTTCTGAAACTATACTTAAGCCACAAAAACATTTCAAAATTTTTATTTTAGTCCATCCACCGTGGAGGGACTAAAGTGAAAATTATAAAAAAAATTTGGGGCTAAAATATTATTGTCTAAAACTTTGGGTTCTTTTCCGTAATTTTTGCAGGGCCATCACTACCCCCAAAAAAATCTGCCCCTAGTTACAAGCATTTTTTTTCGGCTTTAGCCTGACCTTTGGCCTATTAAGGAGGCTTGTAATTTTAAAAATTTTGTAAGCAGCCTAACAAATCACAGGCCTCGCCTCAAAACAAATCTACTTCAAACAAGATGAAAACAGACCTACTTTAAACAGGTCGAAAACAGACCTACATCTAACAGCCTGTTTAAAGTAGGTCTTTTTTTGGCATATTTAAAGTAATTATGTTTTCGCCTTGTTTGAAGTAGGCTTGTTTTGAGGTGAGGCTTGTGGTTTGTTAAGCTGTTTACAAAATTTTTAAAATTATAGGCCTCCTTAATAAGCCACAGGCCAGGTCAAGCTAAGGTCCAAAAAAAGGCCTGTAACCAGGGGCGGATTTAAGCCCCACAAAAATTATAGAAAAAAAAAGCCAAAATTTTAGAAAATTATCTTCTAGGCCCATAAATTTTTTATAATTTTCACTTTAGTCCCTCCATATAAAGTACGTGGAGGGACTAAAATAAAAATTTTGAAATGTTTTTGTGGCTTAAGTATAGTTTCACAAACATATGGGTGCTATTCTGTAATTTTTGTAGACTTAGAAAACGGCGTTACCATCAAACTAATGGCATTGTGCTGGATACTCCTTTTTAAAAGGTTATTGTGCTGGACGGTCTACTTGATAGTTTATTATGCTGGACGCACCTTAATCCTTTTAAAAATACTAATAGTTCTAAGCAAAAAAAAAAAAAAAAAATTACTGATAGTCAAGTTAGGCGGCATAGAATTTAAAACTATTGAAGTCTCATGATAGTAGTATGTGCTGAGAGATTTAGGTTAACAATCAAGTTATGCTTGGTTTGATTTCCTATTTTCTTAGAATGGTTATTAAAAAATTGTTTTTAAATGCAAGTTTTCCCCCGGGGGGGGGGGGGGGGGGATCATATTTGAGAAGGAAAAATATAGGATCTTCTTTTTTTAACTTTTTTTCAAAAAATAATTGTTCTTAAAATTAGTTTCAATTAGCCCGGAGCAGGCTCGATAGTAAAGATGAAATGCAGATTAAAACACGAGAATGGCAAATTCAAGCTCAAGAGATGAAAGCTTATGTAGTCAAGCGCTAAAGAAAGGTAGGAATTTTCACTTATTGCCCAATTTTACAGAATAAGAGAATAAAAAATAAGAAAACCTATACAAGTTGTCCTTTGAAAAAAAAAAAACTGACTTTTGTTTCTTGTTTTACAAAGCACTTACCTAAAAATAAATTACTAAACAAGTTCCTTTTTTAATGTTTTAAAAAACAAATAATTGTCTTTAGGATAGAAAACCAAACAAGCCCTTAATTTTTTTTGGTTCTTAAAGTTAAGAGTTTAAAAGTGAAGTTAGTGTTGGCTGTTGTCAAAAAGTCAAAAGTCATTAGAAGCTTTAGCACATAGATTTAAACTTAAACTTACTTGTGAGTCCATTGGGCTATGAGGAAGTGTCTTAACTAATTTAAAGGATATGAATTTTCTTAGAAGTAATCTTATTCCAAACTTTGTGCCTGTTTGGAGAGTCCATTTGCTGAGCTTTTGGAGAGCGTTTGAGCTAGTTTTGAGAGAAGTCCAATGAAAAAAATGTTATATGTTTGGGTTGGCTTTTTTTCAATCCCACTTTGCCCTAAAAAGTGGATTTTTTTGAAAACCTATCCCCCCAAGCTTTTGTAGCTTTTAGACGGTTGCTTCTTGTAGGGCCCATGCTTCTTGCCATCCTTTCACTATCTCTTTGTTTTTTTTTATGGGCTAACTAGCAAATCCGCTCCAAAAGTACACATCGATGAGCAATATTATCTTGAAAATTTTTTCAAGCTCCGTTTCACCCCGGAAGTCAAAAAATGTAACAATGCTGCCATTTTCTGTTAAAAAACTAACATTGACAGTTAACTTTTTAATGGAAAAGGGTAACATTGCTACGTTTTTAGACTTCTAGGGTAATATTGAATCCAAAATAAACTTCCAGGGCAACATTGCTCTTGAGTGTGTACTTCTGAGGCGGATTTTCTACTTAGCCCTTTTTTATTTCTTTTCTTTCAATTACAAATTCTATTTTTCCTGACAAATAAATTTAGGGAGAACATATGTAAAATAAGTTAAATGGGTATAATTTAGGGAGAAAAACACATTTCTACACATTCTAATTTATATGCAATTTTTTACATAAAATATAGGGTTAAGGTGTAATTTTACCAATGAACTATTGGTTTAGGAGCAATTTCACCAATAAACTCTCTAGTGATCCAAAATTACCAACAAACTTTTAAAAACATAAAATTTGCATAACGCCGTTAATTAAGGCTAACGTCCGTTTTCTGCCTTCATGCAAAAATTACAGAATAGGACTTAGATGTTTATGAAACTATATTTAAGCCCCAAAAAATTTAAAAAATTTAATTTTAGTCCCTCCACGTACTTTATATGGAGGGATTAAAGTGAAAATTATTAAAAAAAAATTGGGGCGGCAAGATAATTCTCTAAAACTTTAGGTTCTTTTCTGTAATTTTTACAAGGCCATCGCTACCCCTTAAAATCCGCTGCTAGTTACAGGCCTTTTTTTGCGGCTTTAGCCTGACCTGTGGCCTAGTAAGGAGGCCTGTAATTTTAAAAATTTTGTAAGCAGCCTAACAAACCATAAGCCTCACTTCAAAACAAGCCTAGTTCAAACAGGGTGAAAACAGACCTACTTTAAACAGGTCGAAAACAAACCTACATCTAACAACCTATTTCAAGTAGGTCTGTTTTTTGCTTGTTTAAAGTAATTATGTTTTCGCCCTATTTGAAGTTGGCTTGTTTTGAGGTAAGGCCTGTGGTTTGGTAAGATGTTTACAAAATTTTTAAAATTACAGGCCTCCTTAATAGACCATAGGCCAGGTCAAGCTAAGGTTAGAAAAAAGCCTGTAACCAGGGGTGGATTTTGGGGGTAGGGATGGCCCCACAAAAATTACAAAAAAGAACCCAAAATTTTAGAAAATTATCTTGCCGCCCCAAAATTTTTTTATAATTTTCACTTTAGTCCCTCCATATAAAGTACGTGGATGGACTAAAATAAAATGTTTTAAATTTTTTGGGGCTTAAATATAGTTTTATAAACATCTATGTCCTATTCTGTAATTTTTGCATGAAGGCAAAAAACAGACGTTAGCCTCAATTAACGGCGTTGTGCAGATTTTACGTTTTCAAAAGTTTGTTGGTAATTTTGGTCCACTAGAGAGTTTATTGGCGAAGTTGCTTTTGAGCCAATAGTTCATTAGTAAAATTGCACCTTAACCCTTTAAAAAAAGGTGAAAAAAGTTATTTTAGAGAATAGGTTTTTTAGAGTAGTTTCCGAAAAGGTAAAAAAGGCTCACTTATTTGTGAAACATGATTCAAGTATTTGCTTTTTACACATAAGGAGGCAAAAGCCTAAATTAGAAATAACTAGTGGGAATTAAGACATGTCAATTAGGCTTAGGCTGTCACTGATGCTATGGCACATAATAGCAATTAATACAATCTACATGAGAATTCATTATTGATGATATAAAGTATGCGCATTACGTGTGTCATCCAGCCAACTCAAATATTGGTTTCTCTAACAACATCCTTGTAATCTGGCATAAGCAGCTATTTTTTTATATGAGGTCATAAAGAGAGAATGTAATTACTATGTGTCCGTTTAGTTTATGGAATTAGAGGTAATGTAATGATGGTTATATGAATTTATAATAATCTTTTCTGCTTAAAGTAATTTTTTCCAATTTGTTCCGTGTATGTTCATAACAATTTTTTAAGATTTAATTGTGGAAATATTATGAAGGAGTTCATGGTAGTTTTTAAATTTTTAATGGTGGAATGTTATGTGTTTTTTTTTAGTGGGGAATATTTTTAAATATAAATAATTAATTTTTTAAATATTTAATGGTGGTAATTATTTAAAATTTTACATCATTTATGGGTGGGCACTTTGGTCAAATTTAAAAATTATAATGGTAATAGTGTCTTTTTCACTTGATTATAGAATGCTTGCATCTTGATCATCAGTCCTAGTAGTATAATTCTAATAACATCAAATGATGTAATCAGGATTACAAAATGTAATTATCTTTACATTAAACAAGACCAGCCAAACGCTATAATCGATTTATTACATCAGGATTATATGCGATCCTCTCTCATGAAATCAAACTAAACGAGCTATAAAAGTGCTATACAATAATAAGTTAATAGCTTGCAATAACAAATTGTTATACAAGAAAAACCAATAAGGTCTATGCTATTGGGCCATAGGATATCACTCTTATGTAGAGCTCAAGTTCTAATTGTTCAGTTTTATTTATTTCCTATTTATGTATTTCCTATTTTATGAAAGAGAAAGAAAAAAAAAAGATAGAGCTCTATTAACGGAAGAGTGGGCTGCAAGTTTGTGTGTGGGAAAAAAAGTTGTTTATATGAGAATATTTTTTACAGCTTTTCAGCTTGAACATTTTTGATCTAGTTAGTAATTGGAAAATGATTTCTCATCAGATTGATGTGAATATTTTTGTAGAGGTTCCAGACGCATGAAGCTTCATTCTGTATGGTTAGACCATCCATTGGAGTCTTCTATGTTTACCAGAATTTTTATGAACGTCCATTTACGTCTGCTGCAGATTTTTCTAAGTGACTTTGATTAAGTTGACGATTAGACGGTGATTTCCGGTTTGATAGCCTTGAAATTTGGTGGAGGTGTTCGAGACATATATATCTTGAATCTGAACAGTAGGATCGTATATTGGAGCTTTCTACGTTCTTCAGATTTTGCATGAACGTTGGTGTAAGTTTTGTGACTAGAGCTTTTTTGTGTTTAGTGATTTCTGACACAAAAATTGCATCTTCGCCTTGTTCTATTTGCTCTTGTATTTTATTAATATAATCCTTGGTGATTTTTGTGGATGAGATGAATTTGTTTTCATCCTATAGTTAGCTTTGTATAAGAGCATTGACATAGTATTTTTTTTTTTTTTTAAAGATAGTGAAATCTTTTTGCTTTGGACCGTTGTTGTTTGCTCTCACTCGCATTGAGCGGGAGATTTTCCCACGTTAAATTCATGTGCCTCCATCTATTATATTATTCTATTGCTCATTTTATTTTCTACTTTAATTGACTCCATACAAATATTTGTTATTAGAAAGATTTATGAAGAATCCTAAAAAAAAAAAAAGACAATTAAAAACACTGAACTTTTGTTCAAGAATGGATTTGATCCTACTTTACCCAACCATCTATGTTTAAGCTTAAGGGCCTCACATAGATCATCAGCGAGTGGCATGAGGCTTTTCGAGTGAAATTAGAAAACCAACAATGCACTTAATATTAATCAGTTACTGCTCTGATCCTAAACATAAAACAAAATAGACCTTATATTTAGGATTTGAGGGATTATTATCAAATCAGGATGTTGTGGGTACATAGTTCATTACCCAAACAATACAATAAACTTCAAACAAAAGAAAAACAATCTTGCTTATGTTTATATTCTTCCTCATTTTTTAATCAGGTATTTGTAAAAACATTTTGTTAATTCCACTATCCTTTGGAGATTGATAGATGCATTCAAAGAATAACGAAGGAGACAACATATGTTAAAATTCCAAAGAATGGGTTTTCTACTGGTGAATAAAATGTTTTTATAAGAGAATGGAAAAAGGTTTTCTAATATAAAACTGATGAAAATATAGATCACGAATAAGAGATAGAAGATAGAGAGAGAGAGAGTAGAGGGAAATTCTTATTCCAGTGTAATCAAAATGTTTACAGAAGACCTCTATTTATAGATGGAAAATGAGCCTTTAGTGTAATTTTCACCTCAGGGTCATAAGAGGTAATTTTCCTCTAAACTTTCACATGTGAAGCAATAGTAAACATGTGATATTAAACATGTGAAGTAATATTAATCATGTGAAGTAATAATAGACATACATATAAAATATTTATAACACTCCCCCTTGGATGTCCATTATGAATGTGCCTCATTAAAAACTTTAACTAGGAAAAACCTAGTGGGATAAAAACCTAGCCAAAGAAAAGAGTACATCATCCATTGATACACTATCCAGTGTTGCCTCATTAAAAACCTTTCTAGGAAAACCCAGTGGGGCAAAACCTAGATAAGGGAAAAAGAGTATAGTGTGTATCGACTCCTCCTGTTGACAACATCAGTATTACTCCCCCTGATAACATCAGTTGAGATCTTTGAGTCTTCGAAGACCAATACCATGGACAAGCTTCTCAAAGGTTGCTTCTGGAAGTGACTTGGTAAATAAATCTGCCAAATTTTCACTTGAACTGATTTGCTGGATATCTATTTCACCATTCTGTTGAAAATCACGAGTAAAGAAGAATTTTGGTGAAATATGCTTAGTTCTATCACCCTTGATGTATCCTTCTTTAAGTTGGGCAATACATGCAGTATTATCCTCATATAGAACTGTTGGAATCATTTTACTAGAAGATAAATGACAAGTAGTTCGTATATGATGAATTACTGACCTCAACCACACACATTCTCGACTTGTTTCATGCATTGCTAGGATTTCTGCATTATTAGATGAAATGGCCGATATAGTCTATTTTATAGATCTCCATGAAATAGTTGTACCTCCACATGTAAATACATAGCCTATTTGTGATTTTCCATCATGTGGATCAGACATAAATCCAGCATCTGAATAACCAATCAGTTCATGTTTAGAAACATTTGAATAATATAACCTCATATCCATAGTACCTCTAAGGTAACGAAAAATTCGCTTTATACTACTCCAATGCCTCTGTGTTGGTGCAGAACTATATCTTGCTAATAAATTAACAGCAAACGTTATATCAGGTCGTGTGTGATTAGCAAGATACATTAATGCTCCAATAGCACTAAGATATGGTACTTTTGGACTAAGTAATTGTTCTACACCTTTTTCGTTAATTATTTGGGGTTGGAATGGATCTTTTTCTTTTATCAAAGATCTTACAACCATTGGAGTACAAAATGGATGTGACTTATCCATATAAAATCGTTTCAGGACCTTCTTTGTATAAGTTTCTTGATATACAAAGATCCCGTCTTTCAGATATTCAATTTGTAATCCAAGACAAAATTTTGTCCTACCCAAATCTTTCATTTCAAATTCTTTCTTCAAACAATTAATTGCTTTTGAAATCTCTTCAGAAGTTCCAATAATGTTGATATCATCAACATAAACAGCAATTATAACAAATTCATTTCTCGATCTTTTTATAAAAATGCATGGGCATATCGGGTCATTTTTATACCCTTCTTTCAACAAATATTCTTTAAGACAATTATACCACATGTGCCCTAATTGTTTCAAGCCATACAGGGACTTATTTAATTTGATCGAGTATTGTTCTCGTGAATTTGAATTAAATGCTTCTGGCATCTTGAGTCCTTCAGGAACTTTCATATAAATATCACTATCAAGTGAGCCATATAAATAGGCAGTCACAACATCCATTAGATGCAAATCTAGCCCTTCATTCGCTGCTAGGTTAATTAAATAACGAAAAGTAGTTGCATCTACTACTGGTGAATATGTTTCTTCAAAATCAATGCTAGGTCTTTGTGTAAAGCCTTGGGCTACTAGGCGTGCTTTGTACCTTGTAATTTCACCATTTTCATTTCTTTTCCATACAAAAACCCATTTATATCCAACTGGCTTTACATCTTTAGGTGTATGGACTACAGGTCCAAATACTTTTTGTTTTGCCAATGATTTTAACTCTGCATTAATGGCATCTTTCCATAGGAGCCAATCTTTTCGTTATTGGCACTCACTAATGGATTTTGGCTCATGATCCTCTTCTTCATTCATCACATCATATGCTATATGATTAGAAAAAATGTCGTCAACGTTGACTTCATTACGGTTCCATTTGATATTATTTGTAACATAATTTATTGAGATCTCATTGTTTTCATACATTTTAGGTACCTGGATCTTTTCTGAAGCCTCAATATTCTCCTCTAGAGATAATCTATCTTCATGAAGTGGCTCATCCAGAGCTACATTTTTTTCTTGATTATCCTCGACTTGGCCATCTATAATCTTAGCTCCTTTTCTTTTTCGAGGATTTTTATCTTTGGAACCAATAGGCCTACCACGCTTCAGGCGTGCTTTTGATTCATTTATAATCGGCTGTCCTACCGGGACATCAATTCGAATAGGAGCATTAACAGCTAGAATATGTGACTTTGTCACTTTCTTTGGGTCAGTGAATGCTTCTGGAATTCGATTAGCTAAATTTTGTAAATGAATTATCTTTTGAACTTCTAGTTCACATTGTTTTGTACGAGGATCAAAATGAGCCAATGATAATTCATTCCAGCTAATCTCTTTATTCAACTGCTTATTTTCTCCCCCTAATGTTGGGAAGACTGATTCATCAAAATGACAATCTACAAATCGTGCAGTAAATAAATCTCCTGTAGATGGTTTTAAATATTTTATAATTGAAGGAGATTTATACCCAAGATAAATTCCCATTCTTTTTTTAGGACCCATTTTAGTACATTGTGGAGGTGCTATTGGCATATACACTGCACATCCAAAGGTCCGAATATGGGAAATATTAGGTTCTTCACCAAAAACCATTTGTAAGGGGGAAACTTTTAAATAACTAGTTGGCCTAATGCGAATTAACATTGCTGCATGCAAAATGGCATGGCCCCAAGCAGAAATTGGTAAATTAGATTTCATAAGTAAAGGTCTTGCAATAAGTTGCAATCGTTTTACCAATGATTCTGTAAGTCCATTTTGCGTATGAACATGAGCTACAGGATGTTCAACATCAATTCCAAGGGACATACAATATTCATTAAAAGTCTGTGAAGTAAATTCACCAGCATTATCAAGACGTATTTTCTTGATAGGATAATCAGGGTAATGTGCTCTTAATCTTATCAATTAAGCAAGTAATCTCGCAAACGCCAGGTCTCGAGAAGATAGTAAGCACACATGCGACCATTTAGTGGATGCATCAATTAAAACCATATAATATCTAAATGGTCCGCATGGTGGGTGTATTGGCCAACAAATATCTCCCTGTATCCGTTCTAGAAATGTGAGAGACTCACTTTCTACTTTGCTTGGTGATGGCCAAGTAATTAATTTTCCCTTGGAACATGCATCACATGAGAAATCATGGGATTTTGGTATTTGTTTCTGTTTTAAATTATGTCTGCATGAATTCTCTATTATACGTCACATCATAATTGACCCTAACCGGTCATGCCAAACATTAAATATGCCTTTATCAGCATGCTTCTGGTTTTCCATAACATTTATTTCAATTGTACTAATACATGAATAGTACAAACCAGAAGATAACATAGGTAATTTCTCCAGAACATATTTTTCACCATATCTAACATTAACAATTTGTAGATATTCTTTATTCTCCTCGTTTATAGTCTCAATATGGAGGAATACAAAGCATCATTAATAACAAATTTTGTACCATTGGGTAATATTATTATTGCTCTTTCAGAGCCTTCAATCAATCTCGTTTTACCCATTATAGTATTGATGCTTGTACTACAATTTGTTAGATGTGAAAAATATTTCTTATCTTTAAGAATTGTATGTGTCGTTGCTCTGTCAATGAGACATATATCTTCATTCTTGTGTGCAATATTTGAAATATCCATGAGTTTCATTAAAAGAAAAGAAATGTATTAAAACATATTTAATATAGGAAATGCATTAAAAACATATTTATTATACATAATTGACAACAAGTCAAAACGAAACAAAATAATTATTACAATTTCTGCAAAACTTATTTAATCATAAAAATCTTCCACCTCCAAGTGTGACATAACATCATCATTTGGCTCATTGACATCATTATCCTTATGAGTCTCATTGTCACATTCAACATTATTAACACTCCTTTTTATAGAGGCTTGGTAAAGTTTCGCTAAATGTTCTGGCGTACAACAATTACATACCCAGTGTCCCTTCATACCACACCGATAACATATATGTTCTACAACTTTTGAAGGACCTTCTTTATCATTCTTCTGTCCTTCATTATTCATCTTTTTCTGGTGGGTATAAGGACTATAATAACCTCTTCCACCATTATAAGAACCATGATTATTTCTGCCTCCACGATTTCCACGTCCCCGTCCACGACCACGACCGTGACCACGGCCACGACCATGATCATTCCGTACACTCACATTCGCTTCAAGAAATGGAGAAGATCTAGTGGGACGATTTTCATGATTTTTCATTAATAACCCGTTATTTTGCTCGGCTACTAATAAACATGAGATTAACTCCGAATATTTTTTAAAACCTTTCTCTCGATATTGCTGTTGTAAAAGCAAATTCGAAGCATGAAAGGTAGAAAAAGTTTTCTCTAATAAGTCCTCATCAGTTATTTTGTCACCAAATAATTTTAATTGAGAACTTATTTTGAAAACAACTGAGTTATACTCACTTACAGTTTTGAAATCTTGTAGCCTGAGATGAATCTAGTCATAACGAGCTCTAGGTAAAATCACCATTTTCTGATGATCATACCTATCTTTCAAACTAGTCCACAATTCAAATGGATCTTTCACCGTTAAATATTCAGTTTTCAAACTTTCATGAATGTGGTGTCGGAGAAAAATCATAGCTTTAGCCTTTTCTTGAGGGGATGCATCATTTCCCGGCAATATAGCCTTTCCAAGGTCCTTTGCTTGAAGGTGGATTTCAGCATCTAAAACCCATGATAGATAATTCTTCCTGGTGATGTCAAGAGCATTAATTTCAAGATTTGAAAGGCTGGAAGACATGATTCAAACTAAAAATAATGATAATAATTAGAATCATATTATAAAATCTTATTATAAATTAAAACATAATTTAAAGAACTGTAAATAAACATGCTAAGAAAATAAAAAGAAGATGAGATAGGAATGGTAGTAAACTCACAGCGAGACCTATCTCATCCAAAGGTAAGAAAGAGGATGCATATTTAATATATAATATATAGACAGCAATAAAGAATTAAGATAAACAAATGGAGCCCACTAATAAATATATTAGTGTCGCCACCATAAAAGGTAAATAAATGCATAAATAAATGGAGCCCATTAATATGTATATCAGTGTCGCTACCATGAACAATAATTAAAGCAGTAAATAATTAAAATTAAATTTAACAAATGGTGCCCACTAATACAAGTGTCGCTACCATGAAAAATAAATAAAACAATAAAGAATTAAATTAAATAAATGGAGCTTAGTGTCGCCACCATAAAATAAATAAATAAAGCAGTAAGTAAAATAAATTAAATAAATAGAGCTTAATGTCGCCACCATGAAATAAATAAATAAAGCAGTAAGTAAAGTAAATTAAATAAATGGAGCTTAGTATCGCCACCATGAAATAAATAAATAAAGCAGTAAGTAAAGTAAATTAAATAAATGGAGCTTAATGTCGCCACCATGAAATAAATAAAAGTAAAATAAATTAAATAAATGGAGCTTAATATCGCCACCATGAAATAAATAAATAAAGAAGTAAGTAAAGTAAATTTACCATGAATAGTAAAAATTACTATTCACTGTAAATAGTGAATAAGATAAAATTACTGAAAGATTAAATCTAGACTTCCATATAGGAGTCAAAATGAATAAAAATATAAAATTACTGAAAAAGGTAAAATTAACATGAATAGTAAAAATTACTATTTACTGTGAATAGTAAATAGTAAATAATCTTAAATCTTAACCATGGAACCCGATGTTCAAAATAATCGGTAAAAGTAGAACTTTAATTCCATATAATGGTTAAGATTATCCCAGATAGATAAAATGAATATATATAATGAAAATATAAAAGATAATAAGAAAATCCTACCTTTGGTAGAGTGATCGTACTGATAACGTAATATAAAACTGATGAAAATATAGATCACGAATAAGAGATAAAAGATAGAGAGAGAGAAAGTAGAGGGAAATTCTTATTCCAGTGTAATCAAAATGTTTACAGAAGACCTCTATTTATAGATGGAAAATGGGCCTTTAGTATAATTTCCACCTCAGGGTCATAAGAGATAATTTCCCTCTAAACTTTCACATGTGAAGCAATAATAAACATGTGATATTAAACATGTGAAGTAGTAGTAATCATGTGAAGTAATAATGGACATACATATAAAATATTTATAACATTTTCAAAGTAAATTGACTATTTTTATTTTTAGAAACATATATTTAGTCAAGGGAAGTCATCCTACGTTTCTGACTTTTGTGGATTGTCTTGTTGCTTTCATTGTATTTCCACAGCACCGCCCCTCCACTTTTGGGAAAATATACACCCCGGAGCACATTTGCTTGTTTGGAATTTTCTTAAAAAGTTACTTATTATATTATTAAATTTTTCAAAAAAAAAAGTCTAAAAATTCCAATTAAACACTCGTTAATGAAAAAACATAAGCAACTCATGAGAACATTAGTAAAATTCTAATTGGCAAAAAATAAAAAATCATTAGTTACTTTTACTCAAACACTTTATTTTTTTAAATAAAAAATGTTTAGTTCAGTTGGACCTCATGATCATCGTACGTCTTTGAAAGCTTGTGCAAAAAATAAAGGGGAGAATTACAATTTGGTCACAAAGACCAGAAATAATTACCAAAAGGTCCCGTGCCAGAATGCCATTAGGACTTTTTTGTAGTTAAGTGAAAAATTCTCCATCAGTATTTACAACTGAAAATGCTATATTTACAATTGAAAATGTTATATTAGCAACAAAAGTTCTCAATCCGCATTTACAACGGGAAATATTATATTAACAATTGAAAATGTATTTTGAGTTGTTAATATAACATTTCCAGTTGTAAATGCGAATTAAGAATTTTTGTTATTAATATAGTATTTTCAGTTGTAAATACGGATTCAATTAATTACACTTTTTTGAGACTTTTTTGTAATTAAATTCTGGCACGGGACTTTTTAGTAATTATTTTTGGTCCTTGGGACCAGATTGTAATTGTCCCAAAATAAAGCGTGTCGGTGGAGTGGGGGAGGTTGCCGTGTTGGTGTTGCAAAGCTACTTCATCATTGTACGTCTTGGATAGCTTTTGCAAAAGTTAGTCCCACGGCCTAATATCACAATAATTTACTCTTCACAACGAATACGGGAACTTTCTTTTACTTTCTCATCCCTTCTCCTCCCCTTTACCTAAAATCACACCGTTTTGGAGGTTAACAAGAAGGAGTTAGTCTTATTTTTTTTTGAAAAAAAAAATCCATATATTTATAGTGTAAATAACACTATCAAATATGCCCTATATAGAACATAGTTTATAGTGTAAATTACACTATAAAATATATCCTATATTTAAAACCAGATGTAATAGCATTTAGTATTCTGAAGTATTTTCTATTAACACCCAATATCTTAAAATAATTTTTGATGCATTGATCGCCCTCAAATATATTTTCATAGCAACTTCCTAGCAAGTTACACCCTAAAATATTTTTTCAATAATACCCAATATCATAAATTAACTTTTAACTCACTCAGCACCCTAAATAATTTTTCAATATCTGAAAATATATTTTTTTTCATAAGCACTCTACATCTTAAGTTTAAAGTCCTCATTGCAATTAGAAAAATACTTTAAGGTTAAAAAATTATTTTAGGATACTAAGTGTCACTGAAAAAATACTTCATGTTCTTAATGGTGCAGTTTTTGGTAAATAAGAGGAAAGGGATGGGAAAGTGTGGGGAAGGAGCCGGACTCAATATACCATAAAGTAAACTAGACGAAAAAAGACAATAAATTACTATCCGAACTTTAAAATCCTAAATCAAATATTTCCTATTAAAATGAGTAGTCAAATGTTACATTAGTGTAATTAATAACTATATCCTTATAGGTAATAAGATTTATTTGAAATTTTTAAGTTCAAGTGGTATTTTCTTATCTAATTTCCTAAAGTAAAAAATGACTGAAAAAAATTTCTCATTTGTAAATTTTAGTATTCAAAACTTTTTAAGAACTTGGTGCACATATTATAGTCAGCGTGAGGGGAAAATAAAAGAGATTTTCATGTAATACCTAAAATTTATATTGATCATAAATCTTTTATTTTGATGATAATTAATATAAATGAAGGTGAATATGTATCTCAAAATAATGTAATCTATTGATTATAATTTTGGGCAATTTCTTTATGAAATTTACAATTAAATGGAAGGTTTTGAGACTACATATAAGGGAAATGAAATGTTATATAAAAATCACATAAAATAATAAAAATTTCCTATTAAAAAGAATAAGATGAGCAATGGAAACACTTAATTGAATTAAAGCAAATTAGAAATTACTAAAAGGAACTTGAGCTTGTATTGATTAAATATTAATTGCAACATGATTAGAGATAATTGAATCGTTAAAAATGTGGCTGCTTATTTTCGAAAATAAGCAAGGGCCTAAGAGATTAAATTAAGTTGCTAATTGTAACATCCCATTTTCATAAACGTTTCCTTACAGAGCTGAGAGTTGAAAATATTTAAAACAAAGAGTAACTGAATAACATTATATGTAATGTATCTACATGAACATTTAACTATACAATCATCCACAGGTTCAATATACCACAATCTATATTTAAAAAAAAAAACAACGTCTCCGCAAGGTCCTCACGCCTGCTTCTTACTCCTATCCTTGAACCTGACTCCCTGGGATCCTGAAGCTATAACAGGGGTTGAGGTTCAATTCCCATTGAACCTCAGGTAACGATTAACTTCATGCTTATGTAAACAGTATACGACAGATATTATAATAATAAATTCACTACTATCACTTTCAAAATCATATCAGCAAGTAACATGACACAGCCACTACAATATGTATGTTACCCATAGTTTGCACATAACCAGTGCCACGATGGCCTATCGTGTCCTCAGCGCTAGGAAAACTCAACGGAGTTATCAAGACTATAACCCGTATTCAATTCAATATATCATAAGCAACTTTCAAAATAGAGTATCAATAAGTGAAAACAACTTTCACATATAACCATACCATAAGCATAAGCGTTAATGTTACAATACGCGTCCGTACCTGAGTTTGTCGGGTTTTAAGTACGTTCGTCGTCGGAACTCGTGCACAGTCTATCCTAAAAGGGTAATAATATCTCAATTAATTCTCAGACAATATTTCAAGAGACACCTTGGCCATACTTGACATTTTTACCCTTGAAGGATTTATTTTTAATTATTTTCACTTAATTTTCGGAAAAACGTTAATCCAGCATTTCTGGACAGAATTTCGTCTAACTTAGAAAAATTATAACTAATTCCAAACAAATCGAAATGAGGATCCGTAAAATGTTCTGGAATCCTTGAGATGTCTATTTTCAAGGAAAAATACTGGAACTTACCCAGAATTGATGGATAATTCCCAGTTTCCCAAATTCAAACCGCTGCCCAGAATTTTTTCTCAGAAATTGTAGCTTAAATTCTGGGATTTTTATCTTTTTACACAGAACTTCAATTGACACACTCTTTATATATTTGGAAAGCCCTAAATGTCTACTTTCACCATGAATTTTCCCAGAATTTTAGAACATCATCTTCATTATAAGATACTGGCATTTTTACTACTGACTCCAGAAGTTCTTATTTGCTGAAATTTCGCCAGAGCTTCGCTATTTTGATCATAATCTTCCAAAAATTTTGCTATAACTTCTTCTTCATCAAATTTTCGAAATAAAGCTATTGGAAACCATAAAAACATGAAAATAAAACTGGAATTGGAAGTTTGATGATCAAAATAACATTCCTGGCATTTCTACTTCATAAACTAAGAACTTAAACTTGGAAGCTAAGAATTTCCTTACCTCTTGAAGACTTCTTGCCTCTCTTTCTCCA
This sequence comes from Acacia confusa, assembly GCA_037074495.1. Taxonomy (NCBI): domain Eukaryota; kingdom Viridiplantae; phylum Streptophyta; class Magnoliopsida; order Fabales; family Fabaceae; genus Acacia; species Acacia confusa. The sequence continues at coordinate 29,466,921 of CM073504.1, forward strand.
GCAGCTCCTCCTTCTCTTACTCTCCCTAAATTTCGGCCAAGGCTAGAAGGAGTGGTGTGAGGAATGTGTTAGCCAAGGCTCCCTATTTATACTAATTTGTGAGGATATGTTTGGCATTTTCATCTTTTACCTCCACCATTGGATTTTGCTTGGAGAGAAAGAAATGATCCAAGCCTTCCACCTCTTCTTTCCCCTCCTTGACCGTCCCCCTCCCCTTTCTCCTTCTAGAATTTTCTTGCTTTGCCCCCAAGAAAAGCCTCCTTCTTCATTAAGTTAACCCAATTAATCCCAAATCCTAATTTAGTTAGGTGTAAGTTGGAGTTTAAATTCAAAATCCAATTTCACTTTTGGAATCCTAATTTTATGATTAGATTTATGGTGATTTTTAATTCCTGAAACACTTAGGTATAAATCTTATAAACAACCGAAAATAATTTCGGGAATAGCCAAGTTAAAGCTTATAATTTACTGATCCCAAATATGTATTTATCTTTAAGATCTAGTTCCTAAATCTCAAGTTATGATTTAATCTCTATAGGTTTTTATTTAATTTTGTCTAATTATAACACAACTTGCTCCCTAAGTCTTACTAATCTTCTTCTACACACTTTTGACTTTATTACTTCTTCTTTTTCCTTCATGAAATTCGCCCCCCACCCTTAGTTTTAATTAAATCATTATATTTTTAATGTTCTTTCACCCTTAAGAAAGGAATTCTCTCATTGGTCCAATTAGATTTTAGGATTCAAGGTTAATATATCTTAATTCTCTCATCTATTTGTATAATTTATTTGTTCATCATTAAATAAGAATTTTTGTCCCATTGAGATTAATTAGGAATAATTTTCTAAATTATAATTTTAATCCCTAATATAGTGTTTTCCATGGTCACAAACTAATTTAATTCTTAGGCTCTTAAATTCTATGGAAAAATTGCCAACTAATGTAAATTAATACAACACCAAAATTTGATAAGTTTTTAATTTAATTTTGATGATTAAAAACTCCTTTTTATGCTAATCTTAGCTTCCAAATCTCATTTAGTCTTTCATTTAATTGATATTTCCCTAATTATAACCTTTATAATTTAATTATTGACTAATTTCAAAAATTATTAAAGCACCTCAATTATTGCAATTCCAATTGCTCAATAATTGTTACTAATTTCCTCTAATTGATTTCATCATCCTCTGATGATTTTTAATTGTTCAAATGGTATAATTAAGATTATCTGATAATGTTAGGATATTTTATGATCTCCAAATGAAATTTGAAAATTCAGGTTTTTGGTCTATTTAATTCTAGAAGAAAATTTCCTAAAATAAACTACCAAAATTTGAGACCACATATTCACCTATTTTTAATAGGTATTTTCTTATCAAAATATAGTGGCTAAGCTGAATAGGATTTTTAGGGTATTACACTAATAATGCTTTAATGACTTGGATTAGGTAGTAAACCAATAAACCAATAAGAGATGCAATTAAAGGGAAATTAAGCACATGATTGGGGAAATAATTGGGCTTAATCAAATCAGCCCCAAAAGTCAACAATTGCAACTAAGATCAAGGGCTAGGATTGATGCACATGCAATTAAATCCAAGGGTCCTAATTAATCCCATAATTGAGCTTAATCCTCATGAAAATTAATCAACCAATTAGAGACTTAAGCCATTGGATTAATGCCACACAAAAATCACAGCTAATGGCCAATAAGAGCATGGTGGTTGGCAGGCTATGTGTGGGGAGGAGATTGATTTCATTAAGTGAAATCTTGATCCAATGGTGGGGGAGAAAGAAGAGGAAATGAATTACTTTGGATATTTTGCTATAAATAGGGATGTTTCCCTCTTCATTCTTCACACCTACACAAGTAACATCTAATCATAAGTGAGAATGAGAGTGAAAGGTGGAGTTCTTAGAGCAAGAAGGAAGAAGGAGCAAGTTCTTGATGTAATTCTTGAGCTTAAGCTTTTATATTTTGGTAAAATTGTAGTTTAATTTAGGAAATTGTAGGAAAAATTTTCTTTCATGTTTGGAAGTCTCCATTGCTTTTAAAATGTAAAATGGAGTGGAAAACACATTGGGAAATAATTTTTGGAGTCAACAAGATCCAAGTGGTGAAAGTTGGGAAAAATCTCATTTTAGTTTTCTAGAATCAGTCACTATGTGAACGTGTTTATAGAGTAAATGATTTTAAAAAATCATGAAATTTTCCAGGAATAAAGTAGATATCACGGGTACAAAAAAATATTTTAAGACCGGATGAAAAAGGCCCCGAAGACCGGATCAGCGATCGGTCTCTTCCAGGTGGTCTTAAAAGTATGTAACTTTTAAGACCGAACTTGAACCGGTCTTAAAGAAATATCTAAGACCAAACATAACAAACAATAGGTCTTAAAAATCGCACTATATAGACCTTACATATATTTTGTTTGATCTTAAAACAAGAATTTATTGGACCAGACAATAAACGGTTCGGTCTTAAATATACCACTTTCAAGACCGGACCAAATAACACCAGGTCTTAAAAATATGTAACTTTCAAGACCAGACAAACATATGCACCGATCTCAAAAAAAGAAAAGAAAATAAGACCTTACTATAACATATAACCGCTCTTAAAATATTACTTTTAAGACCAGACTAAATTAAAAAATGTGGTCTTAAAGGTTGGTCTTTTTATACGTTTTTAGTACTTTTAAGACCGCAAGGAAAAACATCCGCTCTTAAAAGTCTGACTTTTAAGACCATACATTAAATTCACTAGTCTTAAAGGTTGGTCTTTTTTATTCTGTTATTAGTACTTTTAAGACCATAAGGAATAGCGTCCGCTCTAAAAAGTTTGACTCTTAAGACCAGACACTAAATACACCAATCTTAAAAGTGGAATTTTACCCTATTCAAAACAAATTCGCCACACAATCCAACATCTAAAAGACACTACTCTAAGCTACAAGCTATATATATATATGAACAATCCTTTATAAATTACTATAATTGAATTGGAAATGGATACAAATATTATACACCAGGCCATGAGTTATATTGTGGCATCATAATGAATGTAGCTTGTTACTAGCTATTACAGTACACAGCTAATAATAAATGAATGTTAATACAATAAGCTAGATAAGTTACAAATACATACAATGAGTTACAAATACAGTGCAGAACACCTAAATGAACACATACCAATTCACCTTGTCTTCATCATCGGATTCCCACCTGTCCAATAACAACATAACTAACATTCCTCTTCTTTTGTAACAAGCCCATTTTGATCGGATCCTTCCGGAAATATAAAAACAAGAACAAAAGATAGTCAGTGACATTGTTTAAGAACATAATTAAGAAGGAATTGAATATAGTTAAAAACGTAAATTAAAACCTTAAATTTTTCAAAGAATATGTGCAGATGAATATTACCTTATGAATTGATGACTCTTTTATAAAGAGATATCCTCCCATATCCCTTCTTGATGATCATTTCTTATGTCGGGTTCATTACCCACGTCATCTTCTTCGTTAATGTTGAAAAAGGAGTACTCTCAGGAAGACCATGATTTGCATCATTTTCCTCATCAATATCAATGACCCTTTTTCCTTGGAAAGCTACAGACCACATTTTATTTTCTTGATCGGTGATATAGAAAACTTGTTTCGCCTGGTCTACCATAATAAAAGGTTCATCTCCAAAACTTCTACCGTTGAGATCGACTAATGTAAATCTTGTAATACCCTAATTTTTATAATGCACTTAAAAAATATATTTAGATAAATAATACCTATTGAGAATAGGTGAATATGAGGTCTCAAAATGTAATATAATTAGTCTATTGTCAAAGGAGAATTGTGAAAAATTTTAAAAGGCATGAAATAATTATTAAAAATTTAGAAAACATATTATCCTCAATTTAGACAATTAAATAAATTATTTCCATTGAAAATAGAAAAAAAGAAAATCAAAAAGTATTCTAGAACTAAAATAGACTCTATAATTTTTGATAATTTGCAAGGAGTTCAAATTATTGATATTAATAAAATTGTTGTGAGGAAATGAGTAATTTTAATTAAGAAAATTATTAGAAATTGTTAAGAGATTTACTAAGTAATTTTTGGGAATTTTATAAGCTTAAAGAAAATTAGGAACATGAAAAATAAAATAAATAATTATTAAGGGCCGAAATTTTTGGCTAATTAAATAATTAATAAGGGTTAAGATATAATCTTAAAAAGTAAAGATCAATGGCTTAGGAGTTTTCAAGGAATTATAGAAGCCAAAAATCCATGTAATTATTTGTGGACCAATAGGAAAATTGTGTGGAAAATAAATATAGGATTATAATATATGTGGTTGAGGAAAAAAATTAATTATATATATATATATATATATATATATATATATATATATATGTATGTATGTATGTATGTATGTATGTATGTATGTATGGACCGAAATTTTTAGGGGAGATAAGGATGAAGAAGATATTTGAATATGATAATAATATAAGATTAAACATGTGGTGAATAGATAATATTAAAATAATAAAGAAAGGTGGACAGGATAAATGAGAACGGATAGAAATAAAATCCTACCTAGAAAACCGTGAACTAGGTTTCTAGGGTTAGAGTGTATTATGAATGAGTGAATTTTTATCTTGAGATAGCCTGTCTCCAAAGTCATTTCTGTAATCGACAGAGTGATTTGGAGATCCGGATAGGGAGATATTTTGCAGGAAGCCAAAATGAGAACCGATAGAAAATAATTCCGTTGTGAGAATCTGGGGATGAGTTAAGAAAAACCAGAATATATTATTAATCAATGGATTTTTATCCAGAAGTTGGTGCCGGCCAAAGTTATTTCTGTAACCGGGCACGAATACCGAGGATTTTCGGCAGACAACGGAATGTCCTTACTGGGTATATAAGGGTAGAAGAACCCAGTATTCTTAAAGGGGAAGAAAAGACCTTCAGAGTGTTGTTCTCAAAATTTTAAGATTTTACGAAATTTCCCGATCAGGACACCGAACCAGGAATTTTACCTGGTTAAGCAAGATGACATAAGGCTTGATGATGCAGCTTGGATGATGTCATTTTTTGGTCTTTTTGAGGGGAAAATTTCGGCCTCTAGGTGTAGGGACAAGATCATACCACCTAGCAAAAGTGCGACCCAACGGTCGGAATTCAACCAGATAAAGTTCAACGAAATTACGAAAATGCCATTGGGCTTTTCTATAAATAGTCATTCATTTCTCTTCATTCTTCACCAATTCACACACAATCCTAGAGAGAAGTTAGAGAGAGAAGCTCTGGAGGAGGAGTAGGAAGTTCATAGCGAAGCTTTGGGTAAGTCCTTCGGTCTTTAGTCTTTAGTTTCCGTAGTTCTTTCAGTAGTTGTAGTAAAAATGCTAGAGTAGTCTGTATTTTTCAAGTTAGTTTAAATATCATGTTTTAGGAATAAATATGATATTTATCTTAGAAATATGATAGAGGATAGGTTATAGCAAAAATTTTGAGAAATTAAAGTTAAAACAGTGAAGCTCTGGCGAAATTCCGCCGAACAGTCAAACCAGGGGCAAAATGGTAATTTGTACCTAAAATGCCCGTTTTGGTTCTAAATACTCATATTAGTGATATTAACGTTATAGGATACTCGGAACACCGAACCACTGTTTCCACTGTTTCCGCTGTCACCGCCGTTGAGCCGCTGTCAAACGTGCCGTAATTTGACGGAAGTGCCAAAAAATCGTCAACGGAGGTACGGACGCATATTGTAACCTTAACACTTATGCTGCTCATATACATATATGTGATAGACATGTTTATATGTTAAGGCTCCGTTGAGGTGGTCAGTTTTGCATACAACATTTTACAGGTTATAGTCTTAATAACGTCGTTTGGTTTTCCTAGCGCTGAGGACACGATGGGCCGTCGTGGCACTGGTTATGTGCAGACAGGTTGTGGGGCTTTACATATTGCTTTGTGCTTATGTTCTGCCATTGTGTGACTTTACATATTGCTGTGTGCTTATGTACTGTCGTGATTGTGATCATGCATCTGTTGTGTGCTTATGTAGTAATTTACTGCTGTTATGAGTTTGTGAATAACTGTTATCCATATACTGTTATATTTGAGCATAAGGTTAACCGTTACCTGAGATCCAATTGGTAATTGGATCTCAGCTGTAGCTTCAGGGTTGGGAGTATCAAGGCCTGAAGATAGGGACAAGCGGACAGGGTAGGATGCCGAACGAAGCTTTTGTTTCCAGTTTATGTATTCATTTCCATATAACGATTTAGGTTCTGCTTTCTTGGGTTAGTAGATGACTGTATAAGAATGATTACACGATGGTTATATAATTTTTAAAGTTCATTTACTCACTTTGTAAATGCTCGACTCTGATCACAGTTTGTTTTTTAAAAAAAAAAATCCGCTGTTTTAAGTGGGATGTTACAAATCCTAGCCAATCGATCAGAATACCATTATTGACATTAACCCACTTGCATTTGAAAATGGGAAATCTAATTAAGACATAGTCCACCTCCCAAATCTCTCCAATAACCCCATAATATGGCATGACCGCCAATTTAGGTCGCTTGTCTTTCAAACTGAAGAAGTGCATAGATTTAGCCTCTAACATTACACCACTATTCTGGACGGTACTCCTATCATCTAGGGACTTCGTGTAAAATGTATAACCGTTGATCACATATGAATTCCAATTTATGAAATCAACCTCAGGACCACGTGCTAACCATTTGATTGTCTCAGAAACAAATTCCTCTCACTCGACCTTTTGTTTGAACCAATTTGCAAAAGTTCTGTTATGCTCCCTAATCAACCTTTGTTCAGTCATTCGGGGATTTTCTTTCCTCATAGCTTCTTTATGTGCAGCTATACTGGCTTGAACTTCATCAATATTATTCAAGATGTATAAGTGGACTGCTGACAATTCATTAGGATCCACACTCTTTACAGAAGCCCCTCGTCTACCCCCTTCAGCATGCTGACGTTTTGGAAGCCCAATATGTCTTACTTTGGCCAAATAATTTTGACAAAATTCCTTGGCTTCTTCAGATACATACTTCTGAACAATTGATGCCTCAAAATATGTGCTCTAAGCCCAAATTATCTAGTCCCAGATAGAGTTGCCACAATCTCATACTCGGAGTCACAGGAATCTGTGGATCCTATTGCCCCATGAAAGCTGGTCTGGGTCAAGTTGAACACTCTTCATGCTATAAAGGTTTTAGAATAGGTGCCAAGCCTAGCATAGTCTAATGGTAGGAGTGCCGCCTCTGAGGCTAGAACTAGTCCAATAGGGACCTCTAGGTGAGAAGGGTGACAGGGCATATGGCTGAGGCGATGGTTGAGGTAAGGACTTGGTTAGCAGTTCAAGACTAGTTTTGAAGTTCGTATGCTCAACATAAGCATAGCTGGGATTTCATGTCCACGGTGTATAGTCGGACGATTTCTGACACGGAGGTTCCTATTAGACCTGGTTGTCACCCAAGAGAGGGGGTGAATTGGATGTCCAATAAAAACTTAAGAACTTTGAAAATCTTTTCGCAACTTACTGAAAGCAATTCGTATGAAAGTAATGAGTTGTAAACCAACAACCATTCATTTAAACATATATGCTAGAAATATAAGAGCTTAGGGAAGAGAATATATAAACTATGATTTATCCTGGTTCGGCCCTATCCTTGACCTTCATCTAGTCCGCAAGCTCCACTTGAGATTTTCAATCCACTATCTTCTTGTTTAATCCGGACACACAAGGGAAGCCTTTACAATCCCACAAGTTTATCCAGGAACTTGTGAAGCTGAATCTCTTACCGAGATACTCCCCCTTACACACGTAAGGATATAATCAATTTCCCACTCAAGATCACCCAATCTTGAGTAACTCTCAAATGATAAGATGATTACAATGAATTTTCTCTCTCTCAGAAGTGAATGAATAAATACTAAAGTACAATACAAATAATTTCACTCTCTATGATGAGCTATATAAGCATTGAGAACAGAGAGCGTATGAGATAATTGTTGGTTTCAGAATATCAGCATTTCAACACCCAAGCTCTTATCGTTGTTCTCTATGTCTTGAATGTGTCTCTACTTATAGACAGTTGATATTAGTCCATTGAAGCATTGGTCCATTGTAGAATATTACCGTTGCAAGTTTTCAGTCTGTTGGAGAAATAGCCATTAAAGCTTCTGACGTCATAATCTGCTTTTCGGCTAATCAATGTTTAAACATTTGTTAATCATCTGAAATCCACTCAAGAAGATAATCAATAATAGCATAAATAAGTTTGAGTAAGATTTAAACAAAAACAAATGATAACTGAAAATAATCATATTCACATATTCATGTTTACTGTGCGTTCTGTCAGTTGGTGATCCATGTTCAATTACACTGCTTGAGCAAGCTTTTTCTTTTGCTCAAGCATGGTGCTCGAGCATGACATTTTCATGCTCAGGCATAAGTCATCCAGAGGCTAAGAATAAGAATAAAATGTTGCTGCTCGAGCACTCATTTACCTCTACTCGAGCAAGACTCTTCATTTTTGCATCTTGCCTCGCTGATGATCGAGCATGGCTCACCAACTCTCTTCATCTTTCCATTTTGGCTTGCTGATGCTCGAGCATGCAAATTCCTTGCTCGAGCATGGCTCACCAATTTGCACTTCTTTGCTTTGAGCCCGATGATGCTCAGGCATTACAAATGCTATGCTCAGGCAAACCTTGGCTTGCTCGAGTAACATATTTAAGCTTTCTCAAGTACTCTTCTATCTCTGAGTCTTTTGATCCTGTGAGAACAAGTATAATACTTTCTAGTACAATGCTCAACTTCCAGAATGAAGAGACATTCAGAAAACAAGAATATTGGTAGCATAATAGTCAATTTTCCATGAGAGTAACGTCCTCGATATAGCTTCAAATTTGACAAACCACCTATACCTAGAAAAGCTATTTAAGTATTTTTTTTCCAATGCAACAAGAATCTGCTCCAAACTCATTGCATGTTGAGCATTATGATCAAATTAATAGAAGTTGTTCTGGACCAACGTTTTTGCACCATCCTGAACAGACTATGAACTTCCAAAAATCATATCTCTCTCATTTGATCTTTGTTTTCTATGATCTTGATGTTGTAGAAAGTTATTTGAGTCTAGTTTCATATGTCACTGATTTCAGCTCATTCCGATGTGTGGTTTGTGAGATATGCCCAAATTACCGAAGCTTAGTCTACTGTGTGATGTTAATTTCTGTGTCAACTTCCGAAATTCATATGTCTTTCATATGAGCTTTTTTGGACTTGAAATTTTGTCAAGATGACACATTAGGAGTCTAGTTTCAAACAAAGTTAGTTTCACCTTAATCCGATCTCTGGTTTGGAAGATGTCATCAAATTACTAGACCTCACCCAAGCTGAACGTAAAACAGAGGTGAACAGAGTGCTAAAAAACGATGTTGCTCGAGCATGACACTTCTGTGCTCCAGCATGAGCAGAATTTATGTGTGAATAGAAGCTGCAAGTGTACCATGCTCGAGTATGACAATGTTGTACTCAAGCATGACTTCAAGAATGCAATTGTAGCTTATTTTAACTTTGAATGAGTCATTTCAACTTCCACTTGATTATGGAGACTTCTAGAATTAACTTGGAACTTGTATAATGATATTCTCATTCCATTCATCAAGTTATTCCATCTCCCATCTCCCATCTTGATCATTCTTCGTCATTTAACATGGACTCATTATTTTTTGCAAGTTCTACCTTCTTCAGTATTTTATCTTTTTCTTGAACTTAACATTTTCTTCAATTTCTTAAATCTCTTATCTCCTTCTTGTTCTATAATTCAACTTGGACTAAGCTACATTAATTATAATAGTTAGTCAATGTAGGAGATAAATATATTATTTAAGATTTTTGCTCTTAAGAATGACATCTATATGAGACATCATCAAAACTAATCATATCCAACAGTTCTGCTATCCCCACCTCCTCCTATGTTCATCGTCTCTCCAGCCTATCCGCCTACTTGTGCCGATGATGATGGTGCTATTCCTCTAGCCAGCGCATTGATCCTATACCCATTAAGAAATGACCTGATAATCATGCTCCAAATATGTAGTTAGGTTTTATTTTTGTTTTAGGAGATATATTGTTATTTAAATTGGTTGTTATATTTTATTTATGATATCATCATGCATTTGATAATATATCCTAATTTTTCTTTTCATACTTGTACTAATATAATATTATTTAACATTAATTATACTATAGGGTTAAGATTCAAAAATACTCATGTACTTTACTTCGAGGAGCGCCCAACACCAAATACTTTTTTTATGTGCAAAAGTACACATGTGGTTATAAATTAGGTGCAAAAATACCATTTCACCGTTAAGTTTTGTAACATCCCAAATTTCTGGGATTTGAAACATTGGAGAATTATATGAGTATTAAATTATTAATTTGGGCTAAAATAATTATGAGGAAAATTATTTGGAATTAAGGCCTATTTTCTTTTATTTTTTCTAGGAAAAAGAATGAGGAATAATTAGGCCTAAATATTATCGGATTTATTTTCATGATTTGTAATTAAGGATAATTGCAAATAAAATAAATAAACTCTATGATTAGGTAATAATCATAATTTAGTAACATGATAGCCAATTGAAATAAAAATAGGAATTTAAAATAGTTATTAAAAGAAAGAAATAAATAATAATATATGGGCCACGTGAATAAGAACAAATGAGGAACCTTTGGGCTGTAAAATTGAAGCAAACAATTGAGAATGGCCCACGTGAGTTGGATGAATTGAGCCCAAAATATAATGATCCATTACCTCAGCCCATATGAATTAGAGCTATTCAGCAACACGTGAGAAATATCAGCAAAATGAGATTTTATTTTCCTCAGCCCGACGTGAAAGCATACAGAAACAACTCCACTTTGTTTTGATCAAAGTCCAGAGAAACAGATCCAATGGCTAGTCAAACCAAAACCAATACAAGCCCCAATACATCAGCCCAAATCACCTCTGGCCACGTGAGAATCATAAGCAAAATGAGATTCATTTTCTCAACTTGACGGGTATAAAATGCAGAAGTAGTTTCCGTTTCTCTCAGACCAAACCCGATCCAGCACAGATTACATTAGCATCAATTAAGTGTCATCCATTAACCATTAAAAACACAAACAGCTGCCTAACCTACACGTAAGCATACAGCTGTCCGAAGATTACCTTGCATGTGAAGATCATTAAATGGTTAAATACTTATCCCTGCTCCTTCGTTCTTCATTCTTCCAGAGACGCGAGGCGAGAGTCGGAGGGAAAGAAAACCGAGAGAGAGGTGAGAATCTGAACTAAAACTTGCTCTGTTTTTGGTGCCGTGATTCAGAGCAAAAGATCGGCACCCATTCATCACTCTTGGAGCTTGGAGGTTGAAGGTGACCATCGTTCCTTCTTTTTATTTGATCTCTATTATAAGCCTCGCCTAAAATAAACTAAAATTAAGCTGAAATAGGGACACCAAAACAGAACCGAAAACAAGATACAAAAACAGGGGTTGTTGGTGTCATTTTCCTTCTCTTTGTATCGTTGTGCTTTCCGCCTTGGGAACTGCTGAACTGATAAAGATTTACGTATGTGTTTGTATATGTGTCATTTTGCTGTCATATAAGCATGCCTGTTGGGGTTTTCTACTGTCGGGTGTTTATGCAAAAGAGAACTTTTGGATTATTTACATATATACAAGGTTACCGTGGCTATCCTAGAGAAAAGAAAGTACTGTGGGTATGCCGGGTTTTACTTTCTGTCATGTCTCTTGCTGCACATGTATTTAAAAAAAAAAAAAAAGGTGTGCGGGACGTGGGTGAGTATATTTTTGGGTATGCATGCCGATGGAAGGAAAGAGAAGGGAATATATATATATATATATATATATATATATATATATATATATATATATAAGTATGCATGAAATGATCTTTGTTTTGCCGTCATGGGTTCTGTTTTGCGAAAGGAAGAATATATAATTGCTGATATGTTGCTGCATGTTTCTTTTCTTTCTTTCTTTCAGACGGTACTTATTGTTTGTGTCTAGGAAGAAGAAATATGAAAGTTATTGCATGATCGCTTTTTATTTTCGGATGCTGAATATGTGAATGCTTGCTGGAAGATTTTATTCATATAAGACTAAAAGGTGAAACTAAGTAGATATATGTGTGCATCGGGTTGTCCAGTAAAAGAAAGAAAGAGAGATAAGTTAATATATATGTAGCTCATATGTGTGTCATGTATATATATGCTGTGAAGGAAAAGGGAAGAGTTATTTTGAATACCTATACATATATATGGATATGGTGCATATATATGTGTGTGTTCTTGTATAAGGAACACTAAATACTTAATAATAATTAAAAGTATTAACAAATTAGTCCTTATTGGATTAAATGAAAAAGATTAAATCATATTTTTATGATGATAAACATTTATTGTGTAATACCCTAAAAATCCTATTTAGGATAAGTATCATAATTTAGTAAATGATAACTATTGGAAATAGGTGAATATGAGGTCTCAAACACCTTATAGTGAATTTACCTTATTATTAGGACAATTTCTCATAAGATTAAGCAATGTGCGAAAAGAGCCCTAAAACATTAGATAATTTACAAATAGGTCCCTGAAATATTTGTGGGTCATAAAATACCATGAGAAAATTAATGATAAAATCCTAAGAGACAACTAAATATTTATTAAAAATTAGAAAGTATGTTGTCTCTAATTTAGGTAATTTATGAGATTATTTTCCTTGGGAAATAATGAGGCAAAATTAAATATCATTTTGGGGAACATAAGTTGCCCCATGGTTTTTAGTATTTTGCATAATGCATAAATTATCAATTTCAGTAAAATAGTTGTGAGAAAATAATTAATCCTAATTAAGAAAATTGGCAACAATTAGTAAGTGATTAAATAAGTAACTAATTGTTGATTGTTTAAACATGAATAAAAGGGGATATCCAAAGTTAATTATATGAAACCCCTAATTTGATATTAATGACCAATGGAGGGTCAAGGTTGGCATAAAGAGTGTTGCTAATTAATCTAGCATAATTAAGAGGTATATTAAGTGAATTACAATTATCCTTAAAAAACTAAGCTTGCACTAATTAAGATTAGTTGCATAATTCTTCAAGATAATTAGAGATAAATTAAAAGAGGGCTAATTATATTTAAAAATAATTAAGCCAAAGAGAATGAAATAATATCTCAAGTAATTAAGTCTAAATCTTCATGTAATTAAGTTAGCTAATTGCAAAATATAATTAAGGAGCATGTAAACACTTGATTAACATGATAATTAAGAATTGCTAATTAGTGTTGAAAAGTCAACAATGACACCTAAGTCTTGATTATATCATCAAGATGACATCACAAGAGCACATGTGTATGTTGTGCATGTATGTGTGTGTAGTGGAGGAAAGAGAAAAGATGAATCTAGAAGAGGGGGGAGGTGGCATTTTTGTAAGAGGTGTAAGGGCAAGATTAAAACTTCTTTGCTAAGTTTAAATCCAATGGTTAGAATGGAATTAAAGTTGCTAGGAAGTTAACTAAGGATTGCCTATAAATAGAGAGCTCTCCTCTCTTCATTCTTCACACCAAACTCATACCAAAGATTGGAGAGTTTAAGAGGAGAGTGAAGCAAGAAGGAGGAAGGAGTTCAAAAGTCTTCAAGAGGTAAGTTCTAGCATTTAAATTCTTAGTCTTTAATTTTTAAAGTTCTTAGTATAAATGTTAGTTTAATCTAGAAAATTAGAGAATAAATTCCTATACTTGTTTTTAGGCCTCATTGCATTGAAAAATGCCTGAAGAGGTAAAAACATGATAGGAAATAATTTTTGGAAGTCCTAGGATTAGGATTGTGAAAGTTGTAGAATTTTAGGTTCTTAAATCTTAGACAGGCAGCAAAAAAGGTGATAGGATTTTATGTAACAAATGAAGTTATAAAATCATGAAATTTTCCAGGAAGAAAGTAGACATGTAGAGCTTTCCAAAAATATAAAATATGTAACATTTTGATCTCTGGTCAAGGAGATATGATTTTTTGAAGTTAAGCCATTTTTGCTGGAATAAAATCTGGGCCACGTTGAGAAAAATTAAAACTGGGAATGATTCTTCGTGTTCTAGGTTCTTGGAATATTTTTCCTCAAAAATAGACATCCCAAGGATTTCGAGGAATTTTACGGATCTCATTTTCAATTTTTCTAGAATTAGTTATGATTTTTCAAAGTTAGACGAAAATCTGTCCAAAATGCTGAAATCAGTATTTTCCGAAAATTTAAGGAATAAATTGGAAAATAAGTCCACCAGGGGTAAAATGGTCTTATATAGCCAAAATATCTCTTGAAATAATATTTTTGAATTAATAGAGATGATGTTACCCTTATAGGATATCTGTGATCACAATCTGTCGAAACGTACCGAAAGTCATCAACGAAGGTACGTTCACGCACTGTAATACTAACTTTGATGTTTATGTTATGCATATATGGTATGTGTGTTGTGTGTATAAAGTATTTATACTGTGAAGTTCATATAGAGGTTAGAGGGTATCTGTAATGCTGGGAGCGATATGTCTGTATGCTGGGAACGAAATGTCTGTATGCTGGGAGCAATACGATTGCATGCTGGGAGCGATACATATGCATTGGTGGTGATAGATTGTTTGTATATGCTGTTGATATTGTGGTATATGTTGTTCATATATTGTTTATGTAAACATGAGGTTAACCGTTACCTGGGGTCCGTATGCATGGGACCTCAGCTCTTAACATAGCATCAGGGTCAGGAGAACCAAGGACGGAAGGGAGGGGAAAGCAGCATGCTTAAGAAGACCCGGTTGAAGACTTCCTTTTGTTCCGGCGGAAGCCTTTCCATTGTTGTTCTACTTCACTTTTAAACCACGTGGTTACCGTACCACTATTGTATCCAACCAGACTTATGGCATTTTGCAATACAAGTATCAGTTACTCTTCTGCTCAAATGCTCTACTGTGATGATTTGAAATGATTTTAAATGATGAGAAATTTATTCCGCTTTTGAAAGTTGGAATGTTACATATTGGTTTTAAATAAATAAAAAGAAATTAGTAACAATATTAGGTTAATAATAATAACAAATAATGTTATTATTAGGAAAGAGTAATAATGATCAATGATAAATGGGAAAATATTATTATTATTATTATTATTCCTCCCAATAATAATAATAATAATAATAATAATAATTATTATTATTATTATTATTATTATTATTGTTAGAGAAAAATTAAGGGATTAATTATTATTAACCTTTTAAAACTAATTTATTAGTTTATCTGCGATTCAATTAAGTGACTGACAGTGATGATACACAGTTTTAGGAAAACCTTGATATTCATATGATCCCAACAAGTTTAGTTCAAAGGAGAGAGATACATAGTCGAGGTGGGTAACATTAATCCTATAATCATGTATGCAAATGTTTATGCATTAATTAGCTGATCATGTATGTTGATTGAATTACCTGTTTTTGTTTTTTATTTTCCTGGCCATGGATTTGAGGCTGCGGTCTCATGGGACTACGTGTCCTAGACAAGGGCTGCGGTCCTTGGCCTTTAACTGCGATTACGGTTTGTGTGTAAATTCTTCCATATTTCTACATGTACTAATATGTCATATTTAATTTCATACATGCGCATAAGATTAACGGTTACCTTGGGGTCCATTCACTTGGACTCCAGACCATGTGAAAGAATACAGGAACTAGTTCGGGATCAGAAGGCAAGGAGCAGCTGTAGGGACTACATCAGATGGAACGCCTTGGACAATTAAGAATAATTAGTCTGTATATAGTGTTTATCATTCGTCTGTGTTGAAATTATTTATTAACATCCCTCTATGAGATAGATATTGAATCGCGAAAAACTAGCCTGTATTTTCATATTATAGTAATTTCAAAAACTTTGATTACGAAATCAAGTCGTCCAAATCACTTCGATCCCTGTCGCCGCATGAACTTTGATGAAATAACGACCCTAGAGGCAGGGCATCACAAGTTTGACTTTTTTTTTCCTTTAAAGGTGCAAAAATACATATGTAATTTAGCAAAAAGAGCGCTCAATACCAAGTTATTTTTTTAATCTAATAATTTTATTTCAATTAAAGGAAAATTATTATTTTTCTAGGTATACTTCCAAGAAAGTTAAATTTTTTATTTCCATAATTTATTTTCTTTTTTTAAATCCTTTTTAAATTTTCTAATTAATACTTAATAAATGAGTATTTATGCATTTACAATTTAATATTATAAATACTATATTTAATTAAAAATAATTTTAATTTTTTGATCAAACAAATTGAACCAGAAATTATTTAAATAATTTTTTAATCAAGATTGAAAAATATTATTTAATTTTTATTACATTAAGAAATATGTAATTTAAATGTTTGCACCACTAAATGTGTTATTTTTATTTATATGATGAATGAAAATTAATCAAGGAATATTATAGACTTATAGTCATAAAGTTGACTTATAAATACTCATTTATCAATTATTAATTAGAAAATTCAATAAGGATTTTTTTTTTAAAAAAAAGAAACTAAATTATGGAAATAAATTTTTTATTGTTTTTACCCATTGGATAGATCCTCATTTCCAAAATGATAAATAAGAAGAAAAAATTTGGCCTCATAGGAACTATACCTAGAGAAATAATAATTTTCCTTTAATTATAATAAAATTATTAAATTTAAAAAAATATTTGGTGTTGGGCGCTCTTTTTGCCAAACCACGTGTATTTTTACACCTTTGAAAGTAAAAAAAGTCAAACTTAATGGTCAAATGGTGTTTTTGCACTTAATTTATAACCACGTGTGTACTTTTGCACCTAAAAAAAATGCTTGGTGCTAGATGCTCTTCGGGATAAAACACATGTGTATTTTTACACATTAATCCTATATTATATCATATAATTGTTATTGAAAATAGATATTATACATTATATAAGATATTATTATTAACTTTCTGTAGCGGTTGAACTTTTATAACCGCTACAAAACTGAAAAAATTATGAAATTAAAAATAACTAATTTTGCCACTTTTGTAGCAGTTATGAGAGAAAAACTGCTACAAATATAAAATTTTGAATTTTGAAAAGGTTTTCGTTGTTGTATCAACTGATGTAGTGGTTGTCAACAACAACAACAACCTTGTACCAGTTTTTAACCGCTACAGATTACACAATAGTGCATTTAAGCATCCCAACCCTCGTCATTTAGAGAATTTAATATTCTCTCTTCACCTTTCTTCTCTCATAACTTTGTTCAATACATATGGATAATTTATGGATCAAGTTGTGTGCTAGATTGAATATTTTCTTGGGTTTCACATTTTCTCATGCTAGTTGTAATGATAAGATCATGTGTCTATGCTATAAATGCAAGTTTAAGAAGTGGCATACATGAGAAGTTGCTAAGGAACATTGCTCGTGAAGCCTTTCCCCAAAGAATATAAGTTATAGGGAGTTCATGGTGATAAACCTCGTACAAGATATGATGATATTCTTCCTCGAAGTTCACAAGTAGGAGTTCAAGTAGATCAAGATGATCCCGTAAATGAAGCTATTCGTGATGTGTTTGGTTTTCAAGACAAAAATTTTATTGCAGAACTTCTGGGTGCAATCCCTATTTTCTTAAGGAATGATGCAGCTCATAAAATTTTTTAGCCTCATATCATCCATTGTACAAGGTTGTAAAAAATACTCAAAATTATCGTTCTTGATCAAATTGTATCATAACAAGTACTTATGTAGGATCACTATTAAGGGAATGTCGATGTTGCTGGAATTATTATAAGAAACATTCACTGACGCTAATATTCCCACAACCTCCTATGAGGCCAGAAGATTATTAACATATTAGGCATGAACTATGAAAAAATTGGCACATGCCCCAATGAATGTGTCTTTATTAGGGAGATGATGCTTGCAGGGAGACTTGTAAGCGATATCACACTTCAAGGTTTAAGATGGTTGGGAAAGGGAAAAAGCATAAGAAGAATCTAGCATAGATTCTCAAGGGTTTTCCTTTAAAACCTTGCTTGTAGAAATTGTTTATGACGTCTAAGATAGCTGAGCATATAAGGTAGCACGAAGTTGACAAGAACATAGATGGTAAACTAAGACATCCATGAGTTGCTGAAGCTAGCCTGGAAAGCGTTCAACTCAACCTATCTAGCTTTCATTGCAGACCCTAGAAATGTTCGTCTTGCATTGGCGACCAACAGATTTAAAGCCTTAAAGACGTACCGCAATACAATAGTTGCAGTAATGCCAATGAGAGGTACTTTTCTTCAAGCCTTAAAGACGTATACAATAGTTTGGATTGTGGACTTTGGGCATCTGACCTTATGACTAATAGTTATCAGTTGTTTACTACTTACACTCCATGTGCTGGAAATTTTAACGTAAAGATTGCAGATGGATCATCAGTTGTTTCTAAACACCTCTTTGTGAGACTCAATGTTACCTTCTTTGAGGATACCCCTTTTTATCCCAAGCCTTCAATTCAAGGGGAGAATACAAGTGAATCTTAGACTTGGGAGGAGAATAGTAAGGAATCAAATCACGATGACCTCGCCCTATAAACTTTAACATTCCTTGAATCACACTACTACAAAAAGACGTTTTAACGTCCTTTTTTTAACCCATTATACGTCCTTAATTAGCAGGACGCCTATCCAGGAGGCGTAGTAAGGTAAGACTTACAGTGTCCTAAATTTTTTAGGACGCCGTAGTCTTTTTTTTTAAAAAAAAAACCATAAACCTCAGGTTCAGGGGTTGGCCATAGAAGTCTTGATCATGGAAGAAGAAAGAAACCATTAACATATTTTCAGAAGAACCAACAATAACTACACATCAACATTCAACAATAAAAAAAACACCTGAGTAGCACAATTGACATCTATCACCAATTCAAACAAAAACATTAAAGTTTAGATCTCAGGAGGATCCATAATCGGCATCTATCACTACTACAAAAAACATTAAAAACGTCCTAAATTAGAGGCAATAAACGTCCTTTTTGAGAAGGACGTTTATGGAGGGGAAGTTAAAAAAATTAGGCATAAGGCGTCCTATAATAAATATAAGACACCTTTCTTAAGGCATCCTATATTTAATATAGGACGCCTTTCTTAAGGCATCATATATTTAAACGCATAAGGCGTCCTATGACAAAAGTAGGACGCCTTAATAAAGGCGTCCTATGTTAATTATAGGACGCCTTAATTAAGGCGTCCTACTTTTGTCAAAAGACGCCCTATGCGTTTTTTAAAAAAAAAGACAAAACAAAACCTGAAGGCAGGCAACGGTGAAGAACTGCATATTTGCAATTAGTTAAGCCCCAAAAGATCAGCATACAACACTGAAGAGGTTATGAAAGATGAAACATACATATGCTAGAAGGAAAACACATAAAAGGAAGAACAAGATTCACCTTTTTCAAGAACAAGAAAACACATAAAAGCCCCAAAACATACCTATATCATAGGCATAGATTCATCTGTCTCCCATAAACAATCCAAAAATTCATACAGAAAAATCTTGTTAATTTAACAACAAAGCAAATCATCTTAAGTTCATTTAAATGAAAGAAGTTAAAAAAAATAGATCTGGAAAGTGACGGTAAAAAGCTAACATCACAAAAGCAATATTCATTGAGCTACAAGCTAATACCAACGAATCACATGCTTCCATCAGACTTGAAAATGAAGAATGCGAAGGCAAAAACTGAAGCCAAAAAAAAAAAGAGTTCGAAGGAGGTCTATGGGTGGTTGCCAAAACTATTTCAATCTTGAGCTTCCACCTGCAAATCCACCGGCCCAAACCGTTTCGAGAAACACATACTTACCAGAGTTCAGATCTGGACACTCCACATCCTTCGAAGAAATCGAGATTTGATTTTTTCGTCTCTGTTGCCGTCAAACCAAATGAATAAGGTGAAGTTGAAATTGAAGCTTTGAAGAAGGCGAATCTTGTTGTTCTTCTCATAGATCTATCGAGTTGCAATGGCAAGAAAAGGAAGGAAGGAATACCTTAGGCCTGATCCACCTATTGCCACCACCCATGGCTGAGAGAACAGAGGAGCGCCGAAAGGAAAGAGACAAGAAGAAGGAAGGTAGGAGGAGGCAAACTCAAAAAAAGATATCGAAATTGTGAGGAGGAGGAGTAAAAGAAATTAAAACAATAAGAGGTAAGAGGGAGTTGTGGATAGCGAACCAAGAAAGAAATGGGACATGAAAGGGAGAGAGAATATTAATTAATAAGGGTGAGAAAGGAGAAGAGGTGAAGCAGAGCACGGGATTTTAGATAGTTAAAGCAAGGCATAGGTTTTTAGATAGTTAGGTCATGGGTTTTTATATGGTTAAAGCAGCTATAGGCGTTTAGGGCGCCTAAAAAGTATTTTTAGGCGCCCTACACTTATTTAGGGGGCCTAAAATTAATTTTAGGCGTTCTAAACTTATATTTAGGGCACCTAAATATTTTAGGCACCCTACACTTATTAATTTTAGTCGCCCTAAACTTATATTTAGGGCGCTTAAAATATATTTTAGACGCCCTAAACTTATTTAGGGCGGCTAAAATATATTTTTTCGGCGCTAATTTTTTGGCACCTAGAGAATTTTTTTAAAAAAATTTGGCGCTAGGGTATTTTCCTGACCTAAGTCTTTTAAAATTAATTTTAGGCGCCCTAAATATATGTTTAGGGCGCCTAAAATATATTTTAGGCTCCCTAAACTGATATTTAGGACGCCTAAGTCTCCGCCTATACATTTTACTTCCTTTTTTAAAATAAGGACGTCTTTTGGGGAAGTAATATCTACTTTTTGTAGTAGTGTATCACCAATTAGAACAAAATCAAGATGGAAAAAATTAAAATCAAAATCAAAATCAAAGAAAAAAAATTAAAATCAAAGCATCGGTGAATCGTGAGATCTGGAGAATTCAAACAAGTCGAATAGATCTGGAGCAAGTCAAACAGATATGGATCATAGCTCGAACAACTCAGATAAATTTGAACAAATCTGGAAAATTCGAACATATCCGAAAAATTTGAAGCTTGCTTGCGAAGTTGTAGATCTAGAAAAAGGAAATATACCAAAAATTAAATTTAAACAAAGTACACGAATGTTATAGTGAGAGTCAAACAAGACTGAAACAAGAGATAACTGAAATCCAGAGAAGCGTTGGAGCGTCGCTGATTGCTCTGAAAGAGATAGAGAGAAGTAGAAAAGAGGCACGAACCAGCAGATCTCCAGAAAGCAACCTTTCGACGGAGGAGACTTGTAAGAAGGGAGGAGCGATGTTTGGCGGTGACGTGAAGCAGAGAATAGGAAGAGAGGCTTTGCGTGGAGGCCGAGGATGAGAATGAGAGTGTCTAATTTCAAAAAAGTGATGAGCGTTTAATCCAAGGAATGAGGCAAAAAAAAAATGCTTTTGGCGTCTAAGTTATGAAATTAGATACCAAAAGACCTTTTTTTTCGCCTCATTCCTCGGATTAGACGCTCATCACTTTAAAGGAAAAAAAAAAGACTTTTGGCGTCAAATTTCAAAAATTAGGCGTCAAAAATTATGCTAGAAGTTATTCTTTTCTTTTTCTTGCATGAAAATTGGATAATATTAACTTTTTTTTTAAGTCAAATTCTGATCACAATTAGGTGACTGAGAAGAGCCTTCGCTTTTCGCCGTGTGAGAGGGTTTTATAGACCAAGAAATTTCAATGCCACTGATAATAAACCGAATATTATGAAAATAAATTACAGGATCTTTCTTGTCCCTTAATCAACGCGCTAATATATTTGAGTGAGGACTTGGTTTTTATCTTTCCAATCTTATTTGAAGTTTTTGATATAGTTATATGTGGGTTGGATTCCATGTACAGGTAAATATATTGTTTGATATACAAAATATTGATCCAGATTAGTAACCATAAAAGTACAAAAAGTAACCAAGCTTATTTTATCAGTTAATATATAACATAATTTTTTATATCCCATGATAATGTTTTTAAGTGAGATTCTATCTAAACTTCATGATTTTTTTTTTTGAAAATATTACTCTAACAATGATTTATTTATTAAAAAATTAATTAAAAACAAACCATATATCAAATTAGATGTTCAAACAAAAAGAGGGGGAGATGGATAAAAGATATTTTCCATCTATGTTCAATGTCCACATTAATTTAAGATGTTCAATGTCCACATCTTAGCGCCAAAAGTCAACTTTTCTCATACATAATTATAAAAATGCCACCGCTTTTACTTTTTACTTCCTTTTTATAAAAAGGTCGCCTTTTAGGGAAGTAAAAACCATTTTTTGTAGTAGTGCCATTTAAACTAAATTCAACTACACCTTACCCATCGTCACCAATACATAAACCAACCTCCACTCTTATGCCAAAAACTGAGGATAACATGAAAACAAGGGGAGATGCAGAACGACCACAAAAGGAAGAAGCGATTTACTCATGAAGAAAGAAATCAGAAAATAGTAAGCAACTTGTACTTAAGGCACCAAGAGAGTCGGAACCAGGGGTAGCTCCTGAAATTGGGGTAGCAAGAGAATTGGAATTGGTGGCACCTAATGTGGATCTTTCGAATGAACTAGGTGTTCCAAAAAGTATTGATCTTGATCTTCCTATTACTCTTGGAAAGCAACCCCATTCATGTACTCATGATCCTATGGAAAGATTTGTATCTTACAAGGCTCTGGCTCCGAGATTTCATGCTCTCACTTCAAATCTTGAAATACTAAAAATTCGTAGCAACATCCATGAAACACTTGAAATTCCACAATGGAGGAAGAGGTTGTTATGGAAGAGATGGGAAATCTAGAGAAACATAATACCTAGGAAGTGGTTGACTTACCATGAGAAAAGAAAGTTATGGGATGCAAATGGGTCTTTACACCAAAGTATAATGTCGACGGCTACTTGGACAAATACAAGGCTTATCTAGTGGCTAAAGAGTTCATGCAAACCTATGGCATATATTACACTGAAATATTTGACCCAGTTGGAAAGCTCAATATAGTTAGGGTGATATTATCATTAGCTACAAATCTTGATTGGCCACTTCATCAACTGAACATCAAGAATGTATTTCTTAATTGTGACTTAGAAGAAGTTTATATGACCTAACCTCTTGGTTTTCAATACGAAGGCAAAGGTAACAAAGCTTGCAAACTAAAGAAATCTCTTTATGGGTTGAAGCAATCTCCTAGAGCATGGTTTAATAGATTTTCAAAGGTGCTAAAGAAGGAGCAATATCTGCAAGGACAATCTGATCACACAATCTTTGTTAAACACCATGAAGGGAAAAAAGGCGTACTAATTGTCTGTGTGGTTAGTATGGTCCTAACTAGAGATGATATTGAGAAATAGAGAGACTAAAGAAAATGTTAGCTTGTAAATTTGAAGTAAATCTAGGCCAAATGCGCTATTTCCTTGGAATGGAAGTTGCTAGGTCAAGCAAAGGGATATGCATCTCACAAAGGAAATATATCCTTGATCTTTTGACATAAACTAGAATGCTTGGTTGCAAGCAAATTGATACTGCCATTGCAATACAAAAGAAGAAAAAGAAAAAAGAAGGGAGAGGAATAGCAAAAATGATGAAGAATTGGTGGAAAAACTAATTTCCTTGTCAAATACAAGACCAAATACTGCCTTTGCTATAAATTTTGTAAGCCAACATATGTACTCACCAAAGGAAATTCAATTATGAGCTGTGTACAGAATTTTGAAGTACTTAGCTTAAAGGGTACCTCAGGAAAGGGCTTATTCTTTAAAAGCGGTGAACAACCAAAGATTGAGATATATATTGACGTCAATCACTAGGGAGACCTTGAGGATAGAATATCTACATCTAGGTATTGTACCTTTGTATGAGCCACCTAGTAACTTGGAGGAGCAAGAAACAAAATGTGGTGTCTAGAAGTGTAGTAAAAGTTGAGCTCAAAGCCATAGCACATAGGATTTGTGAGGGGTTGTGGTTGCAGAAACTCCTCAAGGATTTATAGGTTGAGGTAGAATTTCCCATCAAGCTCTATTTGGATAGCAAGGCAGCTATAAGTATGTCTCGCAATCCAATTCATCATGATAAAACCAAACATGTTAATATAAGCAAACACTTTATTAAGGAAAAAATTGCAAATGAAGTATATGCCTAATATATGTTCCATCAAAGAAGTAAGTTGCAAATGTTCTTACCAAGGGATTTCCAAGAGATAGTTTTAATGAATGCCTAAATAAATTGGGCATGATTAATATCTATGATCCAAATTAGGGGAGTGTGGAAATATCATATCATTTATTAGATTAGTTGGACAATAGTAGTTATAAAGTAATAGCATTTATGAGATTTTATTCTCATGGCTCTCTCTTTGATGTATATATTGGGATGTAATCTACATTAGAAAGATGAGAAAGAAATGCTTTTCCCTGAGAATCGACAGATTAAATTACTGATAGGGCTTATTGTAACAAGTCAAGTGAGATCAAATTACTTTGAAATTATTAAATTGTAGCACTTCTCTTAAATATGTGAACTTGCCAAGTGTGATTGTAGATGTGTTCGACATATGGGTTTGATAATGGAAGAAATCACCAAGAGGGGGTGAATTGGGGATTTTAAAAAATTTCTTTCAGAAAGATGTTCAAGTTTTGAAAAATGAAATGCACAAAAGCAAAGGAAGAGAAGCTTAGACACAAAAGATTTATACTGGTTCGGTCCTAACTTGAACTACGTCCAGTCCCCAGATATCTTCTGAGTTTTCCACTACCAATGCTTTGTTATTACAACAATGTAACACTCAAGCAATCCTAATCACCTGGGACCTACTCCCCCTTACACTTTGTAATAAAAACAACCCAACTCACAGGTTCCACAACCTTGAGTTCTTACAAAAAGTAGTAATCAAATGATTTGCAAAATCACACTCTCTTAAAGAGAAAATAATCATAAACACTGAAGTTCAAAAATATTTCGCATAACAAAGCTAAAGATCAAGAAAGCAATCAGTTGTAATTCAGTTGTCTCTGTTGCTCTGCGTCTTCATGGGTATTTATAGGTTTAATCTGAGGAACTAGCCGTTGCAAATTCATCTCCTTCTTTCTCTAACGTTCATCTATATTTTTTGGAATATAGGTGTTGTATATTTTCCTCAATTCTTTCAATTCTCAGTTGGAATCCTGGAATCAGTTGATGCAGATGGTCTTCTAGATATTCTGTCATTCCATAAGCCGTGTTTCGACCGTTTGAAGTCGGATTTAATTGATCTGTAACGACCTGAGTTGAACCAATGGGATAGAGGAGAAAATCTAGGCTTGTTCTTAGTTCTTCATTAATTGCTTTTGACCCAGATTTGATTTTATCTTGATCCTTGCTGAAATCATCTGTAACTTACTAGAAAAACTCATTAAACAATGTTAGAATCAATAGCAGCATATGATATGACATTCTAAGATTAACACATGAAGATTTCTCAGATTGCTGCAATCTGGTTTTTCAAGAACATCGACATAGACTCGAGTTTCATAAATCAGACTTGAGTTTACAAGTCTTAAAAACTTTTTCAATTTCATAAACTTTCTTGTAAACTAGAGTTTTCAAAATCAGGACTGGAGTTTTGAAAACAGGCTGTAACTCGAGTGTTATTATCCTGAGCTAAACTCGAGTTTCAATTCTCAGACTCGAGTTTGTGTTGTTGTGAAAAACTCTGAGTGCTCTCTGTGTCTCTCAAACTCGAGTTTGCCTAAGCAAACTGGAGTTTGGCTTTCTTTGCAACATTAAGCAACTCTCTGTCAAGTCCCAAACTCGAGTTTTCATACCTAAACTCGAGTTTGCCTTTGACAGTAAGTTTTACAACTTACCAAGGACAAACTTCATGTTGAGTTTACAATTGTTAGTTATCATCAAAACACATAGAGAACTAACATTTTCCCCCTTTTTGATGATGACAACACTTGTAAACTCAAACTTCAAAGAATTTGATAGATTTTAACATTTTGATATGGGTTCATTGAACGATGCTATGAGATGCACAAAGTCATAGATTAGATATCAGAGTTTTAAGCAAGTAGAAACAAAATGAGCTAATCATATAGACTGTTAAGTGCATTACAAGCTCAAGGCTAAAAGGAAAAACTTAAACTTAAAGACACTACAGACTTATAACACTCAAGTTTGCTCTGTGCTTTCCTCTCTCCCTTTGTCATCAGCAAAAGAAAGAGGTTCTGTGGTGGAATCTGGAGGGATAGGGTCTATAGGTATGGGTTGAGAAAGGGCAGTAGTGGTTGGGGCAGCAGAGGTAGATGCAGAAACTGAGGAGTTGAATTGTTGCAGAATCTGGTCGAGTTGTGCCTTCATTGCATCTTGTGTTTCTGTCAAGGCTTGGTTTGTCTTGGTCAACTCAACTACTAGTTTTGCAACCTTAATCTCAATATTCGTCGCCAATTTGGTAATTGCAGCATCAACAATCTCCTAAACCTTGGCAGCAAAGTCAGGAGGAAGAGAAGGCTAAGAAGGTGGAGGTGCTGACTAAGCTTCTTGAACATGAGCAAAAGGAGCTCTTGACCTTGAAGGAGCTATAGACTGGCTAGAGCCTTCATCATCAAAGTTGATCTTCATTAGATGTAATTGCGGCTTCCAGAATGATGGAGGTCTCACAACAGTATCAATAGCGCCAACATGCCAGATTTTGAAGTAGAATAGGATTACAAAGACTAGAGAAGGAAAGGGAATATGGGAGGTTTCTCTGGATCCAAATCTGAATCTAATCATTTCTTCGAACACCCATTGTCCCACATTGATAGGCATTTTGTCTACAATAGCAGTGAAGAGTGCATAGTTTCTTTGGGTGAAATGAGTGAAGTTTCCACCCTTTTGAACTAGGTTCCTAGAGTATATGTACCACACGGTACGATAGATAGGAGACATAGAAGCGGAAGTAAAATGAAGAGAGACCAATTGATCCTCAGTGACAGGTTCATTTGGTTTTAGAATTTTGAAACACTGTCTATTGGAATAATCTATTGAATGAGGAGGAGGAGGATTGTCAATTTTCAAGATTGAATTTAGGATCTTAGCAGATAGGTGAAACGTTACTTCCCTGATAGTAGTAGTGACTCTCTCTTTATCCAGACTGTGATCATCATCCTCTAAAGTGGCCCATTGCATATTAAAGTAGAAGAGTCTCACAATATTGGGAGTATAATGAGCAGAAATTGAAAGAAGAGTTTTGAATTGAGTAAGCCAAGGGGAAAGATCGAGATTACAGTCCTGTTTTAGAGTTTCAAGATTGACAGACACAACTGGATAGAAGGGCTTTTTACCATAGTCCTCTTTGAATTTGGTAGCCAATTGATTGGATAGAATGGTATTTTCAGTGATAAATCCAGATGGAGGGGAGTTATGATTATAAATTTCAAAAATTGCATTTGGTACCGTTGGAGGTGTCTCAGGTGATTGATCAGTTTGTTGATCAGAAGATGGCATAGCAGATGATTGAGCCTTGGAGAGGGCTTGGCTCTTGTCAGTTCTTTTCCTCTTGGAAGCTTTTGAAGGTTCGTCAACCTTCTCCTTCCCTTACCAGAAACAGGGTCTGGTTTCTTTCGCATTTGCTCCTCAGTAGGTTCTTGAATTGTGACTCCTTTAGGTTTGGGAGATGTGTGAGGAATGCCTGGAATTTGCTTATCAATGCCTGAAGCAAATTTTCTCGGGATCATCTTATGCCTCATTGGTCTGTGAGTAGGGATGGTTTTGATTCTTGGTTGTCGCTGCAGGGGAGGAGGAGTAGGAGATTTTGAGGTTTTATCATGTTGAAACGATCTGGAGGGCTGATTGGAGGCCATTTTGAGATTGAGAGGTCAAAATTGAAGATGAAGCAGAGGGAGTAGAGAGAAAAACTTTAAGGCTAAACTTGAGTTTGGGGATTGTGAATGAACAGTCACAGCAAGCATATATATATAGGGTTCAACAAACTCAAGTTTACACTAACTGACTCGAGTTTACATGAGTGTATACTTACCTAGACTTCAAGGATGTATGTGAGAATCCTTAAATCCTCAACAAACTCAAGTTTATACTTACTGACTCGAGTCTCGAGTTTCTTCAGAAGTTCAAGTTGCTTTCTGTCTGATGCAGACTCGAGTCACTTACTTAATGACTCGAGTTTGGAAACTCTTCACAACTTCAGACTTCTCTAGTTGATTCAGACTCGAGTTTCTTACTTGCTGACTTGAGTTTGAAGACTCATCAGGTTGCTCTCTATCTGTCGCAGACTCGAGTCACTCACTTAATGACTCGAGTTTGGGCTAAGTCCAGATAATCAGTTACTCTCTGTCCCCGATAAACTCGAGTTTCAAACCTGAAACTCGAGTTTCAAACCTGAAACTCGAGTTTACCTCATAGCAAACTTTGATAAGCATCTTGCAAATAATACAACTAAACACTCCAATGCTTAAGTTAGTATTAAACAATCATCAAAATATTAATTAACTAACATTGGGGTGAGGAAACTTACAACTCATTGGGATTTACCATTCCCAATTCTCTTCTTATGAATGTAAATTGTTCTTTTGCTATTGGTTTGGTGAAAATGTCTACCAACTGTTGATGGGAAGGGATGAATTTCACTTTGACATCCTTTTTCTGGACATGATTTCTTATGAAGTGATTCCTAACATCAATGTGTTTAGTTCTAGTGTGATGGACATGATTTTTGGCTAGGCTGATAGTGCTGGTATTGTCACAGAGTATAAGTATCTCTTTCAGACTGATTCCTAGATCTTGAATCTGTTGTTTAAGCCACAGAACTTGTGTAATAGCTTGATGCAGAAACATATTCGGCTTTAGTAGAGGATACAGCCACTGTGTTCTGCTTCTTGCTGAACCATGAGACAAGTGAACTTCCAAAGAATTCACACTGTCCACTTGTGCTTTTACGATCAGTCTTGTAACCAGCATAATCTGAATCAGAGTATGCTACCAAGTGCTCAGGTTGACCTTTGGGAAACCATAAACCCAACTCTTCTGTGTTACACAGATATCTGAAGATTCTTTTCACATGTTCAGCGTGAGATTCTTTTGGAGCTGATTGGAATCGAGCACACATTCCGACACTGAATTGAATGTCAGGTCTACTTGCTGTTAGATAGAGTAATGATCCAATCATTCCTCTGTATCTTGTGACGTTAAAATCTTTTCCCTTCTCATCAGCATCTAAAGCAGCAGTTGAGCTCATTAGTGTGTCTGCTCCATTGCAATCTTGAAGACCATATTTCTTGAGTAAGTCTCTTAGATACTTGGTTTGAGAAATGAACATGCCATTTTTCCGTTGCTTGATTTGTAGCCCAAGAAAATAATTGAGTTCTCCCATCATTGACATTTCAAATTCACCCTGTATAGTCTCAAAAAATTCCTTGCACAAAACATCATTAGTAGCACCGAAAATTATATCATCCACATAGATTTGCACAAGTAAGATTTCATTAAGTTTGTTACTTTTAATAAAGAGTGTGGTATCTGCTCTTCCTTTTACAAATCCATGATCTAGAAGGAATTTACTTAATCTTTCATACCAAGCTCTAGGAGCTTGTTTTAAGCCATATAAAGCATTTTTCAATTTGAAAACATGATCTCGATGAAATTCATCCTCAAAACCAGGAGGTTGTTCTACATAAACCTCTTCTTGAATAAAACCATTTAAAAAGGCTGATTTCACATCCATTTGATAGAGTTTGAAACCTTTAATGCAAGCAAAGGCTAGAAGTACTCTTATTGCTTCCAATCTTGCCATTGGAGCATAAGTTTCTTCATAATCAATTCATTCTTCTTGAGTATATCCCTTTGCAACCAATCTTACCTTGTTACGGACAATGATTGCAGATTCATTATGTTTGTTCTTGAATACCCACTTAGTGCCAATGACTGGATGATCTTTAGGCCTGGGTACCAAGTCCCAAACTTGATTTATTTCAAATTGATGTAATTCCTTTTACATTGCTATCACCCAATCATTATCTGAAAAGGGCTTCTTCAATCTTAGAGGGTTTTATTTCTGAAATAAAAGCTGAGAAAGTGACTTCGTTCAAAATACTTTGTCTAGTTTTAACTTCTTGATTTGCATCACCTATAACTTGGTCTAGTGGATGACTCCTACTGTATTTTCAAGCTCTAGGTTGAGTTTGACCAGAGTTTTCACAACTATGTTCAGTTTTAGCTTTTGGTTCTCTTTGTGAGTTGTTTTCAGAATTTATCAAAATAGAAAAAGTTTTTGAAAGAGATTGATACTGAACTTCATCATCATCATCAACCATGGATTTGTTAGGACTGGTTTCACAGAAAACAACATGAATTGATTCTTCTATAGTTCGAATAGAATGATTATATACTCTATATGCCTTACTCCTAGATGAATATCCAAGGAATATACCTTCATCAACTTTAGAATCGAATTTACCTAAGTTTTCCTTACCATTCTTGTGAATAAAGCACTTACACCCGAAAATATGCAGATGAGCTAAGTTAGGCTTTCTTCCTTTGTAAAGCTCATATGGGGTTTTGTTCAACTTCTTCCTAAGATATGCTTAGTTAAAAATGTAGCAAGCTGTGTTCATTGTATCTGCCCAAAACACTTGGGAGATTTTATTTTCATTCAGTATTGCTCTTGCCATTTCTGTAGGACTCTGTTCTTTCTTTCTACTACTCCATTCTGTTGAGGAGTTCTTGGTGCAGAAAAGTTGTGGTCTACCCCCATTTCATCACAGAACTTCTCAAAGAAGTGATTTTCAAATTCTTCACCATGATCAGTTCGAATTCCTATAATAGATAAACCCTTATCGTTCTGGACCTTCTTGGCAAAAATAGTGAATTGATCAAATACTTCATTTTTAGCATATAAGAATAAAGTCCATGTATATCTTGAGAAATCATCAACTATAACTAGAGTGTACAAATTTCAACCAAAGATTTTCACTCTAGCTGGACCAACTAAATCCATATATAGTAATTAAAGTGGTCTATTAGTTGAAATCTCAGTTTTTGATTTAAACGATGATTTGGTTTGTTTACCCTTTTGACAAGCATCACAAATCATATCCTTTTTGTAATCAAGTTTTGGCAACCCAATAACCAGATCCTGTTTCATTAGCTTATCAAGTTGAAATATGTTGACATGAGCTAATCGTTTGTGCCACAACCAACTTTCATCTATATTACTAATGAAACAATTTTCAGAGGATAAATCATTGAAAAGATTGAGAGTGTAACAGTTACCTTCCCTTGCAGCTTTGAACAAGGCTTTTGATTCAATACTGTCTAAGGGGAGATCATCCTTATTAACAATCAAGCATTCTTCTGAGTTAAAATAACTAGATTACCTTTATCTGCACTTTGGCTTACACTGAGGAGATTATGGCATAGTCCTTCCACAAGGTAGACATCTTTTATTTTTTGCCCATCATTGTTACCAACTTCACCAATACCAGCTATTCTTCCAGATTGATTTCCACCAAATGTAACTTTGCCACCATCCTTATATTTGATTGTTGAGAACTTGGATTTATCTCCTGTCATGTGTCTAGAGCATCCACTGTCAACATACCACTTGCTGGATTTTGATGCTCTTAGACATACCTGCAATTTTATGAGATTAGATTTTAGGTACCCATTTTATTTTGGGTCCTTTTGGTTTAGTAAGTGTCTTAGAAGCCTTATAGGATCCTTTAGGCACCCATTGATAATTACCTATAGGTTTGCCTTTTCTTTCCTTTCTATGGAAACAAGAAGAAGTTGTATGGCCTTTTCTATTGCAATAACTATAGTGAGCAAATGGATTAGAAGTATGAACTGATTTTTGAAAGTAACTTAGGTAATTTCTTTATCCATTTCTCTTCTTGCCTTTCTCTTTGTCAATGTCAGGTTCGTAACCAATTCTTGACTTGTCATTTGTAAATTTTTGCTGATTCAAGATGACATTAAGCATTTCACTACCTTGAGTGAATTTTTGAAGTGTTTTCGAAAGATGATCATTTCTTTTTTGTAAGATGCAACAATTTTCACAAACCTCTTCTGGAGTGGAAGATGGAATGTTCTGAACTTGTTGTTCCAAAATCTTTATTTTTTTCTTCAAAGTTAAAAGTTCTTTTGCCATTTTTCTAAATTCAGAACGCAGATTGTTATATTCAAAAAGTAGTTCATCAAATGTTGGTTCGGAAACACTTACCTTTTCATTGTCAGATTCTTCTTGAGCAACTAGGCAAAGATTTGTTGTTTGCTCGTCCTCCTCTTCCTCTTCATCAGATGAACTATCTCCCCA
The DNA here is from genome assembly GCA_037074495.1 of Acacia confusa. Classification (NCBI taxonomy): domain Eukaryota; kingdom Viridiplantae; phylum Streptophyta; class Magnoliopsida; order Fabales; family Fabaceae; genus Acacia; species Acacia confusa. The sequence continues at coordinate 29,499,375 of CM073504.1, forward strand.
GATGGCAGAAACATAGGCCTTTTTCTTGAATGAGCTGAATCTCGTCTTTTCTTTTTCTTTGTTCTTCAATTGGGGGCATTCAGACTTGATGTAACCAAGTTTGTCACACTCATAGCATATAATTGGCCTTTTTGCTTCTTTGTTGTTGCTGTTCTTGTGAGACTTCCTAAATCCTTGATCCTTTTTGTATAATTTTTTGAATCTCCGGACCATCATTCCAATCTCTTCATCATCTATCTCCTCGTCATCAGAGTTCCTATCTTCCTTGACAGTTTTAAGAGCCATTCCCTTCTGTTTCCCTTCCATTTCATCAAGTCCTTTTCTAAACTTGATTTTGCCTTCGTATTGACAGGCTTCCGAAGAGGGCAGCTACAGATTGCATGGATTCTCCTCGGGCTTCTTCTATAGTTGTCACTTTAGCTTCCCAATCTTTGGTTAGTATATTCAAGATTTTTCTTACTTGAGCTTTTTGGTCGTATACCTTTCCCAAGGCTGACAGCTGATTGATCAAGTAAGTGAAACGGAGCTGGAACTCTGCAATTGATTCTCCAGACTTCATACGTAATAAATCATACGTAGTTGTAAGAGTGTTGATTCTGTTCTCCTTGATTCCTGAAGTTCCTTCATAGGCGACTTCTAATGCATTCCACATTTCTTTAGCGCTGGGCAGATTGCAAATGCAAAAGTACTCCTTTTGGCTCAAGGTACTTTGTAACATCAGGATGGCTTTGCTGTCAAGAACAACTTTCTTTTGATCATTTTCATCAAATTTGGCTCTTGTTTTTGGCAAACCATTCTCTCCTACTTTCTTAGTAGGGACATAATTCCCTTCCTCAATCACTTCCCACAGACCATACTCACTGGCCATCACAAATACTTTGAATTTGGATTTCCAAAATGAATAGTGTTCACCATTGAAACTTCGTGGTCTGTTGATTGAGGCACCATCTAGTAGTATTCCTTCTATTGGATCTTTTTGCCTAGGATGTTAATCCTTTAAATAGACAACCTTCCTCTGATACCAAATGAAAATGGAAGAAATCACTAAGAGGGGGTGAATTGGGGATTTCTAAAAATTTCTTTCAGAAAGATGTTCAAGTTTTGAAAAATGAAATGCACAGAAGCAAAGGAAGAGAAGCTTAGACACAAAAGATTTATATTGGTTCGGTCCTAACTTAACCTACATCCAATCCCCAGATATCTTCTGAGTTCTCTACTACCAATGTTTTGTTATTACAACAATGTAACACTCAAGCAATCATAATCACCTAGGACCTGCTCCCCCTTACACTTTGTAATAAAAACAACCCAACTCACAGGTTCCACAACCTTGAGTTCTTACAAAAAGTAGTAATCAAATGATTTTCAAAATCACACTCTCTTAAAGAGAAAATAATCATAAATACTGAAGTTCAAAAATATTTCGCATAACAAAGCTAAAGATCAAGAAAGCAATCAATTGTAATTCAGTTGCATCTATTGCTCTGTGTCTTCATGGGTATTTATAGGTTTAATCTGAGGAACTAGCCGTTGCAAATTCATCTCCTTCTTTCTCTAACGTTCATCTACATTTTTGGAATATAGCTGTTGCATATTTTCCTCTGTTCTTTCAATTCTCAGATGGAATCCTGGAATCAGTTGATGCAGATGGTCTTCTAGATATTTTGTCATTCCATGAGCCTTGTTTCGACCATTTGAAGTCGGATTTAATTGATCTGTAACGGCCTAAGCTGAACCAATGGGATAGAGGAGAAAATTCAGGCTTGTTCTTGGTTCTTCATTAATTGCTTTTGACCCAGATTTGATTTTACCTTGATCCTTGCTGAAATCATCTGTAACTTACTAGAAAAACTCATTAAACAATGTTAGAATCAATAGCAGCATATGATATGACATTATAAGATTAACACATGAAGATTTCTCAGATTGCTACAATATGGTTTTTCAAGAACGTCGACACAGACTCGAGTTTTGGGTTTATCCAGAGAGCAAAGTCGCGTCATGAGTTTTGAACATAATTAGGAAATCTATCTAAACTCGAGTTGATAAGTGACTGACTCGAGTTTGGAGTTTTGATGAAAAAATTGAGTTTAAGTTCAAAACTTCAAAACTGGAGTCTTCAAAAACAAACTAGAGTTTTCCAAATTAGAAATATTGTGTAGCTCTATATATGGCCCAGACTCGAGTTTTGAAACTCAAAACTCGAGTTTCAGTGTAAACTGAAACTTTGAAATTTCTTTGTCAAGTGTAAACTAGAGTTTCATAGCTAGGACTGGAGTTTTCAAAGACAGGTAGTAACTCAAGTGTCTCTATTTGTCCTAGACTCGAGTTTCATAAATCAGACTTGAGTTTACAAGTCTTAAAAAAATTTTCAATTTCATAAACTTTCTTGTAAACTGGAGTTTTCAAAATCAGGACTGGAGTTTTGAAAACAGGCTGTAACTCGAGTATCATTGTCCTGAGCTAAACTCGAGTTTCAATTCTCAGACTCGAGTTTGTCTTGTTGTGAAAACTCTGAGTGCTCTCTGTGTCTCTCAAACTCGAGTTTGTCTAAGCAAACTGGAGTTTGGCTTTCTTTGCAACATTGAGCAACTCTCTGTCAAGTCCCAAACTCGAGTTTTCATACCTAAACTCGAGTTTGCCTTTAACAGTAAGTTTTACAACTTACCAAGGACAAACTTCATGTTGAGTTTACAATTGTTAGTTATCATCAAAACACATAGAGAACTAACAGGGTTATGTTGGTATTGAGATTTAAAGTTTATGCATTGTTATCATTTTGACCTAGTATGGTATTGGTTTGTTATGACTATTGTTACTTAATTAGAGATGTTTATGATAGGAGATGAGATTGCGATAAGAGGGAAAAAAGGAGAAATCAAGATGAAGTAGATAAACAATCCCTTCCTCTTTATACTTTTTTTAGTTAAAAATCGCTTGTTGATAATTGCAACATGTCAGATGATAAAAAATAAAGAAATCTTTATGTATGTGTAAAATTGCAAATATATTTGATACCAAGGACAAGGCCACCATGCGGCATGCGGAAGAAAATCCAGTCATAGTCTTTTCTCTCATTTTTTTCTTCATAATCTTGTCTCCACCTTTAAATAAAAAAAAAAAAAGTTTAGATTTAGTATTTTATAAAGCTATTAATATAATATTTTGTAAATTATTATTTTTTATTTGCATTGTATTTATGAATTGTATAGACAAAAGTTTAAATTTGTTTATGTTTATAATAATAATTTTATAAAATACTTCCTCCGATCCTTAAGATAAGGCATATTTGGATACTTTAATTTATATTGGTTTTAAATATAAGACATTTTTCATACTTGTTAATCTTTTTTATATTTACCACTACTATTACTCCCTTAACAATAATCAAGAAGGAGAAAGGAGGAGGAAATTAAGGAAGATTATTAGAGTATTTTAGAAAATACATATCATGTTAATAAATTCAACTAGCTTTCTAATCAAATTAGGTAAATATGTCTTAAATTAAAGAATGAAGGGAGTAGTAAATATGACCCTTCTATTTTTTTTAGTCCAAGGGTAAATATGAAATAATGAGGAAAAAAGTGAGAAAAAAGAAAATGAAAGAACTCAATTAGAGTCAGTAAATTGAGTCAAATCCATCAGGGTGGCTTGTTTAAGCCCTAGCCTTGTAAGGGTCAGACTTATAAAATAAAGCCTAAAAATGAAATCAGGTCTAAAAGGCAACTCTATAAGGCCAAGAGCTTAAAAGGGTTGGCCCGTTAATTTTTTATTTTATTTGTTTTTTTTTTAACTTGAATGTTTTGTAATGATGCAAGATTATCAAGATATTTATGTAAATATAGATCATCCTTCCATGAACAAGTTTGAATTGGAAACTTATTTGGTAGAACCAGCACTGAAGCCTGATAATTGGAAAGAATTAGATGTCTTGAATTAGTGGAATTGAAGAACAATCAACAAAGATTTTCTATTCTTTCAAAGATGGCAACTGATATTTTGAGCATTCCAATTAATACAATAGACAGTGAATAATCTTTCAGTATTGGTTCATGTGTTTTAACAAAATATAGAAGTTTCATTCTTCTATGTAATGTTAAAGCTATTATTTGTACTCACAACTAGATTCATGAATTCACTTATGATGATAATTTACTAATTTATATGTATTTTGTTTTTGTTATAGAGTTATTTATCCATTTAATGACAAATACATAATGACTATACTCTGATTTTATTCATTTGGTTTATTATTTGTTTCATATAAAGATTATGAATGTATTCATGATACGAGATAATAAATTCTTAATATTTTTACCCATGAAATATAGCTTACTACTCAAAGTGAAGCACAATCAAATGTTTTTAAAATTGATTAATAGTGGCCAAAAAGATGAAAATGATAGTCATCATACTCATGTTGTTTAATGGTAAGTTTCTTATACTTTGTATGAGTTATTATGGGTAATAGTTTACTTTTGATTATAAATTAGCGACTATGTTTGTTTGTTACATGATGTGTGTTGTTTAAACCTTAATGCTAACAATATTTATTTGATGAATTAGAAATTTATTTGTTATAATTTACAAATTATATTTCTTTAAGAAAAAAAGCAAGAAAAATAGTTAAATTTAGAAAAATAGCTTCCGACCCTGACTCGCATGCTCTTGAGCCGGACCTTGAAAAACATGTTTTTCTTACCCATGCCTAAAAGGGTTGAACCTTTATGCCCTACCTAGCCCTGGTTCCCAAGTCTAAACTCAATCCTACACCTTGCTCTTTTTGCTTGCCCCATCCCAATCCTATGTCCATGCTCATATTGTTTTTCGTTTTGTTTTTTGTATTTAATAGTCTCATCACTTGGATGGGCATGAATGTACTCATCTCCTATTTACACCATTAAATTAATTTTGGATAGTTCATATTTGATTTAATTTAATTTTTACATTTTAATTAAATTTTTATTTTGATATATGTAAAATTAAAAATAATCTTATAACCATCACTTCTCATTAAAAAAAGTGAATGTATCACTAAAAAAGATCACAAATTAAACATTTTAATTTTGATCGTATACATTAAATTTAAACAATTGAAATCAAAATAATAAGAAATCAGTCATCACTCTGATGAGCAACATATAGAAACAAACATATTAATAGAAGGTTTAAACCCTAGACCGATCTCTTCGGGTAGCTAGTCATATGATTGTATTATTATTATTTTTTTTCCCGACATTGTATGATTTGTTTTTGACTAACTCATCAACTTGGTTAAGATTGGGCCAATGGGAGAGGCGAGACAGCGACATAGCCCACTTGTGATTTAAATTGGATATAATAAATATTAGATGCCCACTCATGTAATAATTGTATAAAGTCATGTGAACTTGTGGCTGAGCAGCAAAAGCAATTTGCTAATCATCTTCATATAAATAAATAAAAAAACAAAAAAAAAATCATATCAAAAAAATTTGCTAATCATCTCTTAGGTCATGAGTTCCAATACCCCATTTCTATTTACAAGTAACAATCTTTGAGATGTGTTGAGTTTATCTCTTCATCTTTTTTTTATTATTCCTTATAATCTCTAAATCACATCCATCCATCTAATTAATACAATATTATTTTTACTTTTCTCTCATTTTCTCAATCAATGACCTAGATTTGGCTGATGAAAAAAAATGAGAAAAAAGATAAGGAGAAGATCTCTTTCCTTCTGAGATAGAGCGAATTCTACATATAGGTAAGGATTTATCTAAAAATTTATTACACTTCATCTATTTTTATTTATAATTTAATTACACATTTTTAACATGTTTCACTGGAAAAGGGAAAAAAAAACTTTAAACATTATTAACTGTGCTTTAAAATTTAATAAATTTTTAATTGTACTCATTTTTAATATACACTATATCCCATAATAATAACAGAACCTTAATCTCATTTGATGAGGTTGGATATATAGATCAAATGACTTATTAAACTCTTTCAAAAGTCAAATCTTAAAATAAAATTGTTAAGTAAGAGATCTCACTTAATAATCTTATTGATCTTCCTCTACCCTTTTAACTCAGCCTAAAACAACTTAATATACCATTCTCATTAGTCATTAATACATCTAATGGTTTCTTTATATATATTCAAATCACAACAAACGATTTTTTTTTTTTAAATAAGTGTCACTCTCACCCTTTCTTGTATAAATTTATTATATATGTTATCTTTTTCTTTTTATATGACCACGCATATCTCATAAAAGAACAAATTCTACCCAATATTAATAGTATATTCATATTAAAAAACGAAAAAAGAATGATTCCTTTGATCGGTTGACTTGGATATTGTGCATTTAAAACTGAATCAAAGTCGGCAAAAATTTCAGGCTTCAGGAATCCTAGGATAAAACTACAGAACAGACATATGTGTCCAAATCAAAACGCGTGTGCTCGTCTTATGTAATTCCAACGTGATAATTTTGCTAGGAAAGTTTTTATTAATAGGTAACTTTGCTTAGAAAGTTTTTCTGAGTCAATTTTATCACATAAGTATAAAAGAGAAAGCAATTTTACCTTTCTTATTATTTAAATTAATTTTGACTGTTAATTAATTAAATATGTTAAGCTAGCGATGCACATTTTATCTACAGTATTTTTGTTAAGGTTTAAATTTATGGGTAAAACTTCATATATCATATATTTCATCTGTTTTTTCAAAGTACTCACTTTAGTTTTTATTATAAGACATCAACTATCAATAATTTTTTGTTGTTATTATAAGACACTAACTAACTATTTTTAACTAACTCACTTATTATTATTTTCTCATTATACTATCATTTTTAACTAACTCTTTAAATTCACATAATTAAAATATAGGTAAAGTTGGAACGTTTATTAATTTTGAATCAATTTAATGACTCAACTTCCTTTTTTTTTTTTAATTTGTGAGATATGATAATTGATGTCTAATAATAAGAAGAAGAAAGAATAAGATCTAAGACTTCTGAGAAAAAAAATTTATAAACTATCAGCTTAAGCTTAAGATATTTAATCAATTAACGTAATGTTACCATTAATTGAGATAATAGGAAGGGCAGAATTACTCCATCATTTTCATTTTCATATTCATGATAAAATTGTCCCCAAAAAGCTTTAGATACAAATTGCCTTTGATGAAAACTATCAAGACAAAAATGCCCTTAAACCGCGTGGCCATACATTTTCTCCCAACCGTTGAGCAAAAAAAAAAAAAAAAACATTTTCTCCCAATTATTGAACCCTCCCATCCCTCTCAAACTCAGTCACATTTCTAAAGCTTGAGTAACAAAAAGTCAATTCGACAAAGAAATTATTTCGAAGTATCAAAGCAAAACGACCTTATACAGTATACCTTCCTAATCCTCCCCCAGTTGCAGCTCTGTGATTAGCTCCCATATTCTGAACGAATTTCCTTTATCTGTTTCTGGGGTGATTGTTTGATTTGTTGGAGGAAGTGATTTTATTGAATCTGATCTTTTATTTAATTATCACCCCTCAATCCTTCCATGGATTCTGATTTTTGGACCACGCGTCTTGCCGCAGCCAAACGCCATTATACGATTCAGCATCAGAATCAGAATTCGCAATTGGGTTAGTATGGATTTCAATTCGTGATATAGCCTGCTTTTGTTTTCTTTTTCTTTTTTGAATAACCTGATTTCTTGTATTTTGTGGCTCTCAGATCGGTTGGGAATCGATGATTTCGACGTGGATGACGAGTTCCGACCCTATTTTTCATGCCCGTATTGTTACGAAGACTTTGACATCGCCTCTCTTTGCTCGCATCTCGAAGACGAGCACACGTGCGAAACAAGAGTCACGGTACACGCTTTTGACAGATCTATCTTGTATTGATGTTAATCTGTTTCTTTGGCGTTAAAAAGGGAACCGGTGTTGTAGTCCTTTTTTTCTGGGTCAATATTTGTATTGTGGTCCTGTGTTGAAACTATAGTCAAATCCTGTTTTTCCCTCTACAAGATTTTTGAGCAAAATAAAAACTTTATGCTATTTTATTTGTGATGATGAAAAGATCAAAATATTTGTCACCTAAGCAAACAAGAAGTTGGTTGGCATACAGGAAGATGTAAGATTAGTTAGGGGATGTGGTGGACTTTTCAAAGGGACGAAAGGCAAAGGGCATAGTTAAAGATTGCTTACTTTAATTGGTAGTGGCCGAAGTGGATGAATATTTTTGGGACAATGTGGTCAGAGTAGGAAGAGAAAGTTGTATGTCTCTTTAAATCTTTAACGTAGCTATCTAGTGAATAACACCCAAGGGAGGTCTGAATTTTATGCTTAGTAACTGTTTTCTTTCTCCCCGGCTACCGTTGGCTTACAAAATGGATAAAAACCCGTTTTTATTTAATTTCTTTCCGTGCCCTGCATGCATAACTGTACTGAAACTGATATGGTATGTAATAACTTAATACACACACCATTAACTAAGGACTTATAGTGATATTTTTATTTTTTATTGTACCTTTTCTTCCTGATGATCTAAGTAGTTGAGCATTTTAGCTAACATTAAACTGATTTGTATTTTAAACATATTTTTTTCCCTCCTGGATCACATCTTGGCTTCCTACTAGTTCAAGTTTTGAAGAAGCTTATGATCAATGAACATGTGATGTCTAATTTTAATTTGTGTCTTGCAGATTTGCCCTATATGCTCAGTTAAAGTTGCTCAAGACATGCTAAGTCACATAACTCTGCAGCATGGACACATGTTTAAGATATCCTTTTTTTTTTTTTTATTTTAACTTTTACTATTTCGATTTGAAATTGTATGCTTGTCCAACTGATGGGTCGTTTATCAAGTGAAAGGTCAACTATGCTTATTGGTTCCCCTTAACTGAGGATTACTTGCAGAGAAGACGTAGGTTAAGAAAAGTTGCTATGCCGAATAGTCAGACATTGTCCTCTTTGGGGAGAGATCTGCGTGAGGCTCATCTACAAGTGCTTCTCGGTGGTAGTAATGGCGGTCATTGGTCAAACAGTTCTAGTGTATCTAATGCAGCTACTGATCCATTTCTGTCCTCACTCATTATGAATTTACCTGCTTCTGAAGTGGAGGATAACTCAAAATATGGGGTTCCAAGTGCTGAAGATTCCTCTGCAAAGTATTTGGCACCTGCACATATTTGGAAATCTAGGTACCTTTTGGATTTTTTTGTTTCTTTCTCCATGTTTGATTAATAAGAGATGTATGATTTTTATCGAATTCTGTCAATAGCACTTGTCTTTTTCAAACTAATCAAGGATGCATCAAGCAGTTCAAACTCTTGTGCTATAATGGTCATGTCACCTTCATGATTTCTTCATCAGAATATTTTGTTTAAGCTATCAAATCATCCGTGAATATAAAATGTCGTGCAGAGGCTGGTTGCAAGATTTATATGGACCTCGATGTCATCCTAGTTGCCAGTGATCCCCTTTGCTGTTCATTTTAGCAATGGGTGACATACCTATTTGATCATGATGATTTTCTTGACTAATTATTAATGGAGTTATGCCAATATTATGCTATCCAAGTACACCTTTTTTGTCACCAAAACTTGCCCATGTGCATGCGCATCCATTGTTTCACCTTCGCAGGTCATTGGTTAAAGATCCAGGCCCTGCCCAATAATGCCAAGATTTTGTAAACTATAAGAAGTTCAAGAAGTATTCTTAACTCACCATTTTTTTCTTACACTGTCACTACCTGCAGTTTTGATCCCTCCTTGACCACTGAAGAACGGGAGAAAAGGATAAGACAAGCAGCCGGGAGATCCGGTTTTGTGCAGGATTTGTTTCTTTCAACTTTGATAGGCAACTAGTTGAAGCCATAAGTTCCAATACTGAAACAATAATCAAATGTGAGATCCATCATTGAGGATTTTGTCAAAGGAAAACTCCAGTCCAGTGGGATACAGAGGCCCCAGGACGAGCCATGTTTGCCTGTATTGAGGCAGTAGGAAAATGTTGGGGGTTAGTTCATCCACTTGTCCCAAAGATGTTACCGCCATCTCCTTAAGCAGTACATATATGTACTACATTCTGTTAAAAACACTTGTTTTCTACCTTATTTATGATAATTTATGAATTAGATGTTGCTTTTATAATGGGGTATTTTGCTCCAATTGTTATCCAAGAAAGCAGATAATATGAAGAAGTGAAATGTTCCTTATAATGAATCATTGTTATTTATGGAGTTGTTTAAACCCTTGTCTTTACTGGAGTTGTATCAGTAAGACATGATCAAAAGTGCAAATTATAACTGACTAGTTTACTAATGAAGTAGGGGAGAGTTTGATATTTGCTATTTAGTTCATCAAACAACCAATCTTGATTTTGATTTCACGTGTTTATATATCTTTTGAAGCAATGTAACAGAAACCTGAGCTTCATCATGCCAGAGGTTATATCTGGTATCAACTTTAGCTTCAGATTTCACAACTCGTCCGTGATGGCATATTGCTAACTTTAGTTTTGAGGATATTCTCCTTTTCCAGATATGATGTTCTCACATGATAGGATCTTCTAAAGTATATATAGTTTCGGGCTCGCGCGCGCGCGCGCACACAGTTGAGAGGGGAGGGGAAGAAAGGAAGATGTGATTCATATTTTATTTTTCCACGAGACTTTCAGAAATAAAAGTGTGATTAATTTTTTTTGTTTTTTTTTGGGAGAGATTCCTCAGTTGAGTCTAACAATACTCAAATATGATCTAATGAGATTTACTTCTTACTCTTGTTCTTGAAACACTATTTTAGAGGATCAAAGCTACTTCCTCCATGAAATGAATCATTTGCCATTCTAGGTCAGTTCCTGACAAGCCAAAAAGAAGAGCAAGGTAGTATTAAAAATAGTAATAATAGTCAACCTAATAATAGTAATAAATTTTAATTTTTAATTGAATAATATTATTTGAACATTTGAGATGTATTTTGGGTAGATGTAAACATGAAAATATTCAAATATTAATCTAATTTAAACGAGTATATAGTAATGCCTAATTTATGATCACCCTTCATTAAATTATCATCAACATCAATCTTGTACCACCCTCAATGTTACAAGTATCCCTTATTTTTACATGAGAATTCACTATCATTACAGCAATAACAACAACAAAAAAGTCACATGTCTTGTTACAGTTCCAAGCAAATGGTCAAATTCATGATGGCAATATAACAAGCAGTTTATTCCATCTTTCATGTCTTGATTACATAGGCTCAAGTGAAGAGATAAACCATCAAGAAAAGGTCATCGACCATGTGCTCGCATTAATTTGCAGCTACGCCCTTCAAGCTCTAAGCGCCCTTCAAGCTCTAAGCAAAATCACGTAGACTGTAGAGGAAGAAAGATGAGATATGAAATTATTCCTTTCACGGCTGAGTAAAATTATGAACATAAAACTCAATTTCCTCCATTCTTAAGTATTAAACCAGACTCACAAGTTCCTTTTCATTTTAAACATAAGATCTCAATTCACTTTGTCTTTCTAATTTATAATTTTTTTCATAAATTATCCTTACTGATTGCATTGCAGATACTAAGATGAATTTCCAACAATAGAAGTACTTTCAAATGTAAATGAATCATTTAACCAAATTTCTCAATCTCTGTGAGATAATTACTCCCTCCGGCTTTTAATATAAGAGCTACATCAATAACTTGAGTAAATTAAGGAAGTCAAACAAATTAGTTAATTGTAATAAATGTGACATGATATCCTTAAAATACCCTTATAAAATATTTAATTACATATCAGTTATAAGTTACATAAATTAGTTTTGAGAAAAATAATAAGCATGAAAGATAAAGTGGATTCTTATATTTAAAATCAAACATCCAAACCTCCCTGTCTATCTTCCATTTTTTTTTTTAAGGGGACCGAATGGTCCAGGCAGGGGTCGAACACGCGACCCCTAATTGATGGTGGCACTTAAAGACCACCTACATACCACTGCACCCGAGGGTGCTGGTGTCTATCTTCCATATTAGGTACTGGAGGAAGTATCTATAGTTCTCACATTTAGTACAGTACTTTAAGGAGTAGTAATTACAGTTCATACCTAGATATGTAAGCAACAATGCCTGTTGAGTTCTACCTTGCTTCAAAACCAGTCTTGCATTCCAAACTCCACCAACATGCTTTTACTTTAAAGTATTTATAACGTTTTATTCCAACCAGTAATAACGGGTGTTGGGAAACAAAGGGTTAAATCAACTTGACTGCCTACACCGGTTGGATTTGGGCGACAGTGTTATTTCTCAATGGGATAAACCCTGACATAAACTCGATAACAGGGTCGACCATGTCGAATGACCTGGGTTTTATCATGAATTTTTTTGTTATCATGGGGATTGGGATGGCAATAATCTTGAAATTGCCAATTTATTGAGAAACCTCTCCATGCTTCTTCATCTGATCTGCACCTAAAGACAACACATATAGCAATTTCCCAGCACTCACTGTTATAATGTGCATTTCCATGATGAGGTATGTTTGCATTTATGGTCAGAACTTCGCCAGAGCTACTCTTACTCCAGCGATGTTGCCGTTCTTTAAACCACCTTGGAACTCCACTCTTCCACAGATAACCATAGTTCACGTAGTCATAGAAAACATGAATTGGACCCTGCATAACAATAGGATGGCTTAACAAAGGAATTACCACATAGTTAAATTATGCCTATAAAATATTTACTCTTCTTTTAAAGTGATCCATGAACGATATAATATAGATCTCTCTCTAATCTATACAAATCAAAAGAAAATGAATGTTTTTGTCTTAACAGTTCTAACCATTGTAACTCAGCCCTTTAACTTTAACTCAATACAACTTGGTCCTTATAGTTTAACCATTTAAAATATTAGTCCCTCTATTTAAGTTTTAGATAACAAAGTTATATATTTGATGAAACACAGGAACTACAGTTTAAAATGGTTAAAATTACTGGGACTGACTTACAATGAGTTAAAGTTCAAGAATTGGGTTTCAATTAAGTTAAAACTATAATAATTTAGTTGCACTAAGTCAAAATTTAAGGACTGGGTTACAATTAAGTCATAATTGTAAGAGTCAAAATATTAAATTAAAATAATCTTTGAAATATATTTTTGTTCTCTCTCTCCCTAATACATAAATGACACTACTTTAGTGCTTGAAGACACAAAAAACCTTAACAAATACGCATTTTCATAAGTTGTGACAGCCATGTGAAAAACCCATTTTTCTCTATCAGATGACTCAATAAAACAAGAAGAAAAATATCAATTTTTCAAAGTCTCTAGGCATTACACACAGATTGATGATGAGATGGTAACTTTTCATAGACACTATTCTTAGTTTAGTCTCTCTTTTTTTGGCCAAAGTCTGAGCTTAGTCTTACTCTAAAATGGTAAAGGCTAAAACGAGAAGTATAAGAAATGAAGTAAGAGATAGATATGAGACCTTAAATACACGCCGGGCATACATATTTGCAAGAACTCTTGTAAGCCTCAACAGAGGACAATAGCTTCCACATATAATCAGATTTGAAGGGAGCTCAGGCATTGACTTGAGCATGTTGCAATCACTCACATCTAAATATTTGAGATTTATTAAATGAATTATGGACAACAGAATGTCATCGATTTGAGTGCTCCTGACATCCAAGATGTATAGACTTGTCATATTTCTGCCCAATTCAGGAAGCTTCTCAAGATGTATGCATCCACCAAGAATAAACTCCTCCAGATTATCAGTTTCCAAATAACTCGGAAGACTTACAAGGTTTACGCAATAATCCAAATGTAACTTAACCAACTTCTTCAGCTGTCCAGCAGATTCATGAATCCAAACTAGGTTACTACAACGAGTAAGGACCAATTCTTCAAGATTTGGTGTAGCAGTGAAATCTGGAGTTTCAATTAGGCAATCAGAATCACTCAAATCAATGATCCTCAGCTTACCTAAAAACTGACCAAGATATAAGACCAAAAAAAAAAAAGGGAAGACAATATCAGTGTTTCTGGTGGCCAGTAAACGAGATATAGACACACGAACAAGCAGCTTATCCCACTAGGTGGGGTAGAATCGGTAGATAAACATATTATCGAAAATTATGAAAGGAAAGCATACCGGTGATCGATTCCATAGTTTTCTGATATTGCTATTGCATAATTGAAGGCACTCAAGTTCATATAATTGATCAAATGATGGCAGAGATTCCAAAGCATAATGATCCCATGAAAGAAACTTCAATGCACTTGGAAGAGAATTGAGATTATGCAAAAGATGCACCTTGCTTAAATTGAGAACTCTAAGATTTCGCATTTTTGAAAAGCAATCAGGATGCCACTTTGCTTCAAATTCTTGTTGTATGTCCAAACATATACTTTGAATGTTTTCTGTCCCCTGATAAACATGTATGAAGATTAAACAAGAGAGATAGTAAGGTTTCAAGCATAATAGAGACATAATAATGCAGTAAAATGGAGAAAAAAATAAAATGCTAGATAAAGCAACACTAAACTGATATCAATCCACAAAACACTCCCTCCTCAAGAACAGAAGGCAAGTGCAGAACAAGAAACATCTCTTAGACACAATACCAACGACCCAGCACACTAAAGCAGAAAGAGAAAATGATGAAAAAAGATGGTCTTCCTCCAATCCCAACTTGGCATTCGAGAGGTGAGCACTATCCTCACCAAACTCTCAATACAAAATAATCCATGGCTTCGCCTGGAGAACCCAACAACTATTATAAATCCAAAAAGTAATTTCAACCATTATCCATAAGAGTTGGAATCTTGAGGTCAATGCCCTAGACATCAAAAACTGATTTTCCTCTTTGTTGCATCTTCCTAGTTTTACTTTTATAGCTCAGAGTTCAGACCACTAAAAGCAACTCTAACACAATACTTAAAATAAATTTAGTAGAATCAAAATTGAAATACTTACCCTGTCTCCTTTCAACACTTGATCAATGTCCTCTATAGACCACAATCTACTGCGTCGACTAGCATCACCAGGAGATTCTTGCAAAACAATGCTTCTTCCCATCTCCTGAAGCAAATCATGCATATATAGATATTCTTTGGAAGCATCAAGAAGCAACATGTCATAGAAATTTGTTGGGAAGAAAATGTTCCTTCTCAACATTTTAAGAACATCTTGCATATCATCATGATGATCTTCTGCAATTCTCATTGAATCTAAATTTGATTCAAGGATACCTAGCAAAGATTTTTCTACAAGAACTTGAATTCCAATTACTGGATGAAGGCCACATACTTTCAAAATATTCATGACTTTAAATTTGGCCTCCCTATTAAAAAAACAGGCAATATCTAAAAACATTTTTCTGTACTCTTCATCTTCTAATCCATCATAACTGATGCGAAGTTGGTTAAAAATATCATGATATAAATTTTGCCTCAATTTTTCTAATGTGTCTCTCCATTCAGATTGCTTTCTCCTACAAAGAAAAGATCCTAAGACTTCAAGTGCCAAAGGAAGTCCACTGGCATATTCAACTACTTCTGTGGACAAATCCAAATAACCTTTGTTTGGCTCATCTTTTTTGAATGCTTGCTGACAAAAGAGTTTAAGGGACTGATCTGGATGTAACTTCCCAACTTCATATGCTTCAAACTGTTCATACTGTGTCAGTAATTGTTTATCACGAGTGGTTATTACTATTTTGCTCCCTGCACCAAACCACTCCTTATTTCTAGCCAAATTATCTAATTGACTTCTATGACTTACATCATCAAGAACAATGAGAACCTTCTTATGGCACAAGAAATTTCTTATGACCTCTTGTCCCTGAAAGAAATCATGTATTTCTGGTTCTCCTAGTCCAAGACAAGAAAGAAGTTTCTTTTGTAAGCCAAGCAAGCCAACCCTTTTGGAATCTTCCCTTACATTGGCAAGAAAACAACAATCATCAAACTTGCTTCGGATTGAATCATAAACAACTTGAGCAAGAGTTGTCTTGCCTATCCCACCCATACCCCATATCCCTATGAAGCATTTATCATCCAGTCCTATCTTTAAAAAGGAGATTATACTCTCTGCCTTTGATTGAATATCCCCAACTAAATGTTCAAGCCTTGATGGAAATTTATCACATAGTTTGTTCCATATGAATTTGGCAATGTCTTCGACAATCTCTGCTTCATGTCTGTGTAGATCAAATGATTATTTTTCTAATTAGTTAAAAAGAAGTTTGAATGAAAATAATGGAAAATGTATAGAGGAGTTTTAAGGAAGCAATTTATTGTTTTAATAAAAACTGAAATCTATTAACTCATGAAGAGAAGAAACTACAAGTATAAATTAGAGTCCCTCATCAACATCCACCTCTTGCCTACAAGGTGAAGGGTGATAAGGACACAAAAATTTCCTTATAGCGTATGGGACAGCTTAGTAAAGTGATCAGCAAGTCTAAATAAGATCTGCCAATTCCTATGGACAAGTAACCTAGCTTTAACCCTCTTTAAAGGTATGAAGCACATTCTTCTTGATTAGTAACTTTTTCTTTGGTACATTCTTGATTAGCTACTTTAAAATCCATATACGCACAAAAGTTTATTGACTCAGTTCGGTGTGTGGGTAGCACAAGAACAGAGTAATTTGCATTGAGGTAAGCTTTTCTAAAATCCATTAATTTTAAAGGAAATTTGTGGATAATTTAATTTAAAAATCTAGGAATTGAAATCTCACATGTCCTTATTCAGCATGTCAACCAAATAAGAGAGAGAGAGAGAGAGAGAGAGAGAGAGGAATAAGTTGGAGGGATCAAAATCTTACCTATTTCTGGTATCCCAGCCAGACAAATTAGCAACCGTAGTTAAAGCTTCTCTCCATCTTCGCACTTTATCATTTGAAAATACGCCTTCATGTTTCTCAAAAGCTGTGGCAAAGCTTCTTTTCTGACGGCGTACATCAGATGGATCAACACCATAAAAAACTGGAAAAACTGTTTGACCTAAGTCTTGTTTGGATTCCATAATATTCTCCAATTCATCCAAACACCATGAGGAAGAAGCATAATGCTGAGAGAGGATAACAACGGAAAAAAGAGATTGCTCAATAGCCTTAATGAGTTTCTCAGAAATGACTTCTCCTCTCTGAAGTTCTTCGTCATCCCTAAATGTTACAATTCCCTTTCTGAGGAAAGCAAAGTATAAATGATCAGTAAAATTTGTGCGAGTATGTTCTCCTCTAAAACTTAAGAAAACATGATATTTCATGGTTGAGCTTGGAGGAGTAGAAGAACTCAGAGCACTGGTTAGCGCTATTAAAGGTTGAACCAGGAAATTGAACTATCAAATAATGAAAACGTCTCGGTAGTGCCAAGATGGCTTTCCCTTTGTCATTGACTATGAAGAAAATATAAGATGATGACAACTGACAAGTGTGTAACTGTTACTACTTTCATTCTTAAATACAAAATAAAATTAATTACTTTAAAAAATTAAAAAATTAATTAAATTATTTTTATTTTTTCTCTAAAATAATTAATTTAACTAGCAAACTGATATACAATCTAAGAATACACAATATATTATATATTTAAATAATTTAATTAGTTTCATTAAAATCTTTTAAAAAATTCTTTTTATCGCATATTTAAAAGCGAAAGAAAGGAATATTTTATAAGTGTCCTGTTACTTGAGACAATTATTTGAGGCATTGTCATGGATTAAAATGTGATTAATTCTCCAAGTATTTGAATTTTAGTTTATTATGTTACAAAAGACTAGCTCTCCCATTAGATCCAATTTTTTGCTCAAACTATTTTCTTTTAATTGTTAATATCATCTTTGAACCCTTAAGTTTATCATTATTTTAAATTATTGGTTTTTGTTCCTCAACCTGATTAAATTATAGAGAACAATTTAAATTAAACAAATAAAACTCAAACAACCAAAACCTACCGTTTAAAATTTAAAGAATGAATGTCAAAATAAAGGGATTTTGAGGTATTAAAGATTCCATTAACCCATTTCATAATTAAGCATATCTTTAGCCATTTAGAAGCCCACTTTTGTCAGTAAAGATACATTTCCATTCATCTTGTATTATGGTGCTATTTTAGGAGATCATGATCCTCAACTGTGCAAATTGAAAAACTAAAATAGTATATAAACAGTTAAGTGTTATGAAAATGAAGAATAGCTCAATGAAAGAAGAGCAAAGAACACATAAGAGAGAAAGGAGGAGTGATTCATCTTATTCATCAGTCCATATACATTGTTTACATGGTCTCTATTTATAGAAGGAAAATGAGACTTCAGTCTAATTTCCACTCTGGGTCATTTGGTGCAATTTTCCCCTAAACACACAACTGTTCACTCACGAAATGCATTCCCGTGACAATGTATAATTGTGTACGGGTCTTACCAAATAGTAAATTCCTATGCATGATACTATGCAATTACTATACGCGGGTCCCATGTCATCTTGTAATAATATTTGGAGATCGTGAGTCAATGGACATCCACATAATTAGTATATTCATAGCACCCCCCTTGGATGTTCATTATGAATGTGTAATACCCGGATAATTATTTACCTAGAATATTATATTGACAAATAATACCTATTAGAAATAGGTGAATTTGTGGTTTCAAAACTAGTGTCATAATTACCTTATTTCCAAAGGTGATTTCTCATGTAATTAGGAAAGATAAAGAGCTAAAAATCCCTAAGTAAATTTGTGGGTTATAAAATACCCTGAGAATATTATGATAAATCCTGAGAGGCAACTAAATATTTATTAAAAATTATAGAGTATGTTGTCTCTAATTTAGATAATTTATGGGATTATTTTCCTTGGAAAATAATAAGGCAAAATTAAATATCATTTTGGGGAACATAAATTGCCCCATGATTTTTAATATTTTGCATAATGCATAAATTATTAATATCAATAAAATAGTTGAGAGATAATAATTATTGCTAATTAAGAAAATTGTCAACAATTAGTAAGTAATTAATTAGATAATTAATGGCTAATTGTCTAGACATAAGATAAAGAGAAAAAGGTAGAAATCACTTAAAATAAATAAATAAATATATATATATATATATATATATATATATATATATATATAAACGAAAATTAGAAAAAAAATAAAGAAAAATAAAATAAATAAATATATGGGATAAGGATCAAGTTGGATCTTTTCATATAATAATAATTTAGAATTTAGACATGTGTTAAACAAGGAATATTATATTAATAAAAAAGATGAACAGGATAAATGAGAACCGATAGAAAATAATTCCGTTGCGAGAATCCGAGGATAAGTGGAGAGAAGTCAGAGTATATTATTAATCAGTGGATTTTTATCCCGAAGATGGCGCCGGCCGGAGTTATTTCCATAACCGGTAGCGATTACCGAGAATTTTCGGCAGTTAACGGAATGCCCTTAATGAGAGTATAAGGCTAAGAGAATCCAGTATTCCTGAAGAGGAAGAAAAGACCTTCAGAGTGTCATTCCCGAAATTTTAAGATTTTACAAATTTCGTGATCGGAACACCGAACAGGGACTTTATCGGTAGAAAACTTGTTGAGAAAGTTGGTGACATCACCTTGGTGACTAAGGATGACATCATCTTTGAGAGGTGTAAGGCCAAGATCAAACCACCTAGCAAAAGTGCAATCTAACGGTCGAAATTTAACCAGACAAAGTTCACCAAAATTACCAAAATGCCATTGAGATTTTCTATAAATAGCCACCCTCTCATTTGGAATTCTCACACCAAATCCTCTTGTGGATTTCGAAATTTGGGAGAGGAAGAAGGAGGAGGAGTCCGGGGAAAATTCGTAGCAAAGCTCTGAGTAAGTTCTTCGGTCCTTAGTCTTTAGTTCGGTAGTTCTTAAAGTTTTAGAATAGACGTTGTTTTGATCTTTAATCTTCCAGTATATTTTAGATATCATGTTTTAGGATAGATATGATATTTATTTTGGGAAATATGTCGGAGTAAGAGATATGTTAAAATTTTGGAAGATTAGAGTCAAAGTAACGAAGTTCTGGCGAAATTCCGCCGATTAGGTGATCAAGGGCAAAATGGTAATTTGTACCTAAAATGCTTGTTATGATATCAAATATTGATAAATGTGATATTATCATTATAGGATATCAGTAATCTTGTTCCGCTGTCATTTCGCTATCGTTCTGCTGTTTTCCGTCAAAAGTGCATTTTATCGTCGACGTACTAAACGCTCGTCAACGAAGGTACGTTCGCGTACTGTAATACTAACTTTGATGTTTATGTTATGCATATATGTGGTATGTGTGTTGTATGTTTAGAGTGTTTGTACTGTGAAGTGCATATAAAGGTTAGAGGGTATCTGTAATGCTGGGAGCGATATGTCCATATGCTGGGAGCGATATGTCTATGTGCTGGGAGCGATATGTCTGTATGCTGGGAGCGATATGGTTACATGCTGGGAGCGATACATATGCATTTGTTATGATAGAAAGTTTGTTTGCTGTTGATGTGTGGTAAATGCTGTTCATATATTGTGTTTGTAAACATGAGGTTAACCGTTACCCGGGGTCCGTATGCATGGGACCTCAGCTCTTAACATAGCCTCAAGGTCAGGAGAACCAGTGACTAAGGAGAGGGGAAAGCAGCATGCTTAGAGACCCGGCGGAAGACTTCCCGCTGTTGTTCTGGCAGAAGCCATCCTTTTGTTGTTGTATAGTCCTTTTGAGATACTCGGTTTTCTTATTGCTATTGTACCCCGCCAGACTTATGACATTTTGAAATACACATAACAGATACTCTTCTACTCAAATGGTCTACTCTGATGGTTTGAAATGATTTTAAATGAAAAGTTAATTTATTCCGCTTTTGAAAATTGGGATGTTACAGAATGTGCCTCGTTAAAAACTTTAACTAGGAAAAACCCAATGGGATAAAAACCTAGCCAAAGAAAAGAGTACATTATCTATTGATACATTGTCCAGTGCTGCCTCATTAAAAACCTTTCTAGGAAAACCCAGTGGGACAAAACTTAGATAAGGGAAAAAGAGTACAGCGTGTATCGACTCCCCCTTTTGACAATATCAGTATTACTCCCCCTGATGACAACATTGCTTCCAATGTCTTTATGTTGATGAAGAACTATATCTTGTTGGATCTGGCTATCACCCAAGAGGGGGGTGAATTGGGTGTTTGATAAAACTCTGGATAAATTTAAAAACTTTTCGCAACTTCTAAATCAACAGTAAAATATTCAAATAAGCAATGCTGGAAATATAAGAGTTTAGGGAAGAGAGTATGCAAACTGTGATTTATCTTGGCTCGGTCCAATCATTGACCTACTTCCAGTTCCCAAGCTTCACTTGAGATTTCCAATCCACTATCTACTTTCAACTTGATTACACGTTCTGTACTTGAAGTAATCCTCTCACTAGAATTCACTCCCCCTTACAAACTGTAATCACTACACTCGCTTGATTACACACTCTGTACTCGAAGTAATCCTCTCACTAGGATTCACTCCCCTTACAAGCTGTAATCACTACACTCGCTTGATTACACACTCTGTACTCGAAGTAATCCTCTCACTAGGATTCACTCCCCTTACAAGCTGTAATCAACACAATGTGTTTCCCACTCAAGATTTCCCAATTTTGAGTATCTCTCAGATAAAATGTTTACAGATAATTCTTCTCTCTCTCTCAAAAGTGAATATATAAACATTGAAATACATAATTGATCATCTCACTCTCTATGGTAAATTATGTAAGCATTGAGAACTGAGAGTAAGTGAATATCAGAGTATTGCCATTTTGAAGATGTAAGCTCGTGTCTCTGTATTCACCGCTCTACTTGTTTGAACGAAGAGCTTCTCTTTATATATACTAGAAGATGATGAACGTTGAGAAGATTCAAACAAGTATCCGTTGTGAGTGGCGGACGGAATGGTTGAACTGTGAAGCATTCTCCCATGCCATTTCCATCACTGTTTGTCTCCCACGAAATTTGCTTTATTCTTCTTGTCTGAATAAAACTGAAGTTTCTGAGTATTGGGTGGAGATACAGCTAGAAAAATTCAGATAAGGAATATATCCATTGTGAATAGCAAGTGCACCAGATAATTTGTGAAATATTCACCCATACAACTTCCATCATGGCTTGTCTCCCATGAGGTCATCTTTATACTTCTTGTCTGGATAAAACTGAAGTTTGATGACCGTTAGGAGAATTTGAATATTTTCATTCAGAATATTCATATATCCGAGCCTTCTGTTAGCCACGATCAAATGCCTGCTTAGTTGAGTCTCTTTATAGGTTGTCATTCACGTTGTCTCAGACCAGGGATGACTTAAAATATTGAACAGACACTTTTGCTAGTATAGGCACTTTCGCTAATATTGGCTAGCTTTAACTGGGTTCACTGAGTTGTCTCTGTTTCTCCGTCAGTTTCGGTGCTTGGAAGCTCATCAAAGTTCAAACATCAATTAATCATCTGAAAATCACTCAAGAAGATAATTAGTAATATCATAGATAATATTGAGTGATATAGAAGATGAATTAATTGAATAATTAATCCATTCGAACAATGTTGCAGAGATGATTTGTGTCAGCTGATATGCCATACTCAAGTAGCTTTCCTGAGTACTTGAGTATCCTTGCAAAATCACTTCACAAATGCTCAATCCTTGGCATTACTTAGGTAGAGATTGGAGTACTCGAGTATTGTTCTTCTGAGTGATTCAGCATCGTCTCTGTCATGCTTCTACTCAAGTATCACTTGAGGTGTACTCGAGTATCACCATTTTCCAGCAACTAATTCCCGATGTTACTCAAGTATATAAGTGACATTCTCGAGTACTATTGATGGGTTGCTTCACGAATGGCTCTGTCTCGATATTACACGACTATCTAATTTCTCTTACTCGAGTAGCCTGTGTTCAATACTCAAGTATCATCTTCGAATGTCAGATCACTAACTACTTGCAAACATTAATTTCCATTGACATTCAAAAATGCAATATCATCGGTAGTATAAGAGCTAAGTTGTAGTGAGCATAACGTCTTTGATGTAAAATCAAATTTGGCAAATCACCTATACCCAGAAAGCTCTTCAAGTCTTCTTTTTAATGCAACAAGAATCAGATCCAAATTCATTGTACGTTGAGCATTATGATCATATTAATAGAAGTTGTTCTGAACCAACGTTTTTGCTCCATTCTGAAACAGACTTTGAACTTCCAAAAATCATATCTCTCTCATTTGATCTTTCTTTTTCTATGATCTTGATATTTTTAAAAAGGTATTTGAGTCTAGTTTCATATGCCACCAATTTCAGCTCATTCTGATGTGTGGTTTGTGAGATACACTCGAATTACTGAACCTTGTTCAGCTATATGATGGTAACAGATGGGGTAGATTGAAAAATTCATATCTCACTCATCTGAACTTCTTTTGACTTGACACTTGGCCAAGATGACGAATTAGATGTCTAGTTTCATACAAAATTCGTTTAACTTCAATCTGATATCTGGTTTGGCAGATATCATCGAATTACTAGAGGTCGCCTGAAACAGAGTTGAGCAGAGTAGCTGAAAGACATGCTATTACTCGAGTATTGATGTTCTCTACTCAAGTAATGACAGGATTTTTGCCTAAATAAATCTATTTAATGTACCATACTGGAGTATTAATATGAGATACTCAAGTATTGCTTCAGAATCAGTACTATACTCGAGAATTGCATTATGATACTCGAGTATTGCTTCAGGAATGCATTTGTAACCCATTTGAACTCCGCCATTTCAACTGCCATATCATCGAGGAGACTTCTAGAATCAATCTAAGAACTTGAATAATCAAATTCTCATTCCATTTAGCAAGTTCTTCTTTCTTTCCTCTCCTTGATCATTGTTCAAGCTTCATATCTACATTAAATGCAGTAATTAGTCAACGTATATGATATGAACATTTTGTTCTTAAGAATGGCATCTATATAAGACATCATCAAAATTAATCATAACCAACATATCTTGCTAATAAGCATGACACATTGGTGCTTCAATGGCACTAAAATATGGTACTTCTGGACCAAGTAGCTCTTCATCTTCTTACATGAGGTCGGAATTAATCATTATCCACCTGCAAAAACTTTTCAAGCCTTGAGATATATAATGGATAACCTATCCATATGAAATCACTTTAGTACCTTCTTTGTATATACTTCTTGATATACAAATATTCTATTTTATAGGTACTTGGTCTATATTTCAAGACATAATTTTGTTCTTCTCAAGTACTTCATTTCAAATTCTTTCCTTAAACAATTAATTGCCTTTTGAAAAATCTTCAGGAGTTCCAATGATGTTGATATCATCAACATAAACAGCAATTATAACAAATTTATTTCTCGATCTTTTCATAAAAATGCATGGGCATATCGGGTCATTTTTGTACCCTTCTTTCAACAAATATTTTTTGAGACAATTATACCACATGCGCCCTGATTGCTTCAAGCCATATTGCAGGGACTTATTTAATTTGATCGAGTATTGTTCTTGAGAATTTGAATTAGATGCTTTTGCATCTTGAGTCCTTCAGAGACTTGTGCTTCTGGCACATTAAGTCCTTCGGGGACATGTGCTTCCGGCACCTTACATCCTTCGAGGACTTTCATATAAATATCATTATCAAGTGAGTCATACAAATAGGCAGCCATGACATCCATTAGATGCAAATCAAGCCCTTCATCTAGGCTAATCACAAAAAGTAGTCATATCCACTACTAGTGAATATATGTATATATATTATATTTTCGATAAAAAAAAATATTTTTTTTTCAAAATCAATGCCAGGTCTTTGTGTAAATCCTTGGGCTACAAGATGTGTTTTATATCTTGTAATTTCACCCTTTTCATTTCTTTTCGTACAAAGACTCATATCTAATTGGCTTTACACCTTCAGGTGTATGGACTACAGGTCCAAATAATTTTTGTTTTGCCAGTGATATATAATTCTGCATTAATGACATCTTTCCTTAGGGGCCAATCCTTTCACTGTTGGCACTTACTAATGGATTTTGGTTCATGATCCTCATTATCATTCATTACAGCATATGTTATATTATAAACAAAACTATCATCAACGTTGACTTCATTTTGGTCCCATCGGATATCATTCATAATTTATTGAGATCTCATAATTATCACACATTTCAGGTACCTGGGTCTCTTATGGGACTACAATATTCTCTTCTGGAGATAACATCTCTTCAGAAGATGGCTCTTTTGGAGCTTTTCTTAATTATCCTCGACTTGATCATCTATATTCTTAGCTCCTTTTCTCTTTCAAGGATTTTTATCTTTAAAGCCAATGGACCTGCAACGCTTCAGGCGTGCTTTATAATAACTTGTCCTTCAAGGACATCAATTCAAATAGGAGCATTAGCAATTGGGACATGTGAATTTGTCACTTTCTTTAGGTCAGTAAATGCTTCTAACATTCGATTAGCTAAACCTTGCAAATGAATTATCATTTTGAACTTCCAGTTCACATTGTTTTGTACGAGGATCAAAATGAGCTAATGATAATTCATTCCAACTAATCTCTTTACCCAATCTGCTTACTTTTCTCCCCCTCATCTAATTATGCAGTATAAGTCTCCTAAATCCATAAATATCCTATAGAAACATCATTTTATTTCATTTAGATACAAACAAGAAGAAGAAGGTCCTTATACAATATTTATCCATCTATGTGCATTTTGATAGAATATTGCACATTCAAACATTTCAAGATGGAATTAATCTGGCTCCTGACAAAAGCTAATTTTACTGGGAGAATTTTGTTGGCTTATATAATTGCTGCAATAAAATCAAATATATCAACATAGAAATTTTGTTCTCATAATCATCGATCTATCCATTTATGGATACTTTAATATATGATTCATGGATCGTTCAATCTGGAAATTACGCGCATATATATTCAAACATTGTTGCAAACTTCAGGTTGCAAACATCACTGCAAACTTCAGGTTGCAGGCTAATAATCTCACATGTAACCTTTTAATAGATGTATCTTTCAATTGTATGGTTCACATGTTATTTCAATGGGCCTATATAATTCTGTTTGATATATTTCGAGAGATCCATTACTAATCATGATCAATGATATTCTCATACTCATTTCTATTTGAGAACTAGCAGCACATAATAATATGTTGGTTATTCATGAAGAATCATCTGGTTCTTCAATGGATGTCAATACTTAATATAATTTGCATTATATATATGACTTGGATGATTAAACAAGTCATGCCAACAATAAATATGTTTGAATCAGTAAACTTCTGGTTTACTATAACATATATCTCAACCAAACATAATCTGACATCCATTTTGGGAGATCTTTTAGGCTGTGTGTGAGAAGTATATAACTTTTCAAAAATTAACTCACTTGCTTTCTAACAAATCTCCCCCTCAAGTGTGAGTTATAAACATACTTTCTTTATATCTTGATTTTCAAAATCACTTTCAAACACTTTAAAATTCTAAAAGAAAATCTTTGTTAGTTCTTTAAGAACTACCATATAATATTACATCATCAAATCTAATTATTCATCAATATATACTTCAATTTACAAAAATATATATATATAGTTCACCACATATGAAGATATTCATGATTAAAATAATTTGGAATCACACATGAAAAATTTTTAGCATAAAATTCTTATGGCAATAAAATTTATAATGTGTGATCACAATAAATTTAAATAATAATAATATCAGCAAAAAGTAAGTTTCAAAATTACCTTTTGCACACATATTTCTTTGTAGCTCATTGCCTCTATAATATCTCATTGGTAGTAAATTTCTAGTTTACATTGGCAAATATTTGGTTTATATTAGCAAACTTCTAGTTTGTATTTACAAACCCGAGCATTATTATTTGTAAACTTTAGGTTTACAATAGCATATATTGATATCCATATCTATAGATATCTTTAAAACTCAACAAGTTTCATTTTGTACTTATACTTGGTAGAATAAAATGCATAATCAACGCATAGTTTTGTTTCTTCAGGTGACAAAACTTCCAGAGCCTTAAATCAAATTTATATTCTCATAGCTCTTATGGAACCTCAAATTTATACTACCAAATATAGTCTAAACATTGGCCTCTCGTTGAGTAAACTATGCTAATTAGTCTTCAGGACTATTAGCCTTTAAAATTATTACTCTTGAGTGACAAAATTCTCTGCAGTTATTTGTCTTCAGGACAATAATTGAAAATTCGTTGTATCATTCGATATTTGATACATAGACCTTCAGGGCCTAAAAAATAATTCAATGTCACTCTCTTGTTTACCCATCATTTCTGGTGTAAACATGATGTTATTCATTATAGGACTCTCATGTCCATTCCTCATATGTGGATGTAAACAGAAATAGTATCCACGTATCACTATGCAAATAGTATGTACGTATTTTTAAATAGTAAAATACTGTGTAGTCACATGTTTTACTGTTCCAGTAAATAATATTTACTTTGCAAGAATAATTCTTTTTTGATGTAACAGATCAGTCTAAGCTGCAGCCACAGAGCATACTCTGAAAAACTTGGCTCTGGTACAGTAAATAGTATTTACTATACTAATTAGTAAATCACTTTGTAAAATATCTGATAGATTTTTTTAAAAAAGTCATATATTAGATCTTAAAAATCATAAAGTCATGGAGAACAAGATATGATAGTAATATCATTAATTTTCAGCATATTTATTATGCCAATTTTCCTTTTGTGATTCTTATCAGTAATCTTTCTCCACTTCAAGTGGGAATTTAAACCACCAAAATTACAACCATGATTGTACTCAAGACTGTAGACATAACACTTATGTTCACGTCCACAATTAGATCCATTCATTACTTTATTCATTTTTGAGAATGGAATCAAGCCATGAGATTCATAATTCTTGCAACAAAAACTTTGTTTTGTTTGACCACATGGATGTGAGAAAATAATTTAGAATTCACAATTTTGCTACTTCAGGAGCAAATTGGATACATCCACTTATAACAAACTTTAGAAGAACAACCATCTTCTAGTGGTCATATAATCCCTTTAATTTGTTCTAATGAACAAGGGAGTTTTATAATGCCATATATTCAATTTTGAGGCTTTTATACAACTGATGGCATACAAAAATCATGGATAAAGTCTTATCTCATAATTTGTCTCTTGGCTTTAGGCTAACTTGCCTCTTGGCTTCAGGATAACTTGCCACTTAACTTCAGGCTAATTTATCTCATGGTCTCAAGCCAATTTATGCCTCCTCTTGGTCTCAGGCTAATTTATGCCTCATATCTCTTAGGCTTATTTATGCCTCATATCACCATGGCATTTTGATCTCATGATGTCTATATGGCCTTTAACAGTTTATCTTTAGGATAAACATAAATCATATATATGACATCTGGCCATTATATTATGATTTCTGATCATATAATCTTATAATATAAGAACCAAAGAAATAATAATAATATAAATAGATGGAACCCACTAATAATAATATACTAGTGTCACCGCCATGAATTATAAATGTTAGTAACATAAAAGTAAATGTTATGTTAGCAAAGTTAGTAACAATAATAAAATCTCAAATTAAAACAATTAAAAGAAAATATTAAATCTAGACTTCCAATATGGAGTCGAATTAATAATAATAAAGATAGAGTTGAAAAATTTACTCACCTTGGATGGTCAATAGCTTTACTTCTTGCCCCCTTCATTTTTTTTAATATTATAATATATATTATAATTGGGGAAGTTTGGACGATTGAAGGAAGAAGCAGACAATAGAGAGTTGATAAAACATATGGACCCACAATTGGAATCAATTGAATTGTCACCTTTATTTTTCCTTTCTTTTCTTCTCTCCCCCCCCCCCTCAATTATTAATTCTTAAACTCTCCATTCTCTCTCTTACAGTCGGCAAGAAGCATCATTCTTTTTTTTGTTTTTTTTTTAACTTTTCTCTTCTCTCTACTTCACACTCATCCATTGGGAACAAACCTGGTGAAGATGATGGATGAGAACAAAGACAAATAGGGATAATGGAGAATGATAGAAGAACATGCAAGGCTTCTTGTGTGAAGTTGAAGAGCATGCGGTGAGCTTGAGATGTGGGTAGTTTGGAGTTGATATGCGATGGTGGAAGGCAGAAAGCGAGTATTGATGAAAAATAATTAATAAGAAAAATGAGGAAGGTGCTGGGATATTGACCGGACATGGTGATTATGTGAGTGATGATGAATAGAAAACTCAGCCGAGTAGAGACTCGTGCTGATAACGTGTTATGGAAATGAAGAATAGCTCAATGAAAGAAGAGCAGAGAACACATAAGAGAGAAAGGATGAGTGATTCATCTTATTCATCAATCTGTATACATTGTTTACATGGCCTCTATTTATAGAAGGAAAATGAGACTTTAGTGTAATTTCCACTCTGGGTCATTTGGTGTAATTTTCCCCTAAACACACAACTGTTCACTCACGAAATGCATTCCCATGACAATGTATAATTGTGTACGGGTCCCACCAAATAGTAAATTCCTATGCATGATACTATGCAATTACTATGCACGGGTCTCATGTCATCTTGTAATAATATTTGGAGATCGTGAGTCAATGGACATCCACATAATTAGTATATTTATAACATTAAGCGCGTTTTTCAATATTTTTATCAACATAACATGTGATTTCTTGGATCTATTTCAAACGTCAATTCTATGTTCACACAGACACAGTACACACATAAATTCCAAATAATATTTAAATATAATATTTTTTATTATTGCTTTAATTAAAAAAATTTGCTCTATAACTTGTTTTTTTATTGCTATTTGACCCCTGACTAGTTATCTGAAATTTGTTTAGAATATAGGTAAATTGTCTAAACTCTAAAAGGACTCATCTTCCTTGACACTTTATTAGGGAAGCAATTTTCATTTTTGTTAGAAGAGTTGAACTTATTTAACCAAGGTTGGATCACCAGCTGGTCGATCCATGCCTCTAGATGTCCAAAACAGTTTTTCAAGAGATTCCCTACCACTCAATGCAAACCTCTAAACTTCCTTCACCCTGTTGCAAGGACATGGAGAAAATGATGAAGTAATTAATTTGGGGCAACCAATATAATCCCTCCAGTCCTTAATAGTACTACTAGTACAAAAAATGTTTTTTAGACCAGACGAAAAATGTCTCATAAGACTGGATCTGAAACCTGTCTTGATACAAGCGGTCTTAAAATTCTATTACCTTTAAGACTAGATACGCAACCAGTTTTAAACAATTGTTTTTAGACTAGACTTTTAAAATATGAGGTTTAAAACTCGTACTATATAGACCTAACATCATTTATGTTAGGTCTAATACCCCGATTTTCATAATACATGTAAATATTATATTTTGATAAATAACACCTATTACAATAGGTGAATATGTGGTCTCAGAACAAGTGAAATAATTATCTTATTTTCTGAAGGTAATTTCTTATGAAATTAGAGTAAATGAAGAGCTAAAATCCCTAATTGAATTTATGGGTCATAAAATACCCTGAGAGTATTATGATAAATCCTAAGAAGCAACTAAATATTTATTAAAATAGAGAGTATATTGTCTCTAAGTTTCTAATTAATTTGTTATCATTTTAGGGAAATTTTCTTTGGATTCTGATAAATCCAAATTCAATTTTCTAAAGCTTATTAAAGGATTATAAAATGCCCTAAGATTATCATAATCTGGTATAATCTTACTTATACCCTTTCAGCAATTAAAATCATCAGAGGATGATAAAATCAATTAGAGGAAATTAGTAACAATTATTGGGCAATTGAAATTGCAATAATTGAGACACTTTATTAATTTTTGAAATTAGTTAATAATTAATTTATAAAAGTCATAATTAAAGAAATATCAATTGAATTAAGGATCAAATGATAGTTAGAAGCTAAAATTAGCACACAAGAAGTTATTGATCATCAAAATTAAATTAGAAACCTTGTCAATTTTGGTAGTTAAGCCTAGTAACCCCTAAAACATGATGTTAGAAATTAAAATTGGGATTTAAAATAAATATTCCTAATTTAATTCTATGGGATGAAAATTCCTATTTAATGATGAACAAATTATGTTAATCCTAAAATCTAAGTGAACCAATGAGAGATTTTCCTTCTTAAATATGTGAGAACATTAAACACATAATTTGAGTAATTAAATTTAGAGGGGGACGTTTTTATTGAAACAAGAAGGAAAAAGAGAATAACACATAAGTCAATGAAAGAGGTGTATGGAAGAAGATTAGTAAAGACTTGGTGAGCAAGTTGCCTAGCTTAAAGAACAAGTTGTTATTAATCAAATAAAATTAAATGAGAAACTATAGAAATTAAATCATAATTTGAAATCTTGAAACTAGATATTCAAGATAAATACATATTTGGAATCAGGGAATTATGAGCTTCATCTTGGCTATTCCCAAAGATATTTTCGGGTACTTATAAGATTTATACCCAAGTATTTTGGGAATTAAAAATCACCATAAATCTAATCATAAAATTAGGATTTCAAAAGTGAAATTGGATTTTGAGTCAGAATACCCGATTACACCCAACTAAATTAGCATTTGGGGATAATTAAGGGGATAAAGCAAAAATCTAAAGAGAGAGAGAGGGGGAGGACGAATTGGGGAGGTGTAAGGGGGAGATCTTTGCCTCCTCACCAAGCAAAAATCAAGGGCTAGGATCAATAGGAGTTGCTTGGAGGCTACTCAAAACTTTGGCTATAAATAGAGGACATAAGCTTCACATTTTCCTCACCAATTCATCAAGCTTCAATTCGAAAATTCAGAGAGAAGGGGAGAGTGTGGAAGAGCTGCAGAAAAATAGAAGGCAAGTGGTCTTCAAGAGGTAAGGGAGTTTTTAGTTCATAGTTCAAGTTCTTAGGTTATGAATAGAAATGCTAGAAATGTTATTTTAATCTTCAATCTTCCAAAAATAGTTTTATTTTCATGTTTTTATGGTTTCCAATGGCTTTATTTCGAAAAATTGATGAAGAAGAAGTTATAGCAAAATTTTTGGAAGATTAGGATCAAAATAGCGAAGCTCTGGCAAAATTTCCTCGATTAGTATTTTCTGGAGTCAGGGGTAAAAACGTCAGTATTTTATGATGAAGATGATGTTATAAAATTCTGAGAAAATTCATGGTGAAAATAGACATCTAGGGCTTTCTAAATCTATAAAGAGTATGTCATTTGAACCTCTGTGTAAAACAATAAAAATCTTAGAAGTTAAGCTACAGTTTCTGGGCGAAAATCTGGACAGCGTTTTGAAAACTGGAAACTGGGAAAATTCCGTGAAATCTGGATAAATCCCAGTATTTTTCCTAAAAATTATACTTCTCAAGGATTCCGGAACATTTTACGGATCCTCATTTCGATTTTTATAGAATTAGTTATGATTTTTCAAAGTTACCGAAAAATCTGCCCAGAAAATACTGCACTACGTTTTTCAAGAAATGTAAGGGCAAAATTGTAATAATAAAGCTACCAAGGGTAGAAGGGTAAATAGATGTGAAATTATCTCTTAGGATACTGTTCTAAGTGACATGGTGATATGTTAGGACATCCGGGAAGTCCAAAGCCGGATTCAAAGGTCGGACATTTGACGACTACACGGTAAAAGGTACGGACGCGTATTGTAACATTAACGCTTATACTTATGGTTTGGTTATATATGATAATTGTTCTCACATGATGATACTCTGTTTTGAAAATTTGCTCATGGATTTGAGTTGTATACGGGTTATAGTCTTGATAACACCGTTGAGTTTTCCTAGCGCTGAGGACACGATAGGCCATCGTGGCACTGGTTATGTGCAGATTTGGGTAACATACATATTGCAGTGGCTGTGTTATGTTACTTGCTGATATGGTTTTGAAAGTTATAAATGTGATTTTATCATTGTGATATCTGTCATATACTGTTTACATAAGCATGAGGTTAACCGTTACCTGAGGTCCAATGGACATTGGACCTCAGTCTTAATAAATAGTACAGGAAAGAAACCGGGATGGAGAAGGCGTCGGTAGATAGAGCCGTGAAGAGGCAGTGGTTAAAGGCAAAGGTCGGTAGAAGTTATTAGGACTTAGCTTCTGGCTCGAATTTAACAAAGTTACTTTGAACAGTTTGGTGTCTAAGGCTGGGTTAATCTATGTGGGAAGCCAATCAGTCGCCGTATAAGTTGGTGAGGCCCCCATGATAGACCCCTACCTGGCCAATCTGTTTAATTAACTGATGTTAGGTTCCAAGTCATAGGTTTAGTTTAAAACTTTCTTTATCAGAGGATTGTATTTAACCTCTGTAAATTGTATCACATGAATATTCCTTCAGGATATTTAATATATCATCTTATGTCGGGCATCATCATATGTTTGGGCATTTTTATATCAGATACTCGTTGCCCGGATCTTAGCGCACGCTATCAATTTCTGCAGTACTCTAAGCTGTAGCATCTCAAATTCTGTTGTTTTTCTTAAAACTAAGTGTCAACCGACACGATTTTCGAACCTGGAATTTGAGATGTTACATTAGGTCTAATGTCGATCTAAGAAGTCAAACTTTTAAGACTTGTTATTTAATTAAACACATACAACCGGTCTTAAAGGTCTGAATTTTCTGATCTACTATGTGATACATTCGGTCTTAAATTAAAATTCAGACTTGTAGGCTGTCATTATAATTCATCCGGTATTAAAAGTCAGGACTTTTAAGATAAGCTTTCTGATACATCTGGTCTTAATAGTCAAACTTTTTAGACCTTTTGTGTTATATAACCGGTCTTAAAAGTCAGAATCAAAGTTTTTTTTTAGACTTTTCATTTATATCATCCACTTTAAATTTTCTTGTATTTTTTCTTTGATCTATTTCTTCCTCTTATCCATCCACCACCCAATCCAGCATTTAAAAACAGTACTTTAAGCTACAAGCTATGAACAATTCATTACGAATTATAAATTGAATTATTGAAAATGAATACAAATATTATTCACCATGAGTTATGTTCTCTTAATGAATATACTAAGACAACACCTAAATGGATATATACAATATGGGTTACAATACAATATGAGTTACAAAAACAACACTTAAATGAACATGCATACCCAATTCACCATGTCTTGATCAAATTCTCACCCAATAACATTTCTCTTTTATCATCTGCCCCTTTCGTATCTCCCTTGCCATAAAAACAAAAGCAAAAATAAAAACTTCACAGTCAATAACATTGTTAAGAACAAAGGAAGATTATAGTTAAAACCTTGAAGTTTTCAAACAATTCTACGTGAATATTACTTGATGAATTGTCTCTTTTATAAAGGGATATCCTCACATATCCCTTCATTATGATCATTTTTTATGTCGGATACATTATTTGCTTCATTTTCTCCATTCATTTATGGGAGACCCCTTGAAAAAGAAAGAGTAGTCTCAAGAAAATCATAATTTAAATGAATTTTCTCATCAATATCAATGAACCTTTTTTCTCTAGAGAGCTATATACCACATTTTATTTTCCTGATCAGTGATATATAACACTTGTTTCACATGGCCTGCCATAATAATAGATTCATCCCCAAAAATGCTACTATTGATATAAACTAATTTTAATCTTGATTGATCAATCTGAACATCATTATTAACATTAACTGTAATACCCAAATTTTTATAATACATTTAAATATATATTTAGATAAATAATACCTATTGAAAATAGGTGAATATGAGGTCTCAAACACCTTGTATTGAATTTATTAGGACAATTTTTCCTAAGAATAAATAATATGTGAAAAGGTCCCTGAAATATTTATGGGTTATAAAATACCCTGAGAAAATTATGATAAAATCCTTAGAGACAATTAAATATTTATTAAAATTAGAAAGTATGTTGTCTCTAATTTAGGTAATTTATGGGATTATTTCCCTTGGGAAATATTGAGGCAAAATTAAATATCATTTTGGGGAACATAAATTGCCCCATGATTTTTTATATTTTGCATGATGCATAAATTATCAATGTCAGTAAAATAGTTGTGAGAAAATAATTAATTCTAATTAAGAAAATTGTCAACAATTAGTAAGTGATTAAATAAGTAATTAATTGCTGATTGTTTAAACATGAATAGATATAAAAGGGATAAATACTTAACTGATTATTATCCAAGTTGTGCATGTGTCTTCAAGTGTGAAAAGAAAATTAAAATCTTCTAAATGGGGCTATATATTTCGAAATATATATAAGGGCCAAAGAGAATGAAATAATATCTCAAGTAATTAAGTCTAAATCTTCATGTAAATGAGTTAGCTAATGGCAACATATAAATAAGGAGCATGTAAACACTTGATTAACATGATAATTAAGAATTGCTAATTAGTGTTGAAAAGTCAACAATGACACCTAAGCCTTGATTATGTCATCAAGATGGCATCACAAGAGCACATGTGGGTATTGTGAATGTGTGTGTGTGTAGTCAAGATAAGTCAAGAGGATAGAATGGGGAGAGAGAAAAGGGGGTGTAGGTGGCATTTTTTGTAAGAGGTGTAAGGTCAAGATTTAAGCTTCCTAGTTAAGTTAAATCCAAGGGTTGGAGTTGGATTAGAGTTGCAAGGAAGTTAATGCATGGTTGGCTATAAATAGGAGGCTTTATGCTTCATTTTTCTTCACACCAAATCACACTTCAAGAAGGTGATTTCTAAGTAGGAGAGTGAGGAGGAATCTTGAAGCAAGAAGGAGAGTCTTCAAGAGGTAAGCTCTAGCATTTAAGTTTCTAGTCTTTAGTTTTTATAAGTTCTTAGTATAAATGTTAGTTTAATCTAGAAAATTAGAGAATAAATTCCTATACTTGTTTTTAGGCCTCATTGCATTGAAAAATGTCTAAAGAGGTAAAAACATAGTAGGGAATAATTTTTGGGAAGTAATGGATTAATGTTATGAAAGTTATAGGATTTTTGGTGTTAAAATTCTGTGCAGCCAGCGAAATTCATGACATTATTTTATGAAGTGAATGAAGTTATAAAATCATGAAAGTTTCCAGAGAGAAAGTAGACATGTAGGACTTTCCAAATATATAAAATATTCAACGTTTTGATCTCTAGTCAAGGAGATATGAATTTTTGAAGTTAAGCCATTTTTACTGGAATAAAATCTGGGCAATGTTGAGAAACGTAAAAACTGGGAATGACTCACTAATTCTGGGTGAAAATGAATATTTTTCCTCAAAAATAGACGTCCTAAGGGTTCCGGGGAATTTTACGGATCCTCGTTTCGATTTTTCTAGAATTAGTTATGATTTTCCAAAGTTACCAAAAAATCTGCCCAGAAAATACTGCACTGCGTTTTTGAATAAATTAGGGGCAGGATTGTAAATAACAAATCCACCAAGGGTAGAGAAGTAAATAGAGGTGGAAATATCTCTTAGGATATTATTCTAAGTGATATGGTGATATGTTAGGATATCCGGGAAGTCTAGGGCCGGATTCAAAGGTTGGACGTTTGACGATTACCCGGTGAAAGGTACGTTCGCGTATTAGTAACTTTAACTCTGATGTGTCTTATATGTCTATATATATGATTGTATGATTCATGTGTTATAAGCAAGACTGTGGATTCAGTCGTTTGCATACATTCAGGGTAGCTGTGGATTTAGCTTGACACGGGTTATAGTCTTGATAACACCGTTTGGATGTTTTCTTAGCGCTGAGGACACGATGGGCCGTCGTGGCACTGGTTATGTGCAAGCATGGTCGTACATGAATGAGCTGTGTGCTATGTGTGGTGTTTTTAACATGCATTTGCTGTGTGCTATGTATTGTCTACTGAATGTATTGAATATCTGTCATATATACTGTTTATACTTTTCACATGAAGTTAACTGTTACTTGAGGTCCAATGGGTATTGGACCTCAGATCTGTCTAAGGTTCAGGAAAGGAACCGGGATAAAGAATGTATCGATAGATGGAGCCGTGAGAAGGCACTAAAGGGTGGAGCTGGGAAGAAGTACCGGTCAAAGCAAATGTCAGAAGAACGTCCTCAGAGTATTCATTCTGGCATGATTTAATGAGGTTATCTCAAAAAGTTTGGTGTCGAAGGCAGGGCTAGTCTATGTGGGTCAGTCAATAAGTCGCCGTGAACTCGGTGAGACTCCCATGATAGACACCTACCTAGCCAAATTGTTTGATTAACTGAGTTAAGTTTATTGCCCCAAGTCTAGCTACGGCTTGGTTGAAGATTGTGTGATTACTATGTAAGTATTGTAATTATACAAAGCTCTGTAATGTATCACATAAATATTCCTTCGGGAAATTTTTAATATATCAGCTTATGTCGGGCATCAGCATATGTCTAGACATTTTATATCAAATACTCATTGTCCGAATATTAGCGCACGCTATCCATTTCCGCTTCACTCTAAGCTGTAGCACCTCAAACTTTGTTGGTTTTTCCTAAAACTAAGTGTCAACTGACATGTTTTTCAAGCATGGAATTTGGGGTGTTACATTAACCCACTTACATTTAAAAATGAGAAATTTAATTTTAACATAGTCTACCTCCCAAACTCTTCAATAACCCCATAATAAGGCATAGACTATCAATTTAGGCTTCTTGCCTTTCAAACTAGATAAATGTATAGATTTAGCCTCTAACATAACACTACTATTCTAGACATTGCTCTTATCATCTAGAGACTTTCTGTAAAAGGTATAACCATTGATCACATATGAATTCCAAGTTATGACATTAACCTTAGGATCATGTACTAACCATTTTATTGTATCAGATACACATTCCTCTCCCTTGACCTTTTGTTTAAGCCAATTTACAAATGTTCTGTTATACTCTCTAATTAACCTTTATTCAGTCATTCAACTATTTTCTTTCTTTACAGCTTCTTTATGTGCATTTATGATGTATAAGTGGACTTGTAGCAATTCATAAGGATCCACACTCCTTACTAAAGCCTCGCGTCTGCCCCCCTTTGTTATGCTGACGTTTAGGAAGCCCGATATGTCTTACTTTGGCCAAATGATTTTGACAAAATTTCATAATTTCTTCAGAAATATATTTCTAAACATTTGATGTTTCTAGCCGGTTTGCGTCTTTCACATACCCTTTTAAGAATTTCATAGATTTTGATATGCTTCAGAAAAACAACTTTATCTTGCTCACTAGATGAACAATTAGATTAACCATGATGTCAAAAAATGTGAGAAGAAAAAGCATCTCAAGCTGACATAAGATAAGACATCCTTCATTTTCCAATTCACTCAATTTTCCAATCTGAAAAACTTTACTAGAAATTGTATTGGAGAAGAAACAAAGTCTGGTCAAAAATTGTTGAAGATGATATTCGACAATGCCTCAAATAGCTACTAGGAGTAGTCGTTGTATTAAGACATGACAAGACTTTTGGTCTACTAATTTTAAGTCCTTTATTGATATAAGCGCCTTAAAATTTGAAGAACACCTTGAGAGAACTTTTGTAACATCCTGAATTTTTGGGAGAAATTAATTTATAGTAAATAAAATTTTCCATGAAATTATTATAAGTAAACTTTCTTAAATATATATATAAATAAATTTTTTTTAAATAAATAAATAAATATACTTGAATGGTAGATGACTGTGTGGTAGATACGAATGTGATATTTGATCGGTAGATAAGTACAGGGTAGTTAGATGGTAGATATACATGTGTTTGGTAGTTAGATTGATCAGTAGATAAGTATAGGGTAGTTAGATGGTAGATATACATGTGTTTGGTAGTTAGATGGTAGATGAACTTATGTGTGGTAGATGGATAGGTAGATAAACATGTGAAATTTGGAAGGTAGTTAAGACCAAAAAATTCTATAAATACCTCACCATATCTCTTCCACCACACAAACACACATATTTCCACCATTCAGCCTTATGAGAGTGTAAGAGAGAGAGTGTGTTGTGAAGATTATCTGGGGTGCTAGAAGAATTTCATCGTGAGAATTGAAGTCTGTAAGCTAGAAGATAACAGGTAACTCTGAATATTCTGCTATATACTTGTGAGTTGTGTATGATTATTAATTATCTATTTTTATGGACTTTTATATGCGTTATAATATTCTATAATGAAATGTTGAAATTACAGTTTTGGCCCCGAATAGTGATTTACTATTTAAGTCCCAGATTTCAAAATGATTGTTTTGGCTCGGTGAAATAATATACTATGTTGATTTATTATTTTTGAAAAGATATATTCATCATGGCGGCTGTATTTGATGGGACGGAGTTAGAGGGGATTTGCATGATATTGTTTTAACACCACCACTCGGTGCACAGTGGATGGTACTTGTCAGGGCCCCTCCTTTCATGTTATCCTCTGGCCGAGATCTCATCGGAGTTGTGGGACATGTGACACCTCCTTAGTTGTGATTAAGGAGGGGAGCCATAGTCCAGGCTTAAGCTCTATGCCTTTGGCCGGGTGTATTTTAAGTTTTGGTGAGCTTGAGACATCTCAATCAAATGATATGTTTCTATTGGACCATGTGTTAGCCTATGGCTCTAGTCAGCGGTATAAGGATGGAGGGAGATATAAGGGGGGCTGCATATTGCATATTGAAAATTTATACAGTTCACAGATTGACAGAAGAATGATATATATTTTGGTAAAAGTTTTGTATGAAGGATTTTGGAATATACATTTATACATTTATAACCAGTTCTTACTTTTTGTCATATATGATTTGCTTGTGTACGGTAGAATATTTCAATAGTTACTGAGACGTGGAAATCTCATCCCATATTAACATTTTCAGGTGATTATCCTAGTAGGGAACAAGGGGAGCCACCAGTGGAGTGAGCCTAGAAAGCTCTCCTGTACTTCTGTGGATTATGTTATGTTATTTATATTTGCCAAGACCTTAGAACTTCCGCTTTTTATTTATCTTTAAAATTATCTTAGAAATATGTTTGGATTTTGTATTATGAACTTTATTTTAAATGATTATGTATTTTGAAGATTTGGATGTTGAACATCTTTGTTGGAGATATTTCAATATTTTCCCAAGTTTTTGGTGTTGAATTCGGGGTGTTACAACTTTTGTACTATGTAAACATTCACAAAAACTTCTTTTTTCATCTTTAGTAAAAGTATGAGAAGCCGAAGGACAATAAATTCTCTTACCATATAGTCATGGATATAAGTTTTCACATATTCTCATTGCTGGCAAATCCAATCTTGCCTTCACACCATCCTTGGAACTACCTTATAAATCACGTAATGCAAAAGGATTAAATTGAGCTTCTTCTTCCAATCTCTTTCACTTGGCCGCTATTAACTCTTTTTCAACCTTTTCATAATCGCCATGAGACATTGTATGTGAGCAATCATTCTTTCTACTGGTCTCTTATACTTGTTCCCCTTTTTTTCAATGAATAAGAATTCAAAACAACTATTAATTAAGAATTATAGACCATCTCGCTAATAGAAATTAGAGAACTTCTGTTTGATATAAACCTCAAACACTAATCAAATTCACATAATCAAATTTCAAGACTTGTATAGAACAATGGCGAACTTTTACTGTATTACTTCATCTATAGGCACATTCACATGAAAACTAAGACATGCTCTGATGCAAGACAAATTATTTTTCTTCTTTTTACACACCAAACCATCTCACTAACAGGATTATATGAACACAAAAACATATCACATATCTACACAGGTTCTTAAGCAAACAAAAAAGAGTAAAAAAATTAAATATAAACTCATCAAAGCTTCTACAGTAGTCCACATTTGAAAAAATTGTTGCTAGGTGTTTTCATCAAGATATATATACTTGTTGCAAGGGTTAGGGCGAGGCTTACCATCTTCAACCTTGACATGCATATAATTGTTAGATAGGCAAGTCTTAAACTTCCTCTACTAATCAACACAATATGACAATGTCTTCTTTTTCAACGTCTCATTGTCAGGAACATCATATGTTATCTTTGATTTTACTTGTCATATCTTGTGCTCATTTTTTTTTTCAAAATTTAGGAAGAAGCATTGTCATGATTGGTTTGATTTGAACATGCAAAGAAGTGAATTTGATTAGATATTTAATATTTATTTGAGATATGCAATATTCCTTAAAAAGGCTCAAATGAGGTAAAAAAGGATTTTCGTGAGATAAGGATGGACATTTGGCCAAACTAGCTATGAAATGAATGCCTAAATCATCTTTGTGCATGCAAGGGGATTTCAAGTTTCAAAAGAGACTCAAGACAAGTTCTAGAGATAAAGTCACAATAGGTATACTCCCTCTTAAAAGAAGAACATTTAGGCTCAAATTCCTCACAAGTTCTTTGACATCCTAAAGTAAAGTATCCAAACCAAATCTTTTGCCTCTTTACTAACATTTAAAGAACATAGAATAAATATCTAATCAAATTCACTTCTTTGCATGTTCAAATCAAACTAATCATGACAATGCTCCTACCTGAATTTTGAAAAAAAATTGAGGACAAGATATGACAAGTAAAATCAAAGATACCCTTATGTGATAACTCTCCATATTTTGTATATTTAAGGTATATTTTGGAGATATTTGGAGAATTATCTAAACAATTTATAGAGATGTGGTGCATTATTTGTGGGATTTCAATTTAAAATAAAAGTTTTAAGTTTAAGAAATAAATAAATAAAAATTTAAAGAAGACTTAGTTTTATTATTATTATTATTATTATTATTAGTATCATCATCATCATTATTGAATGTCTTTCTATTGCTTTTGCTTCATAGAATGGGCTGAATGGAATTGGGCCATTAAATGACAATTGGGCTTGGAATTGCCGAATTGAAGGATCAGGAGGGAGCTATCATTTTGGATTTTGGGCAGAAAATCAAATGATCATTGGGTCCACAAGCTAAACAAAGGAATGAATGAAAAAAAGCCTAAAGGCAAAAAGGAGAAAAGTCTGGACGTGGGATATTGGGCTGATTCATTGGAGATTGAAGAGGAAATGAATGGTTGGGCCCTCAAAGCAAAATGAAACCTAATGAAGAAGAGAATGAATTAATGATTAAAAGGAGGGAGGCGGCATTTGAATTGGGGGGACGGATGAGGAGCAGCCACGCGAAAATAAAGAAGAGACAGAACAGAATCACGAGAACGGAGGAAGACACGCAAGAAAAAAAGGAAACAAAGAGAGACCTTCACGCGACAGCTGGAGACACCGAACACAGACGCTGAGAGGCTGATATGAATTGAATGAATCAGAACAAAGAAACAGAGGAAGGAAGAAGCTGCTGCTGGCTTCTTTGTTCTTAATCTTTGTTTTGTTAATTCATTTGACTTTAGTTCCAGTTTTAGCTTTTATTGTGTGTCTCTGAATCTGGACCTTATTGATGCTATTCTGGATTAAAACCATGAATTCTGTAAC
The DNA here is from genome assembly GCA_037074495.1 of Acacia confusa. NCBI lineage: Eukaryota > Viridiplantae > Streptophyta > Magnoliopsida > Fabales > Fabaceae > Acacia > Acacia confusa. Next base: position 29,541,920 of record CM073504.1, read on the forward strand.
TAGGATTAGACTCTATTGTTATTTGGATTTTATGAGTAGCTCAACTTTTTATTCTAGGATTCTTTGGACCTTTTTTATGGATTAATATTTGGATAATCCTCTCTTTTGATAAATATATATATGTGTTGATTTCAATCCATGCTTAATGCTTCTAATTGATTGGCCACCATTTAGATGATTTATTTACTTAGGTTTGACTTGAGAAAGCTAATCTAGGTGTAGAACTTGATTGAAATCATGCTTGTCTTGAAATTTACTAGATAAATGGATGGTTTGTTGGTAAAATAGAGATATATTTACCAATCTTGCATTGTCAAATTAAGGTTGTTGCTTAAATGTTGATTTTCATTAATTGTAGCAAGAGATTGTACATTTTAATGAGAAGAGAAACTTGATAATGACTTGAGAGAGCTTGTCAAGTATTTGTGAACCTTAGACTAACACATATATGTATGGAAATACTAAGAGAGAGGAAATTAATTCAATATTATGAAATGTAAAAGGGGGAAGAAGAATCCTAGACTTTTATTAAATCTTTAAAAATCCAAAACTCATTTGCTTTTATTAATTTTTATTTTTAGGAATAGTCTTTAAATATTTTCATTTCTCTTTAAAGCTTGTTTTAGCTCAACTTAATTGAATTTGCTTAGCCTATTGTTTGATTAATTTGTTACATTAATCCTCGTGGGACGATACTCTACTTATCACTTTATTACTTGCATGACTCGTACACTTGCAAGGCGAACATATGTCAGCTAGATAGAGTCCCAAATAAGATCATTTACTTTCTTCTTGTCAATATTTTTCCATTTATCTGTCAAGATGTTTGTTGTGTGGAAGGGGGATTCCAAGTCCATCAAATTGAATCTCAATCTTTTCCCTGGCAGTTCCACTTAGGGCAACCTCTTTTAATCGTGTGCATCTTCTACCATGCTGTAAAGGCCAATTATGAGGCTTACTTTGAGATGTACCAGGTTCTCTCTGATTTACACCAATAAATTGGTGTGCTTCAAATAGGACTAGACTTACTTTCTCCGTTCATTTTTGCGAGAAGAGAGGTTAAGAGAGGGGGTGTGAGAGATGAATGCCTGAGCAAATGAGAAAGCAACCGAGGCTAGTGGTGGTAAGCAAGGAAGAGAGGTAATGTGATAGGAAAAGAGATTTAGAGAGAGCAACTTCAAGTTTTGGCACGAAGAAGAGACGATATAGTGAGCGGATTCCTTGTTGGCACTGATACTTTTAAGACTAGATATTCTTAAAAACCGGTCTTAAAAGTTAACCTTTAGACATGTACATATTAATATCTAGTTTTAAAAGTAATAAAGTTTTTATTTAATTTTTTAATTATATTTTAGACTAGCTACTATTTACTTCTAGTCTTAAAAGTTCACACTAAAAAGTAATCAAGATTTAATTTATTTTTTTTTTAACTTCTTAAATCGATATCCTTAAATGTCAGTCTTACAAGTTAAACCTTTAAACCATTATGTATTAACATCTGGTCTTAAAAGTAATAAAATTTTCATTTAATTTTTTTCTTATATTTTGGTCTGGATACCAATGTTATTAGATTCGGACCAGTCATCAACCCGGTCGGGGTACTGGGTCAATGGGTTACTGGTTGAACCGTATAACTATGACCTAGTCTTGAAAACCAAACTATATTTATAAATTTATACAACCATACTTGTAGATATATATAAAAAAATGAGCTTACAAAATAAAAGTACCTAAAACATGTTTACAAGTTTAAAACATGAATAACTCAATTAACTAGGAGCAAAATTAAAGAAGATAGGTTTACAAAATAACCTCCAAACACAATAAAATCATGGCCAAGAATCCAAAGGTGGTCCATCAATGAAAGGCTCTCTATCATCATCAAAATAATGTGGATCACTAACAATATCTTCAGCAAAGTTAAAAAAAAATGCACCAACTGGTCGGACCGGTTTTGACTGGTTTTCTACAAACCGGCCGGTCAGACCGATCCAAAACCGTTTTCGACCCATAACCGATTTCCGAGTTTAACATGATAGGCTCGAGTCTGCCTTAGTTATAAAACATGAAGTTTGCTTTTTGTCACGAGCAGGCTCGAGTCTATTAAGTTAGGCTCGAGTTTGCTTATATTAAAAGTCATGAATCATGTCCTTTGTTACGCGCAGGCTCGAGTCTATCAAGTTAGGCTCGAGTTTGCCCAAGTTCAAAATGCTTATTTACTTTCTGTTAAGTATAAACTTGAGTCTATCAAACCTAGATTCAAGTTTAACTTATATTATAAGATAAAAATCAATTTTAACAATCTTTAAGCATGTTTAAACTTTAGCAACAAGTTTACAATGTTCTGTTATCATCAAAACACATAGAGAACTAACATTCTCCCCCTTTTTGATGATGACAACATTTGTAAACTTAACTTGACAGAGATTTTGAGATTTTCAAAACATAGATAAGCTGAAATTGTTTGAGCAAAGATCAGAGTCATAGAAATTCACAATAGTCATAGAAATTCACAGCACATTTTATATTGCTCAGGATATCTTGGAAGTTCATTGTATTAACTTAAAATGTTCAAACTTACAAAGGATCAAACACACATAGAACAACTTAAACAAACATATAATAACTAAAACCTGAGAACAAGATAACTCTAAAGCTCAAAATAACTTCTTCACTCTTCACTTTTTTTCTCCCCCTTTGGCATCATCAGAAAGGGATGGATCAGAGGCAAGGACAGTGGTGATGGGGGTGATAGGTAGGGCTATCTTGAGGAGAGGAACATTGGGAGGTGGAGGTGGAGCTTGTGAAGAGGAATCTGAAGAGGATGGAAGGGAAATGATAGGTATAGAAGAGGATGGAGGAACAAGAGGGACATATGGAATAATGTCAAGGATAGGAGGATTTGGCCTAGGTGGTGAGGTTGGATGGGTAGGAGAGGGTAAAATGGGAGTGTGAGATGAGATGTGAGGAGATGGTGGTGAATGGTGAGGAGGTGAGGCAATAGGAGAGGGAGGTATTGTAGAAGTATAAAGAGGAAGGCTTTTTGTGGAGGAAGAATGAGAAGGATGGGCTGAAGGTTGAGGAACAGGATCGGGATGAGACTGGGCTTTCAGGAGTTTGGTAAGCTCCTCCATGTTCTCATTCAAAAGCTTTAATTGCTCACTTTGAGCAACTTGGACTGTGACCAAGGAATTATGGCTGTCAGTGACTTTATCAACCATTGCCCCAATTTTAGCCTCAATTGCTCTTACTAGCTCAAGGTATCTGGCATTTAGATTGATCTGATGTCAGTCATAACCTTTTCAACGGTGTTCTTGATAAAGGCCTGAAGGCTTGAAGATGGAGGTTGAGACTCAATGTCATGTTGCTCAGATGAGAAAGGGGTAGCTTCGGTTGGCTTAGACACAGATGCCTTAGACTGAGAGGGAGCTTTGGATTGCCCTGAACCTTCTTGGAGATTGATCCCTGTAACATCCCAAATTTTGGATTTTGGGAAATAGGAATTATTAGGAAATAACCTTTGACCCAAATATTTTAGAGAGAATAATTTTATGGCCTAGGAAAAATCCTTATATTAATTAAGGATTTAATTCCATGAATTTGCAATAAAGTTAATTGCAAATAAAATGTTATTTTAAAAGAAAAAGAAGAACAAAAGAAGCATATGGGCTATGCGATAGAAATTGGATAAAACCAAGCCCAAAACCCCATAGGAATTATATGCTATCAGCCCAACACGTGAGAAATGTAGAATCAACAAGCAGTAAAGATTATATCAGATGTCACCGAAAAAGCAGGATTAGCAACAAAACTCAACTCATCTGCATTCCATCGGAAAAGCCCATAACCATATGTTTTCAGCCCATATTATTTCAGTCCATATACATTCTCACAATCTGTCAAACCGAAACCAGAAGAAATAGCGCCAGTTATGCAGCAAAGTAATATCCGTAAACCTGTCAAAGTGAGGAAGCAGAGATCACGTGGTACAGCAGGATAAAACACCAGCATGGAATCAAAGACAACAGTACACATATGTATAATTCCACCTACTCTTATCATCACAAGCTCGTGTCTCTCTTATCTGCTACGCACAGAAACTTCTTCCACTCACTTCTCCTTGTCTTGGCATCATATGAAAGACGACACACATACCTCATGCAAATCCTTTATCAAGAAGAAACTTACTTAGTCTCTCATACCAAGCTCTAGGAGCTTGTTTGAGACCATATAAAGCTTTCTTCAATTTGTAAACATGATCTAGATAAAATTCATCTTCAAAACCAGGAGGTTGTTCTACATAAACTTCTTCTTGTATGAAACCAATGAGAAAAGCAGATTTTACATCCATTTGATAAAGTTTAAATCCTTTAATGCATGCAAAGGCTAGAAGAACTCTTATGGCTTCCAATATTGCTACTAGAGCATAAGTTTCTTCATAATCTATTCCTTTTTCTTGATTATAGCCTTTTGATACTAATCTAGCCTTGTTTCTAACTATGATTGCAAATTCATCTCGTTTGTTCTTGAATATCCACTTAGTGTCAATGACTAGATGGTCCTTAGGCCTAGGTACCAAGTCCCAAATTGATGTAATTCTTCTTGCATTGCTATCACCCAATCAATATCTGAAAGGGCTTCTTCAATCTTAGAGGGTTCAATTTCTGAAATAAAGGCTGAAAAGGTTACCTCATTTAAAATGCTTTTCCTGGTTCTCACACCTTCATTTACGGCACCTAGAACTTGATCCAGAGGATGACTCCTACTGAATTTCCAGGCACGAGGTTGAGGCTGAGACTGAACAAGTTCTTCAGAAACATTTTCAAATTCGTTTTCTGGTTCTTTTTGGAAAGAGTTTTCAGAACTTGTTGAAACAGATGGGGATTTTTGAGAGGATTGATTTTGAAGAATATTACATCTTCCTCATCAATGGATTTGTTAGATTTGCTCTCACAGAAAACTACATGTATTGATTCTTCAACAATATGAGTGCGTAAATTAAATATTTTGTAAGCTTTGCTCCTATTTGAGTAACCAAGAAATATACCTTCATCTGATTTAGGATCAAACTTACCCAAATTGCCCTTACCATTGTTGTGTATGAAACACTTGCAACCAAAAATGTGTAGATGTGCTAAGTTTGGTTTCCTCCCTTTGTATATCTCATAAGGAGTTTTGTTTAACTTCTTCCTAAGATATGCTCTGTTGGAAACATAGCATGTTGTACTCATAGCATCGGCCTTAAACACTTGAGAAGTGTTATTCTCATTCAGCATTGCTCTTGCCATTTCAGTGAGTACTCTATTCTTTTTTTCCACAACTCCATTTTGCTGAGGAATTCTAGGAGTTGAGAAGTTATGATCAATGCCCATATTTTCACAATATTTGCTGAAGGCATGATTTTCAAATTCTCTTCCATGAGAATTTGAATAGTTCTTTTCTCCATTTATCTTCTTGCCTTTTTTTTTTATCAAGATTAGGTTTGTAACCTATTCCTGATCTGTCATTTATAAATCTTTGTTGTTTTAATATAATATCAAGCATTTCACTTCCTTGAGTGAATTTTCTTAGAGTTTTAGAAAGATCCTCATTTTTCTTCTGTAAAATGCAGTAGTTTTCACAAGTCTTTTCTGAAACCTTTTCATAAACTTTTTCAGAAGTAGAGTATGAGACATCCTGAACTTGTTTTTCTAAATCTTTTATTCTTCTCTTTGAAATTAGAAGTTCTTTTGCAATCTTTCTAAATTCAGAGTGAAGACTATTATATTCACAAAGTAATTCATCAAAGCTAGGTTCAGAATCACTTACCTCTTCATGGTCAAATTCCTGTTGAGCAACTAGACATATGTTTGCTGTTTGCTCTTCATCTTTACCTTCATCAGATGAGCTATCTCCCCAGATGGCAGATACATAGGCTTTCTTTCTGAATTAGCTGAATCTTTTCTTTTCTTTTTCTTTGTCCTTCAGCTGAGGGCATTCAGATTTAATGTGACCAAGCTTATCACATTCATAACAGATGATGGTTTTCTTTGATTTTGAACTTGTGCCACCTTTATGAGACTTCTTGAATCCTTGGTTCTTCTTGTAGAACTTTCTGAACTTATGGACTATCATGCCAAGTTCTTCTTCTTCATCCTCATCATCTGATTCTTTTGAATCATTGATGGTTTTGAGAGCAATTCATTTATTTTTGCCATCAATTTCATCAAGTCCTTTTCTGAATTTGATTTTTCCCTCATATTCAGATAGACTTCCAAAGAGAGCTGCAACTGAAGTCATTGACTCTCCACGTGCTTCTTCAATGGCTGTGACTTTAGCTTCCCACTCCTTGGTAAGAACATTCAGGATTTTTCTCACTTGAACTCGTTGTTCATATTCTTTTCCTGAGTCAGCAAGTTGATTAATCAGATGGGTGAATCTGAGTTGAAATTCACCAATAGATTCTCCTGACTTCATACGAAGTAAATCATATTCAGTCATGAGAGTATTGATCTGATTTTCCTTAATCCCAGCAGTTCCTTCATGAGCAATCTCTAAAGCCTTTCACATATCTTTTGCAGAAGGTAGAGTGCAAATTCTGAAGTATTCTCTCTGACTTAGAGCACTTTGAAGAACATGAATGGCTTTGCTGTTAAGAGGGACAAGCTTTCTATTATTCTCAATATATTCCTCTTCGAGCTTTGGAGTTCTGATTCTATCCTCCATTGAGGTTGACACATAATCTCCTTTCTCAAACACATTCCATAAACCAAATTCAGTAGCCATAACATAGACTCTAAATTTAGATTTCCAGAATGAGTAGTGTTCTCCATCAAATCCTGGAGGTCTGTTGATAGAGGCTCCTTTGGGTAGAATTCCTTCCATTGGATCTTTTTATCTAGGATGTTAATCCTTCAAATAGATAACCAATGCTCTGATACCAAATGTAGAGGAAGGAAATCACCAAGAGGGGGTGAATTGGGGATTTCAAAAAAATTTTTGATTGCTTTTGAAAACCAACCAGTAGCACATATAACTGAGAAAGGAAGAGGAAGCTTGACACAGATGATTTATACTGGTTCGGTCTTAACTCTTGACCTACGTCCAGTCCCCAGACTCTCTGGGATTTCTCACTATCTCTTTGATCAATTACACACTCTGTAACTCAGGATGATCCTCTCATAATAAGACTCACTCCCCCTTACAAGTTGTAATCTGATCCCACACTCAAGGTCCCACTACCTTGAGTTTACACAACAAGTTTAATTCGAATTTCACAAAGGCTCTCTCCAAGAGTAAGATGAAATAATCACTGAAGCTCAATGAAAATGAATAAGACTAATGAAATGAATACAAGATGAAAGCTTAGAGTCTCTCGGTATTTCGTTCACTGTGTTCTCTGTATCTCTAGTTGCTGAAGCTTTCTCTTTTTATAGAGCTGAGGAATGAAGACCGTTGGGCACTTTTGAAGCTTCTGCTGGAAAGAGATGTTAGGATAGTTCAGATTGAGACATTAGGCTCCTCTCCATTACTTACCCACGTCTGGTTGTCTAACGTAGTGTTTGTATATTCTCTTTGTCTGATGATAAGGTTCTTTTGGTAGTTCAGTGGATATCTTAGCTATAAAGCTGATTTCATGAATATTTTATTCAGCGTTTTGAAGCTTTGATGAAAATGAGAATCTGAAGCTTGAAATGTGTTAATGGAATTTGTAACTTATGAACAAACTTATCAAACATATATATAATGATTCGTAAATCCATTTAAGTGTAAAACAGTTCATAAGATTGAATCAGAAAGATGAAAAACGTGACATTTAAAACAGAGATCTGTTAGGCTCGAGTTTAAAACCAGTAGGCTCGAGTCTGTTCATGAAAACTCAAGCATAAAATGGGTTGGCTCGAGTCTGACCTTTGTATAACAGAGTTCATCGTGATTAATCCTTGAAAATATTTTGAAGTAGCGCATAGGCTCAAGTCTATTAGTGACAGGCTCGAGTCTAGAGCTATTTACAACGAAATGAACTTTAAGTACAAAGGTGTAGCCTCAAGTCTAGAACTTTAGGCTCAAGTCTGATTGGGCCATGAAACTTTGATAGCTCTCTGTCTGAACCAAACTCGAGTTTGTAAGTGTTAGGCTCGAGTTTGCTTCAGCCAAACGCTTTGAAAATGATTTTCAAACTGAGATAGGCTCGAATTAATAAACTTATGCTTGAGCCTATTTTTGTGAAAAAACTTTGTTTGCTCTCTGGAAGGGATAGGCTCGAGTTTAACCTCTTAGGCTCGAGTTTGCTCTCAAGACAATTTGATTAAAGAGATCTCTGTAAGGCTTAGGCTTGATTTAAAACATGTATGCTTAAGTTTAAAATCATGAAAGATGCGACATGCTCTCTGTAAGGCATAGGCTCAAGTTTAATCAGGTAGGCTCGAGTCTATCTTAGAGTAACAGACTTTATTTGTTCTCTGTATGTCGTAGGCTCGAGTTTAACATGATAGGCTCGAGTCTGCCTTAGTTATAAAACATGAAGTTTGCTCTCTGCCACGAGCAGGCTCGAGTCTATTAAGTTAGGCTCGAGTTTGCTTATATTGAAGGTCATGAATCATGTCCTGTGTTATGCGCAGGCTCGAGTTTATCAAGTTAGGCTTGAGTTTGCCCAAGTTCAAAATGCTTATTTACTTTCTATTAAGTATAAACTTGAGTCTATCAAACCTAGATTCAAGTTTAACTTATATTATAAGATAAAAATCAATTTTAACAATCTTTAAGCATGTTTAAACTTTAGCAACAAGTTTACAATGTTCTGTTATCATCAAAACACATAGAGAACTAACAACCGTTGCATATTTTTCTCTATTTCTTCAATTCTTGGCTGGAATCTTGGATATAGTCGTTGTAGATGATCTTCCAATGTTCTTGTCATTCCATAAACTTTATTTGACTGTTGGAGAGTGATCTGAACAATCTATAACGGTCTGAGCTGCTCTATTGGAATAGAGGAGAAATTTCAGGCTCGTTCTTGGTTCTTTATTAATTGTATTTGACCCAGATCTGATTTCACCTTGATCATTGCTGAATTCATCTGAAACTTACTCGGAAACTCATTAAATAATGTTAGAATCAATAGTAATATATGATATGATGTTTTAAGATTAACCCATAAAGGTTTCGTAGATCAACGCAATTTGGTTTTTATACTTCAGCAACTGAAACTGGAGTTTGTAAAACTAAACTGGAGTTTTCAGCGGGCTAAACTGGAGTTTCGAAATCCAAACTCGAGTTTAGGTCTTCCAGAGAGGAATGTCGTTATTTGAGTTTTGGAGCACACTTGAACTTAAGGCTAAACTCGAGTCATTAAGTGACTAACTCGAGTTTTCAAATGCAAATTGGAGTTTTCAAAGTTCAAAATATTGAGGAGCTCTCTGTCTGCCATAAACTGGAGTTTACTAACACAAACTCGAGTTCTCTTTTCCATGGCTCAGTGAAATATCCTTCTCACAAGTTCTTTGCTTTCTCACTTGATAAAGATCAATTCCTAGAATCCAGTACCTATCTCCATAAGACTCTTTAATTTTTCTTTCCAATGCAAGAAGAATCAACTCCAAACTCATTGTAATCTGACCATTATGATCCGACGAACGAAGGATGTTCTTTGGCTAGCGTTTTTTTAGCATCCTGAATTGACTGTCAACTTCAAAGATTCATACCTCACTCATTTGATCTTTGTTTTCCATGATCTTTGTGTTTCTGGAAAGGTATGTAAGTCTACTTTCATATGCCACTGATTTCAGCTCATTGTGATGTGTAGATTGTGAGTTATGCTCAAATTACCAAACCTTGGTCTGCTGTATGATGGTAATAGATGGATCAATTTCAAAAAATTCATAGCTCTCTCATCTGATCTTCTTTGGGCATGAAACTTTGTCAAGATGACGCATTGGGAGTCTAGTTTCATATAAAATTGATTTCACCTTAATCCGATCTCTGGTTTGGAAGATATGATCGAATTACCAGAGGTCGCCCGTGCTGAACGTGAAACAGAGTAGAACAGAGTTGTTGAAAGCTTGTTAAACTCGAGTCATTAAGTGACTAACTCGAGTTTTATGTCCTAAACTCAATTTTTCTCATAATCCAGAGGCAAATCACTTCCAGTAATGCAATAAACTTGACTTTTGAGTATCTGACTCGATTTTGCTCATCTAGAACCTGATATATGCTTGTTTTAATTCTGAATTGATCTGTTCCAACTTTCATTTAATCGTGGAGAATTCAAGAATCAATCTAAAAACTTGTATGATAATTTTCTCATTCCATTTGGCAAGTTTTTCTTTCTTCTCTTTTCTTGATCATTCTCCATGATTCAACTATTTCTTTCTTTTCTTCTCTTGTTCTTTCTCCATATAAATAAATCTACATTAAATGTAGCAATTAGTCAATATATGTGATATAAAATTTTTGCTCTTACTAATGACATCTATATAAGACATCATCAAAACTAATCATAACCAACATCAATAACACCATCAGGAAAGGGGTCGGCGCAAGCAAACGTCTGTGACATCAAAGACAGAAATATGTGTGTGTGTGTGTGTGTTAGTCCTTAATTCCTTGCATCAAATGGGTCAGCACGCCAAACGTATGTAATATCAAATACATTTACCTCTTCAATGATAGTTAGAATTTTTTGAGTGATAATATCATAAATATGTCTCATGACGTAAAACCCACATAAGTTAGACGCAGTTGGTTGCCGATGTATTGAAAAACAAACAAGAAAAATATATATATATATATATATATATATATATATATATATATATATAAAAGAAAGCATATAATTTGTTAGATGACCAAGCTCATAAGGCAGTGTGCCAGTGTCCATGTATTAACCTTTGGTTTGATCCATATAGGATCTTTGACCTGAAACCTAGGCTTTCTCTTAGCCTTCTTTTGGTATTCCATCATGGCCCTATTATCAAAATCAAAAAAATTCATTTATCAATAATAATCACTGAAAATTCATAGAAGATATTTCAGACAAAAATCAATTACAAAATGACATGCTTACTTATCAATTGTCTACTTTAATGTAGGCAGTGGCTCGTTGTGAAGGGAGCATAAAAAGACCACTTTATTCTCTTCCATGCAAAAGATGACCAACTGCTAGTGGTTAACATGGGTAATTGGTGTACCTCCTTCTCATATTGATACACAACCTCTTAGCCATGTATATTTGTTTGTCCTTTACATGTGTCGCACTTATGTAGTCTATGCAAAAGAATCCAAAATCATGGTCTCTGCTTTATTCTCCCATTTCACAATGCATCAACCTACAATAATGACATCAGTGAATTAGCTAGTATATCTATATGTATGTCTAAATGACCCCTCTTAAAATTATGTACTCATAGAAGAAGATACTACTTACTTTATCAATAAGAATACCATTGCATTAGTTATCTCCTTTCCAAAAAAGAGCAGGGAGATTAAATCTTCTTGGCCAATGAAAACCAGTTGCTTATCACGTAGGCCTACTTCAACACTTATAGGCCACGATCTAACTCCAAAAGATTGATTGAGTGCCAGAAGTCCAATTTCCCCCTTGGCATTCAACTTATGAGTGGGCAAAATATCATGTGGGGCTGCAGCTTCATGAGTAGGGGCTGGAGCTTAAGGATAAGTAGAAACATGTACAAACTTCACTGGCCACGAGATGAAGCTTCCCATGTAATCACTCACAACCTTCAGTTGATCGGTTTTAAGAGGGATAAATGCATCAATGATCACCTCTTCAACTAACATCCTAACTTCATCAGCAGTCATTTGTCGGTGATGTACAGTTGATCCCAAGTTATAGACATTCCCTCTTGCAACCAATTGTCTATCATGATCCTCCACATAGAGGTCACAAGGTTCCGCTGACTGTCTACCAATTCAGCTCCCTTTAGTGCTTTGCTGGACAGGTGCAGGTGAGTATGGCAAGGGAACAATGCTCTCTCCACGAGAGCTCACAATCATCATCATCATCTCCTCCTTCATCTTTTTCAGCTGGTCTTGAAACATTACATTTAATGAAGCTTCTTCCTCAGCTGCTCTAGCCTCTGCTCTAGCCTCTGCTTCCTCAGTTGCTATGGCCAAAGAACGTTCCATCACCTCCCAGGTAACTATACTTTGTTTTTGGCGTTTAGATTTATCAAAGTATTCCTTTAGGCCTACCCGTCCTCCAATTTCCCATACACACCCCACATGATCTGGTTTTCTAGTCGCAACGGTAAGAATATCTTTCCTCCCGTCCAACACAAATGATCCCTCTACTTCTTTCATTTTGAGTTCTTTCTATAAGATACAAATAATGAGAGCATAACTAGTAACGAAACATGTTTATATGCAAGTACCCCGCATGATCATGTTCACATACAATTCTTTCAGCAACTACACGAGTTTGTTCACTAGAGGATGTCCTGCCTTTCTTTGGCCGAATATACAACCATATCTCCTCACGGAGCATTGGAGATAGCAGATCACATATCTCAGAAGGATTGGATTCAACTTCATCTTCCAATCTCTTTCGCTTGGCTGCCATCAACTCTTTTTTGGCCTTTTCATATCCGCCGCGAGAATTCGTATATGGGCAATCATTCTTTCTCCCAATCTCTTGTGCTTGCTGCCTTCTTCTCGGTGAATCAGAATTGAAAACAACTATTAATTATGAATTCCAGACCTCAAACACTAGTCAAATTCACTTCAGCAAGTTTCAAGACTTTGTTAAGAAAGATGTAGAATTGTATAATAAATTGGGAGAAACAGAGGAAAAGGAGTTGCAGAATTGCTGCCAGCTCAGTCAATTCATTCATTCATCATAACTGGTTCCTACACATATTAGTCTAACCTCTTATACATAGTTAGAGGCATGACTCTTAAGACCCAACAACAAATTGCACATAAACCATTACATAGTTAACATACTAACTAACTAACAGCAATGTCTACGTGACCTACTATAACAAAATACCCTCTTAAGCAAGCTAACTGACTAACAGCCTCATAAATGAACACAATAACATTCACATATTCACACAGGTTAATAAGCAAATAGGAAGGGACAAAAAATCTAAATAAAGACTCACTAAAGTGTCTTCAGGAGTCCGCATCTAAACAAATTGTTGCTAAGTTTCTTCATCAAGAAAGGCATACTTGGCGCAAGGATCAGGGGGAGGCTTACCAACCAGAACTTGGGCAAATACTTGTTTGCTAGCTTGGTCTTAAACTTCCTCCAGTGATAAGCACAATACGACAATGTCTTGACTTTCAATTTCTCATTGTTAGGAACATTGTACGTAAGCCGAATAGAGGCCCAAATAAGATCCTTCACCTTCTCTTTGTCGACATTTTTCCACTCGTTGGTCAAAATGCTAGGCTTGCTGCATACTAGTAAGCCGACATAACTAGTATATTTGCTTTTATTAGGGTCGCAAAGAGCCAAATGTTCATCAAACTGTATATCGAGCTTTTGACCGACAATCCGCGCTAAGGCAAGCTCTTTCAATCGGGTGGGGCCTCTTCTACTACCACGGCGTGAAAGGTGGTTACGAGGAGACTCACTCTGAGAAGAACATGGTTCGTTCTGACTCACTAGTCACATCATCAACTGGCATTCCACGAACAGGACTAGAAACGTTTCCTCTGTTCATTTTCGAAACAAGAAAAGAGGTTGAGAGAGGTGGTGCATGAGAGGAATGCTTGAGCAAATGAGACAATAACAGAGGATGGTGGTGGTTTGCAAGGAAGAGATGTAATGCAATAGGACGAGGTGTTTCGCAACAAAAACAGGGGTTTTAGAGTTTAGACCGAAAGATGTAAGACACAAGGTAAGGTTTCGCGCGAGAATATGTTTGACAGTTTTAAGACCAGTGTAACTAAAACAACGGTCTTCAAGGTTTAAATTTAAGACTATCCTTTATTTATGTTCGGTCTCAAAAATAATAAACTATTAGTTTAAATTTTTTCATTATTTAGTACCGAGCAGAAGTTAAGTCCGCTCTTAAAAATATTAACTTTAAGACCGTCATTTATATGTCTGGTTTAAAAAGTTTTATACCATTATATTCAAAAGTAATAAACTATTAGTTTAAAATTTTTCATTATTTAGTATCGGGCAGAAATTACATCCGATCTTAATAATATTAACTTTAAAACCATCATTTATATATGTCCGGTCTTAAAATTTTTATACCATTATATTTAAATATTTCCTTATTATTTTGAACTGCAGAAAATATAAGTCGGGCTGTATGAGATTTCTCTTTAATGTAATTCATATTTCAATTTTTTTTAATAACAATTTTAAGAGTGGTTGTTTTTTTAAGTGGTCTAAATAATATATTTAAGACCTATCGAAAAATGATACGGTCCAAGAAGTTCTACATATTTACAAAATTGCCACCGGTCATATCTTTAAGACCGAAGCGTCGATAACCCGCTGTAAATGAGGCGGTCTTAAAACCCTTTTTTGCACTATTGATGATAATTCAAGGCATAAACAAAACACTGCAACCAATATATAAAAGAAATAATAATAATCTTCAATCTTAACTATGGAACCCAATGTTTAAAACATTTGGTAAAAAGATATCTTTTAATTCTATATATTAGTTAATATCATCCCAGATAGATAAAATAGAATCATTAAAAGAATGATGATAAAATAATACCTTCGGTAGAGCTCACTTGCTAATAACATGTTATAAAACTAAAAGCAAATATAAGATAAAGAGAGTGGGAGATTTGAGAGAAAATTTGAGTGAGAATAAATTTCATTCATTCCTTCTATTTATCTATCAGAATGAGGGTGATGTGAATGACTATTTATAGCCCAAGAAATACATACACCTCATTAATTACATGATAGGCAAATGGTATAATACATCTAACACACGCATAGAATCAGTGCAATTAATCTCCCCATTTCCCAATGGTAGGTTAGTGGGCCGCATGCATACATACATACATACATACATACATATATTATGGACATCCACATAATATACATTTATAACAATTTTAAAATATTTTATTTATTTTAAAAAAGAATAAAATAGGTTGGCGCTTGTCGGTTAGGTAATATTCCTGCATAACGGTCGGAAAAAAATTCCTGCAATCCGCAGGGAGTCGAATTTAGTTTAACCCGCCCACAACCTAGCGAGCCCACGGATTGGCGGGCATTATTTCGCTGTGACGTCATGCAATTGCGGCCATAAATACAAGTAAATTCATTTTGGCATTTCAAGTTTCGAAGCCCAAGAGAGAAAATTTGCATATAGAATGGTGGAGCTCGTCGTATTGGGTTGTACTGGAATCGTCGTCTTCCTCCACGGCGCCAATTTCTTCTTCCTCCTTCTCTCCCGTCCCTTTCATCTTCGCTCTCTCAGGTCCATCAATTCTTCATCTCATTCTCTCTGTTCCTTTTTCTGATTTCAACCGATCTTCTGTTTTTTTTTTTTTTTTACTTTCTTTTTAAATCTTCGATTGGATTGATTTTAATCTCCAGATTTATTACTCATTATTCGTTGCTTGAAACCGATTGGTTCTAAAATATGTATATCTGTAGTTTCTTTTGAATTTTTCGTGTGATTTTTCCTTCAATTATTTGGTTTCTGAGCGTTGAATCACGGTTTCGCGCAGTTTCTTGGGTTTCGCCGGGTGATCGATCTCTTCTTGAAGAAAACAAGAAGACATAAAATGAATTGAATCTGGGCGCAAAAGTCATTCAGATCTAAGACTCTGTTGTTAGTTGTTGTTACTTGTACGGAGCTTCAAGATTTCTGTGAATACCTTACCTGTAAATATGTAAATTAATAGACTCAGTTTTATTTTAGATTTCGTTCACGCGGCTTTTCGATTGAAGGATTCGACTGTATACCAAATTGGACTTTTTATTAATTTGGGTGTAGATTACATTTAGCCGTGTTACTTGTTCATACGAGGAATTAAAGAAACGGACAGGAAACGTAATTTCTCAATCATGAATCAATCATTAGCATTGATAATAAACTGGCGAATTAGGATTATCTGTTGTTCTTTTCTCCCTCATTGGCCAATCTATCTTTAGAAGGAAGTCAGAATCCATGAAACAATAGTCTCGAGTTTCTCCATGTGTACGAATCATATAAGTTTAGGAAGTTTTCATTTTCTTTTCTTTTCTTAATTGGACACTCAATTTCGTTGGCTTGCCGTACTTTTGATTGAAAGATTTAAAGGCGCACATACTAATCAAGATTAAACCAGTAGGATATATCAAAAAAGAGTGACAAAACTCTCTTATTCTATGGATCATTATTGTGATAATCTTCAATACACAAATATATTTCAATTAGAAATAATCTTATTTGGGGCAGAACATTAAATGTGGGGTGGCTTTACGATTGTTTGCTTTAAATCTTTCGTTAATCTTTGACAAAGATGGGACATGCCCAGAATTCCAAAGCTCTAAAATGACATTTTTTATGAATTGAGGAAGACACAACTCATCCAGCTCCAGTTTTTCCCTCCATTACATTCTATTTTCCGTACTGAACTACTAGTCCTTAAAGATGTCATTCTTCCTAAAGAGGTTACAGAAAGCAAAACTCTCATTCATTGAGAGGCTAGAGGAATATGGTTTAGAATCTGGACTTTTTATAAGCTTAGTTACATGGAGAAGATAACTTTTTTGTTTGTTTGTTTGTTTTTTTTTTTTTAAATTTCTCCTCAGGTATCAATTACTAGCAACGGACTAATCCGGCAGCTGAGATCTTTATCTTTGATAATTATCACGGCTGTATATTCAGGGTTTAGACACAATACTATTACTTAAACTAAAACAACCGATGATCAATTAATCCAAATGATCAGCAGTAGGAGACTAATGGCTTGTTTGATTTTGTTTTTTTTAAAAAAATATATATTAAAAACTGTTTCCAATAAATAAGTTTTTTTTTTTTAAAAAAAAAGTTAGAAAGTTATTTTCAAAAACTAAAGAATAAAAATAGTTTTTAGTTGTTTTTTTTGTGTTTCTATTTTTTATTTTTTTGAGGTCACCACCTATCTATTATTGACACCACACTATTAATGATAACTATTATCATATTATCATCGGTGACAGCCGCCATTACATTGCTTCAAAAACAAATTTTTTAAACAATTATTTAATGGATTTTTATTGATTTTTTATTTTCAAAAACTTATTTTCAAAAACAGTTTTATAAAACTATTTTAATGGGAAAACGAGGGAATAAAATCAAACAAAGCCGTACATTTTACATCTGAAGATAACTATTGATAGTTTTATACAATTTATTGTGATCCCATCACACAAAACGATGGCCGAACTTAGTGTTGAAACATCTTTTGTCCTATGTGATATAAATATATTGAGAGCTATCTAGATTGGTTCTGAGATAGGGATAAGAATTTGATTGTCATTGGAATTAGCAATAAAATCCTTTGTTTTTGTGATACACGCGGTAAGAAGTTTTTTGAACCTATAGCAAATAACTGGAAAGAAGACCGGTGATTTTCTAGTTCTTTCATTGGAACAAATATTGTGGAATTACACTAATAATTATTGGGAGTAAGTTAAAAGAGACTTGTTCACTTAACTATGTCTTCGGTTTGAAGCGTAAGAATTGAGAAAATGGTGTTGCACGGACCCAGAATGAAATTCGAATTAATCAAAACAAAAAAATTCACCGGATGAGATAAAAAAAAAATTTATTGTGGAATCACTGGTATGTGGTTTTGCACAAAGTGGAAAAAATGGGCAGGACACTGGAATTCTATCCAATATTTCTTGAACTCGATCAAAACAGCCAACACACTAGTTCAAGGTTCAATGGTTGAATTATATTATATCGGTTTTAATTAAATTAGAGAAAAATAATCTTTTGATCTTTACAGTTCTTACTCGATTATAACTCAATGCATATACTTTGAATTGGTACAATTTAATTTTTATAGTTTTGACTCAATTGTAACTCAACCTTTTAACTTTAACTCATTATCGCTTAATTCCTATAATTTTAAATATTTTTTAGTCCCTGTATTTTCTGAAAATAAAATCATATATATAATATAGGTTAGTGAATAAATTATAAAATAGTTAAAACTATAAGGATTGAGTTGTATAGAGTTAGGTCCGTTAGGTTCAGGGAATTCGGTGAAGGGAAAGGGTACTTAGGAAAGTTCCCACTTAAAAAACACGTTTGGCGCACGTGAGTTCCAGTAACTGTGATTCCCTCCTCTGGCTGAGCTCCCACGAACGTGGCAAGGTGAGCTCCCTCTCAAATTGGCGGGATTTGAAAATTGTTCTCGGGAGTTGCAAAATTTCGGTCAAAAAAGCCCTTAAAATCTTCAAACAGAGCAGCTGATGCATAACCTTCGACGCGGCAAGGAGGAGTTGTGACAATCACAAGCTGTGAGAGAGAGAAGCACCAGCTGCAAGAAGAGGAGCTAAAGCTTGCTTTGTCGTTGGTCGAAGGACAAGTGTAGACAACTATCGAAGCCAAGTAAGATGAAATGGGTGTTTATTTTGTGTGATGATTTTTGGCCGATAGCATGATGTTGGTGAACCAGAGTGAGTGTGAAAGGGTAATGGTGTTTTATGTGTATGGTTTTGTGCTGAGTAGTATATAATGTTACAGAAGCTTAAATAGATGAACCAATATGTGATGTTTGAATTGTACAGCTTGGTTTGTGTTTTCAAAAGAATGTGTGACTGGTAATTATATATGAAAGTGTTTGAATGTAGCTAGTGGTATGTTAAATGAAGATGATAGTTTTATGCTTTCACTGGCTATAGATAAGATATACACAAAATCTTAACTGCAGGTTTTGTGATTAATGATCAAACTAAAATAGTTTTCAGTCTTGGTCAGCTTTTTTGAATTGGAGAGGAAAAAAAATCTATATTTAGGTTGTGTGATTGTTACAATGACATGAATGATTCTTGTAACTGGAAAATATTCTCTTCAAACAATCGAAGGTACATTGGCATCACCGGCTGAGGTGTAAAATCCAGCAACTATATGTGTTTGGGTTTGGTAATGTTGATGTTGCTGGGTAATTTTGTTGTTTCCTTTTGATCCACATGTTGTTGTGTCGATTTGAACAATGAATTCGATGACATAGTTTTCTGTTATATATGCAAGTCATTGTTGGCTGGTAGTGTGTGGAATTAACATGACATATGGGTTATATTGGTGTGGAAATAAGATATGTTTAATGTATATAAGCTGACGTAGTTTGTAAAGAGGAATGGTGGATGACATTGAAAAGCAAATCGGTGTTGGAAAAAATGTGTAGGCATAGACACAGAAGCAGAGCAACTAGTTAGAATGTTGCCAGGGTTCTTAGCTCTTTTCCTAACAGTGAGGAGGTTAGTTGTCAATATGATAGTTGCAGTTGCAGCAAGTAGACCGAGGCACTTACCGGATAGGTCTTATAGGTTAGACTTTCATGCGAAGAGAGCTAACTTGAGGGCTATGGTATACAGTAGTGACACCACTTGCTTCAACCAAATTAGGATGTACCAGGCAACATTCGATAAATTATGCCAAATGTTAGACACAATCGGTGGATTGAAACCAACTAAGCATATGCTAGTTGATGAGCAAGTGGCAATGTTCCTTCACATCCTGGGGCATCATGTGAAGAATAGAGTGATTCAGTTTGAGTTTGGTAGATCGGGTGAAACTATTAGTAGATACTTTAAAATTATGTTGAATGCTACCATCAGACTCTAATCATTGCTTCTAAAGAAACCGGAGCCGATCCCAAAGGACTCAAATGATAATCGATGGAAGTGGTTCAAGGTACGTACAATGTGTATTTGTGTGACATTTTAAATTTACAATCGTGGAATAAATGATGGATATTACTTGGTTATTTTTGCAGGGGAGTCTTGGTGCATTAGATGGGACGCACATACGAATACAAGTCCCTGCAGAAAAAAGGGAGGTACCGAAATAGGAAAGGTGAGGTAACAACTAATGTTTTCGATGTGTGCTCATTGGACGACCAATTCATATACGTGTTGCCCGGATGGGAAGGTTCAGCTACGGATGGAAGGGTCCTGAGAGATGCTAGAAGTAGACGACATACTCTAGAGTACCATAAGGTATACATGTTAAAATGGTGCAATTTAAGTTACTATATATCCCTCTTTTTACTTGTTTGAAAGCACAATCATTTGGGGTAATTTGTTTGGATAGAGAACTACTACTTGATTGATGTGGGGTACACGAATTGCTAAGGTTTTTTGGCGCCTTATAGGGGGCAAAGATACTACCTTAATGAGTGGAGACATGGAAGCCAATTGCAAACTCCGTAAGAGTGCTTCAATATGTGACATTCGGCTGCACGAAATGTCATAGCAAGGTGCTTTGGTGTACTGAAGTTACTTTGGGCTATCCTGCGGAGCGCATCTTACTACCCAGTGAAGGTCTAAAATAGATACATCCTCGCATGCTGCCTTATCCATAATCTGATTCATCAGGAAGCGATTCAAGATCCTCTTGATGAACAGATTGAGTCCTTTGAGGCCGGACCTCCCACAATAGATAACACCCCATGATGCCTATGGAGACAAGTGATTTGTTGAATAATTTTAGGGATTGTGTTGCAAATGAGATGTTTGATGCATATCTTCAACGTACTAATATTTGATGATGTTGTTATTTTAATGTTGTTGCTTATTAGAATTAATTGTGTTTCCTTTGTTTGTCTTACAATGAACACCACCTTATGTTGTGATTGTAATGAAACCATTTCATGTTTTCTTTTTCAATTTTAAATGTGGGAATGGTATTCACTTTGAATTTATGTTGGCCTTAATTCAATTTAATACTCTTTTTGTGCACGAGTTTTTATAGATGAAGCAGATTGAACTAGCAACAAAGGGGAAGTAAAAGATGTGGACTCTTGAGGAGGACAAGGTATTGGTGGACAACCTTGTGACTTTAAGGTTGGAGCAAAAGTTCATGGCTGATAATGGCTTCAAATCTGGATATGCTAATGCGCTACAGACTATGATGGAAGAAAAGCTTCCTTGATGTGTCATCAAGGCATGTCCCCACATTACGTCCAGAATTAAGACATTGAAAAGATTATGGCAAGCGGCATACGACATGCTTTACGGGACCAACACATCAGGCTTTGGTTGGGATATTGACACCAAATTTGTTACGGCCATAAAAGACGTGTGGGATGAGTATATAAAGGTAAAGCCTCGCAGCCCTCACTCAAATGTTATGACACTTGACCATGTAATAATCTGTGATGATGTTATTCTAACATATCATTTCCATTTTCAGGCTCATCCAAAGGCTGCACAATCTCGCAGCAAGTCCTTTCCAAACTTTGACTCCTTGACCATGGTGTGGGGAAGAGATAGGGAAGTGGGTGATGAAGGAAGCTCCCTTATTAGAATGGAGGATGAAGTTAATATAGAATATGAGGAGCTTCCTGAAACACCTAATCATGTGGCAGCTGAATCTGATTTCACCCAAACAATAAATGAAATTGTACCTTCTACTTGGAGTGGATGTGATCCATCACTGAGTAGGAAGAAGAAGAGATGACTCAACAACTCAGAAATCATGACTGATGCATTGAGAGACACGGTGGCATCATTGGACAAAACAATAGTCAATGCGTTTGATAAACTTGGTGACAAACTTGGCAATCAAATGTCTGCTCAACAAAGGCAAGTTGAACTTAAGGCAAAGGGTGATGAACTTTTCATGCATCTACTCGAGGTAGAAGATCTCACATGGAATGAGTGAAACACTGCTCATATTAAGATCCTGGGATGTGAAAAACTGTTGAGTGCATTTGGAAAAAATCCTGCTGTGTTTAAGGAATTGTGGATCTGCAACTTGCCTCAACAGTAGATAACATAGTATTGTTAAGAATGTATTTTTTGAGATGGCCAGGGTTTATTGACTTATGTCACTAAAAATTGGACACAATGATGTCACTTTTGTTTGTTGAAAGCAAACTTTGGACCATGTTTTTTTGGAATATATGTTATATTGAACATGGGCTAAAGTTTGTGTTCCCCTATGTACATGTACATGTAGGACGCCTTTTTTTGTCCTTGCCATCTGTATATATCCTTCTGATATAGGTTAAGGTCTGTCTGTAGTGCTTTTTTGATGAGGTCATGTTAAATCCTGAAAAAGGTTGCCATTGTTGAGTAGATGTCATATGTTTGTGAATGCTTTGTAATGATGTCTTCTAATATAATGATATAATTTCCTTTACGTTTGTGTCTTGTCTTCATTAAATGGGTGGTGGAACAATTTAGTTCCACTGCTATTGACTTATGCTTGTCATGTAATTAATTTCCCTTCTGCTCAGCTGCTAAGTGGTTGTGTTAGACAAAGCGTTCGAACTTCATGTAAAAGTTTGAACTCATACCGCCAATGAATCAACTCAAGCTTCACATCCTAAAACAGAAAAAGTTTGAACTTAGCGCTTTAGTTTGAATGTGATCCTGGCCAAGTTTATTCCCAAAAAAGCCTACTTTAGAAGGTTTTTTCCCCAAAAACAAATATTAGGTTACATTATAACCAAGAAGTCCAACCATTCCCTTTTAAATTTAAAATAAAATAACAAAAAAGAAATAAAACAAGTGGCAACATTTTGTTCGAACTTTGAATGGCATTGAAGTCAAAACTGCCATCGAGTACCTCTGCTTTGCAATTCCCAATACATTGTGAGAAATTGAAGAAAGCAATTTCTCTCTGTACAAGCCAGCAGTTACAGAGTCGAAGCCGATAAAATCACAAATGGCGAGGGTGAAAATGACAGGCGATTGATTGAAAGAACTGGGTATAACAATGGATGATGTTGCCAAGTACAGGAAGCATAGGTCTAACCTCCGACGGGGTGGTCGGGATGGGGATAAAAGTACTCGACCAAAGAACCTTATGATGAGTACGAAGCAGTCGTGAAGTGAAAGCGTGAATATGAAGCTAAAGAAGCGAAGAAGAAGCGTTGTGGTGCTAAGAAGAAAGTCGACGACAGTGGGTCAAATAAGAGAAAGAGGCCTGAGGAGGTTGAGTGTGATTCTTGTACCGCATCATCTGGGAAAGAAAAACAGAAGGTTGACTATAACGAAAAAGGGAAAGCACAAGTGGTTAGCAATAAGAGTTCTCCTAACGAGGACAAGGCATGGAAGCCGACGGCATCAGCTAATGCATCCTCTGACACAAATAATGATAAAGATGACAATGGGGGAGACGATAAGATGAGGTCCAAGTTGTATAAGAGACTGAAAATGAAAGACAGGGCAAATGTGGTTCCTTAACCGAAGGCATACTTCAACCAATCAAAACTTGAAGATTAGGATTTCAGGTTAGTTGGCCGTAGTCTCTGTAAAATGAGTAGAATTAGGTGGATACATTTAAACACGATTTTCCCTTTGGCCTACAAAAAATTCTTACGCCATTTAGTGGGCTCCTAGAGTTGTTGAAGCCTTACTGTAACTCTGTTGTTAAGGTTTTTTATTCCAACCTTTAATTTTTGAGAGGGGGTGTAGTATCCACATGTGTCAGGGGCCAAACAATCGAAATTAATGAGAAGAAACTATTACAGTGGTTAAATGTTAAGAAGCCACAATTAAAGGACACTACATTCACTGGAGATGAAATGGACAACACCTTCCTCAAAGGTGGTTCAATTAAGGATGATAGTCCTCTATGCAGGCCGAAACAGCTACCCCTCAAGTATAGGGTCCTACACTACTTGTATAGTAGGAATTTCATGAACAAGGGGAAGCACTACACTTCCATGAGCATTGTGGACAAACAAATCCTCACTTGTTTGATATGGAGGAAGCCTTTTAATATGGGCAAGAGGATAGTGACACAATGCTCACAGCAGCCGCAATTGGGAAAAAGAACTTTGAACTACCTTATCCATCACTTGTGCCTCTCATTTTAGCGAAGAACAAAATTTGGCATCTTAATGAAGGTGAGGCTCCAATGTGGACTCTAGAGTTTGATGATGAGGCCTTGCGAAGAATGCAAATTGCTGTTGCACCAAAAGAGGAATCCATGAAATCATCGTCTGAGAGTGAAAAGGTTGTTAAGTCGAACTAGAAGCCAACTCCACCTCCTTTTAGCCCTTGTGGATCTTTGCATGATGTTGCAGAGGAAGCTGCAGAACTGGGTGGTCTTTTTGCTGAGGTTCTACAGGACAAACTTGGGGTGATGCAAGGTCAGCTGCAGGCAAGGTTGATGCTATTGAATCCCATGTAGTTAGAGTTGAGTCACATATGACAGAGATTGGGCTTGCCTTCGCCAACCTTTATGACTTTATTCACCTTTATGCCACTGAGTTTAGAGAATTTGCAGCTTTCAAGCAAAGTCAAGCTCATTTTGCTAGTCCATTAACAAAGTCTCCAACTAACCATGATGCAGTTGGAGTGGAAGGACCCCATCGGCCATCCCCCCTTTCCCCAACAAACACTATGGGGCAACACCAGCATGTTAGTACACCCACCTCCCCTGAAGCAACAGCCAAGAATGATGGCCACACTGCTCATGAAGTGCCTAACTTACTTATAGATGAAGAAGCAGTGGATGGTGATAAGGGTGGTAAAGAGCATTTAACAAAAGACTCTACAACAGATGAAGGAATGCAAGCTGAGCACGTCCCTGAAGTGATGTCAGATAAAATGCAACCCACCATGACCACGATTCTCTTACCAATTCTCCTGAATGCATGAAAGAGGTTTGGAGGAAAAGGAGGCTGGTGGTCACAATGTGAGTGAAGATGTAACATTTGAAAAAGGGATGGAAGAAGAGGATGCTGGTAGTGATAGTGTCTATGCAGGTCCCATAGCTGCAGAAGGAATGGCAAGGGAGGAAAGTGGCGGTGACAATGTGATTGAAGGTCCCACAGCTGAAAAAGAATTGGAGGGGGAGGAAGTTGATGTTAACATTGTCTGTGAAGGGCTAAGGGCTACAAAAGGAATGGCAGGAGAGGAAAGTGGTGGTGACAATGTGTTTGAAGGTCCCACAGCTGACAAAGAAATGGAGGGGGAGCAAGCGGTGTTAACAAAGTCAATGAAAGAACTGTAGGTGCAAACCAACATGGTCCACCAATGTCTCCTACACATTCAGGTGAGGAACTAGAGCCAATAACCCCACTGTCCATTGTCCATCACCCCTCTTCCTCAACTTGTCAACCCACCTCCTGCCCCTTATAGGAATGTAACAGAGGCTATTCCATTGAGGTTCATACCAGCATCAACTTTCAACAGTAGCATGGCAGTTGAGAATTTACCCCATATCTTCTCAACTAAACCACAATTTCCTCCTCCACCCACAGAGCCTGCAGTCCCTATGTTCAACCATATTCGGATGAACAGGGCTACATTTGGTAGCTTGTGCCACATGTTGGACATAATTGAAGGGTTGAGACCTATGAGGCACATGTTAATTGACGAGCAAGTTACCATGTTCTTGCATAGTTTGGCATATCATGTAAAGAACTAAATAGTTCAATTTGAGTTTGGAAGGTTGGATGAAACAATAACAAGATTGATCTTCAAGTTCATTTTGAATGCCACCCTTAAACTGCAACATCAGCTTTTTAAGATAGCAGAAGCAATTAGAGAGGACTACATGAACAATCGTTGGAAATGATTTAAGGTAAATTTTACTCAGGACTTTTCTTACGTCAATATGCTTTCAAATGTTAATTGCATCTTCATATAATTGTCGTTAATGGCAGGGGTGTTTGGGGGCTCAAGGTGGTACTTATATACGAGTACAAGTGCTTGCCCATCACAAGGGTTAATATCAAAACACAATACGGGATATAATAATGAATCTTTCGGATTATGCTCGCTAGATGGACAATTTATATTTGTGTTTTATGGATGGGAAAGATCAGCTGTGGATGAAAGGGATGTGATAAATAGGAGACATGGTCTGAAAGTTCTAGACAATGTGTTTGAGAATGTCGTATTTTTTATTGTGTTGAGTTGTTGCCAAGTTTGACTTCGATTAAACTAAGATGAAGTTGTTGATGTGCAAAGAGTTACTACTTAGTAGACACTAGTTATACTAACAATGAGAGATTCCTTACGCCTTACTGTGACCAATATTACCACCTAAATGAGTACAGACAAGGGCACCAACCCCAGACCCTAACAAAATGATTTAACATGCGACATTTATCTGCTCATGATATCATTGAATGGTGCTTTGATATTCTAAAGTTCAGATAAGGAATCCTTCGAAACCCTTCATCCTACTTGGTCAAAATTCAAAATAGATATATAATGGCATGTCGCCTACTCCATAATCTTATTCAGAGATTAATTGTCCCTGACCCATTAGATGAACTGCTTGGTTCATTTTAACCTCTAAACCCAACTCAAGAAATTCCTCCTATTTCAACAATGGAAACCTCTATTATATAGAACAATTTTAGGGAAAACCTGGCTATTGACATTAATAATGTTTATTTGGAACATAAATAATGATTACGATTATGATTTTAATACATCCTAGTGATTGTCTTTGTAAAACGTTTGTTTGCATTGCGATAACATGATATTGTCAATGTGTGTTTATAACGACCTAATTTGAAGTAGTTTAAATTGTTACTTATATATTTATATGTGTGATGACACATTAACTAACCAATTTTAGTTTATGCGATGGTACAATGGAAGACTGAGAAAAGGCTAAGTTTCACATATGGAAAGTTGATGAAAACAAGCTGCTAGTTAAGTGCCTTATGCAGCTGAGGATGAAACATAAGTTTATGGCGGAGAACGGTTTCAAAGTAGGCTATGCCAAGACTTTGGAAGCAATGATGGAGGAGTGCGCTCTCGATTGCAACATGAAGGGAAATCCCCACATAATATCACGCATCAAAATGATGAAATAGGCCTAGTAAGTAGTCTATGATATCGTGTACAGGACAAACACATCAGAAATTGGATAGGATCTGAAGAGATAAAGCATTGTTTTCGAGAAGGCATTCTAGAATGAGTACGTAAAGGTTAGTGATGTTGGACATTTTGTATCTATTGGTTTTGAAAATCATATTTGGTATTAGTTAAAACTAGCATCTTTATCAGGTCCACAAGAAGGTTGCATCATACAGAAATAGGTATTTGCACCACTTCCAAGACTTGTGTTTGGTGTGGTCAAAATATAAGGCGGTTTGTCATTGCTGTAAATCCCCACTAGGCATGAAAGAAGATATCCATGCAGAACAATAAGAGATCCCTGCATCCCTGACTAATTTGGATGATGTCACCACCCTTGCTGAGATCGATGTTGCACATTCTGCTAATGATGCCAATATAGCTCATAGTGAGGCTTTAGTAATGGTAGAACATGTGGGAAATTGGGGGAACTCTGACATGCTAGCTGAGGTACTGGGGAAAACCATTTCATCCTTCAACCGGACAACATAGAAAGTTTTTGATAACTTAGGAGCATGTTTGTCTCAGGAAGCGCATCATGCGAAGATGGAGCAGAATGAAATAGAATTGTTCCATCATTTGATGGAAGTTCCAAGTCTGATCATGGAGGAACTCACTGCCACCCACATTAAGATTCTCTCATCCCAATAGCTGCTCAATTTGTTTGAGAATATTCTTAGCACATTCAAGGTAATATAGATATAGACCTTGCTAGGAAAGTGGATGATTGAAGGGTTATTTTGGATAGTCTTTAATAGTTGGGCATGTGATTCAAACTTTGGTCCATGTTTATAATAGGGAAATAGATGAAGAAGGCATAAAGTTTGAATCCTTTTGGAAAATCTATCTCATATTTTTGTGGTTATTTTTGTTACCCACATATGTTTTTATAAAGGCAATCCAAATGTGTGATTACAGTTGATAATGATAATATCTTATATGTGATCCACAATTTATATATAAGTTATGGTTCAAATCATGTACAACTATTTTTTTTAAAGATGATTTAACCACAAGTGTAAAGTGATGGTTATGTGAGACGACATAAAAACAAACCAAATGTGAAGAGTCTATTTGCACAAGATGTCGACTTTTATATATAAGAAGAGAATTGAGAATGGTAAGTATGTTGTTAAATATGTTTTTGATGATTAGTTAACTAATTTAAGCATGGGAGGTTGTATAAATTTATTTGTAAGATCCTATATTTTTGTGTGCTATAAGGGATTACTTGCAGAGGAAACTCAAGTGATTATGAAAGTGATAGCAAATCACTAAAGTGACCCTTTGACAAACTCGAGTGAAGGAGGCAGTACTTGAGTGATTAACATAACACTTGAAAGTGATCTAGAAGTTGGTGTGATACATTACTCAAGTGTCTGAACAATCACTCGAGTGATATTTCATTGTATGAACAAAGTTTTGAGAATATTGGGTGACTCAAGTGATTTTATGAATCACTTGTAGGAGTTTGCAAATTAATGATCATGAATCACTCAAGTGATTATCTCAATCACTCAAGTAATCTCTACAAGTTCCTAGATTATAGATTTTGATGATAACAAACACCTGCAATGACATATAGACTTGATGATTTAAGTCATTTGAGTGTGTATTAAATAGAACTTAAGTATACATCAGTTATTGAAACTAAAACTTGAATTAGAAAGCTAGTTTTAAAGTGTTTGATATAGACACACTTGAGTGTTACTTTCAACATTCGAGCATTGGCTTCAAAATCACAAGAAAAAGTGCCTGATACTTACTTCCATTATGGAAGTACTAAATTGGACACTCAAGTGTTACTCTGAACACTCAAGTGTTGACCTGATATTCACTAAAAGAATGCCTAACACTCGTTTATGTCTTAAATACGTTGTTGGATACTCGAGTGTTTAAATGAACAATTGAGTGTTGCTTCAACACTTGTAAATATCAATGTCTGACATTCAAGTTCTTTCTAGAGTCAATAAGACTAACACTCGAGTGTCCTCATCAACACTCAAGTGTCAAGGTAATTTCTTTCAAACTCAATGCATGATACTTAATGATGTACTAAGGCTTTATTGCACACATGAAGTGTCATTAGTGACACTCGAGTGTGACTTTGTGACATTCGAGTATCTATTAGAGATCAATACATTTTCTATAAACTCTATCTTTTGAACAATGTCCTTCTAAACAAACAAAGCATCAACACTTGAGTGTAGAATAAGGACATTTGAGTGTGGATTTCCAAGACTCAAGTGTCTAGAAAAAAGCACATATTCTCAATTGAGCTTTGTTTTCTATACTGTCTACTTTTGGAGAATAGGTTCATTGACACTCGAGTGTCACCTGTCTCTACACTGCACCTTCATCTTTGTAAATTCAAATTTATTGATTATCTATTAGTAACTTCTGATTATTACTCATTACTATTTTCAATGCCTTTGAACATGTTTATTAATGAGTTTCAGATGATTACTTTGAAAGATTACATTCAAATTATCATAAAGCAAAATTTGTGTCAAAAGCATTAAATTTTGTAGCAGAAACAGAGCACATACACAGAAACTTAGTCAAAGCAAGTCAAATGATCATACTCTTGGACACCCATTTCAGTTCAAGCAAAAGTGACTCAACCTTAGTCAAATACAAAGACTAAAGGGATGTCGTATGAAGATTTGTAGTAGCGATGTGAAAGTGACATATCATCAAATCTTCCAACAACTCTAATTTGTGTCTACTGAAAAGTTTATTTAGAGTAATGAAAACATTGAATACACCAAAGGAAAACCGTCAATGGTCATTAATGATATTTACCTATAAATACAAAGAACATTCAATATGGAGCTAACAACTAATGAACAATCAAATTTATTGCTATCAATTTTCTATGAGATTTCTTTTAATATTCAATTCTTCAATTTTCACATAGTAGATATATGAAAACTAGTCTAGAGTAGTGTCTTTATAAAATTGTGAAATTTCAAAATTCATATTTCTTATAGATGTTCTTTGTTTAGTATGATCTTGATGTCATTGAAATTTTTCTTGAGTCTAGTTTTATATACAACAAGTTTCAGAAACACATTGTATTCTGAAAGTTTCAGGATAGAAACTTGTTGCATATAAAACTATACTTAAGGGACGTTTAAAATACATAAAGATCATGCTCAACAAAGAACATATGATAGAGATATAAATTTCAGAATTTCATACTTGTATAAAGACACTACTCCATACTAACTCTTATGAATTTGATCAAAACTTTTAGAATACCTAAATTTTGAGTTGATTCTCTTTCATTGAAATGTAGACTTCAAGATCTTTCTAATGATAGGTTATTTGCCAAATTTGGAGTTATATTTGAAGAGTTATATGATAATTGAATATTTTACACACTTATTTGAATCTTTTGGGTAATAAATTTAGGACTGTTAGCTAATAAATAATGGGCTTTAATGCTTATTTGGGCTTTGGGCTTTTATTTGGATTTAATTCATTTTCATGAAAAAAATTCCAGATTTACAATGCTTCATTATTTTCACCATAACTTTTGAACTAGACATCGGATTCGCCTCATTTTTGTCTCATATTTCAGATGATTCAAAGGGCTACAAATGTTATGAAGACTCGAAAGGCAAATTCAGTCAAGAGGATGGTCAAACTTGGAGCCGAAGTCAGAGACGTTTTTCTGGATTTTTGGGCCCAAATGTTGTATTTAAAAACTCATTTACCATTTATTTTGTTTTGAGTCATTGTGCAGTCCTAGCCCATTTCCATTTTAGGTTAAGTTTAAGTTAGGAGTAGCCACAAATAGAATAGATTGTTACGTTTTTGGATTGAAGACAGAAGTTTCATTTTCTTTGCAATGTTCTTCGTGTTCTTTGTGTTCTTCTTTTGTTCTTCATTTTTCCCAGTCATGTTCAGCTAAATTTCTCCGGTTAACCCAACATTGATGATTCCATGATTCGTCCAAAGAGCTTGTGCTTAATCGGTAACTTTACTCGTTTCTATTTTCATCTTATTGGATTCAAGTTTTGGAAATAGTTCGAATATTAGATTTAATATTCCGTTTGGTTCATCTCAAGGACTGAGTTCGAACTAGGTTTGAGTGTTGTTGTGCGATAGCACAGTGAGACGCCACTATTCGGACGAATTCTAGGCGATTGTCTAGTAGAGGGATTCTCTGGATGGATGTAGAGATTTCGATTCGTCCAGAACTAAATGCGAGTTCGTTATTATTTTGTTCAATGAAGGAAGTTTCTGGAATCTGAAATGTTGGGTTGATTGATTTTAATATGTCTCTGTTTATTTCGTTTTCAATCTGTTTCATTTCATTTTGTTTCTGTTTATTTCGTTTTTAATTTGTTTAAACCAAAACCCCCCAATTTTACTGTTTCTGTTTCACTGTTGCTGATGTAAACCCATTATGAATTCGTTGGTAAAACGATCAAGGTTCCTCATTATATTGCAAAATTATATTGATCCTGGTTATTTTGGGAGATCACGACAAATCTCTGTCTTATACCAATTAGAAGTTAACCTCAATGCCAAACTATCTATGTTTGGAAAATGGTATTTGAGTTATAATGGATGCACTCAAGTGATAAAACTTCACTTCTAGAAATTTAGCAAGTCACTTCTAAGTAATTGAGAGTGATGTGAGAATCACTCGAGTGATCTATGATCACTTGCGGTGATTTGAAAAATCAATCAAGTGATCTATGATTAAACTAATTTCTTACACTTCATTGGGATTAACTATTCCTAATTATCTCCCACCATACAAAAATTTGATCCTTTGCCCAAGTTTTAGTGAAATTATCAAGATTAAACTTTAGTACAAGTTTTCAAGTAATTAAACTAATTAAGTCATTTCTTCGTCCTTTTCCATAGCATCAGCTTAATTAAACAAATTAAAGTATAGTACCAGTTATTCAACAACGCACCTAGTAGTAGCATACTCGAACCCGTATCCTCTTCCTACAATCAACATAGCTAGCACCACAAATATATCCCACCATTCCTCTCCTGTCGAACACGATAACAAATTCCTAAGGTGTTTGAAAGCCTTCGTCTTGAACATGGTAGCTTGGCGATTCGCTTATAAATCAAAGAGCTAATATTCAATATTCCATATATAATAAGGCCTAAAGCAAGGAATATCAAGGAGCTTATGACAACATATGCTTCCCACATAGCATCATCGATGAAAACTGAATTTGTGACATAGTCCCACCAGAAATTATGCCCCTCTGCCCCATATAGCATATCAAACACTGTCACCCTTTCCACCTTCAGCTTCTTCATCTGACAGGAGATGTCATTGTTCCTTCGAAGTGACATCCGTGCAATCTTTCTTCCATCTTTTGTGCTAAATAAATCAAATAACCAGGTTTGAACCCCCTCTCGTCCATTAGTTTTCCTCTGAGTGCCATCCCCACCAACAATCGACAAAACACCTTGTTTGCTTCAAGGTCCACACTCGACATTCACGCCCATTTCTTTCATCGAAACCACCATCTATAGCTTCATCATCCACCATATCCCTGCAAGTTTTTTACTTTCTGATCGCCCTTTGTTGCCTTTTGTCAAACAAGAGGAACCTATTTTGGGTGTTAAATTTATGATGGCTAAGCAATAGTGCTGTGTTGCGTGGCTTTTGCCTGGGTTAAAATAATATTTTATCCCATTTTGCCTCATTTTCCTATCTTATTTTATTCCTCCCAAACAAAATTTTTTTCTATCAACTCATTTTCTTTTCTAATACGAATCAAATGCATCGAAACAAAATATTTTTTGCTTCATTCCTACATTTTCTTCAATCCAAATAGGCTCTTTGTACTTTCATAATTTTTTCTGCAGAAAATTAAATTGATTTGCCAGCTAATATTATTGGGTGCCATTAGGATTAAAATTTGATGAAATGTTGCGTTTTGATTCGTGACGTGGCGGGTTCATGTAAGAATTCCTCTGTAACCTATGGCTATATATATACACATGGAACTAATGGAATGAAGGAAGATAGAGTATATAGAAAAATAAAAATGGATCTAGATTAATGCACATAATCATTATTTTTTTTTTTGTCAGAAACATAATCAAGATCTTTTTTTTATATATCTGGCACATAATCAATATCTTTAATAACATGTTAATTTTCATTCCTGAATCAAAGGAAGAAATGATAAACTTGTAAATTCATTTAAAACAAATTAAGCTAATGCGGCAAACCCTTAAATGCTATATAAATTGAATGTAAACATACGTTAGGCCCTTTGAATGAGAAAGTATTTATCTATGAACATATAGAACTAAATAAAAGTTCCTATTCTACTGCGATATTTATTAAGGTGATAATCAATATATTTTGTACTGTGGATTTATGATAGATAAAATTTTCATTTTATTTAAATAATTATTATGAGTATAAATTTTAATACTTATGTAATGTAAGCGCCACTTTTTTTTTTCTAGTTATATACATATAAAATAAAAATAGACAAGTAGAAAATATGAAAATTTTAATCCTTAATTTATTTATTTAATTTTCCAATTATAGGAGTACAACATATTTATGATTAATTTAATAAAGTGTTGACTTTTGCATTTTTGATCCGTAAACTTCAACTTTTAAATGATTCAAGCAAGTAATCAAGGCTGAAAGATTAAAGGAAAAATTAAATGTTATTAAATATGTTGGGGGTATCAATAGGAAAAATCAATGAAAATAAAAACAAAATCCCAAAAATTAAGTATATCCATCTTCCTCTCAAGACTATATAAATCCATCCTTTTCTATAATTCATTCCCATTCTTCTCTCCATTGTAATGAATGGAAAAAGGACGGCAACAGACCCCCCGGGGGGAGATGGAGAGAAAACCAGATGCTATTATTTATTTAAGGGAAAATTGATTACAGGGCCCAAGGAAGCAAAATAATTACAAAAAAGGCCTAAGAAACATTCACATGAGGCCTTTTCTGGCATTTTTTCAAAAAGCGTTAGCAACTACATCAGTAGCGGTTAACAACTATATCAGTCCCCGTTAACAACTAAATCAGTCTAATTAACAACTACATTTTAACAACTACATCTGTAGCAATTAGCAACTATGTCCGTACACTTTTTTTTGAAAAAATGCCAGAAGGGCCTTTTCTGGCATGTGAATGTTTCTTGGGCTTTTTTTGTAATTATTTTACTTCCTTGGGCCCTGTAATCAATTTTCCCTTTATTTAATACCAGGGTCGACTTTTGCATTTTTAATCATAAACTTCTACTTTAAAAGAATTCGAACATGGGAACCCTGTAATCAAGGCTGAAATATTAATAAAAAAAACATTAAATACGTTGGGCGTATTAATAGAATTAATAGAAGAAATCATCGAAAATCCAAAAATAAAAAAATCCCAAAAATGAATTATATTCTTCTTCCTCTCAAGACTATATAAACCCATTAGGTCGTTCTCTTACAAGAGCACACAAACCATACACTTACATTGTTGTTTTGTTTTCTCAGTTCTAGATGAATAAGCAAGGCCTATTATTTGCTATCCTCTTGTGTTGTTTTGTTGCTGCACAAGCTGATCCTATTTTTGATATCCTCAAATATGGTGCTTCTGGGAATGGCCAGACTGATGATTCACAAGTAAGTATTTTATATGATGCAAATATCACCATTCTCACCATTTTTATCTCATTACTTTTTCATTTTTTGTACTAGTCAAAATAATCCCTTCAAATCTACAGATATAAGATGATTTCCTGAAAAAAATTTGGTTCATAATATAGATAAGTCATTTCACGGGTCATTAATAACCTTTATTCAAATATTACCTCTATAGATTTATTCTAAGATTTAAACTTAAATTCTAATACATTATTCCTCTATGCTATGATAAATTTCATATCAAATTACTTTTTGTACTTTACATGAACTCTGAATTACATCTCATTTCTCAGATTTTATGCAATGCACGAGAGTACATTAAGATTAGTAAATTAAACTTATTTTAGTCATTATCTTGATTATTAATATTAATTAATTGTATTCTATTGGGTAATTAATTTTGATCCATGTGGGAATTTGTGGGAAGGCTTTTGTGAAAGCATGGAAAGATGTTTGTGAAGCAAGGAATGGCTATCCAACACTTCTGGTGCCTAAGGGAAGAACCTTTCTTTTGCAACCTACAGTTTTTCAAGGTCCTTGCAACTCTCCATCCGTTAATTTTAAGGTAAGTGATGGAATCAATAATTAAAATACAGTCATATTTAAAAACGTAAATGATATTTGTGTTTATAAGATTATACAATATACTATTTTTGGTCCTTATTATAAAATATTTTTCTCTGCTTCACCGAAACAAAAAAACATAGTTGATTGATTAACTCTATTTTTTTTAAAAAAAAAAAATCTGTTCTACTCATTTAAATAATAAATTTTTTATTTTTTTTATTATATTATCTCTCATAGCTAATAATTTTAAACAGGACCGATTTTGGAAAAAAAAAAAACCATAATTAATATCCTATCATATAACTTATAATAACGATAATTCATATAGGGAAAGGTTATAGTAGAGATCAAATAATATGCACATATCAATCATAGAATATGATTATATGTCAATGTTCCAAGTGTCGTGTTGGTGGAGGCTGAACCCCTCCCACACGACACGTGTTCAAA
Source organism: Acacia confusa (assembly GCA_037074495.1). NCBI lineage: Eukaryota > Viridiplantae > Streptophyta > Magnoliopsida > Fabales > Fabaceae > Acacia > Acacia confusa. Next base: position 29,577,558 of record CM073504.1, read on the forward strand.
TCTAACATACCTTATCAATATAATTATATATGGGATGGCAGGTTCGAGGAACTCTAATGGCTCCAAAAAGAGTCAATGTTTGGAAATGGACAAGCAGTGATAGAGGGGCATGGCTTCAATTTTCATATATAAAAGGACTCGTTTTGGATGGAAGAGGACTTTTTGATGGCCAAGGTGCCCCATGGTGGGACTGTTTCAAAAAATCCCAATGTCATGATCGCCCACGTGTAAGTTCCATATCGTACTCCTTGAATAAATTATATATTTCCTAAATTAATATTTGAATTTTATTAAAATTGTTAATAAATCCATTTTTTTTTAATCTATTGATTATGAGTAATTTATGTAGGCTATATCATTTCATGCATGTGAGAGGCTTAAAATTAACAAGGTAAGTGTGATTAACACCCCGGGAGGTCACATATCCTTAAGTGGTTGCAATGGATCTATTGTCTCTAACATCAAACTCCTCGCCCCTAAAGATAGCCCTAACACCGATGGCATTGGTGTCTCCGGCTCATCCCACGTCACAATCCGAGATTCTACCATGAGAGTTGGTAATTAACTAACTAATTATTAACTAATCGCTTTTCTTAACAAAGAAAAACTTACTTATTTCTCATTTATAAAATCATTATAACTCTAGAAAGAGATATAGGATTCTCCAAGAAAAAGAAATTTAAAGATCCAACGTGTCGAGTTGATCCCAAATTTTTCTATAAAACTAGAGTGGCTTCTACTTATTATCCTAATCATATTTCATTCTTATTTGTGTTCCTCTTTTGTTGAAGGTGATGACTGCGTGGTCATTAATGGAGGTTCCTACATGAATATTAGTCGCATCTTCTGCGGACCTGGTCATGGCATAAGGTGATCTCACATCACAACCCCACTTTTCATTCATTAATATATACAAGAAATTGACATGTGTTTAATAAATAATCTCTGGTGTGCGTTGGTGAATATACATATTCAGCATTGGAAGCTTGGGATTTGGGGGAACTTATGGCGCAGTGGAAGAGATTTATGTCAGAAATTGCACCTTCATCGGATCTTCAAATGGAGCAAGAATCAAGACTTGGGAGGTAAAACACATAAACCTAATAAAACTATTGTTAACTGCAAAACTTCATAACAATGACGATTCAATATTACAAAAAAAGAAAGAAAGTTATAACCTGAACAGTTCAGGTTGGTAGACTCTCTCTATGCTGATAAGCAATTAAGACCAAAGGTCGTTTCAACTTGAACTTGCAAATATAATCCCCAAAAATCAGCTATTGTTTTAAAAAAATTAATCTTTTAGTCCCTATAATTTTAACTTGATTGTAATTCAACCTACACACTTTGAATCCATACAACTCAATCCTTCAAATTTAGACTCATACGTAATATTATTTATCACTTTTTTTCTATATGTTTCTATTCTTTAATTTACTTAACCTAAACTATATTTTACTTAATTGTTATTGATATTGTCATTCGAAAATAACTATAAGTACATGAATTTTAGAAAGAAATTTACAATACAAGTGAAAATACACACACACACACACGGCACACACAAAGAAAAAAGAAACCCCTTAATCATTTCGATTCTGTTTCTAATCTTATTTCCCAGTTTTTCTCTATGCTTAAATTCTTTAATCTACTTATAAACCTAACCTATTTTTACTTAATTAGTAATTAAAATTCTCATTCAATCAAGTTTTGACCAAATACTATTATGTTACACTGTTCATAACAGGGAGGATATGGGTATGTAAGAAAGGTGACATTTGAGGACATAGTAGTGCAAGATGTTCAGACCCCAGTTCTAATTGACCAACACTACGGTTCATATCATGCAACATCTGACAACCAAATGGCTGTTAAAATCAGTGACATCACATATAGGAATTTCCGAGGAACTTCAGCTTTTGAAGAAGCAGTTAAATTGATGTGTGACAAAAATGTAGGATGCACCAACCTTGTGTTGGACGATATCACAATTACGTCTTCTGACCCTAAAATGAAGACCAAGGCCACCTGCTCCAACGCTCATGGCTCAAGTTCTGCTTCCAATATTCCTCAAGTTTCATGCCTTCTCAAGTGAGCCTTTTTCTTTTAGGGTTCATTTTGAACTTGATTTCTTTAGAATACAGATATTTTAACCTATGTTTCAGATGAATATTAGTAAGAGCTATGAGCCCCAACTCTTCAAGGATATCAATCCTGTTTACAAGGATATTTGCAGTCATTAGTTAAGGTTATATGGGAAAAGAACAAAGCTACACAGTTATATAGATGAGGGAACATTTTTGGGTTACAAATTAATTAAACATTTCCTTTTACAAAAAATATCTAAAGATGTATGAGATTAAGATGATGCCAAACTTGTAACAAAGTCTGCATCTGAAATGTTTCAAAGGCCAAATCCAGTCTCACGTACCCAAGGGTACTTGGTCTAATGGTTGACCGGATAAAATACAAAGTGGGCAAACAAAGATCGAATCCTAAGTTGTTCAAAAAGACCCCTAGGGAGAGGCATCTTAAAGCCTTGATCCAGATTTGTTAGTTACTTGGATATATTGTAATGGGATAAAATAAGCATCAAACACTGAGTGGTACAATTCAACGCTTAGAATACAAAAACCCAGCCTCATGCACCTTTGTCAGTCTTTAGTCATAGCAGAAGGAGATTTCGTTTGAAACAGATTATGACAGATATAACAACTTAATTTTTAGAAAAATGATGATTCAGAAATATAATGATAACGAAAAAAAATATTATCATTTTTAATTTATACATAAAATTTAAAAGAATTTTATATTTTTTAGGATTTTGTTGATCCATGTTCGTAAAGATTCGACTAAGTTTTATGTTGGCTATCGAGGGCCTAACACAACTCTTTTCCTTAATCTCGGCTTGAGACTAGCTATAAAACATAGGCGAAGTAATTTATGATTGAAAATTACTTGGTAAAGTAAAATGGAAATTTTGTCGTACTACTATTATTGGGCCATTGATTTATGGTAGTGAATGTTAAGCTTTGAAGGGGCTATGAGCACAAAGTTGGGATTGGCTAAGATGAGAACGTTGAGAAGGATGTTTAGTCATACATAGAAAGATAAGATTTGTAATAAAATTATACGAGAAAGGTTGAAGTGGCACCTATGGAAGAAAGAATTGTAAAAAATCGTTTGAGGTGGTTTGAACATGTACAAAGAAGGCTATTGGATGCACTAGTGAGGATGGTAAATCAAGTTGTTTAGAGCCCGGTTAAAAAGGTAAGAGGAAGGCTGAAGAAAACGCTCAATAAGGTTATTGAGCGAAATCTCTTAGCTAACAATTTATCAGAGAATTGGTTTTTGACAAAGCTCAATGGTGTCATTCAATTCATGTAATTGACGCTACCTAGTGGGATCAAGACTATGTTGTTGTTGTTGTTGATATTTTCTAGTTCAATGAGATGAAAAAATTACAAGACATAGTAATCAGGATTCACGCATCTCTAGAACATTATGATGAGACTATTATACATGAATTACTATAAAAGTCCAATTGTCGAGTTCAAATCTTTTTGTTTTTTTCTTTTAGGGAAATTTCCATTTAAGTCCATTTGAAATATTTAAATTCTAAATCAAGCCTGCACTTTGAACAAATATGTAGACCTGATTAGGGATTTCTGAATCTATTAATTTAACTAAGGGGTAAGGTATAAAAATACACATGAGTTTTTTCCCAGAAGCGTCCAACATCATGTGCTTTTTTTGAAGCAAAAATACTCACGTGGTTATCATTTTGGAGTAAAAGTCACATCTCACTGTTAAATCACTGTTCATCATGATGAGAGAGAAAGAGATTAAGTGAACAGTAACTTAACGGCAGTAAACAGTGACTTAACGGTGGGATGTGACTTTTGCTCTAAAATAGTAATCACATGTATATTTTTGCTCCCAAAAAAAACATGTGGTATTGGGCGTTCCTGGAGAAAAAGCTCATGCGTATTTTTGCTCTTTAACCCTTTAACTAATATGTCTTTTTGCTATTTTTTCTGCATCGCATTTTTTTAAGTAGAGTCTCCGTCTCAGTCGCTCCCCAACTCCCCTCTCTCCCGTCCTGAGATCTCTTGGGTAAATAATAATATTAAAAACTAATATTGGTGATCAATTAAAGGCCTTGATCTTGCTGCTTTGTGGCAGCTAATACATATGGAGCTTGTTTTCCATTTAAAATGAATTTGCTAATTCTTCGAATTGATCTCAATGAGTGAAGGGTTCGCTCATTGGGATAAGAATTAAATACATATGGAACCTTCGATATCGAATTCATAAACGAGCTGGCATTCTTTCGAATTGATCTTTCATCGAATTCTTATGGACCCTTTCATCGAATTCAATACTTATGAATCCTTTCATCGAATTCAACACATCTGGACCCTTCCAATAAATCGATGAATTGTATTAACAGTAAGGAAGGAAATCCCAAAACAGTATCAGGAAGAAAAATATTAAATGGCGATGCTGAAGAAACTAAGAAAGATGAGGTAGACTAAAAGTTGAGATTCCAATAATTACAACTATTAGGGTGAAAGAGAAATTGTTAGAACTTACCTTTCAGTGTTATTGTAAGTTGAGATCCCAATTATTCAAATGATTCAAAGAAGCATAGATTCTTAGGGTTAAAAGTATATGCGAATTTACAAATTAAAACTCTTCATTTTTAACTGATTAAGGGCATTACGTTGTTTCAACAACATTTTGAAATCCCTAATTAGGACTCACCGCTTGATTAAGAATTTGTTGAAAATGTAGGTTTAAATTTTAATTTTGCTATTTTGGAAGGATTTAATTAAAATTCTCCCCTTTTTTTTTTACAAGCACATATATTCTCTTATTAGAGACGATTTTATTCAAGTGTCAAATTTTGGAGACTAAATATATGGATATTTCTCTTGCAATAATTGACAACTAGGTTGTGAGAGACTGGCATTGTGTTAGACCTAATCCCCATTGACTAAAATCTTATTCTATTATACTTTGTATCGCATTCATTTTTCATATCTCTTCTTTGATTTCATGATGATCTCTCAACAATAAATTTTTTCATCTATTCTTCCTCTCACTTCTTTCAAGATTAATAATAATAAATAAATTTGAGTTAATCACAATACACTAATAATTTATAAATTGAATAAATAAATTTAGGATGATCCCAAAAAAATACCACTTGAATTTTAAAATTCTAAATAGATGATTTAACAACAAAACGAGTTGTCAATTACTTTACTATTCTTATTGATCTTATTATTGTTGTTGTCAATAGTTTAAGTGATATTTTTCTGTCATTTTCTCAATAAATTTTTATAGATAATTTAATAAAATTGAATTATTAGATTTTAGACTAAAAATATAATTGATTGGCATTATCCAAAAAATAAACATATTTTGAGCTATAATTATGCAAGATACTGTCCAAAAGTAAACTTTCAAAAAACTATTTATATTATGATATACTACGTACATTTTGATTCGCTGTGATATATTTACGTTGATTCATATATTTAAATTATTAACTTTTCACTTCTTTTTTTCAAATTATTTCATAATCGAATCCAATGATGATCTTTCTAATAAGAGTACGAAATCATTATGGATCAATCCTTTGTCTCTCGTTCTTATTCTAGTATTAGAAATATTATTTTCAATCAAATTTGAATTTGTTCGATTGGAACTTGAACCAATCTACTTCATTTTTATTTGCTTATTTTACTTCCTTTTTAATTTCCTTCCATAATTGATCTTGTGGAATTTGACTCATTTTCTCATTTAAAGTACATCATAGGCAAGGTAGGTTAACCCATCATCCAAAGATTATTCAAGAGTCAAGACTAACTAAACCATCTGATGGCCAGAGGCTGAACAAAATGATGAACAAAGGCCCAGTCAACCACAATTGGCTGAGGCCTCTATTATTTATAGATATAAACAGTGTACAAACAATGTATAGAGTATCACCTACTACACCTAATTGGAGTTAGGCCCAAAACATAAGATCGCACAACACTATACAGTACACGACATAGAAATACAACACTAATATTCTAACACTCTCCTTCAAGTTGGCCATACAAGTTCATGGTTCCTAACTTAGACAAAATTCTTTCACAATCAACTTTACCTAAAAGTTGAGTTAACAGATCCGCTATTTGTTCTTTGGAGGCCATGCTGCAAAGTTATAACATCCTCTACAAATTTCTCACGAACAAAGTAAAAGTGACAGTCTATGTCAATATGTTTCATACGTTCATGAAATATCAGGTTACTAGCAACATGTGTAGCTACCGTACTATCACAAAAGACCCCAACTGATTGCAAACCCTTGACATTCAAGTCTTCCAATGGCCTTGTCATCCAAACAATCTCAAAAACAACGGCATATAATGGTCAATATTCGACTTCGGCTAAAGATGTTCAAACTGCACGCTGCTTCTTTGATTTCCAACACAATAAAGATCCTCCAAACTTGATAGTATAGCTTGTCACTGACCTCCTAGTATCGGGACACGTAGCCTAATCGGAGTCTTACATGAAACTCCAAGCTAAGATGCAATCCTTGTAACATCCCAAATTTCAGGTTCAAAAATCGTGTCGGTCGACACTTAGTTTTAAGAAAAACAACAGAGTTTGAGATGCTACAACTTAGAGTACTGCGGAAATTGTTAGCGTGCGCTAAGATCCGGACAACGAGTATCTGATATAAAAATGCCCAAACATATGATGATGCCCGACATAAGCTGATATATTAAATATCCCGAAGGAATATTCATGTGATATAATTTACAGAGGTTTGAATACATTTCTCTCATAAAGAAAGTTTTAAACTAAACCCATAACTTGGAACCTAACATCAGTTAATTAAACAGATTGGCCAGGTAGGGGTCTATCATGGGGGCCTCACCGACTTATACGGCGACTGATTGGCTTCTCACATATATTAACCCAGCCTTAGACACCAAACTGTTCAAAGTAACTTTGTTAAATTCGTGCCAGAAGCTAAGTCCTAATAACTTCTACCGACCTTTGCCTTTAACCGCTGCCTCTTCACGGCTCTATCTACCGACGCCTTCTCCATCCCGGTTTCTTTCCTGTACTATTTATTAAGACTGAGGTCCAATGTCCATTGGACCTCAGGTAACGGTTAACCTCATGCTTATGTAAACAGTATATGACAGGTATCACAATAATATATTCACAATTATAACTTTCAAAAACATATCAGCAAGTAATATAACACAGCCATTGCAATATGTATGTTACCCAAGTTTGCACATAACCAGTGCCATGATGGCCTATCGTGTCCTCAACGCTAGGAAAACTCAACGGTGTTATCAAGACTATAACCCGTATACAACTCAAATCCATGAGCAATTTCAAAACAGAGTATCAACATGTGAAAACAATTATCATATATAACCATACCATAAGCATAAGTGTTAATGTTACAATACGCGTCCGTACCTTTTACCGCATAGTCGTCAAACATCCGACCTTTGATTCCAGCTTTGGACTTCCCGGATATCCTAACATATCACCATATCACTTAGAATAACATTCTAAGAGATATTTCCATCTCTATTTACCATTCTACCCTTGATGGCTTTATTACAATTTTGCCCTTACATTTCTTCAAAAACGTGGTGCAGCATTTTTTGGGCAGATTTTTCGGTAACTTTGAAAAATCATAACTAATTCTAGAAAAATCAAAATGAGGATCCGTAAAATTTTCCGGAATCCTTGAGAAGTCTAGTTTTGAGGAAAAATACTGAAACTTACCCAGAATTCATGGATAATTCTCAGATTTCACGTTTTTAAATACTGCCCAGAATTTCGCACAGAAAACATTGCCTAACTTCTGAGATTTTTATCTTTTTGCACAGAGCTTCAAATGATACACTCTTTATAGATTTAGAAAGCCCTAGACATCTACTTTCACCATGAATTTTCTCAGAATTTTAGAACATCATCTTCATCATAAAATACTGACGTTGTTACCCCTGACTCCAGAAATCACTGTTTGAGGAAATTTCGCCAGAGCTTCACTATTTTGATCCTAATCTTCCAAAAATTTTGATATAACTTCTTCTTCATCAATTTTTCGAAATGAATGCAATGGAAACCATAAAAACATGAAAATAAAACTGGATTTGGAAGATTAATGATCAAAACAACATTTCTAGCATTTCTATCTTATAAACTATGAACTTAAATTAAAACTAAAAACTCTCTTACCTCTTGAAGAACACTTGCCTTCTAATTCCTGAAGCTCCTCACTCTCTCCCTCTTCTCTATGTTTTTCGGCCTTTGCCTTGAGTTTGGGTGAGGAATTTGTGTTGCTAAAGGCTTCTATTTATAGCCAAAAGAAGGAGTAGTCACCAAGAAATTCCTACTTGATCTTGTCCATTGAGTTTTTCTTGGAGAAGAGGCATAAATCCTAGCCCTCCACCTCACCAAAACCGTCCTCCTCCTTCCTTCTTCAACAAGTTCCCTTGCTTCCTCCCCAAGTTACCTTAATTACTCCCAAATGCTAATTTAGTTAGGTCTAAGTTGATGTTTTAATTCAAAATCCAATTTCACTTTTGAAATCCTAATTTTATGATTAGATTTATGGTGATTTTTAATTCCCAAAATACTTAGGTATGAATCTTAAAAGTAACCGAAAATAACTTCGGGAATAGCCAAATCGAAGCTCATAATTCACTGAGTTCAAATATGTATTTATCTATAATACTTAATTCCAATATTTCAAGTTATGATTTAATTTCTATAGGTTCTCATCTAATTTTATTTAATTACATCACTTTCTTGCTCTCCAAGTTTTAAAAACTTGGTTCCTAAGTTTGCTCAATCTTCTTCCATACTCTTTGACTTATTATTTTCCCTAATTCTTGAAAAATTCGTCCCCCTCCCCTTAATTTTAATTATGCAATTATATTTTTAATTCTCTCACATGACTAAGGAAGGTAATTCTCCCATTGGTCCATGTAGATTCCGGATTCATGGTTAATATAATTTAATTCTTCCATTTATTTACCATTAAACAAGAATTTTCGTCCCATAGAGATTAATTAAGAATAATTAGTTAAGTCTTAATTTTAATCTCCAATATAGTGTATTAGGGATTACTAGGCTTGAATTTAACAAGATTTCTAATTAAATTTTGATAATTACAACTCCTTGTATGCTAATCAATATCATTTGGTCTTAAATTATGACATTAAAAACTTAATCATTAACTCATTTCAAAAATTAATAGAGTACCTCAATTATTGCAATTTCACTTGCCCAATAATTGTTACTAATTTCCTCTAATTGATTTTATCATCCTCTGATGATTTTAAGTGCTTAAAATGGTATAATTTCTATAAATTATAACAATTTAATTAAAAATTTAGAGACAACATACTCTTCTATTTTAATAAATATTTAGTTGCCTCTTAGGATTTATCATAACATTCTCAGGGTATTTTATGACCCACAAATTCACTTAGGGATTTTTAGCTCTTTATTTAGTCTAATTTTATAAGAAATCACCTTAAAAGATAAGGTAATTATTTTACTAGTTTTGAGACCACAAATTCACCTATTGTAATAGGTGTCATTTATCAAAATTTAATATTTACATGTATTATGAAAATTGGGTATTACAATCCTGAACTCAAGAGGATCCCCAAACTTGGATTCCCTTTGAAATAACTAACGACTGTAACAGCTGCCTCCGTATGAGTTTTTCGAGGTGCACTCAAAAATTGCCCCCATGTCTGCACAACAAAAGCGATATCAGGATAGTCTGCTTGCTAGTCGTCTATAAACCATTAGATTCGGTAGAAGAGGATCTTGTTTACGGGACAACCTATCTATTGTTAAGTTGCATGCCCTTCCTAGTAACTGTACGATCATCATTCCTCCTACAGTAGGTAGGGTAACCATTCTCATCAAGCAGCATATGTTCTAAATATCTTTTTAGGAAGTACTTTGAACTTCTATCGTCATTTATGCAAGGCGCATTTCTGTTGGAAGATCTGCAAGGCCCATACACCATGTTGTTGGTGTTTATTGGCCTTTTGCTGTTGTCTCTCGCCTCTTTTAACCCTACCTTCCCTTCTTTCCTCGGCTGACAATCTGACATTTTGCTTCATGAGAACTGAAAGTGGCTTGGCTGCACTTAATCCCATATCCCATATCTGAAATGAGGTTTAAAGTATATTTCCTTTGACATAGAACGATTCCTTTCTTTGATCTTCTCACTTACAAGCCAAGAAAGTTCTAAGATGGCCCAAATCCTTCATCTTAAGTTGTTGTGCATATGTTCTTTTAACTCATTTATCTGCTCCAATGTTTTCCCTGCCATCACTAAATCATCAGCCAACGCCAAAGTTATGTCATCCTTAGTTTGGTTTATGAAAATGAATAATCATATTTACTTTGCCTAACCCCCTTGTATTTCTACCTGTGTGAGCTTAGCATTCCATTGTTGGGATGCTTGCTTGAGTCTATACTGGGATTTGTGCAATTTGCAAACTTTATTTGATCCAAGAGAGTCAAATCCCTGTGGTATCGTCATATACACTTCCTAATTGAGGCCTGCTTGCAAGAATGCATTATTGACATCCATTTGAAATAGATGTCAATTATGCATAGTTGTCAAAATTACTCTCATAGTGGCCATTTTTACATAAGAGGAAAAGGTCTCAAAGTAATCTATACATTTTCTTTGACTGTAACCTTTTGCTACTAGTCTTACTTTATACCTTTCAATCCCACTATAGGATGCATACTTTACTTTGTATACCCACTTTCAATCTCACTATATGGTACAGTAGGGATTTTGTTCATCCACCTCCTCCTCCTACTTAGTCATTTCACCGCCTCCTCTACCACTTCATCTAAGCAACTTCTTCAGCAGCTTTGTGCGAGGGTGGATCATATTGACAGACACCTCCAAATATTGATTGAGTTGCTTCACACTGGCAACAGCAAGCTTAACCTTGCACTCGACGCCAATGACGTCAAGTACAATTTTTTTGACGACCCCACCTCTTCCTTTTTCTCTTTTGCCTCTAGTGATAAGGAGTAAGATTGAGGTTTATTTTTTTTGTTATGTAATATGTTTTATAATGTATGTACTAATGCTACCCTCGATTGAGCAACATAAAAAATATATTATTAATGACAAAATATTTTAATTTATAATCTTCATCTTGTTCGATCTTGCAAATCTTGATCACATCTCTTTTATCTTTGTTCTGCTTACACACACACACACACACACACACACACACACATATATATATATTCATGTTAATCTAAACTATCATTTAAGTCTTGATTGGTGTAGATATTGTTCACTTTTTATTTAGACCGGATATTATGAGAATCCGGTTTCATAATTATTATTTAAACCACATTTCAAATATGACTGGTGTAAATACTTGTATTTCAACTTCTAAAATGTAACTTATCATCATATCTCATCAGTATCATGTAAAGCATTTGGGCATCAATCTTGTTTATAAATACCAAGGAGCCTTTAGATTCTAAATTCAAATTCAAAAGTTTCTTTCTACTCCTCTCTTTCTTGTTTGAGTATCAACACTTCTACTTATGCAAATGGCAAGATCAAAGTGGCAGCACTCCCCCTCTCCCCCTCCAACGGCAACAACTAATGGTTCCTTTTCATAGCCTCCTCTACCTTTGATGTTGGAGAAAATTACTGATGCTATCTTTTGTCTCCAGGGCACCGTGTTGGATGTAATGGCAAAGCAAGATCACTTCTCTAAATGACTAGAAGAGGAGGTGGTGGCGTTGAAAGACATCACCGACTGTTTGATCTAGGCATGGCAAGTCTTTTGGAATGATGATGATCTTCTGAAGGCTTGGGTTTCAAGAACCCCCATTATTGTTATAATATTTTGATGTAAATTTTGATTTCACGAAAGTATATTGCCACCTTTAGGTAGTGATTAATGAAAATGTTTTTGTATGTCTTTTTATGTTTCTTGTTGATGATTATACTCATCTATCTTGTGTTATTAACATATTTTGGTGAAAAAGTTTCAACCTTTAGGCGAATGTTCTTGTTTCTAAAATTTTATATGTTATAAAAGTTACATTTTAGATCGAATGATTGGACAGACAGTGTCGTTTAGAATTAAAAATATTTTTAAAATATTGACACAAGTCTCTAATGAGAACCAATGCAGAAAATGTTATGGACATCGATCATTAATGAGAACCAGTTTAGAAAGTATTGCCTTGAGTATATATACCCACCTTCAAACTCAGTCTTCATCTCTAGCCTATCTTAGTCCTAGCTCTTCATCTCTCTATCGTCATCGTTTTGCTCTGGCATTTTCTAAGAATCGTTGCTTTTCACAAATCATCGATAGATGTTTTCTGTAGCGTTTTTTAGTGTTCTATTATGTTATATTTTCTTGCATAGAAGTTTTAATCATTGTATTTGACAAACCCTCAATTCTCCTTTTTGTTCTTTGTTGAAACCCTAATTGACAGTTCAGTTGTTTTTCCTTACATCTCCATCGATTTTTTTTTTTGTTTGGTTGCGAAAAATATTTGCAATTTTATATGAAAGTTTATATTTTTTCTGCTGGCTATATATTTTTTATGGTTATTTTAGTTATAGAAACACAAACGCTCACTCCTTTTCTTTCTATTCAGAGACAGTGATGCTTATGCCTTTTTGTTCTTACACCTTTTATCATCTTCGTAATGTACAAACACCTTGTGTTCTCTTACCACCATATATATCACAAGGTTGAACCTGCAATGAAAATGGACATACAAGGTTTTTGTATATTACAAAGAGGCTAAATTGATGTACAAGTTGTGCTTTATCAATATTGCAAAGAGGCTAAATAGACCAGATTTTCATGTGTGAAAAGTGTATGAAGAGGCCAGTATTGTTTCATTTGTTGCTTTAAGTTGGGTTTTTTTCTTTTCTTTTATAGCTATCACTTGTGCTTTTTAACCATGATCTAACATGTAACTCCGTGTAATTAAAAATAGGAGATCAGATGCATGCCAGCCCTTCCTTCCAGAGGTATAAATAACATTCCTTTGTGATTTTTCCTTATTGTATGTTATTTATGTGATACAAGAAAATTTACAAACCGATACACATATATTAATTGATCTTGTTTGCCATGTCTTTGTTCTTTTATAGTTTTTTTTTCTTTGGACGCCCTCTCCTTAAAGGGGCTTAGATTATTATTGAGTGTTACATAGGAGTGCCATTTGTAATTTTAACCTTAACATGTGGGAGATGTAGATGTGTGGGTTTTTATTGTAGACCATCCTTAGAGTCAAATGCTGCTACCCTTGGATTTGGTGCCAGGCTTAATAATCTTAGGCATTTTGGTTCTTTTGAGGTTTCAGATAGAGTATGGCTATAACCTACCTCAGTTTTAGGTGATAAGTGTAGAATATCTTATTTAATGAAGTTAGGTACTAACATAGTTGATAAACAAACTTGAGAATTCTGTTTTATATGGTTGAATATGGCCTTGTGTGATATGGTCTTGATTGATGTGGAAATCAAAGTGAAGACCAATAATAAGGAGCTACCCAATTGGGTGGAGTTACTAGTGACAGGTTGATGATTAGGAGATCTAAATTAGATAATGAAAAAGGTAGGGGTGGTAAACTAGTCTTGAAAGGAAAATTTGTTGAACTGGAAAACCTAGTGATAATTGGGAAAATCAACTTTTAAATGAGTGATGAATTGTTATAATCAATGTCAAGTTAGTTATGTGTAAACAAATTTGTCATTCCAAGCCTAGATGACTAGCCCTATGTTTTTCATCCTCCAATTTAGAGTTATTAATCCTTATCCTATCACTAGTATTTTCACCTGGTCAATTATTACTTACTTATTATTGGCCTTCAGTTTGGTTTCCTTCTCGACCAAGATTTCCTCACGAGATCATATTCACACATATAAAATCTATTTATCATACTTTTTATATTAACTCTGTTAAACTAAGTTTCATTCAATAAGAATGTTGTCCTTTACCACCTGAGACTAGGGTAGGGCAGAGCTAGAGCTAGGAATCAGAGTCGACCCTTGAAAGGCCAAGGTCTAACAAGGCCGACCCTCCAGGGCCTAGAAGAAGAAAAACACATGTTTTTTGAAGTTCCGCCCAAGAGCACCAGGGTCAGGGCCGCCCTCCAAGGCCCGAAAATTACTATTACATTTTAACTATTTTTCGTCCGTTTTTTTCCAAAAAAATATGATTAGTAAAATACAACAATTAAAGTTTTAATTTATCAAATAAATATTATCAACATTAATATTTAAGCAACACAAATTATCCAACAAATGAATACATTCATCAGTTCGTAATCAAAAGCAAACTACTGTCTACAATCCACTACTGTCCACAAATAAAACACAAAATATAAGAAGCGTACCACTAACAGCAGATGACTACACATCGTCTTCATCACTATCATCAATGTCAAAGATATTTGATTGTGCTTTACTAACCGCAGTAGACTCTGCTTTATGGGTAAAAATATCATGTATTTGAAGTGCCTAAGCCCAATTTCAACTTCAGTAAAAAAAAAAAAATTATGCAGGGCCTAATGGGCTGGCTCGTGGCCCTCCAGGGCCTGAGGCCCTACAGGGCCAAGTTCGTTTATCTCTTCAAATTTTTAGGCTCGGGCCTTGAAGGGCCAAGGCCTAAACGAGATGGCCAGACGGGCTCGACCCGATTTCCCGGCTCTAAGCAGAGCCATTTCATATTTGGGGTTCAGAAAGATCAAAATGCATAAGTATGATAACTTAGCAACCAATTTATGGGTAGCCACATTCAACTATAGGGATGCTCACAATATAAATCATGCTTCATTAGCACACATCAAATGTTGGGTCTGAAATTGTATCCACTCAATCCAACACTCAATAATTATCTGACTCCTTTAGAGGTAGGGAAAATGCAAGCAAAAAAGGTAGATCTTAAAAAAATACCAAAATCAAGATTCACTAATTATCTAAAAATATAGGGGGTTGGATTGATGGTTATTAGTTATATTTATTTTTTATGTCAATTTCATTTTTGTTTTTAGGGTTGTCTTTGTCTATATAATTTATATTGCATAATATAGCTTTTACATATGATAATAATATCCAATAGGGTTTATGTGAAACATAATAACATATACGATGTTTTTTTTAAAAAAAATGCCCACATTTGATATTGTCAGGTCTAAAAGGTGGCCATTTTTTTTATTACAAATTAAAATCTTTTAACGCTAGTCATCTAATTAACTGGTTTGAAAAGGTAACTTTTAAGACCAGTTGTATGTTTGGTCTTAATAATGACAGACTTTTTATACCAGTCAATACAAGACCTGACTTAAAACCAATCTTAAAAAGTTATTTTTATCTAGTTTTAAAAGCCTTTTTTTACATATACCTAAATAAATATTTACATTCTAATGCAACATTTATTTATTTATTTATTTTGTAAGTGTAACATCCCAAATTTTGAGACATGGAGTTTCAAAATAAGACTGAAACAAGAAGGCTACTAGGCTGGTAAGAATCCAAAATCTTAAGCTTATTATGAGGATAAACTTAAGATAATTAGTAAAATTATCTTGGACTCGGGGAAAAATTATGAAATATTATTTTTGGAAGATATGAAAATATTAAAAGGGGATTAACTATGAAAATTTGGTCTAAATGACATTTAGGGCCTATTTTCCCCACTACTACAAAATTTGAATACTACTTCCCCAAAAGACGTCCTTATTTTAAAAAAGGAAGTACAAAGTATAGGCGAAGACTTATGGCACCCTAAATTTACATTCAGGACGCAAATTATTAATTTTAAGCGCCCTAAATAAGTTTAGGGCACCTAAAATATATTTTAGATTCATGATGCGACCTTGGGAATTATTTTGGCGCGAGTTAAGTGTGTTATTTTTGTTTTTAGGCGTCCTGGATTAATCTAAGGCCGCCTAAAATGTGAAAAAATTTAATTGGGATTTTTTTTTTGGGGATTAATCTGGATTAAGAAAAATATTTTATTTTAGGCGCCCTTTTTATATTATAGGGCGTATTTAGTGTAGTTTAGGCGCCCTTAAAATGTAATAGGGCGCCTTTAGTGTAATTTTTTTGTGTGCTTAATATGGCTTAATAAAAGTATTTTTTTTACTGTAGTTTAGGCGCCCTTAATACGGATTAGGGCGCCTTTAGTGTTTTTTTTTGGGCTTAATTTGGGGGTATTTTAGGCGCCCTTTGTATATTATAGGGCGTCTTTAGGTTATTTTAGGCGCCCTTATATAGGAAAAGGACGCCTTTAGTTTAGTTTGAGGCGCCTTACTTCTATTTCAGGGCGCCTAATCCCTCAGCTAATAATTAATAATCATATATCCCGCCCTTAGCTCTCCGCCATAGCCTTCCTCGCACGCGGCTCGAACACTCTTACTCTCTGCTTCTTACTCTTATACCTATCAAGACACTAAGACAGTGAATTGCCGGCGTCGGACCCAGAACGAGACAAGTCCACCTTCCCTCAATTGGCGTGTAAGAGCTTTGTTTCACTTTGGGTATTCGAGAATCTCAAAGATCAAGTTCAGATCTGCGCTTAGATGGTAATGCAATAGCTTTTTGCTTGATTTTTACTCACACCCATAGTTTCAAATTCATCTTTGTTTACCTTGATTCTTCGTTATTTTGATTTTTGATGGATAAAGCGAAAGGTTTGATAGTTTTGACAACCTCGTTGCAAAAGATTGATTTGAAGCTGTCGCATTTTTTCGGTGCCTTTCAATATCTTCACCCTCCAATATCAAGTCCAAGCCCTCCAATTTCTTTGTCGACCCTCATTTTTTCGATGCCTTTCTCTCCATCTTCGAGTATGGATTTATTCATTGATTTTCTGTTTTGTGTCAGTTTTTTGTGTTTGATTGTGCCAGCTGAAAAACATTATCTTATTGATGCCCTGAATTGTTTAATGCATTTTCTAATTGCTGATAGATGGTGGATTTCTAAAACCAAGCTCTGAGCATTTTCTAAAACCAATATGAATTGTTTACTTTTCGGTGCCTTTGTGTTTAATGCATTTTCTTATTGATGATGGCATTAGAATCTACAATGAGTCTTTGAGCATCACCTGAAACTTATGTATGTTGACCCGAGAACAAAGTAAGGGGCAAGAAAGGCATAAACTTTATTATCATCTTTTACCCTGCACCATGTTGGATTATGATTATGCTTGTGAAGTAACATTGACTGAGAAAATAATTAGGGTAAATTTTGTATTGAGATAAGAGATTATGCTCTCATCTATGTCAAACTTTTTGTTTCCCTCTGCTCTGACTTTTACCTTTTGTGGTCACGACATCAACCCAACATGGCGGTTTGAACACACATATTCGTTTCTTGAGGAGGTTGGTATCTCAAATTCTGCGTTCAAGCTGAAATATACCGACCAAATCTTTTTGACTATTCATGAATTTCTTAGTATACAAACATTCCCTTCAATTACATTATTAATTAGGTTCAGAATTCTGATCTTCTTAGAATATGTGAAGTTCATGGTTAGGTGAAGTTTGTGATTCTGCATTTCTTTATATCATTCAACTGAGCTAAGCGCATTGCATGTATCCTTTTAAAATTAATAAAAATCTGAACAGAAAATAGGTACTTGCATAAATCCTTTGAGAACTCTCTGGAACAAACATTGAATCTAACTAGGAAGTTAGAGTATTCAATAGTATTTAAAGTGAGATGTTGCATGTATCCTTTTAATATTTGTATTGGAATTTCTTATTATTAAAAATATCCTAATATGTGCCCTGAATAAGATATTTCAATTCACAAAGTATTGTGACTTGGTCACAACATCAACCCAGAAGATCTTGAGGTGTCATAGGGTAGGTATTGTTAATCATATTTCTTTTGTCAGACAATTATTCCCTCTCATATGTTAGTTTGAAAAATTTTAATGTTGTCTTTATTGTTGTTGTCTTTAGGTTGAATAGAGCTAATAAATTTCAAGCATCGGAATTTAAAGTTGAGGTAATTATAGTTAAATATTGTTTATTTGTTTAAGTGCATTGAACTAGGTAAACTTTGTTGTGTGAATAGTGATGCTTTGAAGTTTATAGTTTTCTAAAATGCCTTAGTTAGTAAGTTTTGTTGAAGTAAACTGAGTAACTTTAGTAGAATTAAACTGAATTGGTATGTTTATGAAATTTTTGATGTCTTACTATTGAGTGAAAATGTTGCTGAATTTTTTTGGACAAGATTGAGAAAAAAACATCATGTTCTTGAAATTGTTATGAACTTCACTGTTGTTGGAAATGTCTTAGGTGATAATAAAATGGGTCATAATTGAATGAATGCTTTGAGAACCAGGGAAGAATATGAGAATGGGGTGGAAGAGTTTATTGAATTTGCAAGAAGGAGTGGCTACAAAAAAATGGAATGTATTATTGTCCATGTGTTAATTGTTTAAATAGGGTTCGACGAGATATTGCTACTATAAGGGATCACCTAATTTGTGATGGAATAAACCTTCGATAGACAACGTGGATATGGCATGGTGAGGAGGTAAGTACCAGTGTGTCCCATGAAAATGAAGTTGAGGTAGATAATGATGGAATGGAGAGAATGATTCACGATCTTGAGGTCGAATCTTTTGCACAATCGCATGAATATGATAGCATGCGGAGTGATGCAGAGACACCTTTGTTCCCTGGGTGTACTAAGTATACACGGTTGATTAGGACCTTAGATGTGATCAACTTAAAGGCAACTTGTGGGTGGACTGATAGTAGTTTCACGTCATTGCTTCAATTGTTGTGTGACATGTTGCTAGACAATAATGTACTTCCAAATCGTATGTATGAGGCCAAGAAAATCTTGTCTACAATGGGCATGGAGTATAAAAAGATACATAGTTGCCCTAATGACTGCATATTGTACAGAAATGAGTATAAGGGCCTGAGTAATTGTCCGAAGTGTAAAACTTCACGATACAAAGGGAAGAAAGGTGGTGGTTCTGGAGATCAGACAACAAAAGCTCAACCTTTGAAGGTATTGTGGTACCTTCCAATAATACCACGGTTTAAGCGTCTCTTTACTAGTGAAGCAACGGCGAAGAAGTTGAGATGGCATTTTGATGAGAGAATATCCGATGGAAAATTTCTTTGGCACCCGGCTGACTCTCAACAATGAAAGAAAATAGACGAAATGTTTCCTCAATTTGACAGTGAGCCAAGAAACCTTCGTCTAGGGCTTTGTACAAATGGCTTCAATCCGTATCACACTCTTAGCAGCACCCATAGTGCATGGCTAGTTCTCCTTGTAATATACAACTTACCTCCCTGGCTATGTATGAAACGCAAGTTTGTGATGCTCTCTATGATGATTTCTGAACCAAAACAGTCCGGGAACAATATCGATGTGTACTTGGCGCCGTTGGTTGAGGATTTGAAGAAATTGTGGGAGGAAGGCGTAGATGTGTTTGATGCATATAAGAAAGAATCCTTCAAGATACGTGCAATGATTTTTACCACGATAAATGATTTTCCCGCATACGAAAATTTGTCAGGGTATAGTGTCAAGGGGCATAAAGCATGTCCAATATGTGAAGCAAACACAAACTTCCATCAACTAAAGCACGGAAAAAAAACAGTATACCTTGGTCCCAGAGGTTTCTTGATCGGTTCCACCCATATCGTAAATTAAGAAAGCGTTTTAACGGCTTACCAGAGCATAGAACGGCTCCAAAGGCATTAACCGGAGAGGATGTTTAAAGTCGGGTGAAACATATCAATGTCATATTGGGTAAGCAGCGAAAGATTGTGGGTGAAAAGAATATTTGGAAGAAGAGATCAATTTTCTTTGATCTTCCATATTGGCGTAATCTTGATGTGAGACACAGTCTTGATGTGATGCATGTGAAGAAAAACGTTTGTGGTAGCCTTGTCAGTACTCTTTTTCACATACCAGGAAAGACTAAGGATGGAATTAGTGCAAGACTAGACATGATTGATATTGGAATAAGAGAATGGTTACATCCACAAGTAAAAGAAGATGGTAAGAAGGTATACATAGAGCCAGCAGCTCATACATTGTCAAAAGAGAAGAAAAAAAACTTTTGTAGGTGTTTATATGATATGAAGGTTCCACAAGGATATTCTTCTAATTTGAGAAGGTGTGCTCCAATGGATGATTTGAAGTTAGTGGGAATGAAGTCCTATGATTATCATGTGTTAATGCAACAACTATTGTCAGTAGCTATTAGGGGCATTATGAAAGATGAAGTGCGAACCACTATAACGAAATTGTATTTTCTTTAATGCTATCTGTAACAAAGTCATTGACATTGAAAAGTTGGATGAATTGGAAAATGAGGGTTATATTATTTTGTCCCAACTAGAGATGTATTTTCCTCCTGCATTTTTTGATATAATGGTGCATCTGATAGTGCACTTGGTAAGGGAGGTAAGGCTTTGCGGTCCAGTTTACCTAAGGTGGATGTACCCTTTCGAGCGATACATGAAGATCTTAAAAGGGTATTCTAAAAATCCTTATCGACCAGAAGCCTCAATAGTTGAGAGAAATGTAGTTGAAGAGGCTATGGACTTTTGCAAAGATTATCTATCAGGGGCGATGATAAAATCTCAGCATGACGAGGGAATAAGCGAGAGAACTCGAGGAATCAAACTGAAGAATAAGCCTCATGAAGAGGTGTTGCAAGCACACCTGTACATCTTGAATAATATGGAAGAAGTTCAACCATACATTGATGAACACAGAAAGAGTTTGAAGAATAAGAATCCAAGGAAGAATGATATGCAAATAGCTTATGAGCAAAAGAAGACGTTCATAAAGTGGTTCAAGGAGAAGGTATCGCACGAGACCGGAGTATCGGATACAATCGAGTTGTTGGCCTGGGGGCCTTCTTTTCAGGTCATCGCTTGGCGCGGTTATGACATAAATGGGTATACCTTCTATACAAAAGACCAAGATGATAAAAGTTCTGTGCAAAATAGTGGGGTGATGGTTGAAGCTGAATCCATGCACTTTGCGAGTGCGAAAGACAAAAACCCGGTATTAGCATCAATGGCTTATTATGGACTTATTGAAGAAATATGGGAAATGAGCTACAGCACGTTCAAAGTTGCTCTATTGAAATGTAAGTGGGTTAGCAATAATGTTGTTGTAATAGATCCTAAATTTGGATTTGTTTCCGTTGATCTTCAAAGAATTGGTCATCGGGATAAGCCATTCATTCTAGTAAGCCAGGCAAAGCAAGTGTTTTATGTTACAGACCCTGCAAATAAAAAAATGTCCATTGTGCTTCAAAGTAAAAAACAGAGTTATGGTGAAGAATCCTTAAACCTTGACGATACACCCCCTTTCACAACAAATCCCCCTACAACACGTGAAGTGGAATTGGTAGATGATGAAGATGCTGCAAGAAAAGATCATTGTGAAGGAATATGGGAAACCATATGAAGTAAGACTTAATTAATGAAATAGTAAAATGTTTCCTTTTTGTGGTTTAAAATTTAGGCCATTTTATTAATATGTTTACTATTTAATAACCTATCTAACATTGATTTTGTCCTTGATGAACAGGAACATGTCTAGCTCTAGCTCTAGCTCTGATGAGTCAGGAGGTGATAGACTTGATGAGCCCGTTGTGAGAAGGGGTAGAGGTTGCACACAGATGAGTGGGCTAGTGGCCCGTCGTGAAAATCAAAAGAAGAGGATTCATGTGGATTTTGATGACCAATTGAATCCAATTGGCCCGGAGGAAGACAATTTCATTAGCTATATAGGCTATCTGGCTCGAAGCAAAATTAGCATTCTAATTTCGTCTTCGAGGCTGGTTCCTAAGAAAAACAAAGAGTTGATTTGGGCACAAATACTAGTTCGTCACTTTCGATATATCTGCATTTGTATCATCTTTGTTTATTACTTGAAATCTAATTATCTTTCATTTTACCTTGCAGCAAATGTATGACGTCCCCAACAATAAGGCAATGCACAAGAAATAGATGAGTTTGGTCCGTAGACGTTGGAAAGACTTCAAGAATAAGCTGAGTAAAAAGTTTATTCGAGGGGAAAGGAGGGGCGAGGATCCATGTCAGACATATCCTTATATTTCTCTCGAGGACTGGAGGGCATTTGTGGCGTCGCGGCAAAATCCACAATTTATTGTAAAATTCTTTTATTTGTATCATTTCTTTTATTTGACAACTTAGGCTCAGTTTTATTTGTTTTCGTGTCACAGGAAGTAAGTGAAGCCAATAAAGAGAGGAATTGCGGTAAATAAGTATCCGCATTGTCTATCCCGTGGTGGGTATAGAAAGCTGGTTCGGAGAATGATGGCAGAGCGGTTAGAGAGAATGAAGAAAGCTGTCGAATCCGATCCTTCCACTGTTGTCCAGCCCCCTGCACCTCCTCCTCGTCACAAGAAATGGCAAGCTGTGAGGAAGAGGGGCGACAAATACATAAATGCAGATGTTGCGGAGGTTGCCACGAAGATCGTAAGTAGTTAAATTAGACGTTTTAAATAGCCTCAGCTATTTCATATTATAGGGTTTATATGTTATTTATGAAACATCTTATGATACAGGATGCACTTGAGGAGCAGAGTTCCCAAGGTTCATTTATGCCGAGTCCATGGATGGACATTTTGTCAACAGCGATTGGGAAGCCAGATTACCCTGACAACATTTGAGGGGAGCCTATCGGAGTTACTGCCACAACATATTTTGGAGGGCGTTCACGGTTCTATGACGAGGACAACCCTAGTCCTCGGCTTGTGGCCAAAATCAAAGCGGGACTATTTGACGAAATCATGGCACAAGTACGATCCAAAGTTCAAACTATGATAGATTCGAGGGACATTACGATTCAAGCAACCCATGAATCCCCGGCCTTTCCCAGCAGTAAAGAGAGTTTTAACCCTTTGGATGTTGATCTCGGCGAACCTTCTCACATTTCATAAGGAGGACAACCTCCGAATGTTGATCTCGGCGAACCTTCTCACATTCCACAGGAGGACAACCTTGCACTCTATTTTTGGATGACCCATACCGGTGTATTGTTGCTGATGCTCTTATTTACACCAATCACACCACCCACCATAATATTGAAATTCCAAAAGACCTACGCAGGGTGACTGTGAATTGTGTTCGAGAAGGGGAAGCCAAAACACACATCCCGATTGAAGATGATGAGGTTCCTAATTTAGGCTAGGCCATAGGATTGTTCATCCTTTAGTTGCATCATCTTATTTAGATGGCGGCGGCGACACCTCCAATGGTAAGGAAATACATTACTTGAACTTGCTTTTCATTGGTAACTCACTCATAATATGTTTGTTCATCCTTTGTTTATGTTTTCATAGAATGTACAAGATGCGGGCAATTTTCCACACTTAGCACTATTGCGAGAAATGTACAAGGACATCAGCTCTCTCTCCTTCAAGATGCAACTGGTCATTGTCGGCACAGACAAGACATATGAGTTTACAGTTGACAAAAAAGATATTCGAGAATTTATGCATATGGAGGATTTAGATTTAGTCTTTCTTGAAGTTGCGATAATGTAAGTTTTTTTTCCCTTTAATTATTGCATTGATCTTTTGTTGTTTTCTATACTCAACAATGTTTATCATTTTATTTCGATCATAGTGCCTGCTACGACATATGTGTCCAGAACGGCCGAACGGGTTTGTATGGATTCTTAAGTCCAATAAACACGACCAAGACTCACAGTACGTTTGTCAAAAGGACGCTTTAAGTTGGTGCTACAATTGCCGGGGAAGACGATCATTGTTATCTAGCCTCAATACTTGAAGGGTATGTATTTTAGTTTTTTTCTATTTAAGATTTTTGAGAACAAATTCCTTTCTTATCTTAATTAATATTAAAATGTATATGTTGTAGTGGTCATTGGACACTGTGTGTTGCATGTCTTTACAAGAACGTATGTTATTGGTTTGATCCCTTACGTGGTGGCAAGCCAAATGAAGAAATCAAAACCATGTTTGCCAAGTAAATTTTCATATAAGTCATTAATTCTTCATTTATATGATTTGTTTTCATGTCTGTTAACTTTCATTTTAATGATAGTGCATTCAAGGCGACTAGATCGATTTTATCAAAAGCAGAGCAGGGTAGACCGAAGTGTATTATCCGAGAGTAAGTAGTTTCAATTCAAGTTATTTCATTGACACAATGGTAGCTTTCAATATGCCTTCAGTCGTTTTAACAATTTGCTTTTGATTTATAGTGCCCTCGACAGCCAGGGACCTCCGAGTGCGGATACTACGTTATGTTTTATATGTATATCATCGTTTCAAGCGAACGTACTACAGGTTTTCAAAACGTACATGATCGCTCTGTGTTTCTCACATGATAATATTTTTTGTTCTACTTGAGTTAATTATTTCATTAACTGCATTGGTTTAACTTATACCTTTTTTTCGAATTTATAGTTTTTTGATAGTCAGGATCATTGCTCGGAGGAAGAGATCGATACAGTTCAGGAAGCTTTGGCTGCAAATTTTATTCAACATATATAGATATGTACATCATGTGTTGCCTTGTTCGCCTTTAATACTCTTGGTTTCTACAGAATTGATAATTGTTAATAGCCTTGAAAATCATATCAATCATTTAGAGTTTTGTTGTTGTTGTGATCCTTGTTCTGTATTGGAATTTTTGGTAAGTTTAAGTAATTGTTTGTTGTTGAAGTTGTTGGTCACTTACTACTGAATTTGATGGTGACTTGTTGTTCACTTGATAGGAATATGATTAATCATATGAATCTCTAATTATTGTCTTTTTACTGAATTCAAGTTATAAACTTTGTTTTGTTGTTCCTGTTATTGGTGACTTGTTGTTTTTGGTCACATATACATATCATGTACATCATGTTTTGTTGTTACTGTTGTTGTTGGATGCTCATTGTTATTACAGAAGTTTGGAAAATAAAATTTTGAAGTTGTTGGTCACTTGCTGCTGAATTATGTTCCTTAGTTGCATTAGATGAAAACATTAAGTCCAATTCTTACCCTGAAACTTTTGCTGCTGCATTATGCCGGAACTTTGATCTGGATTTCATGAGCTACTATGATCAGCTGTGGTCTTTATGGTTGCCAAGTGCATTTTGGTCTAAACTGATCTGTACATGAATTTCTGAATATGTGAAAGAGTTTTGCGTGCTGTCACAAATCACTGTGGTTTGCTGCACTTGTTTTGATTTGAAATCGGATTGCATGCTTAAAATACCATTATAGGTTTAAGTTTATCAATGCCCACAAAGTAGCACATTTTTTTTTAAAAAAAAAAAAATCTAATATAAGGCGTCCTATACTTAGTATAGGACGCCTTATATGGAAACAGGACGCATTAAAGGCATCCTATTTTAAAGGAAGGACGCCTAAAAAAGGCATCCTATGGGATAAATAGGACGCCTATTTTAGACGTCCTCTATACATTAAAGGATGCCTTTTTAGGGCGTCCTATAGTAAATAAATGATGCCTTATCGCCTTTTTAAGGCGTCCTATATTACATAAGGGCGCCTTTTTACTACTTCCCCTAGTACGACGTCCTACAAAATAAGGACATTTATTGCCTTTAATTTAGGACATTTTTAACGTTTTTTGTAGTAGTGCCCATTTATTCAAGAAAGAAAAATAATAATGTTAAGCGCTGTAGGTGTATATGCATTATGAGTTACTTTTGGGCGTGCATATATAAATCTTGCATATCTTGTTGCACTAAGCCATGAAGGATAAAAGATATACTTATATATATATATATATATATATATATATATATATATATATTAGTGAATGTCATGGCAGACAAGGACCAAAAGAAAAGTTGCTATTTCGTATATGATGTGGCATCCTAAAGATTAAGTTTAGGATATTAAAAATATTATCCATGTGGGCCTAATATTTATTTACATTCCAAACCCATAGCCCATTAAAACACTCCAGAAACGTAGGGTGTGCATGGTAACGTTCCCGGAATGAGTTTTTTTTTTTTTTTTTAATTTCTGTTCCCAGGAGCCAAAATGGATGAGAATTGTGTTTGGTAAATCCGGTTTTTTTCTGTTCCCGAGCTGAACCGGTTTATTTTTTGTGCTGCGAAACAAAAAAAAAGAAGCTAAAAATTTCTGCTTTTCTATTTCTGAGCACAGAATCAAAATCATTTTTTCCCAATCTACCCTCTTCCCTCCGTCAAAATCATTAGCTTATAAATTAAATCAAAAATTATATTAACTTAAAAAAAAATTTACTTATTCAAATTAATTCATTTTTCTATAATGAATGAAATAAAAGATTAGAGTTATATAAATTTTTATATATTCTTATTGTTAAGTTACATAACATAAATATAAAAATAAGCAATTCTTTAATAATATTAGCCTAATCAATATTTTCACGGCTAGGAGGAAGATTGACATGGTTAGATTACCATAACCTTCAAGTCATACAAAGCAACTATATAATAAAAAAGAAGATATGTATACTAATAAAATTATTTTAGCGGAAAAAGTTGGGATCTCAATATGCATGCATGATACACCCTTACCCAGTAGAACACTTTTTTTTTTTTTTGTAACCAAGTGCGTTTTTGAATTGATAATAGAAAATTTTGACAAAAAAAAAATTATAATAAAAAATATTTTTTTAACCAAGTGAAGGAATTTTTCCCTAACTTAAATCGGATTTATCACTGTTTGGGTCTTGTTAGGATAGCTTTCAACAAAAATTTTTTATCAAAATAAATGTTCAAAATGTTATTATTATTATTATTATTATTTTGGCTCAAATGAAAATGTTATTTCTCCCTCCCATTATTTCCATGTGTGTGTGTGAGTCTAGAGACGCTTCACTCTCCTTTAATTTTTTTATGGCCCATCAAAGAAAAAGTTGAATGCCTCGAAAGTAGAAGAGATTTAAATATTAAGCAAAAGAGGATG
Source organism: Acacia confusa (assembly GCA_037074495.1). Classification (NCBI taxonomy): domain Eukaryota; kingdom Viridiplantae; phylum Streptophyta; class Magnoliopsida; order Fabales; family Fabaceae; genus Acacia; species Acacia confusa. The sequence goes on from CM073504.1 coordinate 29,604,596, forward strand.
GTCCATCACTATGTTACGAAGATCAACCATCAAACCCCCATTTGACAATTACTCATTTGTAAAGATTCATTTATTTATTAGTCCTACAAAAAGAAAAATAAATTATTTCATTTATCTATTTGGATTACATTAAGAAAGCTTTGAGTAAAAAAGAATTAGATTAAGAAGTTATGAGTTAATTAATTTGAGGTATAATTTTTTAAACAACTTAACCATATTTTTTTAATTCCTCAATTCTTTCTCCTCTTTTGATTATTGTGAGAAAGTAGTAATAAAAATATATTAGAAAAAGATTGACAAATATAAAAATTTTGTCTTAAATTTAAGACTAAGATCAACCCCAGATATATTTTATACTCCTTTCAATTTTTAATATAAAATATATTTATTTAATTTTATTAGATTAAAAAAGCTAGTTAAGTTAGTTAATATGACATATATTTTCTAAAAATCCTAATAATCTTTCTTAATTCCCTCATTCTTTATCTTTTTTTTTTTATTATTGTTAGAACATCAATATAAATAAATTTAAAAAATATTTACAGATATGAGGGCTATATTTTATATTTAGGAAAGATGATTTCAATATAAATAAATTGGGTTACCAAACATAATTCTGATTCTCGGAGTAAAAATTAAATGAGTTAACAAACGTAATTGTAATTGTGATTCTCAGAACTCTTCCAAAGCACAGAATAAGAAAAAAAACTGTTTCATCTCAAAAATAGTACTGGAAGCAGCTGATCTTGGCCACGTGAGAGACATAGATTTTCAACAATGAGGCACCTCCTTCCAGCTCCAGTTCCGACGTGAATATAAGGCAGAATCAGTTTCATTTTTTTGGACCACAAAACCATTCCGTCGGCCCAAATGAATCACTCCAGTCAAATACCCATCTGATCTGCAAGTCACCTCTTTTCTTAATGACCATTGCTCCACTGTTACGTAAACGGAAGTCAAAACGAAGGAACAGATCACGCTATAATCACCCACAGATATTGCCATAATTTGATCCAGCGGCTGTTATGGGAAAAAAAAAACAGGTCGCGTATTAACGAAGAAACACAGAAGGATCAGTGAAGGACCATGTCTCTCGAGCTTTGTGTCCGTTAACCTATGGATATTGCTTCTGGACCAGCATGTTTCATCTGTGTCTGGTTCCATAAGACTCTATAAGAACCATGCTTCAACCATTCCTCAGCCTCATTAAGCCTTCACCGTAAGTTAGGGAAGAGAGGGAGAGAGTCGCTGAGTGAGAGACGAGAGAGAGAGAGAGCCTAAAACTGAGACCATTTTCCTCTGCTTGTGGTGTCGGGAACAGGGGAGTGAAGCAACAGATTACTCCTCATCCACAAGTTTATTCATCAAAGGTAACCTATCGGGTCCCTCTTTCTTTCATTTCTCGTCAGTTTTCCATCAAAAACTCTTGAGAATTTAGCTTTAGAAGAGGAAACTAGGGGTACTGAAATCTGGAAATAAAAAACAGAGGGTGGCGTTAGTTGTATCAAGGATGTGCTCTTACTATCCGACGTGTATAAATATATATATTCATGCAAGGAACCCAAACATGCCACGTGAGTTTGCTGTGTGAATATATTTAAGATAAATACATATATAAACACATTGCTATACGCTGCCTAGCTTTCTATGTGTGTATGCAGTGGGAAAGGAAAGAAGGTGTGAATGTTTTCTGCATCTGTATGTATGAAACCGTGGCATGTTGTAGCTGTGACTGAGTATATTATATGATAGTCATGAAGGATGCTGTTATATATACAAAGGAAAGAAAGGAAAACACTGAAACTATATAAGAAGCATGCCATCTGTATGTGTAAATATATATATATAGAGAGAATAAAATGCTGGTTGGAGCTTCGTGACACATGTCCTGAATAGAAAAGGATAAAGGAAGTTAAAAATGCTGAGTTATATGCATGAAATGATAAGCTATTTCTGGAATTTGAGTTTTTCAGCAGGAACAGTGATAGTGCTCTCCTTAAACTAGGGTAAACGTTTGTGTTTTCCCCTGAATATTTTACAGGAGATAGTGCTCTCCTTAAACTGTAAAATGAGTTTTGGTTCACCTTAATCAGAGTCTGTAGCTCAAGTTATGATTTTTGAAAGATGCGTCAAAATCTGGTAACTTTCCTGTAATGTTTTCTGGACAGACCTAATGTTTTTATAAACTGGGAATGATTGGTATAAGATAAAATTATGAAATTTTCCAGAAAGAAAGTAGAGACGTGTAGCTTTCTTTTGGTAGGTATTTTGTAATTTTCTAAGCTCTGAGTAAAGAGTTATGATTTTTACAAAATGATCCTTAGTTTTGGAAGCTAAAACTGGTCAGAGAGCTTATGCGAAATTTTTGAATGGGTAAAAGAACCCAGAAAATTATGATATTTTTCAGAATTAAAGAGGACATTCATAGCTTTAATTTGATATATATTTTATAATTTTTAAAACTCTGTGCAAAGAGATATTGATTTTTAAAGTTAAGCTATGAATTCTGGAAGCTTAATAGGACAGTCAATGAAAACGTAAATACTGGGAATTATTTGACAAGTTCTGACATTTGACAATATTTTAATATGAAAGGGGACTTGTCTATGAACACGTAGGAGTTAATGTCACATTAAAATGATGTTTATGCAATTAATTAAAAATACCTAAATTTGCTGGATTTTTTTTAAGGACGGTGAAAGAATATGGAAAACCATAATTAACATTATATTTTGGAAAATTATGAGAAACATTTAATGGTCACATAAGTACAGGTATGATGCATTAAAGCATGTCTATAGTATGATTGATAATTATAAGCCCAAATTAGAGTGTTTTGAATCATGGCTAATATTGGGAAAATTGCTGAGAATTAAGGATAATAACAGATATTATTGTCATTATTGGGAAGGAGTGAAAATAAATAAATAAGGAATTAATAATAATAATAATAATAATAATATATTATTATTATTATTATTATTATTATTATATTATTATTATTAGGGAAATTTAAGGGATTAATAATTATGATTAATCCTCTAAACTAATTCGCGTAACTAGTTTTCCTTACGATTCGAGTAAGTGACTAACAACGATGATAAATGTTTTTAGGCAGACTTTGACACCTTTTTCTGATCCCAACAACTTCAGTCAAGAGATAAGGATCCAAGGTTGAGGTGAGTAACTCTAATCTTGTAAGCATGTGTGTAAGTGTTTATGTATTAATTAGCTGATCATGTATGCTGGTTGATTTATTTGTTATATGTTTTTCTTGGTTATGGATTTGAGGTTGCGGCCTCATGGGGCTGTGTGTCCTAAACAAGGGCTGCGGTCCTTGGCCGTTAACTGCGGTTATGGTTATTGTAAATGCTTACATGCTTTAACATGTGCTAATATATCATTTATGCTTTCATACATGTGCATGAGATTAACTGTTACCCTAGGGTTTATTCATTTGAACTCCAGACCACATGAAAGATATAGGTAGTAGTTAGGGATCGAAAGACAAGAAGCAGCTGTAAGGTTTACAGCAGTGGGAACCTTTTTGGACAAAATTAGGAGTATTTGGATTGTAATTTAACATTTATCATTCGTCTATTTTGGGATTAATGCATTAACATCTAACTATCGGATGAATTCGAATCGCGAAAAATTAGTCTGTACGTTTTCAAACTAAGTTAATTTAAAAAACTTTCATTCCGCAATGAAGTCGTCCAAATCACCTTGATCCCCGTACGCGTTAACTCTAATAACTAAAGGCCCCACAAGGCGGTTGTCACAGTAAGTTGGTAATAAATATATTTTATACTTCCTACGATTCACAATATAGGATGCTTCTAGAAAAATAATTTCATTCAAAATATAAGTCACTTGTAAGATAATTAATAAGCATTTTTCAATTTTATCCTTATAATTAATGCTCATTTTCAATTTTATCCACTCATTCAATTTTCTAACTAATTTTTCAATAATGGTAAAAGTGGGAAAAAAATCAATTTACAACATATTTAATGAGTTAAGTAAAATGTAGACCTCAATACATTTCCACCTTCATAGATTAATCAAGTCCCAATTTAGTAGAAGCACCCATCACTTTTATAATTTAGTTACAAAAGTGAATTGGTTATATGGGCAAAAGATTAAAAAAAAATTGCACTTGCTATCATCCTCGTTAAAAATTGAGAAAGAGGACATATATGAAATATAACAATTAACTTTTTGCAAAGTGATTTGTATTTAAGATTATGACATTCTTGTAAAGGGTAATTAACTTATACTCCCTCTACTCTTTATTATATGACACCAACTAATAAGTTTTTATGGGTCCATTTATAAGTTACTTGCTACTTTTTAAGCATTTAATTTTATTTTTTTTCCATGTATGCCAATATTTAATAAGGATATAATTGGGAGAGAGTAATAATTAGTACTCCATCAGTTTCACAATATAAATCGCTTATTTTTTGCCAAATTTAATATAAGTTACTTATATGCAGAATATAAGTCACCTCAAGAAGAATGCATTGGTTTACAATGTAAATCACTTGGAAAGTTCTTATTCCTTATTTGTCAATTTTGCCAATGTAGTTAATGCTTAAATATTACTTTTTGTATGTTCTATCTCATTTGAAACCTAATTTAGTATGGGTGAAGTTTAAAAAGTTTTCAATTTAAGGCATATTTAATGAGTTAACTATCATTTATCATTTCTTGTTTCTCATAAATTAGTTAAAATTGAAGATGGAAGAAATCACCAAGAGGGGGGTGAATTGGGGATTTTAAAAATTTTCTTTCTGAGTAATACCCAAATTTTTAAAAACGTAAAGTTAGAAAGCAAAGAGAGAAAAGTTAGGACACAAGAGATTTATACTGGTTCGGTCCTAACCTTGACCTACGTCCAGTACCCAAATATCTTATGGGTTTTTCTCACTATCAATGTTCTCTTATTACAAATAATGTAACACCCAAGCACTCTTAAACCACTAGGACTTGCTCCCCCTTACACTTTGTAATCAAAAGACTCAACTTACAAGTTCCACAACCTTGAGTCTATACAAACAAGTATTTGAAAATGATTTCAAAGAAACAAAACTCTCAAAAGAGTAAATATTGATAAACACTGAAGTTCAAAATCAAAAGCACAACATAGACTCAAATTGTAAATATGATCAGTTGTAGTTCGTTGATATGATGCAGTGAGTCTTCCTTGGTATTTATAGTCTAGTCAGTGAAACTAGCCATTGCATATTTTTCTCCTTTTTCTGCAATGTTCAGCTTCCAATTCTGGAGAAAATGATTGTTGCACATTTTTCTCCATTCTTTCAATTTTCACCTGGAATCTTGGATTTAGCCGTTGTAGATGATCTTCCAGAGTTCTTGCTATTCTATGATTCGTTTTTGACTGTTGGGGAATGATTTAATTGAGCTGTAACAGTCTAAGCTAAATCTTTGTCAAAAAGGAGAAGTTTCAGGCTTGTCTTTAGCTTTTCATTTAATGCACTTGACCCAAACCTGATTTGCTAAAATCATCTGAAATAGATAGTCAATTAGATCAAGTATATGTATGTATGATGATTCGAAGCTTAATATGTAGGAATTTAGACTTGTAAGATCAAAAAAATTATCATGAGATCTCATCTTGAAATAGAGTCCCGATAAACTTGAGTTAAGTCCATTCATGCTCGAGTTTACTCATGTTGTGGACTTCATGACATCTCTCTACTTGAGCCAGACTCGAGTCTATAAGTGTCAGGCTCGAGTTTGCTTCACTTAGGCGCGTTGCATCCAAAGGATAGACTTGAGTTTGCATAGTTGGGTTCGAGTTCATTTTCCAAAGATGCTCTCTATAAGGGTTAAGCTCAAGCTTAGATTAATGGGCTCGAGTTTGCTTTTATGACCAACTAGGAGACTTTTTCCTACAAGACTCAAACTTGAGTTAGAATAATCATGCTTGAGTTATATATGGTCGTCATGCTCTCTGTAAGCCTTAAACTCGAGTTTATTATGATAGGCTCGAGTGTAATTCAAAGCAAACATCTTGTCTTACTCTCTATAACTTGTAGGTTCGAGTTTATCATAATGAGCTCGAGTTTATCTCTAATAAAAACATGAGGCTCACTCTCTGTCACGAGTAGGCTCGAGTTCATTAAAGGAGGCTCGAGTTTGCATAAGACAAAAAGTATTATCCTTTCTGTACATTAGTCATAAACTCGAGTTTAGCAAACTTAGGCTCGAGTTTGACCAACAGTAAACTTCTACCTTTCTTTGATCTTTACTTATTAAGAGACATTACTTCGTTTACAATTATCTGTTATCATCAAAACACATAGAGAACTAATAAAAATGCCTTGCATTATAGACCGAAGAGAGTAAGGGCTCGTTTTCGTATAGCTTTTGGAAAATAGCTTTCAAGATTTACGAGGTAAAAATGGCTTTGGGAGAATAACTTTTGAGATTTACAAGGTAAAAATTATTTTTGGAGAATAGCTTTTAGATAAAAATGATAGTGTTTGGATAACTTCAAAACCTAGATTTTGACAAAAGTTTGCCAAACAACCCAAAATTTTCCAAAAATTATTATGCATCAAAATCTAGGTTTCATCTTAAACTTATCAAACACCCTTATTTTTCTGTATCAATCCATATCCTTAAGATATTTCTTAGTACCTTTCAGTACGCTAAAATATTTTTCAAGATTAGTCATTATCCTGAAATATTTTTTCAATATCCTAAAAGTTTTTTTCAAGATCATGAAGTATTTTTTCAGTATTTTTAAGTATCTTTTAGTATCCGTCAGTACCCTAAAATATTTTTTTCAAGATCAATCATTACCCTAAAGTATCCTTTTAATATCCTAAATTAAATTTTTAAGACTATGAGAAGTATTTTTTTCAGTACCAATTAGTATTAAGTATTTTTTTAGTACCCTAAAATATTTTTTCAAGATCAATCATTACCCTAAAATATCTTGTTAATATTCTAAAATAAATTTTTAATATCATAAAGTATATTTTTCAATACAAGTTAGTACCCTGAAATATTTCATGATCTTAAAAATTGATTTTATGATATTAAAAAGATATTTTAGGGTAATGATTGATCTTGAAAAACATTTCATGGTACTAATGAGTACTAAAAAGACACTTAATATTAAGAAATTTATTTTAGGATCTTGAAAAAATATTTTAGGGTACTGACAATCTTGAAACAATATTTTATGATACCAACGGGTACTAGAAAGATACTTAAAGTATTGAAAAAATACTTCCTAATCTTGAAAAAAAAATTAGGATATTGAAAAAATATTTCAAGGTAATGACTAATCTTGAAAAAATAATTCAAGGTATTTAAAGGTGCTAAAAAATATCTTAAAGATACTGATTAATGCTCAAAAAATATTAATGATGGCAAAGGAGAGAGAAAAAGCTGTAAAAAACAGCTTTTTATAAAACCTAGGTTTTGGGATCCAAAATCTAGGTTTTGATGCAGAATAGCTTCTGGAAAAATAGGGGTATTTGATAAACTTATGGCAAAACCTAGGTTTTGATGCAAAATAGCTTCTAGAAAAAAGAGGGTTGTTTGGTAGACTTGTGACTGAACCTAAGTTTCGAAAACCTAGGTTTTGTTTGTAATACCTGAAAAAAAAATTATTATTATTATAATAAAAAGAAAAATAATTATCATAATACCTATTTTAAATAGGTGAATATGGGGTCTCAAATCTTTTGTATTTTATTTATTTTTGTTTATAGGAAATTTTTCTTAGAATTTAGGAGTATGAAAATTAATTTTAGCTTGTTGATACAAAAACCAATATTTTAGGGATTAAATTAGGACTCAACTCATTTATTCCTAATTTAACTTCATGAAGACAAAATCTTTCTAAGTAAGAATAAATAGAGTATACAATGATATTAACCCTAAATCTTAAAGTTTAAATGGACCAATAAGGGAATTGTCTTCTTGAGCATGAGAGGACAATTAAGACAAAACTTCATAATTAAAAATAAAGGGAGGGGGGACGAAATTTTTAAGGAAAATGGAAGAAAAAGAATAAACCAATTAAAGGAGTAGGAGAAGATAACTTGGTGAGCATGTTAACTTTCTTAGGGAGCAAGTAATTGCTTAATTAGAGAAAGATTAGGAGAAAACCTATAGAAATTAAATCATAACTTGAGATTTTGAAGTTAAATATCCAAGATAAATACATATTTAGAATCAGGGAATTATGAGCTTCAACTTGGCTATTCCCAAAGATATTTTTGATTACATTTAAGATTCATACTTAAACATTTTGGGAATTAAAAATCACCATAAATCTAATCATAAAATTAGGATTTCAAATGTGAGATTGGATTTTGAATTTAAATACCAACTTACACCTAACTAAATTAAGATTTGGGATTAATTAGGATTAACTTAATGAAGAAGAGGCTTTTCTTAAGGACCAAGCAAACAAATTTCTAGAAGGGGGAGGGGGAAATTTCGGCCAAGAGGGAGAAGAAGGCCAAGATCATGTCTTTCTCTCCAAGTAATGATCCAAGAGCCAAGATCAAGCAAGAGTTGCAAGATGTTTAACCCCTCCTTGCCTATAAATAGAGAGCCTTGGCTAAACACATTCCTCCACACCAATTTCCCTTGCCTTGGCCGAAATATAGGGAGGAAGAGAGAGTGAGTAGCTGCTGGAGAAAGGGAGGCAAGAAGTCTTCAAGAGGTAAGGAAGTTCTTAGCTTCCTAGTTTAAGTTTTTAGTTTATGAAGTAGAAATGCTAGGAATGTTATTTTGATCATCAAACTTTCAATTCCAGTTTTATTTTCATGTTTTTATGGTTTCCAATAGCTTTATTTCGAAAATTTGATAAAGAAGAAGTTATAGCAAAATTTTTGGAAGATTATGATCAAAATAGCGAAGCTCTGGCGAAATTTCAGCAAATAAGAACTTTTGGAGTCAGTAGTAAAAATGCTAGTATCTTATGATGAAGATGATGTTCTAAAATTCTGGGAAAATTCATGATGAAATTAGACATATAGGGCTTTCTAAATCTATAAATATTGTGTCATTTGAAGCTCTGTGCAAAAAGATAAAAATCTTAGAAGTTAAGTTACATTTTCTGGGCGAAAATCTGGGCAATGGTTTGAATTCTGGAAACTGGGAATTATCCAGGAGTTCTGGGTAAGTTATAGTATTTTTCCTTGAAATTATACATCTCAAGGATTCCAGAAAATTTTACGAATCCTCATTTCGATTTTTGTGGAATTAGTTATGATTTTTCAAAGTTAGGCGAAATTCTGCCCAGAAATTCTGCATCAGCGTTTTTCCAAAAATTAAGTGGAAATAATTAGAAATAAATCCTTCAAGGGTAAAAATGTCAAGTGTGGCCAAGATGTCTCTTGAAATGCTGTTTGAGAATTAATTAAGACAATATTACCCTTTTAGGATAGACTGTGCTCGCGTACCATCAACAAAACGTGCCCAACGACCCGTTAAACTCAGGTACGGACGCGTATTGTAACCTTAACTCTTATGCTTATGATTTGGTTATATATGATTGTTGTTTTCACATGATAATACTCTGTTTTGAAAATTTGCTCATGAGAGTTGAATTGTACACGGGTTATAGTCTTGATAACACCGTTGAGTTTTCCTAGCGCTGAGGACACGATGGGCCGTCGTGGCACTGGTTATGTACAGACTGGGGTAACATACATATTGCAGTGGCTGTGTTATGTTATTGCCTTACATGTGGATATTTGTTTGAAACTGTAATTATGTTGTATATCTGTGATAACTGTCATATACTGTTTACATAAGCATGAGGTTAACCGTTACCTGAGGTTCAATGGGAATTGAACCTCAGCCTCTGCCATAGCCTCAGGATCCCGGGAAGTGATCGAGGACAAGGGTAAAAAGCCGGTATGAGGACCCTGCGGAGGCATCGTCTTTTTGATACTTATGTTAGAAGTATTAGACTTGGATGACTGTATTAGTTAACATTCAGTTAGATACACTACATACAATGTTATTCAGTTACTCTTTGTTTATGTAAAATATTTTCAACTCTCAGCTCCAGAAACGTTTATGAAAAAATGGGATGTTACATTGTTTCCCTCCAAACAAGCCATAAGTCACTTGGAGAGAAATAATGCTTATTTATCAATTTTGCCCATGTAATTAATGCTTAAGTATGACTCCTTGTACTTTTCCTCTCTTATTCAATACCTCGTTTAATATGGGTAAAGTTGGAAATTTCTTTCAATCTAAGCAGATCACAGGTACAAAAAATGCTTTTAAGACCGGACAAAAGAGGCAGTGTAAGACCAGACTCGCAACTGGTCTTGTTCCAGCCGGTATTAAAAGTATATCTTTAAGACCAGACTTAAACCAGTCTTAAATAAACTCTTTTAAGACCGGACATTTAAAAACATTAGGTCTTAAAAGTAATACTAAATATAACTGCAATATTTTTTTGTCAGTCCTAAAACTCAATTTTTAAGACTGGACAAAACTTTAGCCACTCTTAAAAGGTCAAATTTTTAAGATCGGACAAAAATAATCGAGCTCTAAAAAATAGTGGCTTGTTAGACCAGATGATTAATTATACACAATTTTAATAGACTCACTTTCAAGACAAGATGATTAATACGTCCGGTCTTAAATATTAACTTTTTAGACCAGACATATTAAACCATCAGTCTTGAAAGACCAACTTTTAATACCGCACTAATATCAAATATATTCACCTGACCTTTAAGACCGCACATATAAGTACATCCGAATACATTCGGTCTTAAAAGTTGAACTTTTAAGACCAGTGTTTTTGTTTTGTTGGTCTAAATTTTCCTGAATTTTTTTCCCTGTTCTGTTCTTCCTGATCATATGTACACAAATCTATATAAGCCAATCCAGCACATAAAAGGCTATACTTTCAGCTACAAGCTATGAACAATTATGAATATATCGAATGATCATATATACACAAATCTATACTAGTCAATTCAGCACATAAAAGGCTATACTTTAAGTTACAAGCTATGAACAATTATGAATAAAATGAATTGGGGAAAAGCAGAATACAAATATTATTGACAATGAGTTACAAATACAAATACAATAAGCTGTTACAATAAGATATACAACACTTAAATCAACATACATGCCCAATATTCACCATGCCTTCATCTGATTCCCATCCAACAACGTAACATCCTCTTTTATAACATGCCCCTTTGGATCGGATCCTGCCACAAAAATAAAACAAGAACAAACTTCATAGAGTCAGTGACATTGTTTGAAAACATTAAAGGAATATAATAGTGTTAAAACCTTAAAGTTTTCAAAGATTTGTGCAGTTACCTTACGAATTGACTCTTTTATAAAGGGGTATCCTCCCATATCCCTTCTTGATGATCATTTCTTATGCCGAGTTCATTATCCGCTTCATCTTCTTCGTTCATGTCCGGTTGACCCCTTGAAAAAGGAGTACTCTCAGGAAGACCATAATTTGCATGACTTTCCACATCAATATTCGGGACACTTTCTCCTTGGAGAGCCACAGACCACATTTTATTTGATTGATCGGTGATATAAAAAACTTGTTTCACCTGGTCTGCCATAATAAAAGGTTCATCTCCAAAACTTCTACTATTGACATCGGCTAATGTAAATCTCAGCCGATCGATCTAAACACCATTATTAAAATTAACCCACTTGCATTTGAAAATGGGAAATCTAATCACGACATAGTCCACCTCCCAAATCTCTTCAATAACCTCGTAATATGGCATGACTACCAATTTAGGTTGCTTGTCTTTCAAACTGGAGAAGTTCATAGATTTAGCCTCTAACATTACACCACTATTCTGGACGGTGCTCCTATCATCTAGGGACTTCATATAAAATGTATAACCGTTGATCACATACGAATTCCAACTTATGACATCAACCTCAGGACTACGTGCTAACCATTTGATCGTCTCAGAAATAGATTCCTCTTCCTCGACCTTTTGTTTGAACTAGTTTGCAAAACTTCTGTTATGCTCCCTAATCAACCTTTGTTCAGTCATTCGGGGATTTTATTTCCTCACAGCTTCTTTATGTGCAACTATACTGGCTTGAACTTCATCAACATTATTCAAGATATATAAGTGGACTTGTGACAATTCATCAGGATCCACACTCTTTGGAAGCCCGATATGTCTTTGGCCAAATAATTTTGACAAAACTCCATGGCCTCTTCAGATACATACTTTTGAACAATTGATGCTTCTCACCGGTATGCATTCTTCACGTACCCTTTTAGAAATTTCATAGATCTTTCAATTGGGTACATCCACCGTAAATGGACAGGGCCGCACAACTTTATCTCCCTCACTAAATGAACAATTAGATGAACCATGATGTCAAAAAATGTAGGAATAAAAAGCTTCTCAAGGTGGCACAAGATAATATATCCTTCATTCTCCAATTCATCCAATTGTTCAATCTCAAAAACTTTACTGCAAACAACATTGAAGAAGAAACAAAGCCTAGTCAAAATGTGTCGAAGATCATACTCGGCTATGCCTCGAATAGCTACTGAGAGTAGCTGTTGCATCAAGACATGACAATCATGAAACTTTTGGCCTACCAATTTCAACTCCTTCATCAATACAAGCCTCTTTAAATTTGAAGAATACCCCAACGGAACTTTTATGCCATGTAAACACTCACAAAAACTACGTTTCTCATCCTTAGACAAAGTATGAGAAGCCGGAGGACAATAAGTTCTGTTACCATATGGCCTTGAATGTAAGTCTTCGTGTATTCCCATTTCTTGCAAATCCAATCTTGCCTTCAAACCATCCTTTGTAACACCTCGTATATTGAGAAGCGTGCCAACAATACTATCACATACGTTCTTCTCCACATGCATGACATCAATACAGTGTCTCACATTAAGGTTGCACCAATATGGAAGATCGAAGAATACCGATTATTTTTTTTCATGTATTTGTTTCTTTTCTACCCTTTTCAGTCTTACCGAAGACGACACTTATAGTTTTCACCTTTTCATACACTTGCTCCCCAATCAAAGCCACCAGAGCATCTTCATACTCTTGGCCACCAAAAAAGGCTTTCTTTAATGGATGATATGGGTGGCCCAGTCTAAGAAATCTTTTATGTCCAAGATAAACCGTCTTTCTTCCATGTTGAAGTTAATGGTAGCGTCTGCCTCTTCACAAACCGGATATGCTTTATGGCCTTTTATACTATACCCTGACAAGTTCCCATATGCTGGGAAGTCTTTTATAGTACAAAATATCATGGCTCTCATTTTAAAGACCTCCTTCCTGAAAGAGTAAAAAACATCAACACCTTCTTCCCACAACTCCTTCAAGTCTTCGATCAAGAGCTGAAGGTAAACATCAATGTCGTTTCCGTGTTGTTTTGGTCCTGAAATCAACATAGACAACATGATGTACTTTTGTTTCATGCATAACATAGGAGATAAGTTGTAAATAATTAGGAGTACATGCCAAGAACTATTTATGCTTTAAGGCTTCCATATGGATTCATGTTATCTGTGCTAAGGGCAAGCCTAAGGTTCCTAGGTTCATCGCCGAAGGTCAGAAATAATTGATCGATTTTCTTTCATTGAGAAGAATCAGCCGGATGTCAAAGCTTTCCATCAGAAATCCTCTCATCCACATGCCACCTCAAGTCCTCTCATCGGAAGCAACGCGAAGCAGCGACGAAGCAACACATAAACACTGCAGACAAAACATGAGTAATCACTTTCGACTCGACGAGAGAAGTTCATACAGGTAAATTTAATTTTTCCATGCGAGTGGCGCGAGAGAGATATTTATTATTTGGGATATTATTAAGACCGGTCAATTAAAAGGAATACGGTTCTAAAGATATATTTAAATTATATTGAACTTTTTAAGACCGAAGGTTTATAAAACTGCGGTCCTAAAATTATTTTAATTTAAATTATATTGAAAATTTTAAGACCGGAGGTTAATAATACTGCAGTCATAAAATTCATTTAATTTTGGACCACATGTTTTATAAAACTGTGGTCCTAAAAGTCAAATACTTTTTAAAATTAAAACGAAAGATTGCAGTGGCAACTGAAAGTAAATAAAGGAACACTGGAGATTGGAGAATAAGCTTTTTCTTTAATGGATAATATGGAAAAATTAAAATACAAGCTTAGTTCTTATTAATTTTTACATTACTAGGACAATATGCAAGTACAAAAGGAAAATAAGAACAATAAACTGAAATTTAACAAAAACAATATATAATGTGACTAAAAATCCTAATGCTTATTATTAGCTAATGCCTTGGAGATATCGGCTTCAACAGCAGAAATTTCACGCCGGAGATCAGCAATTTCCTGTCTTATGTGCATCAGTGTCACTTCATCATCAGAGGAAAGAAGGGGAGCGCTGGGACCAGGAGGTTGGCGAATATTGTCATCAAGCTGGAGAGGGGGAGCGGGAACCTCTTTATGGTCTGAAGGCTGGAGGGGGCCGTCAACTTCTTCATTATCAAAAATAACAATGGGTCTAACGACCCGAGACTCCTCCATCAGAATAGAATGCACTGGACCAAAACCAATGAGAGATCTAAAGAAGGCACGAGATTCAAGAGTACCCCTGCGAGGGGTTATCTTATATCTAACCATTGTTTGAGCAGTTGGGGCAGAAAGCTACGTAGTGTGGAGTTACAAGGTAATGAGGAGTTAAGAAGGACAGAGAGGAAGCGTGAGGAGGATAACAAAGGCAGGAATGCAGGAGTTAATAAACAAAAGTGTATTAAGACCGTCCTATAACATATCCAAGGTCCTAAAAGTCTATTATTTATTATTTCATTAAATTACCTTTAGGACCAACCAGTAACATATCCCCGGTCCTAAAAGTATATTAATTTATTTTTCCATTCAATTACCTTTAAGACTGATCTTTTATCTTATACCCAGTCCTAAAAGTCTATTAATTTTTTTTAAATAATACTTTTAAGAACGGATCTCTTACAATATCCGGTATTAAAAGTTCATTCTTTTCAAATGAGAGACACCAGAGTCATATGTTCAAAGTAATGATTCAGAGTCTCTTTGGCTTCCAGATAAACTTCCCAACTAGGCATCTCCTCGTATTCTGGTGAATTATGCGTCTCCTCGTAAACATTTCCCGTGTTTCACATTGTTCAGGATGGCTTCTATATTTAAACTCGTTGTTACTTTACTTTCTTCACATTCTTCTCAATCACTTCTACAACCTCCAACGTAATAGCCGCTCCACCACCACCAGGTGTGCCTAATCATCATCCTCCCCCTCGACCACCACCTGGTATGCCCAATCATCATCCTCCCCCTCTACCTCTATATCCACCTTTGTACCCTCCTTCGTGTCCTCCAAACCCCTCCACGCGACAGATGATACAGCACCTCCTGGCCCACGCTGATCATATAGACCAACGCATGGGCCAAATGTTTCAGGTCTACTACGCTGTCAACAACAAGCTGAACATGCTACTCGACGCTAATGACGTCGAGTACAATCTTTCTGACGACAACATCTCCGACATCTCCGAACCCTCCCTCCCCTCCGACAATGACCAAGGGGGATTAAATATTTTTATGTTTTTTTTGTTTGTTTGTATTGTTCCTACCCCACAACAGGCAGGAAAAAATATGATAAATAAATTTTTTTTTCCATTTTCGATTGTCTTTTCGTATCCTTTCTGTTATCTCGATTTTATTTCAGACAAAAAGGAAACAACAAAACCTTAACTAAAATGTGAGTAACAATAAAAATTCACAGAATACAGTTAAGAACATACAAAACAAAATGAAAAAAAGACAACATTTACATTTTAAGAATTAAAACAAACACAATGACAACTCTTCTTAAGGTTGGACCATCATTGTCATTGGTTTTACCACACCCAAAGTTGAAAATTTCCGTCATTTTCATTATCTTACATCTTTTCCGACAATGCTTTTCAACTTCTGGAAAGGTAAAACAGACGACAACGAGGATCCTCAGCTTGGGCAAAACGCCAGAAACTCGAGTGTTCTTGAACCTTAATGATTTGTCTCAAAAATGACATTTCTATTTAAAGGAAGACTATTACGATTGGAAATTTAACAAATAGACAGTCCTAAATATCTAGTCATATTTAATTTAGAATTAACGAAGACTTTTAGGATCGGACGTTATATAAATAAGCGATCCTAAAAGTGTTGCTATTTTCTATAAGACTTTTAAGACCGGCGATATAACAAACATACGGTCCTAAAATCTAGGCCTATTTTTTAAAAAAGACGAAGACCTTTAGGACCGTCTCTTCAATAAATATGTGTTCCTAATAGTGTCGCCATATTTTATAATACTTTTAAGACCGGAGATATAACAAACATATAGTCGTAAAATCTAGGCTTTTTTTAAAAAAATGAAGAACTTTAGGACCGTCTCTTCAATAAATATGCATTCCTAAAAGTGTCACCATATGTTATAATACTTTTAAGACTGGAGATATAACAAACATATGATCCTAAAATCAAGGCTTATTTTAAAAAAAAAACAAAGACCTTTAGGAGCGTTCTTTAATAAATATGTGATCCTTAAAGTCACAAATACTTTTCAGAATCTCTTACTGCTATTTACAATTGTCCAAAACTCAAATCTCAAGCAATATCCACCATCCAATACATTCAGAAAACCAAAATTACACAAGCTAAGAAAATTGTTAAAAAAAAATTTATTATATATTGAATTATACAAATTGTACAATTGTTCATTTACATAATGAATTTACAAATGAATATAGTACTGTAATTACAATTGTTGCTCTACAAGCATATATTTACAAATGAAGTTAGTACTGTAATTGTTGTATTTACTTTAAGAGGTCAATAAGATGTTGACAAAACATACTGTGTATGTGCTCCACTTCATCATCAGAAAAGGAAGTAGCAAAGGCAAACCTCTGTAACATCAAAGAAAGAAACTGAATTAATTCGCATGCATATTTCATATATAACATTTAGCCAAAAACTGAATTCAGTCATAATATGTTACATCAAATACATTTACCTTTGTAGTGAGTTTATTCCTTGGTTGCATGATAATATCATATATGTGTTTCATTATGTACAGGCCACATTAGTTGGATCTCATTGGTTGCCGACCGGCTTGAAAAGAACAAGAAATATATATAAGGTTGAGCATATATAGTTTACTGACCAACTTCACAAGGCAGTGTGCAAGTGTCCAAATATGTACTAACCTTTGGATAGAGCCATTTAGGTTCTTGGCATCATTCACTTGCTTTTTGTTGACCTGGATTTGGAAGGTCCTCATGGCACTATCATCAAAATCACAAATTTATTAATAATGTTCACTGAAAATTCACATCAGAGATTTCAGACAAGAGAATCAAAACGACATGCTTACTCGTTGATGTTCTGCTACAACAAAGCCCCTGATTAGTTGTGAGTGGAGCATAAGAAAAACACTGTATGCGCCTCCATGCATATGACGACCAACTGCCAGTGGTGGCTGAAAATTCACAGCAGTAAAGTACTTAGTGATATATTATGCAAAATTAAGTGAATTGCAACAAGAGACCAATTGTGATATTTACCTATGGTAATATGGAAACAAGTACACCTTCCTTCTCACTTCACACAACCTTGTTGATATGTATTGCTATCTTTCTTGCTTGGAGGTTGTGCTTGCATATACTGGGCACAAGAATCCAAAACATTGATTCTGCCCTGTTGATCCAATTCTTGATGCATGAACCTACAATAATGACATCAATCAGGGAATTAGTATATATGTGTGTGTGTCTAAATGATGCATTTAAATTATGTACTCATAGAAGAAGATACTTACTTCAAAAACATTTGAACAATTGCTGATGTAACCTCCTATCTAGGAAGCAGCAGGGACTTTATATCATCAATGTCAATGAAAATCGATTGAGGATGAGAGACCCCTACTACTTCATTGATATCCCACGATTTTAATGTAAAATCTCCTTTGCATACCATATGGGATATTTTATCCTTTGCACTCAACTTAGCAGTAGGGGATGCAACTTTAGGAGGGGATGGAATTGGAGGAGGGGATGAAGCATCAGGAGGAGTAGAGACATATACAAGCTTCACTGGCCAAGAGATGAAGGTTCCCTTGACATCACTCACACACCTCAGCTGATTAGTTAGGAGAGGGAGAGGTGCATCAATCATCACCTCTTCAACTGACACTCTGACTTAATCATCAACCATTTGTTTGTGGTGTACAGTTGATCCTAAGTTGTGGACAATCCCTTTAGCAATTAATTGTCTATGAGGTTCTGCTACGTACAGGTCACAAGGTTGCTCTAACTGTCCAACAATGCAGCTCCCTCTAGTGGTATGATGCACAGGTGCATGTGCATGTGTGAACGGAACACTGCTCTCTAGATGAGAGCTAATAAGCTTCTTTACCTCAATCAGTTCCTCCTTCATTTGCCTCATCTGGGATTCAAGCATTTCTTTCAATGCATGTTCTTTGGCTGCTGCCTCCTCATTTAATTTGGCCATCATTTGGTCCATTTCTTCCTGGGTAACCATACATTGTTTAAGGCGTTTGGATTTACCAAAGTATTCCTTTAGGCCTACCCATCCTCCAATCCCCCTTACACGCCTCGAGTGATCCAGTTTTCCGGTCGCAACGGTCAGAACATCATTCCTCCTGCCTGACACAAAAGATCCCTCTGCTTTTTTCTTTTTAAGATATTCCTATAAGATACAAATAACGAGAAGCTTAGTAATGAAACATGTTAAGTAACTAAAAAATAACGTAAAATAACAATAATTACAATTCTTTCAGCAACTATATGAGTTTGTTCACTCATGTAGGCGCCATCTGGCTTTTTCTAAATATACAACCACAAATCCTCGCGACGTATTAGGGATGCCGGCTGATCAACTATCACAGAAGGATTAGATTCTGCTTCTTCTTCCAATCTCTTCTGCTTGGCCTCAATCATTTCTTTTTCGGCCTTTTCATATCAGCCGTGAGAAGCCCTATGTGGGCAATCATTGTTTCTCCCGATTTCCTGTGCTTGTTCCCTTCTTCTTTGTGAATCAGAATTGAAAACAACTATTAAATATGAATTCAAGTCATCTCACTAATAGAAGTTAGAGAACTTCTGCTTCATATTAACCTCAAACACTAGTCAAATTCACTTCATCAAGTTTCAACATTTTATTTAAGGAAGATGTATAATTGTATAGAACTAACATACTAACTTACTAATAACAATGTTTAACCACTACCTAATATAACAGAACTAGCTAAGAATATAATAACGGTTAACATATTAAACATGCATATAACTAAGATATGCTCCTCTGATACAGGACAAAGGATGGAAATATATACTGTTGGTTCTCTATGTGTTTTGATGATAACAGAACATTGTAAACTTGTTGCTGAGTTTTAAACATGTTTAAAGATCCTTAAAATTGATTTAATTCTGATAATTCATGTTAAACTCAAGTTTAGATGTGATAGACTCAAGTTTGTGTTCAACAGAAAGGATAACAAACGTTTTAGACTCGAGCAGACTCGAGCCTAACATAATAGACTCGAGCCTGTGCGTGACAGAGAGCATGTTTGCTGATTTTACCTCGAGCAAACTCGAGCCTAACATAATAGACTCGAGCCTGCTCGTGACAGATACAAAAAACACATTTTGTAACTAAGACAGACTCGAGCCTATCATGGTTAACTTGAGCCTAAGCCTTACAGAGAGCATGTCAAATTTCTTATGCTTTCAAACTCAAGCCTAAATGTTTTTAACTCAAGCCTATTCATTACAGAAAGCTTTTCTAAATGTTTTTCTTGAGAACAGACTCGAGCCTAAGATTTCTAACTCGAGTTTGTCTCTTCCAGAGAGCATCCAAAGTTTTGTACAAACATAGGCTCAAGCATATATTCATTAAATCGAGCATTTTCAGCTTGAAAAGCATTTGCACAACGTTTTGATGAAACAGACTCGAGCCTGTCACTAATAGACTCGAGCCTAAGTCAGGCAGAGAGCTATCCAAGTGACAGAGCCCGAACAGACACGAGCCTGTCACTAATAGACTTGAGCCTAAGTCAGGCAGAGAACTATCCAAGTGACAGGGCCCGAGCAGACTCGAGCCTAAGTTTTTAGACTCGAGCCTGTGCCTTTGAACTTAAGCTTCAGCACGTTGTAAACAGTTCCAGACTCGAACCTATTACTAACAAACTCGAGCCTATGCGCTACCCCAAAATATTTTCAAAGATTGAACATGTTATACAAAGGGGAAACTCGAGCCTATCAAGATTATGCTTGAGTGTTCATGAACAAACTCGAGCCTAGCAGTCTTAAACTCGAGCCTAACAGATCTCTGTTTCAAAAGTCGCGCTTTTCACTTCTCGGATTCAATCTTATACATCGTTTTACACTTAAATGGAATTATGAATCATTATATATATATTTAATATGTTTGTTCATGAGTTTCAGATTCCATTAACACATTTCTGGCTACAGATTCTCATTTTCGCTAAACGATAAAAAGTTGAATAAAATATTCTAAAAATCAGCTTTCCAGCTAAGAAGTCTGTAACATCCCAATTTTTAAAAGCGGAATAATTTGTTTTTCAAAATTCAAAATCATTTCAAATCATCAGAGTAGTGCATTTGAGCGGAAGAGTAACTGACATATATTCAAAATGCTGTAAGTCTGGCTGGATACAATAGCGGTATAGAAACTGAGTATTTCAAAAGTGATGTACAAGAACAAAAGGAAGGCTTCTGCCAGATCAACAACGGGAAATCTTCCGTTGGGTCTCTAAGCATGTTGCTTTCCCTTGTCCTCCGTCCTTGGTTCCCCTAATCCTGACGCTATATTAAGAGCTGAGGTCCCATACATACGGACCCCAGGTAACGGTTAACCTCATATTTACATATACGGTACAAAATCACAGCAAATGAAACAATTCCAAACATGTCACTCCCAGTGAATGTAAATGTACCGCTCCCAGCGAAAAGTACCACTCCCAGTGAAAACATATATATCACTCCCAGTGTATACAGATGTACAGTTATCCTTTAACAGCGTGTACTCAAACAACACACCACAACATGCATACAACACACATATCACATATACACATACTGTAAATATCAGAGTTAGTGTTATAGTACGCGAACGTACCTTCGTTGACGAGCGTTTAGTACGTTGACGATAAACTGTACTTTTGACGAAAAATAGCAGAACAACAGCGAAATGACAGCGGAACAAGATTACTGATATCCTATAATGATAATATCACATTTATCAATATTTGATATCATAACAAGCATTTTAGGTACAAATTACCATTTTGCCCCTGATCCCCTAATCGGCGGAATTTTACTAGCACTTCGCTACCTTGACCCTAATCTTCCAGAATTTCAACATATCTCCAACTCCATAATAATTTTCGAAATTAATACCTTAATTACCCCTAGAACATGATTTCTAAACATACCTGGAAGATTAAAGATCAACCTAGCATTTCTACAACAACTACCGAAAGAAACACTAAAACTAAAACTAGGGACCGAAGAACTTACCCGGCACTTTGCTATTTCCACATACTCCTCCTTCTCTCTAAAATCTCTCTCTAGAAAGCTCTAGGATTTGTGAAGAATGAAGAGAAGGTGAAGGCTATTTATAGAAAAAACCAATGGCATTTTCGTAATTTCATTGAACTTTGTCTGGTTGAATTCTGACCGTCGGATCGCACTTCTTGGAGGTGGCAAGATCTTGGCCTTACACCTCTCAAGGATGATGTCATCCTTAGTCACCAAGGTGATGTCACCAACTTTCTCAAGAAGTTTTCTACCGATAAAGTCCCTATTCGGTGTTCCGATCACGAAATTTTGTAAAATCTTAAAATTCCGGAAATAACACTCTGAAGGTCTTTTCTTCCTCTTCGATAATACCGGGTTTTCCTAACCTTATACTCTCATTAAGGACATTCTGTTACCTGCCGAAAATCCTCGGTAATCGCTACCGGTTATGGAAATATCGTCTGTCGATGCCAACCTCTGGATAAAAATCCACTGATCAATAATATACTCTGGTTTTTCTCAACTTATCCCCGGATTCCAATCTATGAATTATTTTCCATCGGTTCTCATTTCTACTATCTGCTTTAATCCCACAAAATATCTTCCTGGCCGGATCTCCAAATCACTCCGTTGGTTACAGAAATGACTTTGGAGACAGTCCACTCCGAGATAGAAATTCACTTGTTCCTAATATACTCTGACTCAAGAAACCTATTTCACGATTTTCTAGGTAGGATTTTATTTCTATCCGTGGTCATTTATCCTGTTCACATTTTTACTATTATAATATTACTTAATTACCACATGTCTTAACTTATAATGTTATTTTAATGCAAATATCTAGATATTAATTTCTTAATTTTCATTTCATTTTTCTTTACTTTTCTTCTAATTTTCGTTTTTATTTATATATATATATTTATTTTAAGTAATTTTCACCTTTTTCTCTTTATCTTATGTCTAAACAATTAGCCATTGATTATCTAATTAATCACTTACTAATTGTTGACAATTTTCTTAATTAGTAGTAATTATTATCTCACAACTATTTTACTGAAATTGATAATTTATGCATTATGCAAAATATTAAAAACCATGGGGCAATTTATGTTCCCCAAAATGATATTTAATTTTGCCTCATTATTTCCCAAGGAAAATAATCTCATAAATTACCTAAATTAGAGACAACATACTCTCTAATTTTTAATGAATATTTAGTTGCCTCTCAGGATTTATCATAATATTCTCAGGGTATCTCATAACCCACAAATTCACTTAGAGATTTTTAGCTCTTTATTTCTCCTAATTTCATGAGAAATTACCTTTAAGAAATAAGGTAATTATTTCCCTAGTTTTGAAACCACAAATTCACCTATTTTCAATAGGTATTTATTTGTCAATATAATATTCCAGATAAATAATTATCCGGGTATTACAAAGTCCACCAAGCCATCAACAGAACCTTATCACTAGACAAAAAGAATATTCAGACAACATGGCAGACAGTCAGACGTGGGCAAGCAATAGAGAGGTGCCTAATGTCTAAATCTGAACTTGCTCTTCCAACGTCTCTTTCCAGCAGAAGTCTCAAAGTGTCCAACGGTCATCAATCTTCAACTCTATTTAAAGGACAGCTTCAGCAACTGAAAAGATATAGAACCCAGTGAACGAAATAGCTAAAGACTCTAAGCTTTCATCTTGTATTCTTTACATTAGTCTTATTCATTCACTTTGAGCTTCAGTGATTATTTTATCTTACTCTTAGAGAGAGTCTTTGTGAAATTCAAAATTAATCTTGTTGTGTAAACTCAAGGTAATGGGACCTTGAGTGTGGGATCAGATTACAACTTGTAAGGGGGAGTGAGTCCTATTGAGAGAGGATCATCCTAAGTTACAGAGTGTGTAATTGATCAAGGAGATAGTGGGAAATCCTAGAGAGTCTGGGGACTGGATGTAGGTCAAGAGTTAAGACCGAACCAGTATAAATCTTCTGTGTCAAGCTTTCTCTTCCTTTCTCTGTTTGATTTGCATCTGGCCAGCTTCTCAGAAGCAATCGGAAAAAGTTTTTGAAATCCCCAATTCACCCCCCTCTTGGTGATTTCCTTCTGTTACATATACTTCTATTCACACATTAAACCATCTAACTAACAGGATTAGATGAATACAATAACATTCACATATCCGCACAGGTTAATAAGCAAACAAAAAGGGCAAACAAAACTAAATATGAACTCACCAAAGCATCAGGAGTGGTTCGAAGCTGAACAAATTGTTGCCAAGTGTATTGATCAATATATGTGTACTTGTCCCAAGGATTATGCTCAGGTTGAACCTTGGCAAAAATATAGGTATTGGCTAGAAAGGTCTTAAACTTCCTCCATTAATCAACACAATAAGACAATGTCTTGTCTTTCAACTTCTCAGAGTCAGGGACAGTGTATGTAAGCTGAATAGTGTCCCAAAGAGGATTCTTCACTGTGCGATGGCCCACATTTTTCCACTCATCAATCAAGATACTGACCTTGCTACGTGTCATATACCGACAAAACTATTATATTTGTTTTTATACGGACCGAAAGGTTCCAACCTTTCATTAAACTGAATCTCAATCTTTGACCCAGTGTTCCGACTTACAACTATGTCCCTCATTCATGTGCCACTTCTACGACGGCATGCAGGGCGGTTATGAGGCTCATTTTGAGATGAAGAGGGTTCGTTCTGACTCACACCAGTAACATCAGTAACTAGCATTAACTGAACAGGAAGAGAATAGTTTTCTCCGTTCATTTTCGAGAAAGGAAGAGAGGTTGAGAGTGGTGGTGCGAAAGCGGCGAACGCCTGAGAAAGTGAGAGAGTAACAGAGGATGGTGGTGGTTGGCAAGGAATAGACGTAATGCAACAGAAAGAGGGGTTTCGCAACAAGAACAGGGGTTTTAAAGTTCAGACAGAAAGATGTAAGTCGTAAGTAAGGTTTCGCGTGAAGTAGTATATGTTTCCATTTTTAAGACCCAAGTAACTTAAACGACGGTCTTAAAGGTTAACATTTAAGACCGTCCATTATTTATGTTTGTTCTTAAAAGTAAAAAACTATTAGTTTAAATTTTGTTATTATTTAGTACTGGGTAGAAGTTACGTTCGCTCTTAAAAATATTACCTTTAAGACCGTCATTTATATATGTCTGATCTTAAAAGTTTTATACGATTGTATTTAAATATTTCCTTATTATTTTTTTACCGCAGAAAATATAAGTCGAGGATGTACGAGATTTCTCTATAATGTAATTCAAATTTCAATTTTTTCCATAAAAGTTTTAAGAGAGGTTGTTTTTTTAAGCAGACTGAATAATATATTTAAGATCTATTGAAAAATTGATACGTTCTTAGAAGTTCTTTATATTTACAAAATTGCCACCGGTCATATATTTAAGACCGGGGCGTTGATACTCCACTGTAAATGAGGCGGTCTTAAAAATTGATACAGGTCAAGAAGCTCTTTATATTTACAAAATTGCCACCAGTCATATCTTTTAGACCGGGGCATCCATACTCTACTGTAAATGAGACGGTCTTAAAACACTTTTTTGCATTAGTGGATTTAATGAGTTAATTAACTATTATTTAATTAAACATTTCAAAAAATTTAATTTTTTTAATTTTTTTTATTTATATATGTGAATTAATTAAAAGTAATCTATAACAAGTACAAGAGGGGGGTAGTATGAATATGGGAGGGAGTAAACCATTTGAAATTGTAGATGATTATGTTAATAATTCGGATGTGCCGTTGACTATAAAGAGATGGCAAGGTCAAATGGCACAATAAAGTAATGGGATAAGGCCTTATTGTTTGTTAAAAATTGTTATGGAGGAGAAATGTTACCATAAAAGTTTTTTTTAGGAGCAACATCATCTTGAAAATTCTCAAATTGTAGTAATTTTGCCTTGGCCATTATTTAAGTTAAGTTTGACCAAAAATAGACCAAATATGTTAAGCTACTGGGTCCACATGTGATCTACATCATTTTTATTAAGATGCAAATTTGCTCCAATTTTTTTTTTTTTTTAAGTTCAATATTACCTTAAAAGTTTCCTAATTGAGCAATGTGGCCTTTGCCATTATATATTTTAAATTTGATTATTAGTTGACTAAATATGCTGAGCTAGTAGCTTAAACAACATTGAATAAGAAGAAGCCACAAATGAAGGAGGAACTCACGTTTGACAGAGAATAACGAAGAAAAAGATTCAATTATTAAATGCAAGACACATTGAACAAGATTATAGAGAACAAGGTCGCTAGAAACCCTTCACTGCTATACCCAGACAATATTGAGATAGACATGTACCTCTTCAATTTTCCCTTTACCGCACTACCTAGTTGCTTTACCTCTTTGATTTTAACCCATCCTTCATACGTGATGATTTTTTTATATATTCTTTTTCCTAAATTAATTTATTTATTACGTGGAATCTGATAATTTTGTTTACTTTGAGGACGAAGATGTTCATACTTCAATCTTATGCATGTCACTTATAGTTTTTTTTTTAAAAAATAATCTTATGCATTTATCAAATAAAAGCTGGGATTTAGAGAATGGATAAAGAGAACAGGTTAAAAGTTGATAGAAAGGGAAAACATTATACACAATTTGGTTTCCCCCCTTACATGTCATGGTTTTAAATGTGTAGTACTCCCTCTATTCCTTAATATAAGACATATTTGCGGAGTTGATTTTGATTCTAAATATAAAGTATAGTTTTAATATTTGTCAATTTTTTCTAATTATATTTACTCTTATTGATGCTCTTTTAACAATAATCAAGTTGGAGATGGAATATGAGAATTAAAAAAGGTAACTAGAATAGCTTAGAAAGTACATGTCATATTAACTAATATAACTAACTTCCTTAATCTAATTTAATTAAATAAATATGTCTTATATTTAGAACCAAAGGGAGGTAGTATATTATTGTATAAGATCTCAAGTCAATTTATTTTATTTTTTTATATATTGCATTAAACATGCTTAGATTTAGGCGTTTTTGGAGGTTCACATACATGTAATCATGATTAAACATGCTCAGTATGCACATGGATGGAAGAAAGATAGAATATATAGAAAAAGAAAAATGGGACTAGATTCATGCACATAATCAATATCTTTTTTGATACCTTGCACATAATCAATATTATTAATAACATTACTTGTTTATTTTCATTCCTGAATTAAAGGAAGAAAGATTGACTTGTAAATGCATTTAAAACAAATTAAGCTAATGCCTTAAACTCTTAAATACTATGTAATTGAGTGTAAGCATATAGTCAGGCCATTGAACGTGAAAATGTTTTTCCCAGATTAACGTGAAAATATTTAGCCATGAATATATTGAACAATATAAAATTTCTATTCGACTGCAACATTTATTTATTCATTTATTCTGCAGATGATAATCAATATATTTTATAGTATGTATTTTGTAATAGATAAATTGTCCATTTTATCTAAATAATTATTATGCGTATAAATTTTAAAACACATGTAATGTTGACGCCTCTCTCCCTCTTCTTTTATAGAGGTGTGAGGACATAGGTGAGCCTTGGTTCACCACACCGTGCACGCCGCTGGCCCAGTTCGATTCACGTCTGCGTAAAATAAAAAAATAATTTTTTTATTAAATTACTTTTTAGTTTCGTCCAAATAGTCATTAAACCTTTATTAATTCCTTCTTTATTCTCCCAACCAAAGACTATAAGCAGACCGTAATATCGGATTGAAATGTTGTGACTGATCTGTTCTAGTTGTTCCCTCTATTCTGGTGCATCTATTCGTACAACGCATCAGTTCGCTAACAAGAGTCGTCATTCGCTTCTGTTTGCTCTGTTTTGATGATTCTATTCACACGAGGCACCAGTTCACCCATAAGAGTCAAGTCGATTTGATCAATTTCTGTCATCTATAAATAGAACATGCTAGTGACAGAAAATTCAATCAATATCAAGCACTCCTCTCTCATATACTACATACTGTACTCTACAATCATATTATGTGCGATTCTGAAAGTAGACTCGTTGTGTTTGTTCGGGCTTTTGATTGATAGTACCATCATTCTAAAAATGCAATCCATTCTATCCTAGGAGATAATTGTTTACGAACCTTAGGCATCCATATAGAGAGAACAAATTGTTTTAAGGAGACAACGTACGTTGGGCTCGGATTTCATCAAAGTTCATAATCATTTTTCGGCACTCTAGTGAGTTTTTTCTATTTATTTATAGTATACAAAATTATTGTATGTTTACAGATTATACCATCTTAGTTATATAGATTATTATCTTTGTACAATTTTTACATGTTTAGTAATTTTCAACAAGTATGTGAGAGGAATTTTGCCTCAACTTGCGGAAAAGGGCCTTTGAAACCGTGGTTTGGGTATTACCAAAACATTAATCAAACATGGGAACTCTATAATCAAGGCTGAAAGATTAAAGGAAAAAATTAAATATGTTGTTAAATATGTTAGTGTATGAATAGGAAAAATCAACGAAAATCCAAAAAAAAAAAATCCCAAAAATTAATTATATCCTTCTTCCTCTCAGGACTATATATACCCAAGTCGTTCTCTTACAAGGGCACACAAACCATACACTTAGATTGTTGGTTTATTTTCTCAGTTCAAGATGAATATGCAAGGCCTATTATTTGCTGTCCTCCTCCTGTGTTGTTTTGTTGCTTCACAAGCTGATCCTATTTTTGATGTCCTCAAATATGGTGCTTCTGGGAACGGCCAAACAGATGATTCACAAGTATGTATTGTGCAAATATCACCATTGACCTCATTTTCATCTCATTACTTTCTCATTCTTTGTACCAAGTCTAAATACCTTCTTCAATCCTAAATATTAGTCGCTTTCTAGAATAAATTTTTAGTTTGAAGTATAAGTCATTTGGTACGT
Organism: Acacia confusa; assembly: GCA_037074495.1. Lineage (NCBI taxonomy): Eukaryota > Viridiplantae > Streptophyta > Magnoliopsida > Fabales > Fabaceae > Acacia > Acacia confusa. The sequence continues at coordinate 29,633,187 of CM073504.1, forward strand.
CATTAACTCTTTTTCTCTACAAACGTTACCTCTATTATGATTTATTAAAAGACTTCAAGGTCTAATGCGGTATTTCTCTATGCCATGATCATTTGCATCTAACGTACTTTGCATAGAGTTTGAATTGCATCTCATTTATGAAATTTCATGCAATATGCACAAGAGAACAGAAAGATTAATAAACATTTTTAGTCACTATCTTCATTATTAGTATTAATTAATTGTGTCCTATATATTGGGTAATTAATTTTGATCCATTTGGCAACTTGTGGGAAGGCTTTTGTGAAAGCATGGAAAGATGTTTGTGAAGCAAGAAATGGCTATCCAACACTTCTTGTGCCTAAGGGAAGAACCTTTCTGTTGCAACCTACGGTTTTTCAAGGTCCTTGCAACTCTCCATCCATTAATTTTAAGGTAAGAAATCCATTCAATAATTATACTATGTTCATATTTAAGAATGCAAATGATATTTGTATTTTATAATATTACTCTTTCCAGTCCTTATTTTAAGGCATTATCGCTACTTCACCAAAACAGGGAAAAAAGTTAGTTAAACCATTATTTTCTAAAACATTTTCCTCAATTTCCTCCTGCCCTCTCCATTTTAATTATCGTTAAAAGAGTATCAATAAGGGTAAATTAAAAAAAGATTGAAAAAAAATTTAAAAAAAAAATCTTATATTCAAGATCAAGACTAGTTTCTCCATACATATTAAGGACGGGAGGATGTACCTCTCATAGTTAATTAATTATTTTAAATAGGGATGATTTTGAGAAAAAAATTAATATCCAATCAAATAATTATAATAATGATCACTGTTTTTGTTTAAAAATAATAAGGATCATTCACATCTTCTGAGAGGTAACTTAAAATACAAATCAAAGAATATATACACGCAGATATATATGAATCATAGAATATGCATATGATATATGGGATGGCAGGTTCAAGGAACTCTAGTGGCTCCAAAAAGCGTTAATGTTTGGAAATGGCCAAGCAGTGATAAAGGAGCATGGCTTCAATTTTCTTACTTAAAAGGACTTGTTTTGGATGGAAGTGGACTTTTTGATGGCCAAGGTGCCCCTTGGTGGGACTGTTTCAAGAAATCTCAATGTCACGATCGCCCACGTGTAAGTTCCATGATCCTACTCATTGAATAAATTACATATTTCCTTAGTATTTTAGATCTTTATTTAAAAGTGTTAATAAATCCATCTTTTTTATCGATTAATTATGAGAGTGAGTAATTGCATTGATCGGTACAGGCTATGTCATTTCATGCATGCGAAGGGCTTAATATAAATCATGTGACTGTGATTGACACCCCGGGAGGTCACATATCCTTAAACGGTTGCAATGGCTCTAGTGTCTCGAACATCAACCTTCTCGCTCCTAAAGATAGCCCAAACACCGACGGCCTTGGTGTCTCGGGCTCATCCAACGTCACAATTCGAGATTCTACCATGAAAGTTGGTAATTTACTCACTTAACTAACTAATCATTTTTCTTAAATAAGAAAAAATAAATCATTTCTCATTTATAATATCATTATAACTAATATGCAAAATTGAGCCCAAAACCTCTTTTTTTCTCTTATTATTTTGTAGTCCAAGTTCACCTAGAATCTAGACTTGCTAATCTAGATTCAAACACACTAGTTTCTAGAAACTTTCCATCTTAAACACATAGACTCGCTTTTCTTACCTTAATCATATTTCAATATCATTTTGTGTTCCACTTTTGCTGAAGGTGATGACTGCGTGGTAATTAACGGAGGTTCCTACATGAACATTACTGGCATCTTTTGCGGACCTGGCCATGGCATAAGGTGATCTCACATCATAATCTCACTTTCATTCATTAATGTGTGTGTGTGTGTGTACATACAATCTATACATGAAATTTCCATGTGTTTGATAAATGATACTCTATAAAAGTCTTTGTGGTGTGTTGTTGAATATACATGTTTAGCATTGGAAGCCTGGGAATTGGTGGAACTTATGGAGCAGTGGAGGAGATCCATGTCAGAAATTGCACCTTCACTGGATCTTCAAATGGAGCCAGAATCAAGACTTGGGAGGTAATTAAAAAACATACACACAAAAAGAGTAAATCAAAATAAAATGATTTTTAACTGCAAAAGTCATGGCAATGATGATTCAATATTGAAAAAGGATATAAATTTAAAACCTAAACTCTTCAGGTTAGACGAGGCTACAGTCTCTATGCTGATAATTAAGCAATTACGTACGACCAAAGGTTTCAACTTGAACTTTCAAAAAATAATCCCCAAAATCTCAAAGAGGAACCTATATATGATGGAGTCAGTCCTTTTTTTTTTGGGAAAATTCATCTTCTAGTCTTCATAATTTTGACTTAATTGTAATTCATCAATCCACACACTTTGATGCAGTACAACTCAGTCCCTCAAGTTTTGACTTAGTAAACTCAGTAGTTTCTCAATCATTTAGATTTTGTTTGTAATCTTATTTGTCCCCAATTCTCTGTATATTTCAATTCTTTAATCTACTTAACCGAAACTATTTTTAGTTAATTATTGACATGCTCATCCAAAACTAACTATAGGCGCATGACTTTTAGAAAGGATCTTAGAGGAAAAGTGAACACACACATTTCTCACTTGTTTCTCTATGATATATTGAATTCTTTAATCTACTTCACCCAATCTATTTTTCCTTAATTATTAACATTCTCATTCAATCATGTTACGCTGTTCATAACCCAGGGAGGATTTGGGTATGTAAGAAAGGTGACATTTGAAGAAATAATACTACAAGATGTTCAGACGCCAGTTCTAATTGACCAATACTACAGTGCATATCATGCAACAGCTGACGGCCAAAAGGCTGTAAAAATCAGTGACATTACATATACGAATTTCCGAGGAACATCAGCTTTTGAGGAAGCAGTCAAATTGATATGTGACAAAAATGTAGGATGCACCAACCTTGTGTTGGACGATATCAAAATTACATCTTCTGATCCTAAAATGAAGACCAAGGCCACCTGCTCCAATGCCCATGGCACAAGTTCTGCCTCCAATATTCCTCAAGTTTCATGCCTTCTGAAGTGAGCCCTTTTCTTTAGGGTTCATTTTGAACTTGATTTGTATGTTTAGAATATATAGAAATTGTAAGCAATGTTTCTGATTAATATAATATTGATCTTGGAGCCTCAACTCTTAAGGATATCACTAATTTTTACCAGGAGATTTGCAGGTACTTAAGGTTATATATATGAGAAGAGAACAAAGATGAGATTGATAGTCGCCGCTGAGAGTACACTTTCTGCTGCAACAAAAGATAGCTGCCACTGAAAATGTTACCTTTCAGCGGCGACCACGTAGGGACCTAACATTAAGGCAAAATTAATTGATATCATATTAGATGCTATGAAAATAAAAGAGGTCTTGGATAAGATAGAAGAAAATATTTAAGAGAGAAAAGGAAGCAATTATCATTCACTTGTTTTTCTTACACGTTACAAAGCTTACAACTAAGTCACCACCAAGAGTCACAACTAAGCCATATACAATGAATAGTGTAATTAATATAGAGTAATGAACCTACTATGTGACCCTTGACAATAGTCCTGCATCTAGAAGTACATTAAGTAGCCTTTAAGGCTTTCAACTACTATTCATTAATGATGATTAGAACATGGGAGGTCAAGAGCCAATGGATATCCATATAATTAATATTCATAACACTCTCCCTTGGATATCCATTATAAATGTGTCTCATAAAAAAAACTTTAACAAGTAAAAATCCATAAGGACAAAATTACATAGCTAAAGAAAAAAAGTACAACATTCATTGATAATTTGTCCAATGCTACCTCAATAAAAACCTTTCTAGAAAAATCTAATGGGACAAAATCTAGATAAGGAAAAAAAAAAATACATGTATCGACTCCCCCGGCCCTCTTAACAACATCAATAGAAATCTCTGAGTTTGTGAAGGCCAATGTCATGGACAAGATTCTCAAAGACTGTACCTAGAATAAACTTGATGAACAAACCTATTGGATATTAATTTCACCATTTTTTGAAGGTCACGAATGAAGAAGAATTTTGGTGAAATATACTTTCTATTACCCTTGATGTACCATTCTTTTATTTGGATGATATATTCCTAATTTAGCATATCTTTTAATGGGATTTTATCTTCATTATTCAGCTTACATATAATTGTTATGATTATTTTGGATTAAAAGGTATTGCCCAAAAGTATGTCAAAGAAAAAGGGCTTATTGAAATACCCGGTTGAACCCAAAAGGGGGTGAATTGGGTGAAGATAAAAAACTTGTTAGCTTTGAAAATCTTTTTGCAATTCAATGAAATCGGTTTGTAAGACAGTAAAGAGTTATAAAACTTTTGACAATCATTCAAACATATATGTTGAAAATAAAGGAGATTAAGGAAGAGAATTGCAAACAGAGATTTATACTGGTTCGGCCTAATCTTTGACCTACGTCTAGTACTCAAGCTCCACTTGAGATTTCCACTATCTCCTTGTTTAACCAGACACAAGAGGAAAACCTTTACAACCTCACAAGTTTAGCCAGGCACTTGTGCAGCCTTCACAATCTCTCACTGAGACTCTCCCTTACAACCCGTAGGGATACAATCAATTTTCCCACTCAAGATCACCCAATCTTGAGTATCTCTCAGAAAATAGAATGTTTTACAATGTATCTTCTCTTTAAGAAGTGAATGGATGATCACTGAAGCGCATTACAAATCATTTCACTCTCTAAATGATAAGCTATGTAAACATTGAAAAATAGAGTGTGAAGAAGCTTCAGAAATTTGGCATTTTGATAGCATAATCTCTTCCCATCCCATTTGTGTATTTTGAATGAGGCTTTATTTATAGATGAAGATCTTCTAAACGTTGAGAATATGATTGTTTATGAATAGAGCCGTTGAGAATATAGCTGTTAGAACTTTGGTTTTTGAGCCAACTATGACATCAACATTTACTTTGACCTTGATCTTCAGTTTGATGCCCTTTGATCATCTGAAACATGTCCACAAATGATATAAATGATGTTAAGAAGTGTTATAGATCATTTGGGTAATCATCTAGATGATCTTGATCAAAAACGAGATTTTCACAATGGTCATTTTTCTGAAGTGAAGGTGTATACTCGAGTTTTCATTTGGATACTCGAGTATTGAGCTTGTTGCATTACTCCAGATTCGTCTCTGTCTGATCAAAACTTGAGTATTAAAGATCCTCTAATGTTTATTGCTCTCTGTCTGAGCTATACTCGAGTTTTCTCTTGTAAACTCGAGTTTTCAACTTATTCTTGACTTTGGTTGCTCTCTGACTTGATATAGCTTCAATTTTGGCAAACCAATTGTCCTCATATAGCTCTTTGTGTCTTCTTTCCAAAGCAACAAGAATCAGCTCAAAGATCATTGTATTTTGTCTGTTATGATCCAATAAATGAAGCTTTGTTCTTGACCAGTGTTTTTGCAACGTTCTAAATTGTCAGTCAACTTTTGAAGACCATATCTCTCTGGTATGATCTTCATTTTTGTTCAAACAAGTCTTGATGGAAAGCCTTATGAGTCTTCTTTTATATATCACTGATTTCAGCTCATTTCGATATGTATATTGTGAGTTACACTCAAAACATTGAAACTTGGTCTGATGTGTGGCGTGAATATTTGATCCAACTTTTGAAATTCATAGCTCTCTCACCTGATCTTCTTTGAGCATGAAAATTTTTCAAGATGATGCATTAGATGTCTAGTTTCATACAAGTTTGGTTTAACCTCAATCTGATCTCTGGTTTAGGAGATATCATCGAATTACCAGAGCTCACCCAAAGTTGAACGCGAAACAGAGGTGAACAGAGTTGCTGATCAATGCTGGATACTTGAGTATTGTCGGGTCCAAAGACGCTAGAGATGCTGAAGACACCCCATACTCGAGTCATTAAGTTCCATACTTGAGTTTTGACTCCCATACTCAAGTTTTGACCCCCAAACTCAAGTTTTCTGGTATTCCACAGACAAATTACTTCTAGTAGAGTAGTAAACTCGAGTTTTGTCCACCAGACTCAAGTTTTCTCATCCAAAACCTAATTCTTGTTGATTTTAACTCTGAATTGACCCACTCCAACTTTCGTTTGATTATGGAGACTTGTAGGATCAATATTTGTACTTGAATAATGATATCTTCAGCAAGTTCTTCCTTTTTCCATTTTCCATCTTGATCAATTTCCACCATTCAACTTAAGCTCATCATTCTCTACACCTTCTACATTCTTTAATATTTCCTATTTTTCTTGAACTTATCATTTTCTTCTTCTTTCTGAAAACTCATCTCTTGATCATTCTCCATAATTATATTTGAGCTGATCTTGAATATTGATATCCCCATTCTATTTGGCAAGATCTCCACTTGGTCTTTCTCTACAATTCTATTCTTTCTTTCTTCTTCTCTTGAACATTCTTCATAAATAAAGTTGAACTGATCTTGAATAAAGATGTTCCATACAATAAACTCTTTCTTCTTTAATCTCTCTTCTTCTTCTTGATTACCCCCACCTTTAGTAAATTCTTATTTCTTTGTTGATCTTCTTCTTGATCAATCTTCATAGATGAACTTCATATCTTTGTTTCTACATTAAATTTAAGAATTAGTCAATGAAGAAGATAAATATAGTATACAAACTTTTTGCTCTTTTCTAATAGCATCTATATAAGATATCATCAAAACTAATCATATCTAACACTTATTTGTCAACTAATTTTGTGGTTCCTCCTCATTTGATTAAATTCTTTGATTTAAGGATAGCGCAAAGGAGTTGTAGGCTAAGGTTAAAGATATTGACATAAGCTAAGAAGATGATGAAATAAGCTTAGGAGCCTAGAGAAAGCAAAAATTAGTAGGTGTTGGAAGGCCCGTGAAAAAAAGGGCCTTAAGACTAGTTTTGGGCAAACTTACAACATGCACTAATGCAAAAATCTCTTTTTGGACTAGTTTTGGATTAGGTCTCAATATAGCTGGTCTAAAAAGTCATACACTTTTTAGACTGGTTGAGAAACCAATCTTAAAAATCACTTTTTAGATTGATTGCATCTATTATTAAGTCGTAAAAAGTAGAACTTTTTAGATTGGTTGCTTAAAATATCAAGGCTATAAATTAGGACTTTTTAGACTAGTTACGTAAAATAAAAAGGTCTTAAAAGTAGTTTTTAGAACTAGTAGTTTTGAAAACACGTCTTAAAAATAGTTTTTAAAACTGATATTCTTAAAACCAACCTTAAAAATTAAACTTTTTTATACCCTACATTTTATACTTCATGTCTTGATTATTTTTAGACCTGATATTTATAACATTCAGTCTAAAGTTTTTCATATTTTTTTCACATATCCACTCTATTTCTTCCTCTTACCCACCATTCCATATATCCGACACCTAAAAGACAGTTTAAACTACAAGCTTTGAACAACTTAATATGAGTTACAAATTGAATAATTGGAAATAAATATACAGATTGAATTATTAAAAATGATTATAATGCAAACAATATTCCAATTCAAGTGGGAACAAAATTGATCTAATAACTATTATTTATAATAGGTTACAACATTTCAAGGCCTTCAAATAATGAATACATATATGTGAAAAACACAAGACCTAAACTCACTTTTGATCTAAGAGCTCATAAATGAATTCACGATAGCATTTGCAAATGAAATCAATATCTTCTTCAAGAAAGGGATCATTAAGATCAAACATCTTTAATATCAAAGCTAGACAAATCATTAACTTGCTAAGTTAAAAAATATATATTAAAAGTATAGGAGTACAAAAATTGTTGAAATATACATCTATCTCTTGACTGAATTTAGTCATGCCTAAAGTGATAAGGTTAAATGTGTCTCAACACATAAAAGCCACTTAAGTTGGATCTTGGTGGTTGCCTACGAGTCTTAAAAAGAACATTGAATAATTAAAATTGTATAGAGCGGCTTATTGAACAAGTTCATAAAGCACAAAAATAAGTATTAACTGTTGGTATGATCCATTTAGGGTCTTTTACCCCATGCACATGCTTACCACTAGCAGCATGTCGATATGTCCTTGTTATCTCTTCATCCAAATCACAAAGGTTATTTATGTTCCACAAATTCCATAAACTTACAACAATAGGCAACACAATAAAAGTGACGATTTTCTCTTATTTATTCAAATGGCATTTCAAGTTTCACTACTTTATTTAGTAATAAGAAAACTTATGAGTTCATGGTCTTCTTCAATTCACTCCCTAGTTTGTAGTGAAAGGAGCATAAGAAGATGACAATATAACTCTTATACAAAAGCACTAACTACCAATTATTACTGAAAATAAAAGAATTGACTAGTAATCCAATTTTTCAAGCAATATATATAATATGAAATAAAAATTTGCTTCATACCCATGCACATATGGTACCAAGAAACACTAAGATTTGGTTTCACTTAGCCTCTCCAATAAGTATGTGTGTCTAATAGAAGTAGTGGTCCCTTTTTTTGTTCTTTGAACTGGGCAAATGAATCCAAAATTATTGCTTTTACTTAAGGAAACCAACCTACAATTCATGTAACTACAATATTACAAGCACAGAATTATAACGGCTTCATTATATTGTTAAAATATTTAAACTTACAAGAAGATACTTACATTAAAAATACTTGCATAATTGCTACCTTAAGCTCCTATTTAGGAGCTATGATAGACATTAAATCATCCCTCTAAAAAAAATTGATACTGCTTGCTTATGATTAAATCCATAGGCCATGATCTTGTTGTAAAAGAATCACTTGTTGCATGGAGTTCAACTTAGGATGTGAAAATTGTTGAGTGGATGGAGCTACAATTGGAGTTTTGATCATGGTTTCCTCAGCTCAAATAGAAGCAAGTTTATTTGGCTACAAAATGAAGGTACTCTTGACATCACTCACAATATTCAAATCACTAGTAAGGATAGAGATAGGTCATTGGCAATGATTACCTTTTCATTTAACACTCTGACTTAATCATCTTTTATTTGTTGGTGGTGTACAATTAATTACAAGTTGTGGACAATCACTAATTGTAGGATTCTCTACAATAAGGTCACAAGGTTCAGCAATTTGCATTCTAGGACCCTTTGATGACTGCCCAATAATACAACAACTCCCTTTAGTGCTTTGAATAGGTGCAAGTAAATGTACCTTAGGAGCAATGATCTCTTGACGTGTGCTCACAATCATCATCATTTCGTCCTTCATCTTGCTCAATTAGGCTTCGATTATTGCATCAAATAAGCCCTTGCTTCCGCCTTCACAGTGTCCAACATGTGTTTCATCTCCTCCCTGGTCACCACACTTAAGGAATGATGTTTGACTACTCCAAAGTAATCCTTTATGCCTACACTCCTCTAACTCATCTGACGTGCTTCAGATGCTCATGTTCTCCTATAGCAATAGTCAAAATATTATTCCTCCCATTTGACATAAATGATCCATCGCCTTGTTTCTTTCTTTCTTTCTTTCTTTTTTTTTTGAAGTTCCTCCTATAAGATACAGATAACGAACATAAGTAATGAAACTTTTTTACTAATTAACTAAAAAAATTAACGATACATACACTTTTTTCAACAATTATATGAGTTTGATCACTCATATAAGACTCATTCCTCTTTTAGTGAGCATACAACCATTTTTCTTTGCAACATATTGGCGATGCTAGAGAAATAACAGAAGGATTGGATTGAGCTTCTTCTTTCAATCTCTTTTGTTTGGCCGCTATCAATTCTTTTTCAATCTTTTCATAACCACCACAAGATATTGCATGAGGACAATCATTCTTTCTACTATGATTTTTTCCTTTTTTGTTGTGAATAAGAATTTAAAACAAAACTGCAAATCAATAAAGACAATTGGTAACTAAATAAAATCCAAAATAAGTCAACTCACCAAAACTTCTAGAATAGTTCAAATTCTAAAAAATTCTTGTCAAGTTTCTTCATCAAGATATGAATACTTGTAGAAAGGATTAGGATGAGGCTCACTATCTTTCACCTTGATATGCACACATTTATTAGATAGATCTATCTTAAACTTCCTCCAACATTAAGAACAATATGTTATTGTCTTCTTATACAATTTGTCACTTTCAAGAACGTCATAAGTAAGATGTAATACATGCATTGAAGTAGTTAGTCACAAATTTGATAATAATTACATACAAAAAGGCATTTTATACCTGGATAGTGTCCCAAATATGTTTCTTTACACAATCATCAATATTTCTCCACTCCTCTATCAAGATGCTAGGCTTGTTGCATGCTAGGAGGCCAACAAAACTCTTATATTGGCTTGCATTAGGCTCAATTGGTTTCCAATATCTATCAAACTGAATTGGGATCTTTTACCCAGAACTCTGACTTATGGCAATCACTCTCAATCATGTGCCTCATCTAAACCTTCATAAAGTCCGGTTACTAGGCTCACTTTGAAATGTGCAAGGCTCACTCTAATTCACACTAGCTGGCTCGCCTTGAAAAGTACTATAATGACTTCGACCCTTCATTTTCCTATTAAGAGACAACAAGATAAGGTTTACTAGTATGTAATGTGGAAACAAACAAAAATAAGTTTGCATACACAATTCTATAATAGTGAGTGATATGCTCTATAAGTACATGTGTCAAGAACAAACAGAGTAATGTGGTCCAATCTACTAAGCTAACCAATAGGTTGATAGAAATGAGACAAGGATATAAACTAGGAAAAAGAAATTAAAAATCACAAATTACAAGTTCCAATATATCTACTAAATATTATATTTAAACTCAACTCACATGGGGTCTAGTCCCCACAAACTTAAGCCAAGATGCTATATAATTAGCTGATTAATTTCATGAAGATAAAAGACTTGCCCAACCCCATAAAAAACCAAATCAATTCTTTCATGTGATCTAATACAATATACTATAATGATAACAAAAGGTACCTCATCACCATCCAACACAATAAGAATAACATTACAAATTACATGTAACATGAAACCCATATAAATCATTGAAAATTTTAAGAATTGAGATATACTATTCAAAAACTCAAGAAAACTAGCTAGACTTGTGACTAATCTACCTCATAATAACTCTGGTATAAAGGAGTCCACATTCCCTCCTTTTCCTTACCTCCTTTTCTCATCCTTTTCTTTGAAAAGGAGTGAGAAGGTGATTTTTTTTTTTTTTGCAACTGATGTTTCCACTTTCTCATTTCTTTTCAAAGAAAAGGATGAGAAAAGGAGGTAAGGAAAAGGAGGGAATGTGGACTCGGTATAAAGGTAGTCTACACTGCAAATTCCCACCACCAAAGAGTCTATATTATATCATGAATTCCAAAATGCTTCATCACACTTATTTTCAACAATAATCAGTACTTCATCTAGAAATCACGTCATCTAGCTTCTTATGGGTAACTAAAGTTTGAGTCATAACACTAGGCTCATAAATTACCCAACATAGCTCTTCCAACAATAAAAATGATTTCTCAATATTTCCTCAATCCCATAATTTGTTCTATACTACATTAATCTTATCTACTATAGCTTTAAATTCTCCTCTCAGACATTTTATTGAACATTTAAAGTGCATTAAAAAAATTTAATCTTAAAACCAACTACCAACATAGTCTTAAAAATCCCCTAAATCCAATATCATAACAAGATTTTGTTCTAATGCAAAATAAACAAAACCTAATCCATTCCATTCCTCCATTCTTCCACTCTTTGAAATGATTAGATGCAGGGAAGAAAGAGGAACTTTTATCCCACACCAAAAACTACAATAGAAAGATAGAATAGAAGTTCAAAACTTATAAAGCCCATATGCATACATACGTAGAACAAGTCGGTGATGGAGACCTTCCCCCTCTTCCAAAACTCTCTAAAGCTTCTAGCACCTCTTTTCCCCCAAATTAATTCAGTCAAAAGAAATAAAAATATGAAGCAAGTTCCCCCGCCCCCCACCCAAAAAAAAATAGAACAAACAGAGCAAAGCCATGAAAGAGCTACGTAATATTAAGAAGACATGTAATATTTTAGAGAACTAATTCAACTTCAAAGATAGGAAAATGGTGCTTTGAGGAGTGTGTAAGGGCATTATCATACTAAAAATTGAAAAAAGAAAAAAAACTTAAGTGAAAAGTGAGCTTACCAAAACTAGTTTGTCAAGAGAGAAACACGAAGCAACGATGAGGCCACTCAACAAACGCTGGCATTAGTGGTAATGATGGAGGGTCGAGTTGCAAAAGATGACTAAGGATCAGCGGACAACTTCAAAAAAGTGACAAGGCTTGCAATAAGAAAAGAGGTTCAGAGAACCAAATTCAATGTTTAGCGGATGAAGAAATGATTCAAGGGAGCGAGTTATAATTTGGGGCTAAACTGTTAGACCGGTTATGCTCAAAATTAGGTCTCAAAAGTTCACCTTTTAGACCTTTTATTTTAAAAAATCTAATCTTAAAAGTAATAAATATATTATTTTTTATTCTACATCTTTTAGACCAGTTATAAAAGACAACTGGTCTAAAAAGTATTCAACTTCGTTTTGTTTTGTTTTTTGTTTTTTTTTTTTGGTCTTTTTAGACCAGGTGTTATTAAATATTGTCTAAATAATATCTTTCAGATCTTATACTAAAGGAACCGATCTACAAAGTTCTTTATATTTATAAATATGCTATCAATTATACTTTTCAGACCTGATCTTCTATAACCGATCTAAATGTGGCGGTCTAAAAGACCTATTTTGTACTTGTGATGGTTGGGGCCCATGCATATCAACCCATTAGCTATACGCTTTAATTTAGCCCTATTACCTTCACTTAAATCCAAATGACATGTCTTCCTTGACCCTAGCGAGTAAAGGACGCCACCAACAATTAATGAAGGGTAAAAGAGTGATTTCACAAAGCCTTTTTCCTAACCATGTCAATAAAGGGGTCACATCAACTAATGAAGGGTACAATAGTCATTGTGCATGGTTTTCAATCCAAAAAACACCTAAATGGTGTCACCCAACAATTCAAAAGAAGAATTGAGCATCAAGAATAAGGTTTTATGAAACTCGTGAATTTAGAAAACTATCTCCAATCCTAGTCCTATTAGGATTAGGACTCTTTCACAACATTGCATCTTAAGTAAGCAAGAGACAAATGACACCACTTAGTTTATGAAAACAATTTATAAAACCCTTATCCAAGGTCAATTAGGACTCCTAAATCATTTTCTAAAGTATAAAAGACATATCTCCAACTTATCCTAGTCAAATTAGGAAACATTCCTATCTTGCACATAAATCTAAGGCATCTAGTTCTCTATTTTGGAACAAGCTTGACTTTTTCCCTTTCCATGTAGTAAATTAGGTATCCAATTAACTTTAGGAAACATTCAGAAACCTTAAGAAAGGTTAAAAGAACTGAAGCCCTAGTGATCACACTGAAATTAGGAAACTGCACTGACTACTCCTAAAGTAAATGCTACATCATTCCTATTTTGTGTCTTATCTTGACCGGCCACCTTCATCACCATTATGACCAATTGATTCCATCCAAAACATATTAGGAAACCTTGGTAAAGTTCTAAAAGTGGGCTTCCATGTTCACCTTTCATTCTCATGCAAAATTGGGCCATCACACACTTTAAAGCCTAAAACACTCTCTTTAGAGTCTACCACTTGTACCCTAACTTGTTCCTATATAGAACTGTAAATCAGGGCCGGCCCTCCAGGGCCCGGAGTAAGAAAAACACCTATTTTTCAAAGCCCGGCCCGAGAGCACTAGGGCTAGGGTCAGACTATTCCAAATTTTAACTATTTTTCCTCCACTTTTTTTTTAAAAAAATATAATTAGTAAATTATAACACGAGAATCATCCAATAAATAAGCACAATCACTAATTCATAATCAAAAACAAACTATGTTCACAAATAACTCACATAAAACATAAAATACATATCACTAAGCGACATTAGTACGTACGATAACTATTATTGTTGTCATCTTCATCACTATCATCGATTTTAATGACATTCGATTGTTCTTCACTTTGAATAGTAGTCTCTAATACATGAGTAAGAATATCATGAAATTCTTCCCTCGCATCTTGAATACATCCATAATCTTTATTTGCAACAAATAATAAATCAAATTATAAAATTAGAGTATAGTTACTATGTATTTGTAGTTAAATGGATAAATAACTCTATAACAAATACAATATATATATATATATATATATATATATATAAATTAATAAATTTAAAAATGAAAAAAAGAAAAAGCTACAGTGAAAATGGCCTACAAAGCTGGCTCAAGGCCCTCCAGGGCCGGCCCGTTTAAGCCCGAGGCCCGTCAGGGCCGGCCCTCTAAGGTTAATTTCAAATATCTCGTCCATTTTTCAAACCCGACCCTTAAAGGGCCAAGGCTTAAACAGGCTGGCCCGATGGGCCTTGCCCATTTTAACAGCTCTATTCCTATATGAATGGCGTGTGTTGGAGGCTCAAAGGGGGAGAATTTGGATGCTAAATCATGCGAGGATAAATTCCTTGCGTTTCTTCGAGATGAATGCTATGGCTTGAGTTTGGGAACTTCAATTAGGGAAATATTTGCTTTCTAATTAATTTTCTCTTCAACAATGATGATTTTACTTAGTTAGGAATTAATTTTCTGTGGCTTTTTTCCCATAGTGCCCATTTTTAGGAAACTATTTACCAAAATGCCCCTACTTTGAAACTACTTCCCATTATGCCCTCCTCTGGAAACATATTCTCAATCCACCCCCATTTAGTCGACTAAACCCGTTTAGTCGACTAAATGGGGGTGGATTGGGAATATGTTTCCAGAGGAGGGCATAATGGGAAATAGTTTCAAAGTAGGGGCATTTTGGTAAATAGTTTCCTAAAAAGGGGCACTATGGGGTTTAGTCGACTAAATGGGGGTAGATTGGGAATATGTTTCCAGAGGAGGGCATAATGGGAAATAGTTTCATAATAGGAGCATTTTGGTAAATAGTTTCCTAAAAATGGGCACTATGGGAAAAAAGCCTACCCCCATTTAGTCGACTAAACCAGGGGTTTAGTTGACTAAATTTTGAGGGGTTCAAATTTTTTTGAATCCCCTCGAAATTTAGTCGACTAAACCCATGGTTTAGTCGACTAAACCCATTTAGTCGACTAAACCAAGTGGTTTAGTCGACTAAATTACGAGGGTGGGCGTTAAAAAGCCCACACCCAACATTTAGTCGACTAAATCACTTGGTTTAGTCAACTAAATTTTGACAGTGAGGGTTTTTAAACACCCCAAACCACAGCAACATGAACCCTAATCGTGTAAAAACCTCTCCAAACCTCTTCCCCCTCTCTTTTTCGTCAAATCCTTGCTGAATCTGTTGGTGGGTTGCGTAGGAAACTTCAATCTAATGGAATTTGTGTCGATATCGGTATGTTTTCATCTCCATTTAAGATTTCCGTCGTCATTTATGTGTTTATGCGAACCCCCATTTACGTTTTTACGTTTTGTGCTTTGATTGGGTTGTTTTGTTGTGTGTCTTTGCTTGATTTGAGTATTTCATTCCTATTTATGGAGGAAAATGATGAATATACATGTGAAAGTGAAAAGATTTACATCGGTTGAGAGTTTTTTATTTTTTTGAAGAATATCACTTCGTTTTTCATAAATTTTTTTATTTGGTTAGCTAAAACCCTCCATTTTGCAGCTAAAATTCTGGTGTCAAAGATGAGTTCAAGTTCAAACACTTACATGACTATAATCTACCACAGTGGGAGGTATTTTGATGGTCCCGATGGTGTTCAATTTGAAGGGAAAATGAAAATGATGAAAATCAAACGGGGTACTACATACAACGAGCTGAAAGAAAGAATTTACCAAAAATTGGGGCTACATGCAGCCAATGCATTCATCGGTTAATTGCTAAAGTGGAGACTATAGTGGGTAAGGATAATGTATACTATATTAGTACCGATGTATGTGATGATGAAGATGTAGATTGTGTCATAGATGCATTTGCTAATTGGAGAGTACAAAATTTTATTGAGATATATATTGAAATTGAATCTGGCGAATCATCATCTATACCTATGCATCCAAGATCCCCACAGAATTTTGGTGAAGATAGACATGTTGGTGTATCTACACCTTCACAAGTGTTAAGTCAGGTAACATTGATGGAAGATGAGGAAGATGAGAATATGCACAGCGATGAGGAGGACGAATTTGAGAGGTTTATTCCACTAGGTGACAGCTCAAATACCGATATGGAGGGTGATTTTGATTCTTGCCCAAACCTAGTAAACCCAGGGACTGCAACAATGCCACTACTTCGTGTTGACCCAATTAGTAGTGGTAATTTAGTAAACTTGAATTTGTGGTTGTTTTTGTAATGTTTATTTACTAGTTCTGACAGAAAATTCATATTGACAGATGTTGGACCTGATAGTGAGCCGTTTTGAACCGAAAGCCCGCACTATTCTCAAATTAGTGCGGTTGACTGTGACGATGAATTAGAGATGTTGTATGGTGATGATGACAGGCAAGGTGGATGGCAGTTAGGCGATTCGTTATATGTGTATCAGCAGTTTCCTTCTAAGTCTGAGATGCATCATGCCGTGAAATTGTATTGCATGAAGACTCATCGTTCAGCCAAAGTTGATAAAAGTGATGAACGAATGTTTATGATGAAGTGTCGAAATCATGCTGACGGTTGTCCCTGGTATATGAGGGCAATGACAGGCAAGAATGGAAATTGTTGGGTGGTCCGTAAGTGGGTTAGCGATCACACCTGCCTGAACCAGAGTCTTACCCGGGATCATGGACAACTGGATTCAAATGTCATATGTGCAGGCATTATCAGTATGTTTCGTATTTTTGTTGCTTTCTACTTCTGTTTGTTTATTGACATTGTATTTTGAAGTTTGTTATGCTTTAACCAAGTATGTTAAGAGAAGATCCAGCTTTAAAACCAGTGTTGATACAAGAAAGGATGCAGCGTATGTATGGATATAATATAACATACAAGAAGGCTTGGAAGGCGAAAATGAAGGCCATTGTGAAGTTATTTGGTGATTGGGAGGAATCATATGCATTCTTGCCCAATTGGCTGACATATATGACGCAGGTTAAAGTGGGCTCTGTTTTCAGGCTTGATACAGATGAATGTTCCGACCATCGTCGGTTTTATGTCAACTTACGCGTCTTTCGTAGAGTTTTTTGGACATTTAACCAGACAGTTGAAGCCTTCAAATACTGTAAGACCATACTACAAATTGATGGCACCTACTTGTACGGAAAATACAAAGGTACTCTCTTGATTGCGACTTCACAGGATGGGGATGGGAAGGTCTTACCAATTGCCTTTGCTGTTGTTCCTCCTGGTGAGAAGTATGATGACTGGTGGTGGTTTCTTTGTCTCTTACGTGATCATAGGTCTATGCCCTCCTGGCCTCTTGAACGCATACACAGCCACTATAGGTCTATACCCTCCTGGCCTCCTGAACGCATACACAGCCTCATCTCGAACATATCCCTCCATGACAAAATTGGTGTTCCCATCAAACTGGTATCTATCACCAGCATCAAAATCAAATCCAAGAAGATCTGTCCACATGTCAGCCGTCACCAGAATGTCAACCCTGCAAACACAAGATTGCAGATCACCATGAATGTAGATCATGTTATGGTAGAAAGCTCTCACCATAACCTCTGAATAGGGACAACTCATCTCCGCCAGCCCTCCCAAATGCGAAGTTCCCAACAACGGCACAATGTCAAGGCCCTCACGTGCAAAGAATGTCATGTCTAATGACATCGGCTTAATGATGGGTCTGGAAGCAAAATCCCTCACGAATCGTTCATGCTCTGCTTCATTATTTTCAAACAAATATCCAAATGGGAGGTCAACAACGGGCTCAGGCTCAGGTTCCGGTGCATGCTGTTGCCTAGAGGAGGATGCCCCGCACGATGCTCAGTGCTTGATCTGTCTCCCACGCACATTGCCGATGTCAGCAGGAGCTTGTCTACGACGCATGATGAGAACAAAGACCTACAAAGGGACGTTATAATCAATCAGGAAATAAGAAACATTCATCATTCTCAATTTCACATTTACATTCATCATTTTCACTAACAAACACTTTCAACATAAACAAGAAATACTCATAAACGCAAAAAAGTTCGCATAAAACGCAAAAAAATTATCATAAACATGTACATTCATCGTTTTCCTCCATAAATATCAATAAAAAAAAACTCAAATCAATCATACATACACAACAAAACCACCAATTCTTGATTAAAAACGAAGATAAATTCGTCCAAAAATAAAAAAAATTCGCATAAACGCAAAAAAATTATCATAAACATATACATTCATCGTTTTCCTCCATAAATATCAATGAAAAACTCAAATCAATCATACATACACAACAAAACCACCAATTCTTGATGAAAAACGAAGATAAATTCGTCCAAAAATAAAAAAAAATTCGCATAAATGCAAAAAAATTATCATAAACATATACATTCATCGTTTTCCTCCATAAATATCAATGAAAAACTCAAATCAATCATATATACACAACAAAACCATCAAATCTAAGCACAAAACAGTAAAACACAAATGGGGTTCGCAATAACACAATGACGAAGGTGGAATTCCGAAAATGGGATGAAAACATACCGAAATTGATAAATATGCAAGTTGATTGAAGTTCTCTTCGCAACCCACCAACGGATTCAAAGAGATTTTGTCGAAAAAGAGATGGGGGAGGGGTTTGGGGAGGAGATGTAGTCGATTAGCGGCGTTTGGGGTGTTTAAAAACCCTCACCGTCGAAATTTAGTCGACTAAACCAAGTGGTTTAGTCGACTAAATGGGTTTAGTCGACTAAATTTCGAGGGGATTCAAAAAAATTTGAACCCCTCAAAATTTAGTCGACTAAACCCCTAGTTTAGTCGACTAAATGAGGGTAGATTGGGAATATATTTCTAAAGGAGGGCATAATGGGAAATAGTTTCAAAGTAGGGGTATTTTGGTAAATAGTTTCTTAAAAATAGGCACTATGGGAAAAAAGCCACAGAAAGAGATAGAGAAGAGACCCTAAGGAGAGAGAAAATTCCACACAATATTCACACTACTCTCTACGTCCTCACCCTCATTATATAATATTTGATTCTTCTAAATTCACGGCTTCCAAGTCTTTCTCGTGGGCCTAAGGCTCCTCCTCAGCTGACCTAATTCCTTCTGAGCTCACCCATCATCATAATCCGAATTTGTATTCGCATTTAGGCTTGAAGCATTCTGACCCATGACTGAGTCCCTGTAACATCCCTGAACAAATCCCACTTTAGTCCTTTAAGTTCCCCCAATTTTAATTTTAGTCCCTTAAATTTAAAACCGATAGTTTTAGCCCCTAAATCTACTCCATTCATAACCATTGTCTTGCTAAGTAGGAAGGGTGACATGGCAAATATATTATGAGTTAATATGAGTTGGACATTTAATTAAAAAAGTAAAAAAAATAAAAAGCAACATAAAGCATGAAACGCACGCATAGAGCAGGACCTGGCTCTCCTCTGTTATTCTGGTAAGCTCCCCTCCTTTTCTCAAAACGGTGCAATTTTTGGCACAAAACTGGTTCCCTTTTTCTTTTTTTAAAAAAAAATATTTCATGATACAGTAACTAGTACTAAAAATAAAATTAACTGGTATTGAAAATATAATTCATCATCTTGACAAATTACTTTATGACTTTGAAAAAATATTTTATAAGACTAACTAGTACTAAAAGGATACATAAGGATGTTGACGAGTACTAAAAAAATATTTGATGATTTTGAAAAATTATTTTAGAGTAAAACACTCTAACCTTCCTCTTGTTTTGTTGAAAACATACACTTAAGTCCAAACAATTAACTCCATTAAGAATATTTCTAAAAGATTCCAAAAATATATTTTTTTAATTAAAGTTTATATAAAAATAAAATTTATTTACTATGTTACCCTTAATACTAAATTCCTAGTTTTACTTTTATCTTGCACGTATTAATTTTGTCTTTCACATTTTGACTAGAATTGTTTTAAGGAATTTAACATTTTATTATTTGTTCCTTAATTTCTATTTCTATCTTTACAAGTAGTTATTTGTTTGATGATTTTAGCACTCGTTAATGTAAATATCACAAATTTTGAATATTTAAGTAAGTTTTTAAATAAATATGTGCTTGATCAAATGAGTTTATAAATATTTGTGAAAAAATATTAAATTATAAATTTAAATGACACATACAATCTCAAACTTATATAGTTTACTATATTTCATAAAAATATATATGTCTAATATATATTTAAAGTCAAAATTAATTTATAATATCAAAACTAATAAATTTAAAAAAAAAAATTAGAAAGTTACAAAATCTATTAGAATAAATTACACACACACACTAAAGATGATATGTTTGGGGAAAAAAAGTTCAAAAGTCAAACTTAATGGCCAACTAACAATTAAAGTGATGGCCAACTAACGATTTAGGTGGATGGAATATAATCTTAAAATATAATGAATATTTATGTAACATACATTTTTATTTTAAGGGAGATTTATATGAGTTTCCAAAATAGACGAGAGATATGTGTGATTAAGGCAAAATAGGAGGGTAGTCAAAGCATTTTACTCATTATTTTATTATCTTAAAAAAATATTTCAACTACTTACAGTTACTAAAAATATACTGTAAGATATTTCTTTAAGATCCTAAAATAACTTTTCAAGATCATGAAGTATTTTTTAGTACCGTTCAGTATCCTAAACTGGTACTAAAAGAATACTGACTAATACTAAAACATACGAAATCGGAAAAAATGTTGTAAAAATTTCTTGGGTCTGAGAGGAAAAATCTTAAGAGGCCTATTTCCAGATCCACATCGTAATACGGATCATCAAGATCATTTGCCAATGGCATTAGGGATTCAAAATAGATAGAAGGGAAAAGGGAGGCTTTGCAACCGTAATTGCAAAGGCAGACAGAGGTGGATTTCATATGCTTCTTGGCCGCTGCCATGGTTAACTGCGAAACTTCCTCGCCTCTGTGATATGAACAAGAGGGAGAAGCCAAACATTACCTTTTAGTTACTGTTTACAAATTCTGCTATTAGATTCATTCTGGCCCTGGGATAGGAGATCGGAGATCCTTTAACTTTGAATCTGCTAGTAGATTTATTTGCAGAAAAGGCCTGAACTTCATCGTCATTGCTTCTTTGTTGCCATCACCCTAAGAAAATAATGGGTATAGACAAAGAAAAATGAAAAAAATAAATAAATAAATAAATTTATTTTTTTAAAAAAAAAAAAAAAAAAAGGAGGAGGAGGCAAGCATTAGGAGCAGTCGCCTTAACCAAAAAAGTAGATAATGAATTTGTTTGGTTCAAACCTGAGGCTCCAAAACATGCACCTGCCTTGGTCTAGTCACCTTTGCCTCTTCAATCGCGAGCCATTGGTGGAGGGAGCCTAAGGTATTAGATGGCCAGAGGGCTGATGAGATGGATGGTGAGTGAAAAAATGATGGAGATGGACTAGAATTGGAGTGTTAGACTAGGAGAGAAATTGTGGGAGAGAAAGAAGCCCCAAGCAAGTTAAAGTTGTGTGAAAAGTTGTGAGGCAGCAATGGCTTGAGCAGAGCCTAATACAGAATAAATAAATCTGTTTTGATTGGAACCGGGTTATGAACGGTAAAAAGCGAAAGAAGCCGAAGATAAGCTGTTTTCATAGGTGGCTTAACGGATGGTTTATATATATATATTCTGCTAACTTCATGTTTTTGTTTGTCTTCATAATGCTAACTATTTCATTTGAAATCCACGCTTGTGTGAGGCTTTTTTCCCCTTTATAGACACCCCACGTGTGTTTAGAGTAAATGTCTTCTACCGATATGTTAGGTCACCAACCCGTCCTTGACTCACTAACACAAGACATTTGCACTCTGTGAGCATACTCTTTGACTGCGTTCTTAAATTGCTGAAGTGAAGTGAACTCCATCCCCAACTTAAATTCAAACTCATTGCACAATTGTGACAGATTATATCTCGGGTGGTTTGATCGAACTACTATCTCATCCTCGTCCTCGCTCATTCTATCAACTTCATCAATATCCTCATATTCATAACCAAATAACATAGCCAAGATTTCCTCCTCTCCCACCTCAGTCGTGTTTGTTTGCTCTGCTTGATTAGTCTCAACTCTCATGAACTGTGAACTACCAACAAATTCATCTAAAACATCGCCCACACCAACATCAACATGTTGCTTAACTAGTCATCATCCATATCTTCTTCATCACTATTCTCAAAATCTGATAACAACAACTCTCCACCGCCATAGTGTCACGGCTCTCTTCCTCCAAATCCACATTTCACCAAGAAAAAACGTTGCATTTGACAAAAAAAACACAGCATATTTTAGGCAATATGTGAATAACCAAAAGAACCAGAAATGTATTTGACCAAAAACCAGAAAATGCTAAACTAAATTAAGATTCAAAATAGATGATGCAATTACATCACTCTTCCTGTACAGTCATTAAATTCCAGTTCAACTATTAAACCCAATTAAGATTAAGATTATGAGTGTACAAATTAAGAAAACAAACTAAGACCAGATTGCTGTTACATTTTAAGAAGTGTGCGAGTGCATCACAAGTTCATCAAGAGCACAAACCATTCAGATCTAATTTGGATGGTCACAACCTCTTTATTTTCTTTTCTTTTTTTAATTATTCTTTTAAAAATTGATATTTTAAAAAACACAAATGAAAACAATAAAATCCGGCCATTCAAATTAGATTTAGACAGTGTTAAAAAAATTTAAAAAAAAAAAAAAAAAACAGATTAGACAGTGAAAAGAGCGTTCCACGTGATGTACATTTTTCTCAAGAAAGAGAAGCAGGGCCTTCTACTTTTGCATGTGGACCAATCCAAGTTACATACCAACTACAAGAATTTACCAAAACAGAAGAAGAATATCAAACAGAAGGATCCTCGATCTTCCTTACACCATTACCTTCTTAAGGTAAGGCACAATCAAAATTGTCTTGATAAAAAGAATCACATATATAGGCACATATCAATAAAATTAAAAACATACAAACATTTTTCATGAGGCCGTGCAACTTATAAACTTAATCATAAACAGTGCACAACCATATGCAACTTGTTGGAAAAGAGTTTACCTGTATGTATCATAATCTAAAGGAACATAATGCAAGTGATACGTCAGATATATGGGTTACCAAATCACCCTGCAGGGAAAAATTGTAAAGATATAGATACATATATTGCCCCTCATCACGAATAATAAAGTCATATTGTATTTGCATATGAAGCCGCTTTTTCACAAGCATGGAACTGAAATACGTTCAGGTTTCCCAAGGTTGTGTATGCTTGCTCAAATCCATGCAACAAACTGCATTAATCTTCTTGCATTAAAAATTCCCAGAATGCAAAGTCTTCTTGATTTGTGGATGCATAGTTGACTAGCATTTCAGTGGTAGCAGCATCTGCAACAAAACCTCTCTCTTTTATTATTTTAAGGTATTTCATTGTCTTTGAACTCTCCCTTTTAAAAAGCAATCCTTGAACAAATACATTGTAAGTGCAACTATTAGGCAGGCAACCATTCTCTTCCATATTTGTCAATAAGTTTTCAGCTTCATCCACTAGTCCTTCTTTACAGAGACCTTCAATCATTATGGTATAAGCATAATCATTTATTTGCAATCCTTTAGCAGGAAAACTAGATAGAAGTTCCCGTGCAGCATTTAGTTTTCCAGCACTGCACATTGCATCGAGCACAATACAGTAGATCACAATATTAAGATCCATATTACTCTTTTCCATTGCAACAAATAATGATATTGCCTCAGAATGAAGTTGGCATTTGCAAAGTCCATCCAATATTATAGCACATGTCTGGAGATTGGGAATTTGGCCATATTTATGCATGCTAAAAAACAGTTCTTTAGCAGCAAGTGGCCTACCTACTTGGCATAACCCACCTATAAGAGTAGTCCATGCGACAACATCAGGAATAAATCCTTTTCTAACCATTTCATCCAAGAGATGCATAGCATTATCAATATTTCTTACTTTACACCATCCATGGATCAATGAACTATAAGTTACAATATCTGGTAAACAGCCCTGGCTAACCATTAAATGAAATACTTTTGTGGCCTCATTCATTTGATTTTGCAAACAATATCCATCAATCAATGAATTATAAGTGAAAACATCAGCCTTCTCCCCAATCTGAATCATAAAGCCTATTATGCTTTTAGCACCCATAACCATTCCCTCTTTGCTTAAGGCATCCGCTAAAATATTAAAAGTCGTAACATCTGGCAAGACCCCCCTTTGCCTCATCTCTTTCATTAGTGCACTAGCTTCCTTCCATCTACAAGAATTACATAGACCTTGAATTAAGCAAGAGTAGGTGACAACATTAGGCTGAATACCTTTGCTAGTCATTTCTGAACACAAACCTAAAGCCTCAGACACCAAACCATCCTTGCACAAACTATTGATAATCATGCTATAAACTACAACATTTGGCTTCCAAATTCTTTCCTCCAGCTTCCTTAGGCACTTAATTGCAGCAGTTGTGTCACCAATACTGCACAATCCGTTTATTATCACCCCAAAGGTCTGAATGTCAGATTGATACCCCAATTTTTCTGTATGTTCAAGCAATCTTATTGCTTGAACCAAGTTTCCTTCTACACAAAAACCATTAATAAGAGTGGTGAAAGTCACTACAGTAGGCTCCAAACCAACTTTGAACATAGTCCCCAAAATTGAGAACCCGTAATCTGTCTGCTTTAAATGGCATAGACAATTTATCACAATATTAAGAGTATACACATCAAATTTTATACCCAATGAAGACATTTCTCTAATAAACGAAATCGCTGTTGTATAACGCTTTAGCTTCACAGTCACCCCCAACAATAACGTGAAGTCTAACACAGATGGCAAAGGTTTCATCCTAACCATCAAATGAAAAAAGTTTATGGCATCATCAACATATTTCAATCTTCCAGACCTGCATTGATTCCTCAT
Source organism: Acacia confusa (assembly GCA_037074495.1). Lineage (NCBI taxonomy): Eukaryota > Viridiplantae > Streptophyta > Magnoliopsida > Fabales > Fabaceae > Acacia > Acacia confusa. Next base: position 29,658,386 of record CM073504.1, read on the forward strand.
AAAATTTAAGAACTGGGAGTCGATTTCTGTAGAACCAACTGTGGTACAAATTGGAGAACAAGACATGACACCACGAGGAAAGTAACATGATAGGACAACAAGAGGAGTTCTTGAACGAGCAATAATACCAGTCTCTTGAAGAAAAATAAGAGGAAACCCAGAAAATGAAGCTATTCTTCGTAGCATAGGATTAGACAAGCAGTATAACACCAACATCAACATATTGCTTGAAATAGTCATCATCCATATCTTCTTCATTACTATTCTCAAAATCTGATAACAATACCTCTGAACCATTTTCACTCTCCTCCACCGTCATAGTGTCACTGCTCTTTTCTCCAAATCCATATTTCATCTAGAAAAAACGTTGTATTTGACCAAAAAAAAAAAAAACAGAGCATATTTCAGGCCATATATGAAAAACCAAAAGAACTAGAAATTTATTTGATTAAAAACCAAAAATATGTTAAACTAAATTAACAACCTAAATTGTGCATGTCCAACTATTAAACCCAATTAAGATTAAGATTATGAGTGTACAAATTAAGGGGAGAAAAAACTATGATCAAATTGCTATTACATTTTAAGAAGTGTGTGAGTGCATCACAAGTTCAATCACGCCATCACAAGTGGGTGAGGAAGGAGATTAATAAAATGCTAACGAAATGATAGATTGGTTGAAGTTCATCTTAGATGTTGTAGAGACAAGAATAGAAAGCTGTTTCATGATGGCGTATTAACAAATACTATTTGATATAGGCTGAAATAAGAGCTAGGAAGTTTTTTATTTGAAAATCGCAAGGGAAAAAATAAAATAAAACATAGCATCACAAATGGTAATTGTAATGAGGAAGTTGATGATGAAACCTGGGAAGCTGTGAACAGTCACGTAAGAAAAAAATAGAGCATAAGGAACACACACCATAGAGAACGAATCACATAATAAGTATGAACACAAACATAAACATATACTACAGTTAAGGCGTAAATCAGAGGTAACGACCTTAACGGTTCAAAGCAAACGACAGATTAAACAAAAAATGTTCATTCCCATTGATCTATTTCTGAAGTCTACTGCTGTACTCTTATGATACAATATCGGCTCAACCTCAATGTTGATATAAAGAAGAAGTTTCTTACCTTTAAACGGAGAGGAGAAGGACGACAATGCAATTGTGATCTTCACTCGACGGTCTACAGCAATGATTACTGCTCCGGCGACGGACACGCCAAACTTCGGCAGCAATGCTCCTTGACCTAACCCTTCCCCTTTTTCTCTTTTCGTTTTTTTATTTGGTGTCTTCAGATGAGATGTGCGACATTGTGCGTGCGTTTTAATCCATCCTTCTCTTATTTATTGCCAAGTCACCCTTCCTACTCAGCAGGCCTTGTAAGCAAATTAACAGAGTTATCGTCGTGTCAACAAAATTAGCACATTCAAGAGGGGGGTTTGGCTATGGTCTATTTTCCTTCCCATCCATTTTTTCATCTCAACAGTTAGATTAAAATCTCAACGGTTCATATTTAATTATATATAAAAAATATTAATAAAATATTAAATTATTAAAAAATTATTTAAAAATAATATTTTTATAAATCATTAGATCTGAACCGTTGAGATTTCAATTCAATGACTAAAATAAAGAAATAGATGGGAAGGAAAGTGGACCATAGTCAAACTCATTCAAAGCCTACAACAAGTCATTTTCAAACTTCAAGAACCAATGGTCATAATTTGGGGGACTAAAACCACTTATTTTAAACATAAAAGGCCAAAACATAAATTAAAGAAAACTTTAAGGACCAAAAGTGGTATTATTTGTAAGAAATGTCTCATGTGGCTATGATAAATATATATGATTTAATAATTAATGAAAGGGTTAAATGACTATTGGTAAATGACTTTTGGGAAAAGGTTTATTGACTGCTTGATGGGAGGAGTCATATCCATATGATGTACATGTCTTTTGGATACAAAAGTTATTTAAAGGATATAAACTTGTCCATTCACTCTCTGACGATTATAGACGCCTCTAGTTTTCCATCAAGAAGAGAGAGCATGAAATGAAGGATAAAAAAAATGATAAAAGTTTCAATTATCGTGTTGCAAGTTACATATTATAAAGTGTTGATTCCGCAATTATGGATAAAGGTTAGTGTATCTTGACTTAAACCTAATAACATAAAAATCATAAATTCTTAAAATCCTTGTTTATGTTTTTATTATTTGATGTTTGAGCATGAAATTATAGAAAAACTTACATATGGTATCAGAGGCGGTGTTTAAGAATTTATGGTTTTCCAATTATAATGCCTATATACATGAATAATACTTTTAAATTTATTGTTAAATGAATTTATTAATCTTCAAAAGTATGTGAAATGAATGAAATAAATTTCAAACAAGTAATGTTAATTTGTTAAATCAAAAGTACACATATTATTGTTTTGTGTGGAATTCTTGTTTGAAATAGAAATGCATATCACTGCATCTATTTTTGCTTTATGAGTCATTTAGAGTTTAAACAAATGTATTTGGATAAAGTTCATGATATTGGGTTTTTGAATAAACTGATATTTAAGGCTTCCAAATTTGTATATTTATGGGTTCTATTGTCCAGTATATTTATATTTCAAGTGTGAGGTTTTAGTCGTTGATTGTTTGTCCAGATCTTTGTTTTATTTTTTTCAAACATACTATGTTCAAACATTGTTCCCTGTTTGGAAGCGAAAACATGATCTGAAATAAGAAATCATCGAAACTTGAAATTGGGAACGCAAGTTACGAGAGGTATAATGATTTGGGTCGAAGGATCCAACTAGTGGATCCAACTGGGTCAAAATAACCCGGCTGGAGGTTGAAGAAGGATCCAACGACACGTCATTTGGTGTGTACAGTGCTTCTGGATTAATCATGGGAGACACTGTGCTTCCGAAACAAGGTGTTTCTCTGCGTTTAAATGAAACACTGTGTTTCTTTATTTTTCTATTTTCAATCAATTAAAGCATATAAACCAAGGAAAACTATGGGTTCATTCTTGTTTTACTTTTCCATTATGAGCTTTTAGTTGCGTTCTAACTTCCATGGAAATTTCTTATGGGCCCTGTTGTGTTTTTAATCTCAAGGGCCATGAAGTTTTAATTTTCAGAAACACAATTTTGGGCTATATAAGCATCTCATTTGCCCATTGTGTATTTTAAAAAAAGGTTTTGGTTTTCTCATGTTACATGAGAAAAAAAGTTTCTCACACACACATGAGATGGTGGGACCCACATATACACATATATTTTTATATATGTATATGTGGGTCCCACCATCTCATGTGTGTGTGAGATGAGAAAATGTTTTCCCTTAAAAAAAATGTTTCGCATGGTGATATTCCAATGAAAAGCCACAGTTTCATTTAATATGAAGAGTCATGTTGCGCACAAGTAATGAATGAGATTTTTTTTGGGGGACCAAAGTGGTTTTGGGCTTAAAAAAAATTGGGCTAATTTTTTTTATTTGGACCAAACTGTGGCCCAATTTAATTCTTTCTTGGCCAAATAAAGGCTTTAATTTTGGATCAGGTAGTTTTATATATAACTAGATATTAGTTATGGTTTAGAAAAAGAACAAATTATTTTTGTTAATAGCCTATTATTATTATTTGTTAAAGCTTCTATATGTTGATCCAAAATATAAATTACTTAAATGTTGTGAATAACAATTGTATATTAAACATTTAAATTTTCGAATTAAATATGGTGGATTCGTTAGTCATCAAAGTGGCCAAATTCTTATGAATTATTTTAATTCCAATTATTATTGTGATATTTCAAATTCCCCATAACTTTGATGCTATGAATTATGTTTATGTTGTGGGTGAATTAAAAGTTTGTTATTATAATGCGGTTATGGATCAACCCAAAGGTTGGTTATTTGTTTTTATAATAATAAACATGAATGTTGGTATTGTTCATATACTTATAGTTTTATTTAAACATCCAAAGATGATAAATATTTCTAGTTGGGATATGCATCACTGCCAAATTATGTGAAATCTTTTATAGCATCATTATGGTTGAATGTTGTATATTAATGGGTCCCCAAAAGTAAACATTGATATGCATTAAATGAATTATATCTGAATTTGTGAAGCATGTTAGTATGTGATATATATGACTCAAAGCATTAATGTCTTCAATTTTTACAAACCATGAATAGTGAAAATGTTGATAAGTGGTTAGTCTTTCCATGAAAGATGAGTTGAAATCTATGGAACAAAATAATGTTTGAGACCTTATTGAGTTACTAGAAGGATGTAAGAGAGTTGGTTGTAAGTGAGTCTTTAAGACCAACCGTGACTCTCATGATAACTTGAAATGTAACATCCCAAATTCCAGGTTCGAAAATCGTGTCGGTCGACACTTAGTTTTAAGAAAAACAACAGAGTTTGAGATGCTACAACTTAGAGTACTGCGGAAGTGGTTAGCGTGCGCTAAGATCCAGACAACGAGTAACCGATATAAAATGCCCAGACATATGATGATGCCTGACATAAGCCGATATATTAAATATCCCGAAGGAAAAATTCATGTGATACAGTTTACAAAGTTTGAATACAAGTCTCTGATAAAGAAAGCCTTGTACTAGACCTATGGCTTAAGAATCCAACATCAGTTATTCAAACAGATTGACCAGGTAGGGGTCTATCATGGGGGCCTCACCAACTTATACGGCGACTGTTTGGCTTCCCGGATAGATTAACCCAGCCTTAGACACCAAACTGTTCATGGTAACTTTGTTAAATTCGGGTCAGAAGCTAAATTCTTATAACTTCTACCGCTACCGACTTTTTCCTTTGACCGCTGCCCCTTTACGGCTCTATCTGCCGGTACCTTCTTTATTCCGGTTTCTTTCCTATACTGTTCATTTAGTCTGAGGTCCAATGTCCATTGGACCTCAAGTAACGGTTAACCTCATGCTTATGTAAACAGTATATGACAGTTATCACAGATATACAACATAATCATAGTTTCAAAACATATATCCACATGTAAGGCAATAACATAACACAGCCACTGCAATATGTATGCTATCCCAGTTTGCACATAACCAGTGCCACGACGGCCCATCGTGTCCTCAGCGCTAGGAAAACTCAACGGTGTTATCAAGACTATAACCCGTATACAATTCAACATTCATGAGCAAATTTTCAAACCAGAGTATCATCATGTGAAACAACTACCATAATAACCATACCATAAGCATAAGAGTTAAGGTTACAATACGCGTCCGTACCTTTTACCGCATAGTCGTCAAACATCCGACCTTTGATTCCTGCTTTGGACTTCCCAGATATCCTAACATATCACCATATCACATAGAATAACATTCTAAGAGATATTTCCACCTCTATTTACCATTCTACCCGTGATGGCTTTATTATTACAATTTTACCCTTACATTTCTTCAAAAACGTGGTGCAGCATTTTCTGGGCAAATTTTTCGGTAACTTTGAAAAATCATAACTAATTCTACAAAAATCGAACCGAGGATTCGTAAAATTTCCCGGAATCCTTGAGAAGTCTACTTTCGAGGAAAAATACTGGAATTTACCCAGAATTCATGGATAATTCCCAGTTCCTAGATTTCAAACCGCTGCCCAGATTTTCGCCCAGAAAACATAGCTTAACTTCTGAGATTTTTACCTTTTCTCACAGAGCTTCAAATGACACACTCTTTATATATTTGAAAAGGCCTAGATGTCTACTTTCATCATGAATTTTCTCAGAATTTTAGAACATCATCTTCGTCATAAAATACTGACGTTTTTACCCCTGACTTCAGAAATCACTGTTTGAGGAGATTTCGCCAGAGCTTCGCTATTTTGATCCTAATCTTCCAAAAATTTTGATATAACTTCTTCTTCATCAAATTTTCGAAATAAATGCAATGGAAACCATAAAAACATGAAATTAAAACTATATTTGGAAGATTGAAGATCAAAACAACATTCCCTAATATTTCTACTAAAACTTCATAAGCTAGGAACTTGAACTAAAACTAAAAACTTTCTTACCTCTTGTAGAACCTTGCTACTGTTCTTGGAGCTCTTCCTCACACTCCTAACCTCTCTCAAATTTTGGCCTAAGCCTTGGTGGATTGGTGGGGAAATGGTGAAGAGAAAGCTTCTATTTATAGGCAAGGAGAGTTAAACATCAAGCAACTCTCCTTTAATCTTGGCCATTCATTCATTACTTGGGGAGGAGATAATAAATCTTGTCCCTTCCCCCTCCTTGACCGTCATTCACTCCCCCCTTCCCTCACAAGTTTTTGCTTTGTCCCCAAGTTAGTCTACTTCTTTCCCAAGTTGCCTTAATTTCTCCCAAATTCTAATTTAGTTAGGTGTAAGTGGGTGCTTTAATTCAAAATCCAATTTCACTTTTGGAATCCTAATTTTATGGTTAGATTTATGGTGATTTTTAATTCCCAAAACACCTAGATATAAATCTTAAACGTATCCGAAAATAACTTCGAGAATAGCCAAATTGACGCTCATAATTCACTGATCTCAAATATGTATTTATTTTAAACATTTAGTTTCATTATTGCAAGTTATGATTTAATTGCTATAGGTTCTCATTTAATTTTATTTAATTAACAACAACTTGCTCATTAAGCTAGACAACTTGCTCACCAAGTCTTTGGAGCTTCTCCCATACACTTCTTGACTTATGTGTTTTGCATTTAAAATTATTCTTCCTCCCTTTTCTCTTAAAAATTCGTCCCCCTCCCCTTAATTTTAGTTATGCAATTATATTTTTAATGTTCTCACATGACTAAAGAAGGTAATTCTCCCATTGGTCTACTTAGATTTTGGATTCATGGTTAATATAATTTAATTCTTCCATTTATTTAACATTAAACAAGAATTTTCGTCCCATAGAAATAAATTAGAAATATTTATTTTAAATCCCAATTTTAATTTCTAACATCATGTTTTAGGGGTTACTAGGCTTAACTACCAAAATTGACAAGATTTCTAATTTAATTTTGATGATTAATAACTTCTTGTATGCTAATCAATATCATTTGGTCTTAAATTATGACCTTAAAAACTTAATCATTAACTCATTTCAAAAATTAATAGAGTACCTCAATTATTGAAATTTTACTTGCCCAATAATTGTTACTAATTTCCTCTAATTGATTTTATCATCCTCTGATGATTTTAAGTTGTTAAAATGGTGTAATTCCTAAAAATAATAATAAATTAATTAAAACTTTAGAGACAACATACTCTCTATTTTAATAAATATTTAGTTGCCTCTTAGGATTTATCATAACATTCTTAGGGTACTTTATGACCCATAAATTCACTTAGGGAGTTTTAACTCTTTATTTACTCTAATCTCATGAGAAATTACCTTTAGAAAATAAGATAATTATTTCACTAATTTTGAGACCACAAATTCACCTATTGTACTAGGTGTTATTTATCAAAATTTAATATTTACATGTATTATGAAAATTGGGGTATCACATGAAACGTTACAAGGCTAGACTAGTTGCAAAGGGATTCACTCATAATGATGGCATTATACTAGTGACTGGACATAGGTCAGAAATTGGACCAAACCAGTATAAATTTTGTGTGTCTCGATTTTCTTCTCAATACTCTTAACAGCTCTGTTCAATACCAGAAAACAGAGCAATATGAAAAAGAATTTTAAAAATTCCCAATTCAACCTCTCTTAGTGATTTACTCCATTTTCAGCATGATCATTATGTCCCATGCATGTGATTGAATGGGACAAGTTGTTATATGATGAAAGTCATTGCATCTCTCAACATCATCAACTGTAATTACAACCTCCCCAACTTTATCGGATCTACTCATTGAACTCTATCTGATTGAATCATATACAGATTCCAAAACTTTACCTTCCATGCATAGGTATACTTTTTAACCTTGAAACCTAAAGACCAATAGGCAATATTATATTAGAAGAAGGATTTCTGAAGGAAAAGGTCATCTTGTCTTTCTCTACTAGAAGTAATATTAGTTTCATCCTGCTATTAGAGATATGTAATGTTAGCATTGTCCCTAGCTTATGCCATTTGGATTACCTATTGAGGATAAAACCGTTTTCCTTCATGGAAAATGTTGTTACATGCAAACCACAAAGACTCCGACATTCGAAAAGGTAAATATGAAATGAAATTACCAATGTCTTGATGGTATTGCAGCTATATATATAACAATCTAATGTGACAAAGGTCAAGCAAGATAATAATCATTTCTAAGTCCCAAATTACTCCCAAACCAGCAAGCTCTGGAAGAGGAGTAGTAAAGAAATAAATGATACAAAGATTCATTATTTGAGCCACAGAAGGAGCATACATATACCAACATCATTTGCCTAAATTTTAGTAGTTGAGAAGTGGGTAAAATACATCTAGCAATCCTCCAAATTTGCATCTTCAATCTCGAAGGAAGTTTAGATTTCCAAATCATTTCACATACCATATTTACATATCTAGCGGTCTAACCTTTCGAGGTTTCCAAAAAATGATATTCATCATGCACAATATGTTCTCTATATTGGCTACCCATCCATTTGATGGCATCTAGATACTAGGACATTGGTACAGGAAACAAGGCAAACTATTATTCCACCTGGTTGGGATAAAGGGAAGGCAACAATCGAAAGTTCTAATTCCCTCTTGACCATGATATAAGGTCTACACCCTCATTGAAGTGTACACCAAACCTGACTATTGCAACGGCCACCAAAGCCTACTATTTGATGGTATAGTTTATCCATCCCCTACTTGCCAGGTAAGGTGTTATGAAACCAATGAGCCTGCTTTAATGATCTGCCTCCATAATGATGAATTATTGTATGCTGATTTAAAAAAGAAGCTATGATCACAATCAAGATATTTTGCAAGCATAATCCTACTTAGCAATGATCTTTGATCCGAAATTATTCTCCACATATGCTTTGCCAAAAGTTCATTGTTAAAGCTTTCTAAATGTATAATTTGTAGACCACCCTTGCTTCTTGGAAGGCATAAATCTTACCATTGCAAAAAATGAATTTTATTTGAGTGTACGGACCAACCCCATAAAAACTTTAGAATTTTCATGGCAATTTTATGACATAACTATTGAGAGAACTTCATACAAGTCTTCCTACTTTCTAAAACAAGTGACTTTTCCACTCTTCTCGCCTCTTATCAATTTTTTTCTACTGCTTCCTCATATTTCCTCTTCTCTAATTGCATATCATCAATGTACATTCCCAAGTACTTTCCCAGCCAAGAATGGAAATGATCCAAAGGATATCTAACAATTTTGTTTTCATTTGATAAGGAATTGAAGGGCTACACACAAGGTTCAATTTTTTATAATTGATATTTTTTCCTGAAATCAATGAATATCTCTCAAGTAAAACCTTGACAATACATTAATCTTCCTCTATAGCATGACAAAATAAATGTGTATCATTTGCATACATGAGGTGAGTTAAAATGGTTCAGCCTCCCTAAAGACACTAATACCCCTCCACCATTTGTAATTTTCAGCTTGATGAATCATGATAATACATTTGCATGAAAGACAAAATATCATCAAGAAGAAGGGTGAATTGAGTGATTTAATTTTTTTTTTTTTTTTGCAAATAACTCCAATAATGATAAAATAGAGCAAAGAAGGAAGAACAATAGACACAAAAGATTTATATTGGCTCGATCTAAATCCTTGACCTACTTCTAATCCCTAAATACTCTGGATTTTTCACTAACTCTTTCGAATTGTTGAGCATGATAAATTATAAATGTTAATCAATTTAATTTCAATTATTTGTATTTAAATATATTTAACTCAAAGTATTTTCATTTTTACTTTTTAATTATTTAATTGTATACTATTAATATATATTTATTAATACACATGAGCTCTTATGAGATTATCATTCGAGTTCACGATACAATTTTATGTCATTGTTATAAGTTCGATTAAACTTGTGAGTTTGTCAATGCACATGAAAAATATCATTAATCCATGCACTTAAATACTTAATCAATATCATTAATAATATTACTTAGTATTTATTTTCATTTCTTGAAATAAAGGAAAAATATTTGACTTGAAATCATATACATTTAAAAAAAACCTAATACGGTAAACTCTTAAATGCTAATAATTGAGGGTGTAAATATTGTTTTTTGTTTGACAGAGAAATGTAAATATTGTTTGGTTTTTGTATGTGAAAACAAAATATTTATCTATGAATATATTGACCTAAATAAATACTGCCCATTTTATTTAATTTTCTATTATGCGTATAAATTTTGAATTATTTAGGAACCTTTTTCTAGTCATATACATATATAATAAACAAAATAACAGGCAAATAACAAATATAAAGCATATAATTGTTAATTATTTATTTATTTTTCCAATTATAGGATGACAACATATTTATGATTAAATAACGAATACATTCAATGATTAAATAATTCTGCATCTGAACGTGTAAAACTTCTGTTTTTAAAGAATTCAAACATGGGAACACCGCAATCTAGGCTGAGATTAAAGCAAAAATGAAATATATAGGGATATTCATATAAGAAATCAACAAAAATTCATAAATGTCATAAATAATTAATTATATGCGTCTTCGATCTTCCTCAAGACTATATAAACCCAGGTGGTTCTCTCACTTGAACCCACAAACCAAACTGTTAGATTTATGCAAAAAGTGGTGTGTTTTGAGGTCTAAATGAATATGCAAGGCCTATTATTTGCTATTCTGTTGTTGGGTTGTTTTGTTTCTTCACAAGCTGATCCTATTTTTAATGTCCTCAATTATGGTGCTTCAGGCAATGGCTACACAGATGATTCCCAGGTTAGTAATATGCAAATCTTAGAATTGTCATCATTTTCATTTGACTACTTTTTTTTCTTCTCCTGGTTTATTTGCAAGGAGTCTGAATATGATCGAGTACTCATTTTATCCTATTTGTAGGGTAAAAGAAAGTCATTTTGTCTTTAACATAACCCAACTCGTTAAATTTATTATATGAATGTACAATTTTATAACTCATAATTTTTTGTTTTTAAGCTTTTCAGTTTTCTCAAATTCTTTGTATTATATCAAATAAGAACAAAGTTGGAAAGTCATTAAATTTTAATAAAGTTAATGAAATTTGATGTCTTTATTATAGGGCACTTTCAACTATTTTATGTGAAACCAAAGAATGATAATTAAATTAATAAACTTTTCCAACTTTACACTATTAATTAGAATTTAAAGGAGAGATAATATATATATATATATATATATATATATATATATATATATATATATATATATATATATAAAGCTCCATGATGAAATATGGAATGAAGAAGAATTATTATTTACTTATATTTTTTGGATATTTGGATTTATTTGAATTTCTCAGTATTTTATTATCTTAGGATTTACTAGGATTAGTTTTCAATATTAGTAGTAGTAGTATAAATAGTTTTAGGATTTCATTTGTACCTAGATTTGAACGATGGAATTTCATATTGCAGTTTCATTTCTCTACCTTTTTTCTTATGAGTTCTCTCCTCTCCTTTCCATCCCTTTTCCCCTTCTGTATTTTACATCACCACATTTAAAAATTAATTACGTGGGTAAGATTGACAAATAAGTATTAATCATTCCTATTCTATATTTGGATGGAGAGAAAATTAAGGGGTAAAGAAAACCATGAGTGAAAACTCTAAAAAATAATTAAAAAAAATTACCATTTTTAGAAGTTTTCCTTCCTAATATCTCCTCCCCTATTCTCCCTTCAATTTTCTCTCCATCCAAACACCACATTAAAGTGACTTATATCAATTTTGCCCCACAAACACGCGCACGACTCATACCAGGGACAAAACAATTTCTTCTTAGGGACCCAAGGAGTAATCGTTCTTTCATAGTTTTGAACAATTTTAAGACTGAATTACATCTTTTTTCTCAAATTTGTACAATGCACGAGAGAATATGAAGATCTTTAAGATTTTTTTCGTCATCATGTTGATTATTAATTAATTGTATTTTATTGAGTAATTAATTTTCGGTGCATTTGGGACGTGGAAAGGCTTTTGTGAAAGCCTGGGAAGATGCATGCAAAGCAAGAGAGGGCCGTCCAACAGTTCTGGTGCCCAAGGGAAGAACCTTTGTGTTGCAACCTACCATCTTTCAAGGTCCATGCAAGTCCCCATACGTTAATTTTAAGGTAATTCATCAATTCATTCAATAACTATTCTCAAATGTGTAGAAAATTTGTGGAATCTCAAACAAAATTATATTCATTCTGTTGCTTTTTATATATGGCAATTTTTTGATATAATATGTTCCCTTTTCTCTTTTCTAAGAGACATTCAATTCATAGATTATCTCAAATTTGTTTTTTGTTGATTTTCTATTTTACCTGCATTAAATTACTCATATCATCCATATCATCGTATTTAATTCCCACACATTCTCCCTCCAACCATTCTCCATTCCACCTAAATAAGGGTATTCTTGGCATGTTATGATTCTTCTAGAAGGTACCCTAAATTTAAGACCGAAGGCTGAAGGTGACAAATGATGATATATGCATTCATAAGATCATACTAATTCTAATCTTAAATATAAAACAAAGTTTGCAGTGCAACTTTGTCCCATATTTAGGACCAGAAAGAGTACTATCTTTCTAATCCTATACGTATAAAAGAATTCTTTTAAGAGAATATTTTATAGGGATAGCATCCTCCTATACACTAATAGCTTGTCTGAACATTTTAACATCAGTTTATATTTCTCATTAAATATTGATTAATCTCAATATATAAATTTGCCACACTCTTTCTTGCTCGTTCACCCTCTCTTCAAAAATAAGAGTGCTTCTAAAAATTGAAGTTATAATTTCTTACATAATTATTACTTTTAATCAATTTTAACCAACTTTTTAATATATGTAATTCGATTGTTGTATTTTGTTAAAAAACAAAAAACAAAACCAAAGTGATGAATAATCAATATGTGTGTGCGTGTGTGTGTTGGCAGGTTCGAGGAACTCTAATGGCTCCCAAAGACGTCAATGCTTGGAAATGGCCAAGCAATAAGAAAGAAACATGGCTCCAATTTTCATACATAGAAGGACTTGTTTTGGATGGTAGAGGCCTTTATGATGGCCAAGGCGAACCTTGGTGGTCTTGTTTCAAAAAATCCCAATGTCATGACCGGCCACGTGTAAGTTCAAATCCTACTCATTCAATATTTTCAAATTAAATAAATATTTTAAAAAATTGAAAATCTATTTACAAGTGTTAACAAAATCCGTTTTCTTTTTCAATTATGATTGTGGGTAATTGCTTGGTGCAGGCTATATCATTTCATGACTGTAAGGGACTTAAGATTAACAAGGTGAGAGTGATTAACACTCCAGGAGGTCGCTTATCCATAAATGGTTGTGATGGTGCTGTTATCTCCAACATCTACCTCCATTCTCCCGACGATACCCCTAACACTGACGGCATAGGAATCTCTGGGTCATACCATGTCACAATCCGAGATTCTGTCATGGAAGTTGGTAATTATCAAACTAACTAACTAATATCACTTTTCTTAAGTACCGCCTCTAACCCTTAATATAAGGTATATTTACCTCATTTCATTAGATTAAGAAAGTTAGTTGAGTTAGTTAATATGACATATATTTTCTAGAATGCTCTAGTAATCTTCCTCTATTCCCCATTATATCTCTTATTTGATTATTATTAAAGGAGTATCAATACGAATAAATTAGAAAAATATTAACAAATATAAAAACTATATTATATTTAAGACTAAAATCAACTCTCTAAATATGTTTCATATTTAAGACATGAGGGAGTAAGAAAAAGCCCAAATGTCCTCTCATTTACAAAATCATTATAGTTATCTGGGAAGGATTCTCTCTAGATTCACTACAAAAAAAAAAAACACCGTATTACCTACGAAATTACCCATGGAAAAAATTTCGTGGTTCTGTGGGTAATTTCTAAAAGTAAAAATTACATACGGAATTACTTATGGAATTTTGTAGGTAATGTAATGACATGGGTAGTTTTAATGGGTAACTAAAATTACCCATGAAAAATTTTTGTCGCAAAAAAAGATGTGGCTTATTTTACCACTTGTTTAATAGACGGAAATTACCATGGGTAATACAATATTTTTTTGTAGTGACAAAGGATGATCATGTGGAGAGAAAAAAGAAAAGGACACTGATAAATCACACGTGTGAACTTGGGCCCACAAATCTCTCTTTTTCTTTCTACTTGGAGTCCAAGGTTCACCTGAAAAGAATCAAGACTTGGTAAATCATCCCACTTGAGGTCCTCCTTTTTATCTTGTAAAATTCACAACTACAAGCTAATTAATCTTAGATTCAAACACACTAGATTTAGGAAGGAGAGAAACTTCTCACTTTAAGAAAATAGAGTCAAGACTTGGTAAATCATCCCACTTGAGGTCCTCCTTTTTATCTTGTAAAATTCACAACTACAAGCTAATTAATCTTAGATTCAAACACACTAGATTTAGGAAGGAGAGAAACTTCTCACTTTAAGAAAATAGAGTCACTTCTTCTTACTCTTATCATATTTCATTCTCATTTGGGTCTTCTGATTATTGAGTTCCACTATTGCTGAAGGCGATGATTGCGTGGCTATTAATGGAGGTTCCCATCTGAACATTACTCGCATCTTCTGCGGACCTGGTCATGGCATAAGGTGATATCACATCATAATCCTTCCCATAAAATGAAATTTACACGTGTTCAATGAATAATCTATAAGAGTCTTTGTGGTGTGTGTGTTGGTGAATATGCATATTTAGCATTGGAAGCCTGGGAATTGGTGGAACTTACGGCGCAGTGGAAGAGGTCCACGTCAAAAATTGCACCTTCACCAGAACATCAAATGGAGCAAGAATCAAGACTTGGGAGGTAAAACACATACACAAAAAAAGAGTTCACTTAATCATGCACGTGAAGTTTATAAAGAGATTTACAAGAGTGAAGAGAATTCATACACATGTATGCTTCATAATTACAAGAGAGTTGAGAATATACACACACATATACTAGAAAGAAATTTTGAAACTGTTTTAACTTAATTATTAACATTCTCATTCAATCAATTTTTGACCAATTTACAATCATGTTACGCTGTCCATAACCAGGGAGGATATGGGTATGTCAGAAAGGTCACATTTGAGGATATAACAATGAAAGACGTTCAGCACCCAGTGCTCATTGACCAATACTACACAGCTTTTCATGCAAATGGAAACAGAGAGGCTATAAAAATCAGTGACATCACATTTAGGAATTTCCAAGGAACTTCATCTTTACCGGAAGCAGTGAAATTGATGTGTGACAAAGCTGTAGGATGCACCAACCTTTGGTTGGACAATATCAAAATTACATCGTCCGATCCTAAAATGAAGACCAAAGCCACCTGCTCCAATGCTCATGGCTCAAGTTCTGCCTCCAACATTCCTCAAGTTTCATGCCTTCAAAACTGATCCTTTTCTTCAGCGTTCATTTTGAACTTAATTTGTTTTTGAGACTGTAAGCCATTTTGCAGACGAATACAAGAGCTTCGACTCTAAAGGATATCACTACTGTTTACTAGCAGGTTAGCAACTACTTAAGGTTATGTTCATGTACTTTAAAGCAAAATTTAAAAATAACAAAGATATAAAGTTATATATAGATGAGGGAACATTATGGGTTATTGATTAATATTAACAATTAATTAAAATTTCCTTTTTTTTTTCCAAAAAATCTAATGATGTATGAGAGTAAGATGACAAAACTTATGCAAAGGTGACGAAAGAGGTGCTTAATTACATAAATGTTAAATCACACACGATGAAGAAAAGAGTAGGTATGGTGGAAAGTGGACAGATTCATGCCAGAAATGGATACATACAGCAACATTTTTACATTGATAATGGAGAGGCACTGATGCAAGAAAGCCTCCAAAAATGATTCCAAACATGTAACAAAGTTTGTATCTGAAGTGTTTCAAACACTAATGCCAGTCAAATACACCTCTGTCAGTCATACGTCATAACAGAAGGAAATTTGCATTTGAATATAAAAACTTAAATTTCTATCCAACTATTCATCAACATCATGATAACTTTCTCAATTTCAATAAATATTTTAAAGTACTCTTTGATATATTTAATCAACATCCATATATTATTTTCATTTTCATAATCATTTCACAAAATACTTATAAACAACACATATCAACAGGCATAACAAGTGAAAAATGGATATCTCGCTAAAGTTAAGTTTACCACAAGAATCCAACCTTTAAGTCCAATCATAAGTCACAAATCAATCTATTACAATTAATTAGAACCACAATTGAATATTTAAACTAATTAAAGTAGTTAACAAAAACGATTGAGAGACTTAAAGTCTCTCTAGAAGTCTCAACTATCCTTGATCATTCACAATCAACCTAATTATCAAACCTTATTTTCATTTATCACATTATTAATACCAACTCACAAATCTGACTCTATTTCAAAACTCTGCATGACCTTCAAATTATTAACTTTAATATAAGTTCCCAAAAATCTCAAATCAACATTTTAACTCAATTTCTCTGTTCTTTATTTCAATCATATTTTTATCATCCAATAACTTTATTTCACTCATTAGAATTATTGATAATAATAATTTCCTCTATTCATTCCAAAAATCTCAAAAAAGAAAAATATCCATACATAAGTATTACTCAAAATCATCATTACGATCTCATTTATCATCTATTAAAAATCATTACATTACATCAATCTCCTCAATTTCTTCAAAAACACTCAATTTTTTTTTTAAGCAAACCGTAACTTAAGTTTTTCAAATCGACCGATCAAACAAAAATCCAAATCATACCACTCTTATTCAAACCTCACTAACCCAATAAATAGCAAAATCATCCACTAGAAGCCTCAAAATTTAAATACCAATCAACCATATATTTTCCTTCCTCAAAGACTAAAAAGAAGAGATGAGAAACTAAAAATATAATCGATATCAGCCAAGATTACATCCCCCCCCCCCCCCCCCAAAACTCTCGATCTCTAACAGCAGCGTGGTACACCAGGAAAAGGACGCCACCGGAAAAAAAATGAAGGACCAGAGGACGTTGCTATATATCGAATGGGGGAAGGGTTTGTTGTTTACCAATTGATAGTAGTGTGTGTATGTGTAACAGTTGGCCTATGTGCCACCCATTATTTTATTTAGTATATTCTTTTTTGTTTTTTACTTTTGCTTCTTTTATTTCTGCTTGTTTTGTTTTTCCATTACACTCACATTTAAAGCTCCCAAGATATTTTAAATTTTGCTTTGAGTTTTAAGTATTTTTCTCAGATAAATTTTCATAATATCTATATAATTATAGTATATTATCTTTTTAAAAAAAAATACTTTAACCGCCTCTTTAGAAAATTTATTTCCATTATGAATAAATTCCCTCACTCAAATAATTGAATAATAAATTTCAGTTAGTAAAAAATGATCTCATCTTAGAGTTACTTGAATAGAAGAATAAAAATTATGATGTTACATGTTACACACTTGGAAAAGATCCTGCAAATCTTGAAGGATGACTAGTTTTATGTGAAACAATTTAAGTGCACGTCTGTTGCAGCTAGCGTGGAGTATCTTGGACACATTATCAGTGCTTGCACGGTTTCAACTGACCCAAACAAGGTGAAGGCCGTGGCTAATTGGCTTCTGCCAACCACCACCAAACAGTTGAGAGCCTTCTTGGGATCAGCTAGCTAATATTGACGTTTTATCAGAAACTATGGCACTTCAACAAGACCCTTGACATCACTATTGAGTATTGAAGAAGAATGGCTTTGTGTGGGCTCAAGCAGCAATTGAAGCCTTCAATAACATTAATGATGTCATTACTTTGTTCCAAATGTAAGCAGAGTTTGAAGTATTTGCTTGGCCAGAAACTTAAAACTTCATTCCAAATGTTTTCAGTGGCTAAATTAGCTGGTTTTGACCACGAAATTCAGTAAAATTTCGTGTCTGAAGCACTCTATGCCTAAACAGCATCTTATGCAGATTTTGTTGGATATTTCATCTCTTGAGTTGTTACAGTAGATTAAGCAAAGTTGGTATCAAGATGAATTTTTAGAGCAGCTGATTCCTAAACTACAAGCTGCCAAGGGTCCTCTTGGACACTTCTCCTGGAATGGTGACTTATTGAGAAGGAAAGGGAAGCTGGTCATTGGTAATGATTCTGCCCTTGAAGAAGAAGATATTGGACTGGCTGCACTCTATCCTCAAGGAATATTGTATTCAATTAAGTTGTCAATATCAGCTAAGAAAAAAAATAATACTATGTCTTGTCGTAAATATAAGATGCAATTGATTTTTTTTAATAAAAACTAAGAAAACTAAATAAATTTATTTTAAAATATTTATATTTATCATATTTCTTTCACTTTAGTATGATTTATAAACTTCAATGATACATAATATATATTACGATTAAATTATTTATTTAGCTTTCTTAACCTTTATGAAAATAAGTTAATTATGTCTTATATTAAGAATAGAGTATTATCTTTAAGTAAAAAAGTGAGCTGAAGTAAGAAAATAGCATTGAAAACCGTTTTTGATGAAAAGAAAAAACGTATATATTGCATGAAAATAATATAATTAAGAATTTTTAAAAAAAATTAAAAATTTCATTTTATTTATATGTTTAAGTACAAGTTTAAGTTGACCATTAAAATTTGTGCGGACCATGGTGACATGGCTCTTTTTTTTTTAACACTTTTGGGGGGGAAAACTAATTAAAAAACCTTTTGAATAAAAACAACTCCTATGGAAAAACTTCCACAACAAAATTCAAGTTTAAAACTTTTAACCACTACTGCAAATTATATAAATAGTTTATATATGTGTTTGTGTGTGGGGTTGCTCCACACTAAAAGTTCTCGTCTCCCACTGTCTCGAACTAATAAGCCAAAATAGAGGATAAGTTCTATGATCACGAAGTGCAGAAAGGCCATGCACTCAGTTCCTGAAATCATTTGATACAAATATGAAACAAATTTACAAGAAACAGAGGAAAAAACAGAGCTTCCAAATCTCTTTGCCCATTTGGCTTAGCTTTTGAAAATAACTTTTAGGATTTATAGGTAAGGATGTGAGATGAGTTTTGTTTTGATTTGTGCAAAACTAAATTTTGAGAGTTTCCAAACAAGCAACTTTAATACGTGAAATCATTTTGCAAATACAAGTGTGAGCAACAAAAAATGTTCTCAAGCCATAATTCATAAAAAAATAAAAGTATGAAACACAGTACAGGACATTTTGACAAAATAGTACCATGGAGATATGAAATACACACAAACTCCAAGATATTAAACTCCTTTACATTTAGCCCATTTTCCATTTCAAGTAGCTTTCCACAATATCCAATCCACATAGTTGTTTTACCACAGGCATAGTTGCTGGCACATCCAATTGGAATGGTTTCTCAAGTTCATCTGAGTTGCTCCATGAAAGAAGCTGTTTTCTGGCTTCTTTGATTGCTGCTCTTGTTGCACAGTGAACCACGGCTGCTAGAAGTAGTGGCGGTTCACCGGAAGCTACATACACAATTTTTTAAGTATCTTAATCTTAGTATAAGAATTCTTTTCTGAGAATTTAATGTTAAAGAAAAGATAAAATTGGGATAACTAAAAAGAGTAAAATAGATCTGCCAGACTTATCCACATATATACAAAATATACCTACTATGTATACCTAAACATGTCATGAGAATAGAAAAACCTTGAGATCTCTAGAGAAGCTTGACACATACCTTTCCTTTATTTAGTACATGTATTCCCTAGAAAGGTTTGATTACAAAATAATGTAAAAGATGACTATTTAACCCTCATAATAAAACTAAAGAGTGAGAGACAAATAAAACAATTATAACCAATTCATGCTTTGATCTCCTACCCTCTAAATAGAGATAACAAGGCCAAAGATATTTATTATTCTTTTAGACCATTAAGAAGGAAATACGTTTATGATTTGTCCAAGCTACATTACTTATTAGTGTGCACCATCAAATGCTTGACCTTCTTTGGATAATTAGTGTCCAATTACTCTTGATCTATATTTATTTTGATAAAAATTAATTAATTCAACAAATAGATAACATGAAACTTAACCCAAATCCTCTAAAGTTGAGAATATGTAAAACTCAAACTATTTTACAAGTCTATTTTGGTTGGTAGAAACAATTATTTGATTTACTCAATGTTAGTTTCCTAAAAACATTAACATGAAGGACGATGCCAAAAGATGAAATAATAGGAATTTCAATGTTTGGACACTAACAAAAATGAATCAAAAGAAAATGTAACCTAAGTATGAATTAAATAGATTATTAAGCCCAATTAAATTAAATGCATAAGTAAGTCATAAGAAAAATGCTTAAAATAATTTTTAAAATTATTTAAAGGCCCTGAAAAACTTAGCTTAACATCCTCCCTCCCCTCTTATCCCCTCCCATCCCTCCCCTCAAACCAAACACACCCTAAGTGAAGATTGAAGCTTATGTACACAATATTTGATGTTGCATGTGGTAAGATGCCTTTTTCTGTTGATGTAGGAAATGTTTGAGCATGGTTCTCAAATCTGGAAATTTCCTGATTTTAACCCATAATTAACGTCCCTAAAGGATGTAAGAAGTGTTTGAATAATGATAAAGAAAAAGAGAGATATAGAACCTATGTGTCTGTGTATGCCATTGTAGCATGGTAGGAAGAATTTATAAGGCAAGATACTGTATGATGTTCTAAGATGTTAAGTATTTTAAATTGCCAAAGCATGTCTGGATATTTCAAAATAATGAATATAATAAAATTATTAAAGCTGGAATTTTCAGAATTTTACAAGTGTTGTTATCTGAAGGCAAGAAAAATAATGGCATCAAAGGGCAGGTAAAGGATACTGTGCAGTACAACTAATATTAAGTATTTAGATGTTGAACATTATAAGTTGAAACTAGACGTAAAAATCGGAAGGAACTCACTGTTTTGACATTAAATTATGTTTGGGACTTTTGTTTAATTAAAGTGAGTACAGCTAGATATGAGCTATAGGTTGTAGCAATGATAAGGGTACTGTGAGTGATTTATTTACTTCAAATGTTGCTGTCTGAATTGTGCAGTCTAAAACTGAGCCATTATGCATATTGTTGTAATGTTTTGGCATGGGCTGAAGTTATATGAAAGGGAAAGATAATTGAACTATGCAGGTACAAACTTCAAAGGGCGAGAGGAATAAAATGAATATCCCATGAATTTAGAAGAGGAGTTAGTGTGGGATAAAGCTTCTATCACAAGTTTAGACCCATTTGGATTGGAAATGAAACTTTATGGCAAAGTCAAAGAGTTAATTGAAAGAGTTAGAATTTGGGCCTACATGAGAGATTAATTATGCTGCAGGCAAAGAAAAAAGATTAATTATGCGATTAAAATGTATCAAACTTAAGTATTAACCTGACCCTATATACATAATTAATAGGGTTGGACATTTGCTACCACAAACGAGGAAGAAGTGCAATCAGAAAGAACAATCTAAGGAGTAAGGGAAAAGGGAGATGTTTCACAAGGTAGTGAAACTTACTATTATATAGTTTGTGTTGGTTGCTTGTATGTTTATTTTCCATGTATGTCATAGCTAGGCCTTTGAACATGTAATATCCTTATGGTCATTGTATTTGATTTCTTGGCTATGTATATGCTTAGTTAATTAACATTGCATATTACATATTGAGTTGATGCTTTGTTGTTTAGATTACCCCGAGTCTCACCTCTTTTTCTCCCATGCCCCAATAGTATGGGCGAGTACTTCAAAAGGAAAGAGCAAGCTAGTAGAGGAAGCTTGAAGGTGGAAGCTCCTGAGAGGCTTGTATTGATTGCTATGCTATTAAAGTTGATTTTGTTTAATGGTTGCTGTAAATATTTATCTAAGGTTTTCAAAAGTTTATATATTTTGGCCATAAGGAGGAGCATGTGAGCCAAGCAAATTTCAAGTACTATATTAAAGCATAGCTAAAATGTATGAAGTAGGTAATGTACGTTAGTTATCTGCTATTTTATTGATTAAGTAGGATTTTGGGAGAGCAATTTGATAGGGCAAACATTTTAACTAGGCAGTGTTATGGTAAACATCCAGTCCAAAATGAGTCTTATTTCATAATTTTTGAATGTGTATTTTAAGAGATATAGTTTTTCTATTATGACACAGCAAACTGGAAAAGTGCTGTAGAAATATGAACCAAGTCATAATATAAAAACGAATTAAAAGAATTTCAACGTTTGAACACTCTAACTGAAATAAATCAACAGAAAGAGAGAATGCGATGCTTGTGATGTCCACTGTTGACAATTTCAACATTGAATTGTTTAGGTATTGTGTCTAATGTGGGGATTTTGTAATTCCATGTTCCATCTGCTAACACTAATCCTTCATGATTTGTTTCATATTCTTCCAGCATGAAAAACCCTAATCCTTGCACAAATGCTCCTTCAATCTGCAACAACCAAAAGATTATGTCAAAGATCTGATAAGTTTTCTTTATTCTACATGAGAATGTGAATTGCATTACCCGTGACTTATAAACGAAGTTTACTGCTATTAAGTTTATATTTTATATTGACTTTTGTACATTAATGCAAATGAAAATTATAGAATTTGAAATGGAAAGTGTAGTGGATAGAAATCTTAGCTGGCCCACCTGTCCTAAATCCACAGCAGGATTGAGACTCTTTCCACAATCATATATAATATCTGTCTGCAGAATACTTGTTTCTCCTGTTAGAAGATCTATTTCCACCTGCAAAATATTCTTTTATCCTTAGTTTAGCATTATTGATAATCTAATGCAACAATATGACTTTTTCCACACACTCATACATTTGAGCAAGATATCCATTCATGGGCATTAGAAAAAAATGTCATTTTCTGAATAAGAAATTGGATAAGAAATAAAGCAACCTCACTCATTGCAACCCCATAGTTGAGGTAATTTTTTGTAGTATTTCCAGGGTAATAAATTGAAGTTGCTGTTAAGTTCACACCTTGTAAATGTGCCTGCACAAGGAAATATATTGTTGATTACATGGCGTTTAGAAGGTTTTTAAAATAAAAAGAAGTCTTGTACATGTTAGGCAGAAGTCTCAATAATTTTCTAGATCTCATTCCTTCTTTGATATTAGTGAGTAGAAGATGAAGGGATTACTTTTGTGGGGTTAGAGTTAATATAGGGCACACTTTCAAGCCAATGAATATGAAAATTCACTAGCAATAAGTAATACTCATGTTATTGAAAGTGATTGTCTTAGTTCTAAGAATAGAGGGGTAGATATACAATTCTAGTGAAATTTAAGAGAAGTCACTCTAATTTATTTTATATATATAAGGTGAGGTTGAACCCTCTTCCCCACCCCTCCTGAGCAAACCTTAGGTGGCAAAGGTCTCTATGATTTACTTAAAAAATTTATTTATTTCCCATTAAAGAATGGGGGTGTCAAAATAAACTTATATTTATTTATTTTCTATCAAAGAATGATGGTTCCTAAACAAACTTAGAAAGACAATGTAAAGAAAGATAGTCACCACAGGCATGTAGAAAAATCTCATCCACATTATCAACAAAACAAGGAAAGTAAGGATGTTTTAAACTTCAAAGTGTGTGTGTGTGTGTGTGTGTGTGTGTGTGTGTGTGTGTGTGTGTGTGTGTGTGTGTGTGTAAATTACCTGAGAAATAAGTGTCTTCCAATTGATAGAACCCATCTCCTGCTGCAACTTTTCCTTGAGTGGCATGAGCTTCTCAACCAAGACATTACAGCTAAGCCTAACTGCTTCACAGCTTGACTCTGATGTAGTACTACCAGCAGTGATCCCTCCTTGAATCAAGCTCAATGTATCAGATTGTATGACACGAACCTTATCTAAGAGGTCTTGAGATCCATCACATTGGATCAAACTAAGAGCATATGCAGCCATTTGCTTTACCTTGGTCCAAAGACCTTGACCTATTTCAATACCTCCAACTTCAACAGCAACAGACCCATCCTTTAAAATACTTGTTTTTCCTGGTGCATGTCTCACTCCCACTTCAAACAAAGCAGGTACACGAGATATGCCTCTTTTTTTCCAAACGTTGTTCTTGTTAAACTCTTTCACACTTTTACTTTTCTGGTTATACCTTGCAGAAACAGCTAATTTATCCCATATTGATGACAAGGTATAGTCAATAGGGTCACCTGCAGAATGATTGTAGAAAGTACAAAGACTTTTGTATGTGTGGATATTAATGCTTCTTACAGAATCTACATCTATTGAAAGTGTAGATGCCACATGTTCTATTATAGCTTCAGCAATATATGATCCTTGGACTTCCCCCGGACCTCTCATTGCAGATCTACTCGGAAGATTAGTTCTGCATAATTTTACATCAAAAGATAGAACACCCCAATCATATTTCTTAAGTGCACCAATTATAGCATGTGGCATTATTATTGACACATCCTGATCTATCCCTGCATCTACTAATATCTTAAGTTCTAAAGCAGTAATCTTCCCATTGCTCTTAAATCCCACATTATAAGTTATCTTCATAGGATGCCTTCCTCCAGCCATTATCATATCCGTCTTACGATTCATATACATCCTAACGGGGCGACGTAATTTGTGTGCTGCAACTGCACAAGATGTAGCAACCTGAAAGATTTGGTTGTAAGTACTTGCAACATTCCTAGACTCTACTTATATAATGTTACTAGAAAACATACATTTCTAATGTAATTCGATATGTTAGTATTATTTTGATTCGCAAAATATCATATATCTTGCATCTCAATCTATTTGATGTACAATTGCTAGATGATTTCAAAAATTCTATGCTTGTTTCTTTCAAAAATTCTGTTCCTACTAATTTTACATCTGTCACCAACCTTTTTATGGGTGACCTATTCTACTTCAAATCTATGGTTAATATGAGAATAATTTATGTACAGAGGCGATCATTATGCAGAAAAAATGTAAAAAATTACTCCATTTGTTGCTTATTATAAGGAGCACCTACATTTTCTTAATAAAACATGCTTTGTATAAAGTACTCCTCCGGCCCTTAATATAAGGCATATTTGGGAAATTCATCTTGATCTTAAATATAAGACATAGCTTTATATTTGTCAGTCTTTTCTTAATTTATCCCTATTAAAGTTCTCTCAACAATAATTAAGGAGGAGAGGGAAGAAGGGAATTAAGGAAGGTGACTAGGATATTTTAAAAAATACATGTTGTATTAACTAACTTCATTAATCTAATCAAATTAGGTAAATATATTTATATTAATTACCGTAGGAGTATTAATTATTTTCCCACCTAGCATCCCTAATTGGTTAAACAAACTCCTCTACTTAATGACTTTATTGAGAGTAATTTTAAGTTTTGAAATTTTATAAAAAGTTAATTTTTAACTAACTTTATTAATTTACATAAAGTTGTTAATAGATGTTATAAACAAGATCAAAGGGAGTATAATGCAAAACTAGATACTCACAAAATGGGCTCTTGTGAACTTCCCACCAAAACCACCACCAACCCTTCTTGTAATTGTACGAACATTATGCTCAGGAATATTTAAGCATGTTGCTATAGTGGAGTGTAAACGCTCCGGGGCTTGACTTGAAGTGTAAACTGTCAAGCAGTTGTCTTCATCTGGTATAGCAAGTGCAACTTGCGTCTCCATATAGAAGTAGTATTGAGACCCAAGTTTGATCTAGAAATACACTTAGAAATGTCAAATTATCTAAACATGCCTAACTAAAAAAAAATGTGTATGGAAGTTGATACTTGATGGATGATAAAGAAAATTGTAAAACTATAGGCTGATAAAGAATATGATTGACACACACACACACATCAAGCTATAGTTTATCAGCAATGGATCATAACAATTAAAAGATTAATTATTCATAATCGAATTAGGAAGGGACAATAGTAATAGAGGATATTAAACGACACTAATATTTTCCTAAACCATAAAATAAGTTGATTTTTTATATGTTCCTGTATTTTTGGAGTTTGTTATGTATCTAAGCTATGGATGAAGGAATAGAACCTGTAATTCAATGAAATCACATCTCATTCTTCTTTTGTGACATGTTTGTGCTAAATATATTAAATGAAGGAAGAATTAATTTATTCAATCTACCTCAGATGAAAGAATCTTATGCTCTGCTTGGGCCATTCCTTCTTTTATATCACCAACTTGTTGTGGATTGAGCATAGGGGGAATTTCAAAAAGACTAGATCTTTCAACTGCCTCTTCTACAGATAAAATAGGTGTTTCAAGGTTCTTACAATCATACTCCACAATGGCAGAGTTTGCAGCCATATCTGCAAGTTTCTGAGTGTCTGCAACCTAAAAACAAATGCATGTAGTTGTAGTAATAATAAATAGAACATTATCCTAATTTTTTGGTGGACCAAAAAAAGGTAGTTATAAAACTCACTACGAAGGCGATACGATCACCGATACATCTAGCAACCCCATCTGCAAATAAAGGATCAATACCAAATTCTGAAATAGACCCTACATTTTCCCCACCATTAGGGATGTCTTTACTTGAAATGATTGCCCTAACTCCATCTTGTTTTTGGAGCTTTAAACTCTTTACTCTTGCTAGAGGTTTTGTGCTATAAATATATGCTCCGTGAAGGCAATTTGTTGATGAAGGAATGTCATCCACATACACAGCCTCACCTATGGTTTATTTGCAAATTGTTAAATAAAAAAGATACTCCAAAACATAACACATACAGTTAAGAGAAACCCAAAACGAAATAATAAGATTAGTTTATTGGAAAAAGACCAGTTGAAACATTAAAAATGAACTATATGATTGAAAAAGACAAGCTACATTATTTGTAAATCATTGGTTTACTACTTTTGAATGCTATAAATATGAGGGAAAAGAGGCTATAAAGTTATTCTCTAACTTGAGTGTACAGAAACAAACCTGAAGCTTGTAATGTAGCTCCTGATTTTGTAACTGGCTCACCGACGGGACGATGCTCGTCACCTACTTGAATCTCTTGCTTTCCTGATGATAGTATGGGATGAACATTATCATGAATAACTTTCCCGTTATTCTCTTTTAAGTCAAGTGTCTTCATGACAGACAAACTAGAGTACCCATTTGAGTAATTAGTACGTTTTTCAACAAAATGGTCAATCAAAGGACTAAAGAACTTATAGAGAAAACCAATTGCCAAGCTTGACCGATAAGCAATATGTGAAGTTCCATCTTCAGCTACGACAATGCTCGTAAGCAGGTTGATAGCTTCATGTATGATTCCAAAATTCAATAACTTTCCTTTCAGTAGTTCCTCGACTTCTATTGCTCTAACTGCATGTCTAGCTCCATAAGCGCCAAAAGAAAGCCTGCAGTTATCAATTAACACAATTCCTTCATAATCTTCACCAATAGAAACCTCAACCAAGAAAGCTGCATTTAAATAAGGCAGTGCATTTCCGAGTGGTCGAGGAGAAGCTCGAAAAGTCTCAAAGAAAATGTTGCTTCTATGTTTTGGAGAAGCCCTTTTAGTAGATTCCCAAAATGGGATTTTAATTCTTAAAAGTACACTTTCCAACCCTAATGGTGGCCTTTCCAAAAACTCTTGCATTGTAAGCCATTCAAATTTGGTACCAGTCATTATATGAACCATTGTATCCACAGCTAGAAGTATAGTAGCTATATCAGAAGGGAAATGATACTTCTGAGCCATAACTAGATTGCCACCTACACTAGCTGTATTCCTAATAAATCCTGAGGCTATTTTGCTCATGTGACTAGCAATTTTTTCAAGTATCGTATCAAAGTCAGAGAGAAACACACATCCACTTTTTGGCTTTAACTCTTCAATAGCCTTATATATAGTCACTATTGCACCAATTTCAACCCCAGTCTCATTCTTTGTAATCTTGGAGAGCTCAGAAATTCCCTTTAGATTGATATACTTGTCATAGCTTTCTGTATCTTTGTAATAGCCCATTCCTGTATTACTAACGACAAGCTTTATCTTGGTTCCAGCACTATTATTTGGTTCCAATAAGCCTTGAAGCTCCTTAAGACTAGTAGGACTAAGCCAGTTGTGCCTTTCAGAAGCCATGAACACATCATGCTTGATCTCCTTCAAGAACCCAGGAAATGTAGTCTTCTTGTGATGATGATCATATTTAGGTAACCGACTTACCTTTACATCATTGCTTTCTCCTTTATTCCAAAAAGAGTTTAACCCCAAATCCTCCATATCAACATTAGCACCAAAACTTTTGCACACATCAGAAAGCGGTCGATACCCGGTACAACGGCAAAGATTCCCAGAAATAGCCCTTTCAGCCTCAGCAGCAGTGGCTTTTGAGAAACCTAAAGGTGGCTCAGGACGATTGGTCTTTTCGGCATTGACAAGAGCTCCAAAAAGAGAAATACACATACCAGGAGTGCAAAATCCACATTGAGTCGCATGGAATCCTGCAATTCTTTCATGAATTGGATGGAATCCATCCTTACTGTTTCCAAGGCCTTCACTTGTAGTTATGGAGCATCCATGTATGCTGCAAAGTAGTGTGAGGCAAGAACTTGCTGTGAAATCCTCAACTTGGTCATGCACAGGATCGTATGTGGATATTAAAATAAGACAAGCACCACAACCACCTACAAATGATCCAGATTGGACCATGGAATGAGAATTTGATGAAAAAATTCAAAGACAAAAGAAATTAAGAAATAAAATTTTCATCAGGAACTTCAATCATAGGATTGAATAAATGTATCACAAACTAAAACATGGGCATCAAAATAAACAGAGCAGAAAGCTGTTATAATCAGCCAACGTAATCGCAGAATGGCCAAGGACAACTGCAAAATAAAACTCTGATTCTCAATGCAATCTGGATTTAACACTAGCAATGAATATACAGGGGTGCGTGTGTGAAGATATACATATATAATAACAGCGTTTTGAGGAAATAAGTTCCAGAAAATTAATAGCAGTAGTAGAAAAAAAGTTCAGTAAAGAAGCAGGAAATTCACAGGGGAGCAGAGAGGTAGAACCGTAGAAGAAGAAATACTGAGATGCAAATTCGATGCACTGCTCTATTCATAACTTCTTTTTATATAGCCATTATTCCTCACGTCTTGGTTCAAACCATTCCTTCCAGCCCAAACTTCTTGGCTAATCAATTGCAAGCTTCAGCCCATTTCCGCAGTTCATAATCAATCAATAAAGACTGTACTGTACTGTAACTAACGAAAAATCTAATGGACCAAAAAAAGTAAAGGAAAATCTAAAGCAGAGGAAGGAACAGCTGCAGCAGAGCCTTAGAAACACTTTAAACGCTAAAGAAAAAAATCTCAGATTGATCTTTTCTTTTGATCATTATTGTGCTTCTATTCTAAAAGTTTGATGCAGATATTCTAAATTTCGAAATTCTAAAGCTAGCGAAGTTGATGATCAGAACAGACCTTCGCCACAGCCAAGCTTGACACTCTTGAATGGAGTGTGAGTACGCAAGAACTCAAGCACTGTGGTTGAAGGATCAACGCTTGAGAGCTCAAACCTCTCTCCATTCACAGCAAAAACCAAACTTTCTCTTCTTTCTCTGTTCTCCTTCATCTTGCAGATGAACCAAAAAGATCAGAAACGAACAGTCTTCAGAGAAGATCGTGCTCACAGTTTTCGTATCCGATAAAGCTGGCGGCTTCTTCTTCTTTCTCCCCCCCCCCCCCCCCCCCCCCCCCCCCCCAAAAAGCCAGAAATAAAGCCGGCGGCTTTGATAGAACCATTTTAAAATTTTCAAAAATGAGGTGACGATGAGTTTCATATGCAGCCAGCAATTATTTGCAGCTCCGAGGAATAGACTTCGTTATTTAATACTACTATCACACAACTCCGTGGGACCGACGTCGTTATTTAATATCACACAATTTTCTATTATATTTTCATAGATGCCACCTCTCATAACTTCTTGTCCTGTATGTTTGTTAGGAATCTTGTTTACTTTTTAGCCGGTTCGAGTCCTCATCTATGTGATGAGATGAGTTCTGAGTCGTCTCTCACCATTCAAATTTAAAATCTTACACTGATCATTTGAAATAATTTTTTAAAAAAAATATGATAGCTCAAAGATTTTCTTTGCTATGAACTCTCCACCCATTAAAATAATCATTTTTTATAAAAATAAAGTAAAAAATTAAATCTAGACTATCCATAGAAGACCTGGATGGTTTATCTATGATGAATTTGGGTGTTTTATCACTCTTGATGAGTAGCCAAACTCATTCTAAGAAAATATTTAAAGCAAAGGGAAAGTAAAAGAAATAGTATGAACTATTTTTCATGCTTATCATTAGTAATGTTAACGGAACAGTCAAGAGCAAGACAGGCCGAGACATGACCAGGATGGAATGGATTGCCCCATTTATTACTTTTGGAGGATCAAGGGCATCCTTTTTTTTTCCTTCTTTTTGAACTTGTAAAAACTAAGATATATTGGTATGGGTTGACCATTTAAGCTAGATGATTGAAAATAAATAATACAAATATGTAATTATAATCTTTTATCAATTTTAGATCTACAACATGATAAAAAAGAAGAAATAATTAAAACTTAAATTTAATCAGAGCAGTGATCATAAATATTTATAATATTTTGCAAAAAAATTAGGCAAGCATGTACAAGAGAGATTGAGAGGGGTGGAGTGAACGAAAACAGCGATACCGTTCTAGTGACAGTAAGGATTTTTTAAAATATTTATAGTATGGTATGTTAAAGATATAACCAACATACTTGAACATCTTTTTATATGACTAAAATTTATATAAAAAAGATTATATGATAATATTACATACATACATATATATATATACACACGCACATACACACAACTAACATCTATCTAAAAAATATTAGTTATATATTTAATAAAGTTATTCGGTATTCTAGTTAAAAATAAAAATATATATATTATGTATTAAACTAATAACAAAATAATTTTGGGACGGGACAAAAAGCCAAGATAAAACAAAGCCCGTTATGTGTCCCGTTTCAATAGTAATTTTGTTTCACTCCTCTTTTGTTCCATCATAATTTTTTCATGATGGGATTGTCCCATCCCAAAATGATCAGGATCAATACAAGAGATGAAACGCAAGTAAATAGCCCTACTTATCATAATGATGAGCATTAAAAGCAGATCACCACTATAGCTGCATGTCCGGGTTGAATTAGGATTGATGAGATTGAAATTTTTTTATTTTTCCTTTTTTTCAAAAGAAATATTTTAATGTATATAAGATCTCTACAAAGACAATATCTTAACTGTCGATTTTCTCATAAACATAATTTTCTTAATTTAAAAGTTTTCAATCTAAACCATTAAAATTTTATATAAATTGTATTGATATTACAACATTGATCAAGTCTTGGTGCTCATCATTCCGATGAGTACTGAAACTAATTCCTCTTATAAATAGAATTAGAAAAATAAATTTAAAAAATGCAAGTAAAAATTTTCTTAAAAAGTGATAAATTTAACAATAAAATAAATAATTTTATTCATTGAAATAAAATTTTTAAATTAATTATTTTTTAATATAATAATTCGTTAGATATTATTTTTTGCTCTTCATGTACATAAATGAACACAATATATACTGAAATATTGTGGGACAAATTAAAGATTTGGGGAGTAATCTTTTCGTTGACAAACACAGACACGTGTGTGTGTGTGTGTAAAAACAGGCGGCACCTTTGACTTTCATGTTCATAATATTGAAATTGGCAATAAAGGTGGATGGATAAGGGTATGTACTCTCATATATATATATATATATATATATATATATATATATATATATATATATATATATATATATATAATTTCTAAAATTAACCCTTCTAATAAAATTAAAAAACAATAATAGAAATAGCAAAGGGTAGTATATTTTGTTTCCAGCTCTTAAAGCCCAAGTTTTACTTCTCCTATATAAGGGAGATAGTTAGAGAATTTACTTTAATTTAAAATGTGAGACCTTAATATACTTTCGTTTTGAAATTTATAATTTTTCTCAAGCTATTGATTACACATATGAAGAGGATTACCATTAAGAAATAGATCTAATACAAATGATTAAAGGATATTTTAGGAAAATTGACACACATTCTTTACCGATTATTAATTTCATTAATTTTCTTAATATCTGTAAAAATAATTATCCACTTCTTATGTTGATGCACTGTCACTGAAGTTTCAATATACAATCTTTCTTTTGTATTTGTTTCTTAAAAGGTTCAAAGTAGCACGTCAACATCCAAATATTTCACCATTAAAAAAAAAAAAAAAAATCCATCAAGAATTTCGATTGTGGAATTATAAAATTGCGTTAGAAAAGTAGAAAAATTCACTGCCTCATTCCATTTAAATCAAGAGTCTATGCTATAACTAATGAAATATCTAAAGCACAGGGAAAGTTGAAAAAATAGTAGTAATGATAGAAGTAACAGTTGTTAGCAGAACCAGTTTAGGTGCCCACTTATTTGGACTCCATTCAAATCTGATTTGGATTGTTTATGGTGTCCATCAAAGTTATGGGCACCCAAAATGGTGCTCATAGCCGCAGAGAGTCTTTCAAACACTTCAAACAAACTAGGTTAACTAAAGAAAAAATCTCAGCTTGGATTCCAAATCATGAACTCACTACAAAACTAATCTAATCCACCGTATACAGCTAGTGAACATGATGGATTATAAAAGAGTGAGAGAGGCAAACCTTCGCCCCATCCGAACTTGATGCTCTTGAATGGAGTGCGAGTACGCAAAAACTCAAGCACAGTGGTTGTTGGGTCAACACTTGAGAACTCAATCCTCTCTCCATTCACATCAAATACCAAACTCTCTCTAAAAACACATTATTTATATTTTTAATATAAAAGTGCCCGTGAGATTAGGGGGAGAATTGATGGTGAAAAGAAAAGGAAACAACCCAATCATGTATGATTCGCATTGCTTTTGAGAGAACCTTGGAAGAGATGCCACATTTAAAATTACATGAATAAGATTGACAAATAAGTATTAATGACTCTTACGTTATATTTGGATGGAGAAAAAATTAGGGATAAATAAAACTTTAAGTGAAAACTCCCGAGAATAATAATTTATTTTTTACCATTTCTAGAAATTTTCTTCCGACTATCCCCTCCCCTACTTTTCCCCTCAACCTTCTCTCCATCCAAACACCACATTAAACTGACTTATATTAATTTTGCCACACACACACACACAAAAAGTGACTTGCATCAAGGACAAAAAAATTTCTTCTTAGGGACCCAAGGAGTAATCATAGTTAATAGCTTTTT
This sequence comes from Acacia confusa, assembly GCA_037074495.1. Classification (NCBI taxonomy): domain Eukaryota; kingdom Viridiplantae; phylum Streptophyta; class Magnoliopsida; order Fabales; family Fabaceae; genus Acacia; species Acacia confusa. The sequence continues at coordinate 29,691,934 of CM073504.1, forward strand.
ACAATTTTAAGACTGAACTGCATCTTATTTCTCAACTTTGTGCAATGCACGAGAGAATATGAAGATCATTAAACTTTTTCTGTCATTAGGTTGATTATTAATTAAGTTTATTTTATTTGATAATTAATTTTCATTGCATTTGGGACGTGGAAAGGCAACTGTGAAAGAAAGGGCCGTCCAACAGTTCTGGCACCCAAGGGAAGAACCTTTGTGTTGCAACCTACCATCTTCCAAGGTCCATGCAAGTCCTCATCCGTTAATTTTAAGGTAATTCATCGATTCATTCATTAAATTTTCTCCAATGTGTAGAAAATTTGCGAAATCTCAGACAAAATTATATTCATTCTGTTGCTTTTTATATATGACAAATTATTAATAGAATATATTTCCTTTCTATAAGAGACATTCATAGATTATCTCAAATTTGTTTTTGATGATTTCCCATTTTACTCGTATTTAATTACTCATATTATCCATATCATTGTATTTAATTCCCACACATTCTCCCCCACCAACTATTCTTTATTCCATGTAAATCAGGGTATTTTTGGTATGTTATGATTCTTCTAGAAGGTACACTAAATTTATATATATATATATATATATATATATATATATATATAAGAGTTGGCAGGTTCGAGGAACTCTAAGGGCACCCAAAAACGTCAATGCTTGGAAATGGCCAAGCAGTAAGAAAGAAATTCCTAAAATGTCCTAGTCATCTTCCTCAATTCCCCCACTTTCTCTCCCACTTTCTCTCCTTGATTATTGTTAAGGGAGTATCAATAGGGGAAAATTAGGAAAATGTTCTCAAATATAAAAATTTTGTCTCATATTTAGGACCAATATCAACAAGCCAAATATGTCTTATATTTAGAAACAGAGAGTAAGAAAAGACCTAACTCTTCTCTCATTTACAAAATCATTATAACTATCTGAGGAGGATTCTATCTAGATGCAGGAAAATACATGTAGAGAGAAAAGGGAAAAGGAAATTGATAGATCACACATGTCAAGTTGGGCCCACAAATCTCTCTTTTTCTTTCTACTTGGAGTCCAAGGTTCACCTAAAAAGAATCTAAGACTTGGTAATCTTCCCATTTGAGGTCCTCCTTTTTATCTTGTAAAATTCACTACTATCAACTAATCTTAGATTCAAACACACTAGATTCAGGAAGGAGAGAAACTTTTCACTTTAAGAGAATGGAGTTACTTCTTCTTACCCTTATCATATTTCATTCTCATTTGTGTCTTCTGATTATTGTGTTCCACGTTTGCTGAAGGCGATGGCTGTGAGGCCATTAATGGAGGTTCCCATCTGAACATTACTTGCATCTTCTGCGGACCTGGTCATAGCATAAGGTCATCTCAAAAATCATAATCCTTCCCACAACAAGAAATTTACATGTGTTCAATGAATAATCTATAAGAGTCTTTGTGGTATGTGTGTGTTGGTGAATATGCATATTTAGCAGTGGAAGCCTGGGAATCAATGGAACTTACGGCGCAGTGGAAGAGGTCCACGTCAAAAATTGCACCTTCATAAGAACATCAAATGGAGCAAGAATCAAGGCTTGGGAGGTAAAACACATACACCAAAAAAGAGTACAATAAAATTAATTTTTTACTGCAAACTTCATAACAATGACTTGAAAATTCTAATTTTAAAAACAAAATACTTGAAGAGAAGCTCAAGAAAATAACTTAGAGAAGAGTTCACTTAATCATGCACGTGAAGACTGAGCAAAAAAAAAAAAAAAAAAATCATGCACGTGAAGTTAAAAAGAAATTTACAAGAGTGAACAAAATTCATACACATGTATACTCAATAATTACAAGCGAGTTGAGAATATATACACACATATACTAGAAAGAAATTTTGAAATTGTTTTAACTTGATTATTAACATTCTCATTCAATCAAGTTTTGACCAATTTACAATCATGTTACGCTGTCCATAACCAAGGAGGATATGGGTATGTCAGAAAGGTCACATTCGAGAATATAATAACGAAAGACGTTCAGCACCCAATGCTCATTGACCAATACACACAGCTTTTCATGCAAATGGAAACATAAATGCTATAAAAATCAGTGACATCACATTTAGGAATTTCCGAGGAACTTCAACTTTACCAGAAGTGAAATTGATGTGTGACCAAGTTGTTGGATGCACCAACCTTCGGTTGGACAATATCATTTTGAACTTATGGCTCCATTGCTCATATCTCAAGTTCTGCCTCCAACATTCCTCAAGTTTCATGCCTTCAAAAGTGATCCTTTTCTTCAGCGTTCCATTTTGAATTTAATTTGTTTGAGATTGTAAACCATGTTGCTGATGAATACATGAGCTTCGAGTCTTGAGGATATCACTCCTGTTTACTAGCAGATTAGCAACTACCTAAGGTCATGTTCGTGTACTCAAAAGCAAAATTCAAAAATAACAAAGCTATACAGCTATATATAGATGAGGGAACTTTATGGGTTACAAATTAATATTAATTAATTAAAACTTTCTTGTCTTATATTCAATCTAAAGATGTACGAGAGTAAGATTACAAAATGGGTTAAGGTGCAAAAATACACATGTTTTTCCTCCAGGAGCGCTCAGCACCATATGTTTTTTTTTGTGCAAAAATACACACGCCGTTAGGTTTTAGGAGCAAAAATGTCACTTCCGTTAGTTGACCGTTAACTGACTGTTAGTTGACCGTTAACCATGGTGAAATTACCTTTTTGCCTTTAGTTTAAAATAATTAAAAAAGAAAAGGATCTAATGTGAACCCGAAATGGATACATACAGCAACATTTTTATATTGATGGTGGAGAGGCACTGATGCAAGAAATCCTTCAAAAATGATGCCAAACTTGTAACAAAGTTTGTACCTGAAATGTTTCAAACGTCACATACACCTCTGTCAGTCATAAGTCATAACCAAAGGAAGTTTGCATTTGAAACAACCTATAGATATAACAACTTAATTTTCAGCAAAATAATGATTCACATAGAACAACCAATCTTGATCTATCTCATGACACAGTAACCTCAAGATAATCTAGATCCTCTGTACATCAAGAGCACAAACCATTCAGATCTAATTTGGATGGTCACAACCTCTTTCTTCTCTTTTTCTTTTTTTAATTTTTTTTTAATATGAAATTTTAAAAAACACAAATTGAAAACAATAAAATCCAACTATTCAAATTAGATTTAGACGGTAAAGGTAAAACAAAATCAGATTAGATTGTGAAAAGGGTGTTCCACATGATGCACATCTCTCTCAAGAAAGAGAAGCAGGGCGTTCTACTGTTGCATGCGGACCAATCCAAGTTACATACCAACTACAAGAAGAATTCACCAAGACACAAGAAGAATAAGAAACAGAAGGATCATCGATCTTCCTTACAGTATTACCTTTTTAAAGTGAGGCACAACCAAAATAGTTCTGATAAAATGAACCATATAGGCACATATCAATACAACTAAAAAAATAAAAACATTTTCCATTTTTCATGAGGCCATGAAATTTATAAACTTAATCATAAATTGTGCACAACCATGTGCAACTTGTTGGAAAAGAGTTTACCTATATGTAATAATCTAAAGGAACATAATGCAAGTGATGCGTTTAATATATGGGTTACCAAATCACCCTGCAGGGAAAAATTGTAAAGATATAGATACATATATTGCCCTTCATCACGAATAATAAAATCATATTGTATTTGTATATGAAGCCACTTTTTCACAAGCCTAAAACAGAAATACCTTCAGGTTTCCCAAAGTCGTGTATGCTTGCTCAAATCCATGCAACAAACTACAATAATTTTCTCGTATTAAAAATTCTCAGAATGCAATGTCTTCTTGATTTGTGGAAGCATAGTTGACTAGCATTTCAGTGGTAGCAGCATCTACAACAAAACCTTTCTCTTTTATTATTTTAAGGTATTTCATTGTCTTTGAACTCTCCCCTTTAAAAAGCAATCCTTGAACAAATACATTGTAAGTGCAACTATTAGGCAGGCAACCATTCTCTTCCATATTTGTCAATAAGTTTTCAGCCTCATCCACTAGTCCTTCTCTACAGAGACCTTTAATCATTATGGTATACGCATAAATATTTATTTGCAATCCTTTTGCAGGCAAACTAGATAAAAGTTCCCATGCAGCATTCAGTTTTCCAGCACTGCACAATGCATCAAGCACAACACAGTGGATCACAATATTAAGATCCATGATACTCTTTTCCATTGCAACAAATAATGATATTGCCTCAGAATGAAGTTGGCATTTGCAAAGTCCATTCAATATTATAGCACAAGTCTGGAGATTGGGAATTTGGCCATATTTATGCATGCTAAAAAACAGTTCTTTAGCAGCAAGCGGCCTGCCTACTTGGCATAACCCACCTATAAGAGTAGTCCATGTGACAACATCAGGAATAAATCCTTTGCTAACCATTTCATCCAAGAGATGCATAGCATTATCAATACTTCTTACTTTACACCATCCATGGATCAATGAACTATAAGTTACAATATCTGGTAAACAGCCCTGGCTAACCATTAAATGAAATACTTTTGTGGCCTCCTTCATTTGATTTTGCAAACAATATCCATCAATCAATGAATTATAAGTGAAAACATCCGGCTTCTCCCCCATCTGAATCATAAAGCCTATTATACTTTTAGCACCCATAATCATTCCCTCTTTGCTTAAGGCATCCGCTAAAATATTAAAAGTTGTAACATCTGGCATGACCCCCCGTTGCCTCATCTCATTCAGTAGTGCACTAGCTTCCTTCCATCTACAAGAATTACATAGACCTTGAATTAAGCAAGAGTAGGTGACAACATTAGGCTGAATACCTTTGCTAGTCATTTCTGAACACAACCCTAAAGCCTCAGACACCGAACCATCCTTGCACAAACTATTGATAATCATGCTATAAACTACAACATTTGGCTTCCAAATTCTTTCCTCCAGCTTCCTTAGGCACTTAATTGCAGCAGTTGTGTCACCAATACTGCACAATCCGTTTATTATCACCCCAAAGGTGAGAATGTCGGATTGATACCCCACTTTTTCTGTATGTTCAAGCAATCTTATTGCTTGAACCAAGTTTCCTTCTACACAAAAACCGTTAATAAGAGTGGTGAAAGTCACTACAGTAGGCTCCAAACCAACTTTGAACATAGTCCCCAAAATTGAGAACCCGTAATCTGTCTGCTTTAAATGGCATAGACAATTTATCACAATATTAAGAGTATACACATCAAAATTTATACCCAATGAAGACATTTCTCTAATAAACGAAATCACAGTTGTATAATGCTTTAGCTTCACAGTCACCCCCAACAATAACGTGAAGTCTAACACAGATGGCAAAGGTTTCATCCTAACCATCAGATGAAAAAAGTTTATGGCATCATCAACATATTTCAATCTTCCAGACCTGCATTGATTCCTCATAAAATTTAAGAACTGGGAGTCGATTTCTGTAGAACCAACTGTGGTACAAATTGGAGAACAAGAAGACATGACACCACGAGGAAAGTATGATAGGATAACAAGAGGAGTTCTTGAACGAGCAATAATACCAGTCTCTTGAAGAAAAATAAGAGGAAACCCAGAAAATGAAGCTATTCTTCGTAGCATAGGATTAGACAAGCATTATAACACCAACATCAACATATTGCTTGAAATAGTCATCATCCATATCTTCTTCATTACTATTCTCAAAATCTGAAAACAACACCTCTGAACCATTTTTACTCTCCTCCACTGTCATAGTGTCACTGCTCTTTCCTCCAAATCCATATTTCACCTAGAAAAGACGTTGTATTTGACAAAAAAACAGAGCATATTTTAGGCAATACATGAAAAACCAAGAGAACCAGAAATGTATTTGACTAAAAACCAAAAAATGCTAAACTAAATTAAGAACCTAAATTGTACAGTCATTAGGTTCCAGCCCAACTATTAAACCCAATTAAGATTCAGATTATGAGTGCACAAATTAAGAAGAACAAAAACTATGATCAAATTGCTGTCGCATTTTAAGAAGTGTGCGAGTGCATCACAAGTTCAATCAATGCTAGCTATATGAAACAAATTTAGAAGTGGGTGAGGACAGTGATTAATAAAATGCTAACGAAATGATGGATTGGTTGAAATTCATCCCAGATGTTGTAGAGACAAGAATAGAAAGATGTTTCATGATGGTGTATTAACAAATACTATTTCATGCTGCAACCTATGATCCAAAACAGAAATAGGCTCCACAATTGCAATCATCAAATAAGTAATTTCAAAGTATTGCTCAAAACCATGCTTAACTTGGTGAATGATAATTTGGTTTTCTACAATGAAAAAATTTGAGCATAGTTGAAGAGCACAAACAGATTAGTTAAACATAAGTTCACATAGTTGCCGAATTGATCCAAATTTTTCTAAAGCATGCACTTCAAAGTGTGATGAAACCTTGGTGACCTGGGCAACACTTAGTGCCAAAAGAAAGATTTACTGCCATTTACATATCAGAATGTAAGGAGTAGCTGCAGTGGTAAAAAATTAACTTCAAATCGGCAGATTAAAATGGGTGACCCAAAGATTTCAGAACATCATCCTCATTTGGCAGTAAACGACCATGCTTAATCAATCAATTATGCTTTAGAAAAATGGAGGAAATATTTCAAAATTTCAGCAAACACGGCAGGACTTATTTGGACTACTAATCTCCAGCAATTGCTAGTTACAAATGACCTTTCAAATTCAAGCCTAGATGCCAATATGCTTCATAACAATTCAGAGCATTTTGTATTAAGACAAATTCCAGAAGCAACCTTGTGTACTCAGACTTCCACAATGATTACAGGTTAGGGAACATGCTGCAACCTATAAGCTAGCTAATCTCAATGCTTCCTCTGTTCAATCCTAGGTTGTAACAATTTTAGGACATGGAAAAGCAGAATTTTCAAAGTTACTCGGCATATGCAGGGTGTCAACATAACGTTCCTTAAGGTGCACAATTCATCAAATTCCCAAGTTCCTATTTAAATTTTGGGATTTCAAATTTGAGTTCTGAAAATTTGGGATTTAGATGAAAAATTGAGCAAAATCCATTTAACTCCTGTTATAAAATTAGAAACAAAGTCTCTGCAGTAACCTCAAGTTCTCTTAAAGCAATGATATTATTCAGATCTCTTGAACACCAAGCATATACAAGCATTCCATAAAATTAAGAACTTGTATTCCTGCCTTTCAGAGACTACCCAAGAAAGCAATGCAAAACATAATAACCCTCAGATCAAAACTCATCAGTTCAAGCCTCAGTTTGGCATGCTTTAACACTTAATCAAAACCACAGAGGCTTCATACTTCTACTGCCATCAAACTCGACTCTAATCTAACCAATTCAACCAAAAAAATAGAGAAAGGCACGAGCTTTACCTCAGAAAAGAAGAACACGAACAGACCAGAAACTCAGGTGGGCTAAAGACACGAAGACAGCAAACAGGGAAGATAATCGAGACCCCAGACTTGAACACTGCTTCTGAGTTGCGATAGCAGAGATCCAGAGCTGAGACGAAAGCACAGAGCTGTCACGTAGAGACAGAGACGAAGGATGACCACTATGATGTTGAGAGAGAGAGAGAGAGAGACGGCGGTAGCTAAAGGTGGTTTGTGAAGGCAGAGGAAGGAGGACGACAGTGGTGGTGGAGAGGGTTTCAACGAGCGTGAGAGTTGCGTCGAAGAGGATGACCTAATTGATTTATTTATTTTTGAATGATTTTTGTTGAATGAATCCATTGTGTGGCGGTTGTGACTGGTATCGACCGGCCATTGGTGAATGTTGTTCTTTCGCGAGGGCAGTTCTCGGACTCCGTGGAGAAGGAGGTTGTTCATAGAATACATTTAAGGGGTCATCATTGCTGCTTGGATCGTCTTCTTGTTTTCCTCGTCAAGAAGGAAAAAGAGGACAACGCCAGGGCGCTCCAGATTCTTCTTCTTCTTCGAACGGCAAGGAGAGAAGCTTCACAAGAATGCAATAGGGGAAGGACTAGATACACGAGAATGGATGATGGCGAGGAGCAGCTGCTATCGATGGAAGACAAGGATGCGAAGATGATGAAGAACGAATCTGGGTTGCCGACTTGGACACCAGCGCTGACCCCGTCACCAATTTCAGTCAAATTAAAGTATCCGAAGCCACATGCGGATTTGCGGCCCAGGATTCTCTCGTCGACCATTCTTATTTGTTTACCCCAAAACTACATGACGTGGTTTTGGTCCTTTGTACCTTCCCCCGCTGCATCATTTGCTTAAAATGACGCCGTTTTTGCCGTAAAATTGAGCTATTCCCACTTTTTTAAAACAAAAAATATATATATTTCACAAATGATTAAAGGGTATTTTAGGAAAATTGACACACATTCTTTACCCATTATTAATTTCATTAATTTTCTTAAAATTTTCAAAGTAATATTTCACATATCAGGAAAAAAAAATTAATGAAATTAATTTTTTTAGGAAAATTAATATTTTCCTAAAAAGATAAATACTAAATATTTTACGGTACTGGTTAATACTAAAAAGATACTTGAGGATACTGACTATTACAGAAAAAATACTACATGATATTAAAAATTATTTTATGATCTTGAAAAAATAATTTAGATAATAATAGATACTAAAAACATACATCAGAATATTTTTTCACGATTCTTTAATAACTTTTTAAGATCATGAAATATTTTTTAGTATCATTCCTAAAGTATCTTTTTAGATACCAATGAATGACTAAAATATTTTTTCAAGAAAAAATGAGGGAACAACTTAGTTTTGCCCCAAAAACAACACCACTTTAAGCCAATGACACAACGGATGGGAAGGTGCACAGAACCAAAGTACATAGCTTTGAGGTAAAATTAAGCTAGAGAGGGTTTTTTAAAAAAAATAAAATGCATCCATTGTTGTAAAATATTTTTTCAGTAGCATTCAGTATCTCAAATTAATTTTTAGTATAGTCAATATTCTAAAATATGTTTTTTTGTGGCTACCAATACCCATCACCTATAAGTTTTTGCTCAGTAGCAACCAATATCCTAAGAGCTAAAAACATACACTAAAAATTACTTTAAGATACTCTACTAAAAAAATACTTCTGGGTATTGAGTGCTAGATATTGGTGTCACCAAAACATATTTTAGAATGCTGAGTATATTAAAAGTAATTTAGGATACAAAGCTTATTCGGGATTACTTTAGAGATCCAAAAAGTGTTTATTCACGTAAATTAAAAAAAAAAAACTTATCTCGTATACTGTAAATTATGATTGAAAAGTCTTTTTTTTAAAACTCCAATCATTATTTTAAACAAGAATTGTATGTTAGTACTACAAAAATATTTCACAATAATAGTTGATCTTTTTCAAAAAAAAAAATCCCCGACTTGTTTTTACCCCAAATCTACGTAATTTTAGGGCAAAGGATGGAAATGGCATAGGAGAGAATCCTAATCTAGTCACATGCAAGATAGATGGTGAACAAGAAAAGAGAGGAAATTTATTATTAAAAAAAATTTAAAGTGTGAAAATACACACATAATATTTTTAAAAAACGCGGCTAACATCAAATACTTCTTTTAAAGATAAAAGTGTCTGTATAAGTTTCTAAAATATATTCTTAAGTACCCAACTGTTAGTTTCACTTATTTTGTAGTGAAGGTGATGGAACAGAGGATGACGTACAGAGACTTACTAAATCTTGATCCTCTTCCCTATTCAGCGTCTTTTTTCTTTCCCTTTCGTTTTAATCCCTCTGGTTAATAAATCTGGCAATGAAAGATTCTTTAGCAATTTTCACCTTCAAATAAAGATAAACATAAAAAAGTTGTGATTTAAAATATATAAACTAACTTATATGAAAGGATGAATCACTTAAAAGTGATTTATATTACAATGAAGACAAGGCAATACGTCTTAATGAGGTCGGAGGCATTTTAGTGTTTCGACTCGAGTATTGCAAATAAATTTTTTTGTACGTTGCAAATAATTACTTTTCTCTGTTTTATTTTTAATTTTTCTTTAAAATTAAAATCACATTAAATGGATGGAAATCACACATTTCAAGTTTTTCTATTCTTCTTACTCTTCTCTTTATATTTTATTTTTATCCCTGATAATCAATAAGCCTTTTTAGTCTTGAAACGAGCATCTTCAAATAAAAGAAAATGAGAAAATGTTTTCATTACCAAAAATAATTAAGAGTTTATTTTAGGGAAAATTACTGTGAGGTCGCAATGACCATAAAAAATTATTAAAAGTCTCCTATCAAATTCTCTTATAAAAAAGGTTCCTATGAGTTGCATTGTGATTAATTTGGAATGTGAAGTTATTGAGTTGCATCCTCAATCTAAGTGATTCTTCCTATTTTCATAATTTAATGAGCCTACTTTGATAATTCGATTTTCCTAACTGTAGCAGATATGAAATTTCACAAGCTATTGTCCCAACTTTAATAAATGCATATACAAATTTTGACAACTTTTTACGCTTATTTTCACGATTGCATGGATCTTCTTTGACAACTGGATTTCCCTATTAGAAGAAATTATGAAATTTCATAAGTTAACATTCTACTTTCACAAGTGCATATGCGAATTTTAACAATTTTTTATACCTATTTTCACAACAATATGAACGTACTTTGACAACTAAATTTTTCTACCTAGAGAAGTTATGAAATTTCACAAGCTATTGTCCCAAGTTTAATAAGTACATATACGAATTTTGATATGTTCTTATGTCTATATCAAAACTGTATGAGCTACTTTGACAACATTATTTTCCTATCAAGAGAAGTTATGAATTTTCATAAGTTAATGTCTTAACTTTTATAAGTGCATATGTAAATTTTGACAACTTTTTATACCTATTTTTTATAACTGTGTGAACCTACTTTGACAACTAGATTTTCCTACCCAAAAAAGTTATGAAATTTCACAAGTTCATGTCTCAACTTCCACAAGTGCATATGCAAATTTTGACAAGTTCTCATACATATTTTCACAACTGCATGAGCTACTTTGACAACTAGATTTTCATACTTAGAGAAATTATAAAATTTCACAAGTTGATGTCTCAACTTTAATAAGTGTATACACAAATTTTGACAAGTTCTTATACTTATTTTCAAAACTGCATAAACTTACTTTGACAACTACATTTTCCTACTTGAAAAAGTTATTAAATTTCACAAGTTGATGTCTTAACTTTCACAAGTGCATATGCACTTTTTGACAAATTCTTATACATGTTTTCACAACTGCATGAACATTCTTTGACAACTAGAGTTTCCTACATGGAGAAGTTATAAAATTTCACAAGTTAATGTCCTAACTTTTACAAGTGCATATGTGAATTTTAACAATTTCTTATGCCTATTTTCACAACTGCATGAATCTTCTTTGACAACTAGATTTTCAAACCTAAAGAAATTATAAAATTTTACAAGTTAATGTCCCAACTTTCACAAGTGCATATGCAAATTTTAACAACTTTTGATACATGTTTTCACAAATGATGAGCCTATTCTGAAAACTAGATTTTTCTACATGGAGAAGTAAGTTATAAAATTTCACAAATTAATATCTCAACTTTCATAATTGTATATGAAAATTTTGATAACTTCTTAGGCCTATTTTCACAATTGCTTAAGCTTGCTCTGACAACTATTTTCCTTCCCAGAGAAATTATAAAATCTTACAAGTGCATATGCGAATTTTGACTTATGTCTATTTTCACAATTGTATAAGTCTATTTTAACAAGTAAATATATAATCAAATCCAAATATTATATCACATCCAAATATTAAGTTGTATGAGCTTGTTTGGATCCTCTTATTTTTAAGCTAAAAGCTATTTTTAAACTAAAACTAAAAAAAAGAGTTTTTTTAAAAAAGCTAAAAGTTGTTTGATGATAATATAAATTTTTTAGCTTAAAAGTTACTTATAAGTTGAAATTTAAAATAAGCTGTTTGGTAAAATTTTTGTCATAAGCACTTTTTTTAAGTTTTTTTTAAGAAAAAAAAGTCGCCGGTGGTGGGGCGAGTGGTGGCAGATCACCGGTGTGTGGTGGTCGGCCTCCCCTTAGTGTTTTTCTTAAAAAAAAATTTTTTTTTTCTTAAAAAAAAAAAGTCGTCGGAGGTAGTTGCCAATAATGGGGCGGCGGCTGCCAATCACTAGTGGTTGCCGCCGGTGTGGGATGGCGGGGCTCCCCTTAGTTTTTTTTTTATAAAAAAAAAAGTCACCGGTGGCTGCCGACAACGGCTGGAGTGGCCGGTGGAGTGTGGTTGGGGTATTTTAGGTATTTTAAAAAAAAAAAGTCGCCGGCGGTGGGGCGAGTGGTGGCAAGTCACCGGTGTGTGTTGGTCGGCCTCCCCTTAGTGTTTTTCTTAAAAAAAATTTAGTTTTTTTTTTGAAAAAAAAAGTCGTCAAAGGTGGTTGCTAGCGATGGGGCGGCGGCTGCCGGTCACTGGTGGTTGTCACCGGTGTGGGATGGCGGGGCTCCCCTTAGTTTTTTTTTATAAAAAAAAAAGTCACCGGTGGCTGCCGACAACGATTGGAGTGGCCGGTGGAGGGTGGTTGGGGTATTTTAGGTATTTTTTTAAAAAAAAAAAGTCGCTGGAGTTGGGGTTGCGGCAGCTTCCGGTCATAGGTGGCGGCCGCTGGCGTGGGGTGGCCAGCCTCTCCTTAGTGTTTTTTTTTTAAAAAAAAAATCGCCGGAGGTGGTTGCCGGCGATGGGGTGGCAGTGGCAGCTGCCGGCGTCCCCTTAGTGGTTTTTTTTATATAAAAATAAAATCGCCAAAGGTGGTCGCCGACAATGGGGCGGCGGTGGTGGCCGACAACAGCTAGGGGTGGCCGGTGGTGGTCGCAGCGTAGAGACTAGGGTTCTCTTAAGAAATAAGAGCTTAAAAAATAAGCTCCTGTAGGAGAGCTTTTTATTTTTAGCTTTTTTCTTCATGTGAAAAAAAACTCTTTTTATTATAAGAGCTTTTGTAAAATATTATTTGGCCTAGCTTTTACTTATAAGGAGAAGATAAGCCCAAAATAAGAAGATCCAAACAGGCACTTACTCATCAATATCAATATCAATATCAATATCAATATAATAACCCATTCCTCAAGCTGATCAGAAAACGGCTTATTCATGGCTCCTCTCACATATTACTGTTCACAAGCCAAATTGAAATTTCTCAGGCTGCACATAGGCTGTTTTTCGTTTGCAATCCCCTGCCCCAATTTGAAATCCAAATCAGTCTTGATATATGCGCCCAATCACGGCATATTGACATCCTATAAAAAAAACTTGTGGACTAGAGCTTTCATTTATCTTCCCTGTAAGGTTTCTCTCACCATACACCTCCTCCTTTGTCCTTTGTTCTAATTAAATGGCCAATATTCAGACTCAAAACACTGTCCTGAATCTAGGGTGAGAGGCAGTTGCATATGGAATCTAGGACGATGTGAACAAGGGAAGCAAGCTGAAATTACTTCTTCATATCTCCGCCATGGAAAAATCTGATTATACTTCTCTATACAATTATCTCTGCCAGGGAAAAATCTGAAATTATTCATTTCTTTTCTTCTGCCTTTGATTTTTTTTTTTGCCCGAAAAAGATCTATTTTATTAACATCAAAACAATCATTACATAGGCTAATATCCGAAGCCAAGAAAAGATTTTGCCTTCGATTTCGAACTACATTAATCCTCTAGATTTTACTTCTTTATATCTCATCTTATACATTACTCTGTTCAATTGTTTGTTTTTGCATTCTGATATGTTTGTTTTCTTTTGCCTTCGATTTCCCTGCCTATGGTGAAGAGGAAGATAAGATGATTCAACGGTGATGCTTACACCATAAGATGATTCAACGGTGATGCTTACACCATCATCATTGATCTTCAAAAAGAACAAGCCAATCGAATGGAGATGGAGACCTTCAAAGAAACACAAAGCATCAAAATGATCTTCATAGCATAAGAAGAGGAAGTGGATGAAGGTAAAAACCCTTTTCTTATCTACATAAAACTATTTAATCAAAAATGTCATTAAACAGGTGGTGTTCTTCAGTGCAAGAGGTAGATAATATAGAATTTATAGTTACCCTTCGAACAGTAGCTCTAGCTTGATATTTTGTTGGCTGGCTTGATATTTTGTTGTTTTTATATGTTGATTTCTCTTTACATATTTGATTAATGACATGAATTTTACTAAAAAAATATAGAATTATTTATAGTTTGTTGGCTAATTTTGTTTGGCTATAATTTCATTGCAGCACAGCTGAAACCAAATGTACAGCTGAAGCAAAAGGTATGAGCTTCTCATCTCTAGCGATTTTCATGCTTGCATCCTAAACCCGACTTGGCTGGCATGTTTTTGTATCGTTGCTTAATGACTAGAGGGTAGCTTTAGGACCTTTGTAATATAGAACTCAGATAGTTACTGCACTTGTGCACAAGACAAAGTTGTTCCTATTTCTTTGATTAGTTGAAAATCTTTATTACTATGCATACTTAAGCTATGCATATCTTATTGTATTACTATATACAGTTTTATATTTCTTTTATATTTAATCCGCTGTTTGGAATACTTCTTATATAAAGCCAAGAAGAATTTTTAGAGTATCAGCTTATTTAATTAAGTGGCAAAAGGGAAGAGATATAAAAATAAATTATAAATATGCTACTTAGACAATAGTAACATGTATCAATATATGTACATATTGAGGATATGCTCTTTATAGCCTTTCTTCTATCAACGAAATGATAAGATGCATCCAGGATAGAGAAATGATAAGATGATTGAGGCTTGCAAGAAGAACGTCATTCATGTCACTGTAAGGAATTATTACACTAAAACTTCTTCAAGGAATTAAAATGTGTAGAGTCATGTGGCAGAAATTTACCTGAAAGTGAAACAGAGAATGTTGGTTTTGATGTTATGATAGGCGTACTCACCACTAGGATCATCTGGAAGGGGAGGGAGAGATATGATCCATGACCAGACGGTGGACAAGATAGCAAACAAGTTGAACAAGAGCCCAAGACAGGTGTTGGTGAGGTGGGCCGTTCAGAGAGGGACAAGTGTCATCCCCTAATCAACCAAACTAGCAAGGGTGAGAGAAAATGTCAGTGTTTTCAACTGGACCATTCCTAAACAAAACTTCAAGGCCCTCAGTAACATCCCTGATCAGGTAACTCAATTTTTATTATGATGAGCTGAAACAAGTGAGAAAAGATGTGTTGTGTTCCAAATAATTTAATTAATTAATTAATTAATGCTTGATATGTTATGAATGGTGGATGCAGAGACGAGTACTTGATGGTGAAGAGCTGCTTGTGAACAAAAGCACAGGATCACTCAGAAGTGCTGCTGATGTCTGGGACCATGAAGATTTGCTCATACTTGCTTTTACTCTTCTCTGTTTGTTGTTTTTTTCCTTTTCTTTTTTTGGTTGTCCACTGCACTGTCAGATTTAGGTGCAACCATTCGATATATGTGCCTCCCTTCTCTTCTACCTCAACAAATTAATTGAGTCTGGGACTTTTCTAAAAAGCACAATTAGGATCTGCATGTTTTTTTTTTAAATTCTTGTACTTTAGGACCTTTGTAATATAGAACTCAGATAGTTACTACACTTGTGCACAACACAAAGTTGTTACTATTTCTTTAATTAGTTAAAAATCTTTATTACTATGCATACTTAAGCTATGCATATCTTATTGTATCACTATATACAATTTTATATTTCTTTTATATTTAATCAGCTGTTTGGAATACTTCTGATATAAAGCTAAGAAGGATTTTTAGGGTATCAGCTTATTTGATTAAGTGGCAAAAGGGAAGAGATATAAAAATAAATTATAAATATGCTACTTAGACAATCAGTCGTTGAGTGTCTTTTAAATTCTGGTGCAACTTTGATGTCTGGTACTATGACTAATTCAAATGGTATAGTTGCTCAAATGGTACTATGATTGATACTGCAAGAAAATTTGGACTGAGAAGATGCTCAATGGTTTTACTTGGCTTATTATTCCCAAATTTATTGCACATTGGTTTATTTTGTTGGCTTTATTGGGTTCTCTTGCATGTTTCTACCAGATTAAATCCCTTCTCTTCGCAATCACACATTTCAATTGTAGTATACAAACTAATTGTAATAACATGCATTTCTCAATATTGTCGATTTGGTCTTTTTTTTCATGTTTAACACTATTGGCTTGTATTCTGTAAAAGCAGTTGCAACACTTGGATGGCCTATATCTCAGAAGCTGGCAATAAAGGTGAACCACCTTCAAATTTCTGGATATATGCTAAATTGCTGAATTTTTTTTTCCAACTTTCTTATATCTAACTTGTCATATTTGCTCTTCTGTTCTTCAAGGTCTTCTGATAATGAATTTCTTAGAAGTGGTATCTTGTGTGGTTTTGGGATATGAAGGGCAGCCGCCCATTCAGTTGTCCCAAGATCCATTCAAATTTGACATCTTTAGCTGGGGAAGAGCACACCATCCTGCTTTTTGTTTCTTACAAATCTTGACCTATGAAGTGTATGAGGTAGGTTGGTATTGCAGTCTTTTCTCCACATTTTATCCATTGGATTTTTGTTTTACCTATAACGTAAGTAGTGCCTTGTGTGGCTTTAGGAACACTCAATGTCAGCTATACTTTGGAGGGCAGCAGCCTATAATTTTTTTTTTTTCCCGACATTGAATCTTTTAGATTTCACATTTAGGATATAGCCATATAGGCTTTGAAGAATAGCTGTAATCTTTTTTGTAAGCTTATTAACCATTGGATCCTGCGGTTTCACAGTTGTAAATGTTTGAATTGTGCAGTTCTTTTGTCACTGGAATGGTCTTTCTCGTGCATAATAGGGAGCTCTATTTTCAGATCCATTATCTGTCTCCTGAGTCCAGCTCAGAAAAAACAGTCAAGAAGGACAAGGAATGGGACACCTAATTATACTGTTGGATTTCTTATTTTCTTGTCATGTAATCTCAAGTAAAACAATCAAGAACAATGTTTCAATTAGCTCTGTAATATTTAATGTAGTTTTAATTTTGTGCCTTAATCGAGTTATTGGTCATTTCCTTTGTTGGAAAACTTCATAAATTGCATCTTCGAAATGGAATTACAATGGAGTGGTTGTGAGTTTGAACCAGATTTCTTGCTAGAGTTGTGCCCTCTATGGCAGGTGTTTCAATACATTTTGAAAATATGTTCATTGCTTAACCTTTGCAGCAATTGTTTCTTTTTTACAGCAACTTCTCTTATTGCTTTATGCTCAATGAAAAGGTCTTCACCTTTATGGTGTATGTTCTTTTTGTTGGAAAACTTTGTAATTTGCATTTTTGAAATGGAATTACAATGGAGTAGTTGTGAGTTTGAACCAAATCTCTTGTCAGAGTTATGCCATATGAGGCTTGTGTTTCACTACATTTTGAAATTATATTCATTATCAGTCCATTATTTTTGGAGTCCTTGCTTTACAAACCATTTCTTATCATAAAGCATTACTTTCTGCACCATTATTTTAAATTAGCAAACAGATCGAGACAAGCTAATATGGTCTAATGGATTATGATTTCAAGAAATTAGTACTATAATAACTAAGTCAATTCAATTTCTATCTAGACTAATGTTGTTGTCATTGTGTTGTGGAACTTTGTATCAATACTATGTCGTTTTTCATTAAAAAAGGATGATGACGACCTGTCAATGGTGTTAGTAGTGAAGGAATATTGATTGTTTTAAATGTAGTGAAAGTTTGTTAAGTTTTCAAGGTTTTCAATTAGGGTTGCAAGGAATATATTGATAAAGTTGGGACATATATTTCGCATCAAACGAATCTCATTGAAGATTACATGGTTTGATATGTTTAGTTGTTCTATAATGAGATTGTCCTCTATATTGCATTCTACTTCCCATGTCCTGATTGTCATTTATTCGGGTAAAAAACAATAATTTATAATGCTAAAATTAGGCTTATCAATGTTGAAAAGCGTTGTTGTAGCAGCAAAGTTTTAGTCCACTTTATATAATATTTAAAATACTTTTAAAAGTTTTGCCTTTGTTTCTATTCATAGCCAACTATGACTCTCACGTTTCACATTTTAGGGAAACCATAATAAACTCTATGTATATAATATCCTAATTTATATATAAATTTATGGAATATTTTTCCTACAATCTTATTTGAATGTCGTCCAATTAAATCTTAATGGAGCATTTGATTTGATGAGACCAAGGACAACTATGATGTACGGCATAGTTAATCCGTGAAGCTATGTGGATGGATCTCTTTAATCTCTTATTTTAAGTTATCCTCGTATATCAATTGTTTCTTTAAAAATAATAGAACTTTGGAAATTAATTTCAAATTTGCTTCTTGCTCAATCTCCAAATTTAAACCAATATTCTATTTTTAAAATGTAATCATTCATTAGTAGTGATATTTTAATGTTTCTTAAAAACAAGATAATTGTATCACTTATGAAGTAAAATATGTTTGAGTAATTCGTGAATCGCTATCATCCGTGCAACGCACAGGAAAGTAGAAGCTCGTTTAATTTAATATCATATCATTTCCATATATCAAATATAGTTTCATTTCCATGTATATCATGTATTTGCACCAATTTCTGGACTCATCAAAAAACAAAAAGGGGTTACAATAAGTCACTAATTATAGGTGTATATAGACATAATCATAAAAAAGCCACTATCAAAAGCATGTAGAAGAAGTCACTAATTACTAAACATTTTTTATGACAATCTGCAACATACACTATGTATTAATAATTGCAATAACTATATTAACAATTACAACCATACGTATTAACAACACTATTTTTTTTAATTTTATATAAACATTTTGTAAGAAAACAAACCTTCATCACATTCAAACATTCCCACTTAAAGCAGAACAATCCCTCTATTACCATGCCAAAAAACATAGTACAATTCTGTTAACTCTACCCAACCAAGATGAAACCACAAGTTCAATAGTTAAAATGATATCTTTAGCAAAATATTAGCATTACTTATATAGATTGGAGCAGTTAGTCCACTAATGGGCCCAAACTTCAACATTTCACCAATCCTTCAATCTAAATGTAGCAAACATTTCTAGCAAATAATAATAATAATAATAAATGTAGCAAACATACACTGAGAAGAAGAAAAAATCAATGTTTAGCTTATAAGAGAGTAGATAAAAGCTCTAAGCTTTGCCCAAGATATGAAAACAACACTTACTTACCTTTAATGGGCCTGTTTGGAATGGCCTAAAAAGTAACTTTTTCTATAAAAAAAAAAACTAAAAAAGTCATTTTTTTGGGAAAAAAAATAAAACTCAGATTGTTTGGGAACTTCAGTACGTTGGACTGGGCTGATATGGTTTAGGCAACGTAACCTGGCTTTCTATTAAGCTTACTTTCTTTGATTTTTTTGTAGAAAACGCGGCCCTGTATATATAAAAAAAAAACGCTGGCCTTGTGTTTTTTTTTGTTACGTTGGAGAAGCAAAATTAAAATTAATGTATATATCATCCCCTGTATATATCATCCCCTTTCTTTGTTTTTTTTTTTATTAATGTATTATTTTATAAACAATTTTATCAATGAAATATATTTAATTAATGTTTTTATTGTTTTTTTATATAATATTTATTTTTTTTCAAATTAAAATTTCCATTAATTCAATATATATAACTAATATGTATATGTAGTTTCAATATAATTCATGTATTTTTCAGTCATTTTTCATCTCAACTGACTTTTTAAATAATAATTCAAACACACCTCAGTTAGAAAAAAAACCACTTTTGCAAAAAGTCATACGGGCAATCCAAACATACATCAATAAACTTAACATGATTTTTTTTTTTATCTAGCTTTTATAAAAGTCATATAGTTTTTAAGCTACCGCTCCTACCGCCAACCCAAACAGTTCCAATGTTGAACCTATAACTTTTATCACACCATTGTAGCGTTCTCTGTTTTTCTTTTTCTCATGAATGAGAATAAATGCGCGCCAACTCCTCCTCCAATTCCTTTTCTTTTTTATTTAATGGGGGCAATAAAGTAATTGCACATTCCAAATTAATCACAATGCAACCCTAGAAACCTTTTTGTTAGAAAAATTGATATGAGATTTTTTTTAATAATTTTTTATAGTCATTGAAAGCTCACGGTGGTTTTCCCTTTATTTTTTTTGAACAGTGTCTTCCCTTTATTTTTTAGGATAGACTGAGTTTAGGAGTTTTAATTATTAATGATTAATATTAATAATAACTGTCCGTTAAATGTCTCTCTCTCACCACCTACAACCGAACGTATAAATAAGAGGTCGCTCTGATCACTCAGTCCTCTGTAGTCTTACTTTCGCTCAAGAATTCGATTTTCTCAGTCGAACGATTAAAGCAGAAAACAAGAGAAAAAAATCCGAGGAATTTTCTTCAGAATCAAGAATGGCTCTTCATGTTCAAGAGCCTACAGATTTTCTGATTCCTAACGAGCAACCCCAAGAAGATCTCACTGAGTCCGCCAGCAGGTTCTCGATGCTCCACCTTAATAACGCTAATCATTCACCCTCCCCCACCTCATCCGGTGTCGCCACCCCCGCCGCGGCCGGTGGTTCCGGCCACCTCCACCATCACCCTCCATGCATGACATGCGGCTGTCAGGGCTTCAATGCCATGAAGCGTAGATCACCTGAGTCCGAGTTGGAATCCTCGCGCCCTAAGAAGCATTCTTGCGAGCAAGAAGACCAGACGCAACCTTCTGGGTACTCAGCCGTTTCGCTTCCTCTCAGTCTCGAAAACCTCGCTGCGATTCACAACACAAGATCCGCTCTCCCTGTTTTTCGCCGATGCTTTTCCGATCCTTACACTGTACCTTCGGCCGCCGGAGTTCCGCCGACTCCGACTACTTCGCCAGAGAATACTGCCTCGGCCTCTCGTTTGCCTCCCAGGCCTCCGAGTCTGAAGCGGTGCGTTTCCGATCCTTCCTCTACTCCTTCTAAACCGACTTTTCAGGATTCTTGTTTGGAGGATACGGCAATGGGAGTGGATTTGAGTAAGGAAGAGAACTTGGATTTAAAGGTATGTGATTTTTTTTTTTGGGTCATTTCTAAATTCCATTATGTTGCAGTTTATGTCGAGTCTTGACTTTTGAGAATGTAAGGAGATGAGATGAAATTTGAATTTGTAGAGGATGAGAAGAATGAAAGACCGGTTGAGCGAGATGAAAAAATGGTGGGATGAGGTTATGCAGGAGGGGGAGGAGAAGAACCAAGTAGATGAGGGCGATAAAGCCATGTCTGTCTCTCAAGTTGACGAAGGCCATCAAGCCTTGTCTGTTTCTCAGGTATGTTATTTTGTTTTCTTGCTCATGTATTAGTATCTTTTTTTTTTTAATCGTTGGACGAATATCTTAAGAATCCCAAGTTAAAATAGATTAAAATGATAAACTGAGAATGTGGTTAGGCTTTTTATAGAAAAAGACAAAAAGAAAATCCTCAAATATAGTTGTTTATGCCTTTGCTATTACCGACCTGTAAAACAATTGTTTATCAGAAATCAATTGTGCACATGATTGTAAATTTTTGTGAACCTTAGGGTGAAGAAAAATGCTTGTTTCAAAATCCTTCACCATGACATAGAAGATGCATTAATCAGTTTTTGTCTTTGCTGTCCCAGCTCTAGATTGTATTTAATTTCGCTAATAAATTTTACAATATTCTGGCTTTTGAAAACCTATTTGTTACAACATTCTTCTATCTTGAATATGCTGGCTTTTATATATTTATGCTGATATTGATAATACATTCAAAATACAAACAGAAAAAATCTTAGATGTAAACGTTGTGTATGGCTTTGATAACATAGTTTATAAAGTCAGGCTTTCAATTGTATTGACTTGTATAACAGATTTTTTAAGCAGAAGTCAATAGTGCATTGCTGAATTTAAAAACTATTCACATGCTGTAGTATATAATTCTAGAGACTTAAACAATGGCTTATATTGATCCTACACTGTTTTGAACTTAAGAGCAAGCATTTAAGGGGAAAAAGGATATATTATTGATAGAGGACATGTTCTTCCCATGATTGTTTTATCACTGTTCTCAATCACAATAGAGAACTCGGAAAGATTATGTTTCATGCTTGTATCAAAACCATTACCAGGACAACAAGTTGCACTATGTAGCTTGTCTTTGCTGTACAAGCTCCATACTTTATTTTATTTCAATAACGATTTTACTACATATTGGCTCTTAGAAAATTATTCTTCTGAAGTACACTGTTTACGTGCAAGGAGTGAATGAAGTCATTATGTCAGATCATAGGATCACTAACATCCTAATATCTTCAGCATATCGTATTTAGAAGAATTTAAGTACGTTTTCTGCAACAAGGTTGGGTCCTTAGGCTAAAGCTTCAAGTTTCTCATGTTGAAATAGGTTAGAGTGATAAAGTGAGAATGAAACCCAGATTTTTATAGAATTACTCTTTCTAAGAGACAAAATGAAGTATTTGGTTGCTGGTATAGTTCTAAATTTATGTAATGACTTCTGAAAAGAATTTTTGAATAATTCAATAATGCATTGCTGAATTTCAAAACTAGTCACATGTTATGTTTTATTAGTAATCTAGAGCTGTTAAAAGAGACTTGGACATGGTTTATATCAATTCTAATTTGTAAAGAACTCAAAAGTCAGTATTTAAAGAAAAAAGGAATAAACTACCCGGTGCTGAATGCTGAATGCCCTTGCTTTTATGATCACTTTTCACTAGCAGTACTGTTTCCATTTTTTTTCCTTTTTTGGTTTTTTTTTTTTTTTTTGGGATCTTTGTGTTTGATTCGAATTCAAATGTTTATTGCAGGATTATTCTGGAATGGAAGATTCTTCAGAAGAATTCGTGAGTGTAGAGTGGGTTGAGAAGAGCCTCTGCGTCAATTTTAAGTGCCCTTGTGGTAAGGGATACCAGATCCTTCTCTCAGGCAACAAATGTTACTACAAGCTTGTGTAATAGAGAGATGCAAATGCATTGAGAAAAGTTTCATCTTTGTTCATAGGATTTTGTTTTTTCCCTGGCCAGTGTTCATATATAGGATCATACGGCTTTTCATCCCTTTCCATTGAATCTGAGAAATTGAATAAGACTACTCTGTGTTCAAAGTTGTGTAAAATGCCAGTGGGTGTTGTATCAATAGTGTTTTTTACTTGTGTAATGGATTGTTCAAACGATGTGAATAATGATGATAGTTCTTATTTGGTTTGCCCAAGTATTCTGAAAGTTGAAAGAAATTTACCTGAACTTGAAAAAAAATTATGTATCAATCTCTGTAGAAGAAAAAGATACTGATAACATGGCTTTTGGCATCTCATAACTGAAAAACAAAATACAATATCATGCTTAAGGAACATACTCCTGTCTTTTCTATTATGTATTATTGATATAAAACTGACTAAAATGAATTAGCAGATCAAACTCTATTATTTTGAAAATAAGAAGAATGTGTACATCTTCAGTTAAGGCAGCATCAAAGGGATGGTTCTACTCACTCATCAATCTAGAAAAGATATAGACAGTGATGAATTAATTGAGCTTCTCTTCATTAAAACCAAACCTTCAATTCCTTTCCTTAGAATGTAAGAGCTATCAAACATGCTGAAATGAACACCTTGTTTGACAAAATTATATGTATAGGAGTATATGCAATGTTTTTAATTATATTTTTTAAAAATATGAATTCAAACAGCGGGATAAAACAATAGAAATATATGTATAGGAGTATATGCAAGGCATGCTTGCAAGAAGAATAGTGCCGACAACATTACCACGTTTTTCATATACATTATTTTTTTAAAGTTATTTTTAGTATTTGTCATAAGTTATGTTAAAACATGTTCATGTTACAATATAAATGATGATGATGATGGAGATCATGATTCGGATGCTGAATGTTTAGACGTACTTAACAGTACCATAGGTGATATAACTTAAGAGCCTGTTTGGTTTGGACTAAGTTTTTAGCAAAAAAGCGCATTATGAATAGCTGTAGAGAAAAAGCCCTTTTTGAGGTGTTTGAGGTGGCTTTTTCTTAACTGGGCTTTTACAAAAAAGAAACTTTACTATTCCAAAAGCTCACCCTTAGAATAGCCAACGACATTATTATAAAAGAAAAAAAAAGAATAGCTAACGACGTGTTTTCGTAACTGGAGCATTTTCTTGATTGGACTTGCAACTGTCCACTTTTAAATGATGTGGGTTAGCACATCCCCACCATTTAATGATTTTTTTAAAACAATTTTCCTTTTCTCTTTTTTAAGCTTTTATTTTTTATTATTTTTTTATCCCACATATATATATGAGTGTAGTATTCAATTAAATTTATTGCATTTTCAGTCATTTTTCATCTCAACTGACTTTTTGAATAATAATCCAAATATGTTTCAATTTCAGAAAAAGTTATTTTTGCCATCACCAATTCAAACACAAATCATATTAATAATTTAATTTTTTTCCTATTTTACTACTACAAAAGACAGATAAAGAATAAGTCGTTTTTCCCACTGTAAACCCAAACGAGCTACTCTAAATATATCGATGAAGGCGATCCCATGTATGAGCAGTGGTGGACCTATATTGTCAATGTGGATAAGTATAGACACAAAATATATATAATTTAAAAGAAACAAATCATAATGAATGGAGGTGGCGCAGATGGTTAGGACTCATTTTTCTGCCTTCTTAGTCACAGGTTTGAACCACCCTAATTCTTTTTACTCCTGTTTTTTTTCCCCATTTCCATTGTTCCCTTTCCCTCTCTCGTCTCGTCTATGTCCATTTCCATTGTTCTGCCCTAGCTCTCTGCCTCGTCCACCGTCCGCCGTCGCTCCCTCTCGTCTCTGCCCACGCTCTCTGCCTCGTCTCAACGGTAATTTCCAGATCCCCTCTTATATATCTTTTCCAGTTGTTTTTTATTTGTTTTAGCTGCCGATTAGAATGAAGCTCTGAAATGCATTATTGGCCGGCAAATGTTGTATTCGTGTGGATTTTTTTGTTAATTAATAGGAAAGCGAATCAAAAACTATAAATTATGAGGATAACTGGAAAAGCATGATAGACAGAGGGCATAAAGCTTGAAAGTCACAATTATCATTTACAGGTCTCTGGAAACCCAAAATTTTTGATAGCATAAAGGATATAAGATTGACCCAAAGGCATGAAGCAATAATCACAATAAATAGAAGAACAGAGCATAATTTTCTCCTAACTATCGTAGGAAGAAGAACCCACAATGTCCACCATTTAGTCGGTAAATGAAACAGAGCAACTCACCGAGTCTGAGAAAGTTAATGATTTCAGACAATGTCGCCGTCGTGAAGAGTTCTCTCAAGCTATTGTGAGGAGAGTAGATGCTCCTTGCCCTAGCTATTGAGGAGGGTGAGAAGGGTGGCCCCAAATTAAATATACCCTACATGTAATGGTGATTTTCTCGGGTTTGACCTGACGAAAATATGATAAAATTGATGCTATTCGATCGAGCATAAGAAGACAAATTCCATCGATGATAGATAGCAATAGCTACTGGTTGAGAATCATGTAATAAGCTTTATAGTGAAGAGGGTGTTTTTGTGTTCAGGTTTAAAGATGCTGGTGGAACTAAATAAAAGTTAAGATTTCTATATATTCAGATGGATTTTACTTAATTTCTATTCTATTGAGCACTGGTTTGTGTTGATTTGGCCATGAGCTTTAGGTTTTTCTGATTTATTTTTTGAACTGGTTTTATTTATGTCTGTGGAAGCATGTTGCTGAAGAATTTAAGAGGTTTTCTTAGTTTGAGTTTTCTGCTAATGGTTAAATAAAGTTTCAATTTTTGTAGTAGTACATGGATATTAATAACAGTCCCAATCTTTCTTCTAGAAATTATTGGAGCAAGCTAACCTCAGTGGGTTTGTTTGCTTCTGGGGGTTATTGTTGAATTATTGGAGCAGACATTTGGTTGTTAGCTACAAATGATCAATTTGTCAATTGTTAACGAGTCTTTTGCATAATTTGAACCAATAAGTTGAAGGTTTTTTTTTCTTTTATTGTTTATATTATTTTGTTTTTTAATGCCTTTAAAATTTTCTTTTAAAAAAAATTTTAGGGGGCAGCGAACCCCACCACTAATTATACACCCACAAATCTAAAATCTTGGGTCCGCCACTGTGTATGAGTGCCAATTCTGTGGTGCACTCTTTTGGTACAATGAGAGGGTGAAAAGGTCTCCATCTTCAGTGTATCCTTTGTTTTACTTTTGCTGCTGCCATGGGAAGTTTGTAGATACATATCTTCATGTGAGAGCGCTTGAAGGATTCTCTCATTTATTCTAGCGCCAATGAGATGCCTTCTCTAATTGAGAAGCAAAGGGCTAAAGAGTCAATGTACAGTTATATAAAGACCTGTTGCATATAACACAGTCTGAACGTCGTTTCTCAGGTAATATATGCTGTCAACTGTTTGCTTATTTGTCCTATAGATTTTTTTTCCCCTTTTTCTCTTCATAAGTTATTATTAAATAGGGATAATTAGTCTACAGGTCTTTATAGTTTCAACTAATTTTTAATCAGTTATTTGAAGTTTTTCCTATTAGGTCCTTATTTTTTGACCAGATTTTTAATTGGGTCCTTGTAGGTTTTTTTTTTTGGATTTTAATTGATTAATTTATTTGGAAGTTAAATAAATGAATAATATTAAAATATATTTTACGAGTAAAAAATTTAAATTAATAAGTACATAATTTAAAAAATTAATTATAATTCTATCCTATTTTTAGAGAAATCTATTATAATTTAAATTTTAGTATTCTTCATGATGTTTTTAACTAACCATATATTTATATTATTTATTATAATTTTTACTTATCTTTTTAATTATAAAATTTGAATTATAATTAATTAATTAAGGATTGTGAATAAATTATATTAATTATTTTTTGAATTATGTAGTAATTAGTTTAAATTTATTATTCATAAATTATATTTTAATATTGTTCATTTATTTATAATAAATTAAAGTAAAAAAAAACCTATGAGGATCCAATTAAAAATCTGGTGAAAAATTAAGGACTTGATATAAAGAAAAAAAACTATAAGGACATGACTAAAAACAAATAAAAGTATAAGAACATGATAAAAAAGAAAAAAAAAAACTATAGGAACTGAATTAAAAGTTAGTCAGATTAATTATCCCTATTAAATATGTTCTAACTTCATAACAATTGTGTGCACATTTTGCCACTAATGCTGGCTTTTGGATTTATATGTTCTTTTTGTCAATACATACTCATTTCACAATCTGTTCTCCTTCTCCAGATTTAACTATACCTGATGCAGCAGAAAAACATACATGTTTGACTGAGATTCACAAGCTTTTGCTTAATAATGGGAAATCTATGCAGGACCAATCCCTCAATGCCTAAACCATCTTCTTATGAATTATTATTATTATTTTTTTTGATCGAATCTTCTTATGAATTATCGGGTACAATACAACAAATCACTTGATTATGCAAGAGTTAAATTTCAATAGGGAACAATGCCAGATGGAGGCTGATAGATTGGAGAGAGATGCCTGACAAATGAACAAAGGAAAATATTCCATGAGATAATGGAATCAGTGAAATTACCCACAGGAGGTTTCTTTTTTGTGTATACATTTGGAGGTACTGGAAAGACATTCCTTTGGAATGCTTTAACATCAGCTGTCAGAGAGAATGGTGAGATTGTGTTGAATGTTGCATCAAGTGCATATAGTTGCACACTCCAGGTTTGCTATCCCAACTGAGATAAACAAAGACTCTATATGCAATATATCTCAAGACTCACCGACTCACCGTTGGCAAATCTCTTGAACAATACCAAATTAATTATATGGGATGAAGCTCCGATGATTAGGAGATTCTGCATTGAGCTATTGATCGAACTGTGAAGGATATATTTAAGTGTAATTTGCCATTTGGTGGTAAGCATCAAAAGGTGCGCGTGCTGATATTGGTAATGCGTCAATAAATTCATCTCACTTATGGTCTTAATGCAAGTTGTTTCATCTTTCTGAAAACATGCATGCGCCTTCGATAAAAAACTAACCCACATGAGCAACTGAAGATCAATGATTTCTCTGAATGGTTGTTACAAATCAGTGAAGGCAGGAATGGATTGTCCCATGGTGGGATCGCAGACATTGAAATACCAGAAAATTTGCTCATCAGAAGCTATGTAAATCCTATCGGACGGATTTGGAGCGGAGGACAAAGATTATTTGGTCAGTGAACTTAAACGCCCTTGGTTTTTTGTTGTTAATCGGAAAATTCCCTGAGGCTGCTTTTCACTTGATGCTGAGCTGGGAACGCTATTTGGCAGCTGATCTGGTTCGGTAAGCCAAGAGAGTTTGAAGAGCGACGACAATCGAAGGCAGAGACGATATTGACGGAGAGCACGGTGGAAGTTAAGCTTCGTTTGATAATACCTTCCGGTGAGTATCTCTCGTCCCTAACTTCATCATATAAATCCCTCTGTGGCCATCTTGTTCCTGCTCGTCCGTGCTCTGTTTGTTCATAAAAGTCGCTAACTCTGTGTACATCATATTTTGGTTTACTTGTTTGGTTCCTAATGCGATCTCAATATAATTGCACATGTATTAGGATTCCTGATCTGTTTGTCTCGTCCCTGCCCCGTTTCTTTCTTTTGTGTCATAAACATGTATTAGGGGTTAGGACTGACATTAGCCAAGCTGTATATACAGTAGAACAAAACGCTGAGGTGATCTACAGTAGCACACATCACCGAAGAACATGAATAAAGTGAGAAGATGGATCTAGTGTTGTTTCTGGGGGGAAAAAAGACTTCATGTACAGTAGATTTTATTTTCTGATAAACATCAAGCTGTATATAAATAAACTGAGAAAGATGCACTGATGCCGATCTTAAATCAAAAGCAGCTAAACCAACCTGTGCATGTTGTGAATTTCGGGTAGGCACAGTGATTTCCTTTATCTGAAATAAATATTCACATCAGGGTGGAAAAATAGCAGCTCTCTCAAATGGTTTTAAATCCTGTTTTTCATCAAGACCCAACAATATCAAACACGGGCAAAGTTTTACATCTCTTATTCAATGGAACGGTATCATCAACAAAAAGTATGCACTTAGGGATTTTTTTTTTCTTTGATAAGCTTACATAAATAAATAAAGGTTTAAAACTGATTCCTGATATAAGTCAATTCTTATAAAAAAGTCCTTGGTGTCACATCCAGCTGCTCTAACATTGCTTGTTACCCCATCATACATGTCCCTAATGGCCTTGATATATGCAACACGCACCCTCTCTTTTTCAAGGTTTTTCAAATTACATTTGACACATGATCATAACTTTTTCCAAGTCAATGAAAACATATGTGAGTCCCTTCTTTTGCACCAAAATAATATATACCTTTTCATTAGGTCGCTTGGTAAATAAAGTGGACCTTTCCAGGCATTAGCCCAAATTAGTTCTCAAAAACACAATTCTCTAGCCTTAACTTGTGTTCAATCATATTTTCCCACATTTTTAATGCGTGATTCATAAGCTTAATTCCTTTGTCTTTTATAGTTTGTACAATAGTGAAATCTCCTTTATTTTTATAAATAGAGACCAAAGTACTTTTTATCCAAGCATTAGACATTTTCTTGGATCATATAATCTCATCAAATAACTTAGAAAGCCACAACACCCTCTCTTCATCCATACATACATTTCAAAACTTCAATAAGAATATCATCAGGTCTAGCATCTTTACCACTTTCCATTTTTTTAAGAGGTTCCTTAACCTTGCCAAATCGAATCCTAACAAATTAAGCCCACCTTCTCAAATTGTCAAATCCTCTATGTCACAAGTCGACTCTCCCCCTTCATCATTAGCTTATAAAAATAGGCTTCCAACCTATTCTTAATATTTCTATCAAATAACCAAAACTTTGCCTTCTTCATCCTTTATACACCTCACTGGGTCCAAATCTCTTGATTTTCTCTCCCTATTCTTTGCTATTTTGTAAATCTTATGCTCTTCAACCTTTGTCTCTAACTTCTTATAAAACTCTTCACATGCTTTGGCATGAGCTTCACTCACTACCTTCTTAGTCTCTTTTTTAGCCAAGCAATACATTTCCCAATTTTCAGCATCATTACACAAGTGTAAGGCTTTAAAATACTCTTTCTTATTTTTGACTTTCTTTTAAACAGACTTATCCTATCACCAAGTCTCCTTCTCTGTCTGGCTGACCAAAACGTTTTGATTCTCCCAAAATAGCTTTAGGAATCTTACGAATTTTCTTAGCCATATTCTCCCACATTTTTAAGTTATATAATATCTCAAACTTACATTATTAATAATACATGTGAATAAAAATATGCTAGTCAAATATGTTTTCAATCATGGTATCATGGCGAAAAAAAAGAAAGAAATATGTTTTTAGTTATTTGCAAGAATACTAAATAAATAAGTTTTCAATAAATATGATAACAATTAAGGAAAATTAGAATAAAGGACCTGAAAGAAAATCTATTTATGGAGAATGACCATAAAAATTATAATTATTTAGAGGGGCTAAATATAAAAATATAAAATTAAAAGTACTAAAATGCCCCTAACAACATTTATGCATTCTCTCATACATTTTCTTCCATGTTCTATTTTTAAAACTAATACAAAATTTTAAGTTTCATTAAATTAAACAAAAGTTTTCTCAAATTTTCATTTTTTACAACTTGAATATATATCTATGAAAAAAATTATGCATTCTTCAAATTGTAAAAATTATATTTGTTTTAAATCAACACAAAATTTAATTAAAAATGAAATTATATAATTTAATAGAAGTCAAGGCCATTTATAATCATATGTTAAACCAAGAAAGTTTGTATGATTTATTTTTGTTTTAGAAGAGATTTAGGTTGGCTAAAAAATTCATGTAATGTTAGTAAAATTTTTTTTTAAAAAAATCTAATTAATCTTTTATATCCTGAAAAATGTGAAATAATTTTAATGTTCTTCCTTATAAAAATGGCTTTATTGATATCAAAGTTGATAATATAAATCGGGAATCTTGATGTTATAAATTGGTAAAAAATAAAAAAAAATAAAAAATGAGTTTAACCGTTGTTAATTAAATACTTCATGACAAACAATTTTAGTTTTGATGAATATTGAAAATAAAAAAATATATGATCATACCATACTATTTTAGTTTTAATGTTAGTTATTTTTTTAATTATGAATAAAAAAGATAATACATAAGGTTTGATTAGGGCCAATGTAGTAATTTTAAATTTATAATATTTTTGTTCGGTTTTTCTAAGTAAGTATAATTTTTATAGCCTTTTATAGTAAATATTATTTTCTCAAAGTATTTTTTTTAATTTTAAAATAAAATGAAATAAATAAATTTTTAAAATTTTATAATATATTATAAATTTTGAACATATATGTATAGAATTATTTTTTATTTGTATAAAAAAATATTTTTGGAAAATGTAAATTTTTATTCATTTGTTGAAAGAGTGTATTTTGGTCAACGTAAAAATTTAATAGTCAAGCTTAATGGTCAACCAATAGTTGAGTGGATGGAAATGAAGTCTTAAATATGTAAAGAAGGTTTTTGTGATATGTATTTTAATTTTAAACGAGGTCTATATATGTTTTCAAAATAGAAAGGAGGTTTATGTAATTTTGGTAAAACATAGGTATAGTTAATATATTTTACTTAAAAATAAATTATTTTTATTCGATATAATAACAATTTTAAATTAAAAAAAAAACTCTTACTAAAAACTTTTTAAAATACCCAAATCTTGAACAAGCATCTAAATTTAACAAATCTAAGTGAGGATAAACATCCCAATTAAATAATTTTACAATTAAATAATTTTACTTATATACCCCCGTGTTCTTTATCCCTCACTTCTTTTTATTTACATCACAATGGCATGCACTAGTATCCTAAAGCACAAAGGGTGAAATTGAACCCGTGTCTCTTCAACTGTGCCGAGTATGTATACCATTGCCATGGTTTTATCCCTTACTTCTAAAATGTCAATTTCTCCTTAGATCTTAGCCTTAGCCTGCATCTAATTAACTAATACTCTCTCTGGTTCTATAAGACAACATTTGGGGGTTAGTTTTGGTCCTAATTATAGGACAATTTTTTAGTTTTTGCCAATTTCTTCCTAAAATACCCTTATTTTATTATTTTAAGTGTGTTTGGTTTTTAATAAGTATATATGTATATGAGTTGCAATACACACACATGCGTATGTCTATAAACATATATATGTATGTATGTGTATATATGTGTGTGTGTCTATGTATGTATGTGTGTATGTGTACATATGTGTGTGTGTATGTATATATGTATGTGTGTGCGAGCGCGCATACACATATATGTATGTATATCTATGTTTGTATGTGTCAATATATATACCTGTGTAAATATGGTTGTGTGTGTATCAATATATGTGTGTGCGCGCATGATAGATCTATATGTGTGTGTATATATATACATATATAGTGGCGGACTTATATTAGTGTCAAGTGAGTGAAGACACAAAATATATATAATTTAAAAGGAGTAACTGGTCTAATGAATATCTTTGTCAATTCCCTTCCCTCCATCAGGGCTCTCTTTTCCATTTCCCATCGTTCTCTCTCTGCTACTCTCCCCCCACCTCTTTTTTTTTTTTTTTCCATTTCCAATTTCCATCGTTCCCTCTCTGGCTCTCTGCGACTCTGCCCTAGCTCTCTGCCTTCCGCCGTCGCTCTTTGCCTCGTCCGGTGTCGCTCTTGCTCAACCGTCACTCAAGGCCTCTCAACGGTAAGTTTCCTCCATAAGCTTTTCTTGTTTCCGAAATCCGAATGAAAACTGATCTTTTTATGATTTCTGGTATTAATACTGCTATTCGACTTGATTTTTGCTTATATATTGTCTTCTTTCTTTCTTTTCATAGATTAAAGTTGCGTGTTTTGCTTTGATTTCAGTCTGATCAGTGTGTATCTGTGTTTTTCCCCTCTTTATTTGTCAGTATGAAGTTTGATCTCGCTTAATTCTCTGCTAATTTACTTTTGTGGTTTTTCTTTGATGCTTCAAATTTGGCTTTTCTTGATGCCGGATTCTGCTGCTGTGATTATAAGAAATTTATGCTAAATCTGCTGTTTCTTGAATGTGCTAAATCTGTGTAAACTTTTTCTTTTTCATCCTCCTATTATGAACCTTCCATCGCCTGTGATTACAAATTTCTACTGTTTCTTGGCTGGTGACTTGCTGCTCCATAACTTTTTGTTTTTGTTTTTGTTTTTTTTTTCCATTATTCAAATCTGGACAGCGCCGCCGAAGTATGTCATGAACTCAATATTAATTTTTGAAACAATTACCAGGTCCTATTTCACATGGATCTTGGTGATGATAATTCCTATGAAATAAATTGTGGAAGTGGAAAGTTGAAGTCTGAAGGAGAAAAGATAGTCTATTCAATTCTAGTTGCTCTGAGAGGATAATTGAGTTTCTCATCATTTTTCAATCCGCTTATTCCCTCTAACTATTGTTTTTCCCCCTCTTTCTTTCCCTTATCAACACTGTTTTTATTGGTTCTTTATTTTTAAGAGTTTTTCTTGTTAGACCCTCTTTACTTGTTATTGTGTTCATAGTCACATACATCTCTTTTAATCCACAAAATATCTTATGTTTCAGTTGTTGATAAGAAGTGGCCGTAATCCTAAGGAAGCAATGATGCTTCTTGTTCCAGAGGCTTACAAAAATCATCCAACTCTCATGATCAAATACCCTGAGGTTAATATATTGACTAATAACTAACTCATAATTTGTTTGAGCATTTTTAATCTTCCTTACTCCTGTACTATCTTTGTGTTGCTAGTTGTTACTGATATATGTCATGCTGCTTAGGATCCTGGGCTCCCCTTTATCTGGCTTTCTCATGAGTCATGATATACTGTTATGTCATTTGGCATGGGATAGGTGTTACTCTTAAATATAATGTGTTGTGTCTAATTTATGGACTTTGTTGTCCTTTGTCGCTTTATTGTCTTGTTGCATCTACTGTTGTGTGGGGTTTTTCTCTGAGCTTTCGAAATGCAGTGATTGAAGTAGTTGTAAATGAGGGGGGATGGTGTAATCCTTGGGATATAACATATCACAGGTTAGAATAGTGGCAGGGTCTTGGTCTATCTTGCTTCTTTTACTTTAGGGTGTTGATTGGGAAATTAAAACGGATGGGGCTCTGGTATTTGGCTTCTTGGGGCCTATCTTAGTGAATGGATTTGCCCCTTGGTTTTTTTCTTTTATTATGTTTCTTTATCACTGACTTAAGATGGCAAAATGATTAAGAGAGCCACGGAGCTTTACTGTGTGGCTTAAAATGCTTGTGATTTAAAATTCACTTAAAATCCCTGTAAGACTTTTGATATTCCCAATTAATAATTTGATTATTAGAACCTCCATTGCCAGATACTTTTACTTCCTTCATTTCAAATATAAGGCATGTTTACCTAAGCACACCTACCAAGAGAAACAGTTAGGTAGTTAAGATTTTAAACCTTTTCCAACTTTTCCTTAAAAAAAATTTTCAGGGGCAACCCCCAAATCCCACCACTAATTGTGCACCCATAAACTTAAAATCCTAGGTCCGCCACTGTACACATATATGTATATCTAGTAAGACCATTATTTCAATTAGAAAGCATGTGGAAAGGAAAATTGGTCGGAGAGATATGTGGTAGAGTTGTTGATTAACTTTTACTTATGTCATTCTAAATGTATATAAGGACATTTTAGGAAAATTAGTAAAATTAATTAATTTAACTCTTCTCCTTAATTTTTCCAAAATCAGTTAAATATGTCTTATAATTAGGACCGGAGGGAGTACTTTTTGTTTTCATTTTGCTGGATTTTCTTCTTTGCTCTTTCCTCCTCCCCATTCCCCATTTAAAATTCTAAATTAGGTTAAAATTTGTTAAATTTAAAGTCATATTTAGAATTGGGTTAAATTTGTTAGATTTAGAGTGAGAAATATTTTTGTAGTTCTATTTATAAGTCATATTATTAAATTTTTATATAAATATATAAATAATACAGTACAATTTTAGTTTCATTTATTATCATAGACTTTATACTTATAGAGCTTAATGTCTAAGAGCAAGGTTGAAAAGTTTTGAAATACTGTAAAATTAAAGCACAAAAGCTCTTTCCCAGTTTCCTCATTTCACAAATACCTTTGTTTGGCATGTAGGAATTTTAAAGAAGGAAATGGCCTTGGAGCTTTGAACGGATTCCTCATCTGCGTTTGGTGTAACTGATATCTGATACTGCTGCGGCTTGGGGGAGAGAACGGCCAACTCTTTCCCACTCTCTCGCCTTCTTCAGTGGCCAAGTTGAAGCGATCAACGATTCTTCGGCCTACCGCTTTTCCTTTTCAAGGTTGAGCTTGTTTAATTGAAGCTTATGCTATGCCGAATTCTTGCTTCTTTGCTAAGAGAGGCTTCTCGCTGCAATCATTCGTTACCTCTGATCGGTGATTGTGAAAAAAAGAATAGGTTTTCATTCGGTCAATAAATAGCAATCATTTTTCTGGTCAGGGGCCAACCTGACCGCTGAGCCCACTCCGGCAGCCCTTGTGGTTTCGACCTGGAGCTGTGCTTTTCAGATTCGCTCCTTTGTTACTTCAATCTTTACTTTACTCACTGACTTCCTGGAATCAGAGTAAATTTTAACTTTCTTATAATAGAGTGGGTTTAAGGATTACCGGTGACTTTGTTTCAGGTGGTGGAAGGATTCTAGTCTGACGGTGCTATTTAAGGTCAAGTTCAAAGACGCTTCCACGCATAAGAGAGAGAGTTGCGAATAATGTGATTTCCCTAGCGATATTCAACTGTACCTAATGATTGAGAGAGAATATCACAATCCTTTCGTCGGTACTGGAGAAGTTGAAAAAAAACA
This sequence comes from Acacia confusa, assembly GCA_037074495.1. Lineage (NCBI taxonomy): Eukaryota > Viridiplantae > Streptophyta > Magnoliopsida > Fabales > Fabaceae > Acacia > Acacia confusa. The sequence goes on from CM073504.1 coordinate 29,728,047, forward strand.
TTGGTTTTTTCATGAGTATAGGTACTATATATATATATTTTTTCCTGGCAGCTGTTTATTACTTCAAGGTGCCCCTAGTGACTAGTGAGTCCTTGGACTTAGAAGTTCCTGAAATCTGCTAAGTATTTCAAGTTGGGGATCATGGGCACTAAAACGTTGATGAAATGGCCGAAACAAATTACCACTAGTTTGGTTGAGCAGCTAATAAAAGCAGAAAGGGACATACATAAGGCTCTTATGATATTTGATTCGGCAACGGCTGAATATAAAAATGGGTTCCGCCATGATCAGAATACTTTTGGTCTCATGATCTCTAGGTTAGCCTCTGCAAACCAGTTCAGATCAGCCGAAGAGATGCTTCACAGGATGAAGGAAGAGAATTGTAATGTCACAGAAGACAAATTATTAACCATTTGCCGAGCTTATGGACGTGTTCATAGACCCCTTGATGCCATCAGGATTTTCCGTGGGATGGTAGACTTTCAGTTAAGACCCACTCAAAAATCCTACATTACAATATTTGATATCCTAGTTGAGGAAAACCATCTAAAAATGGCTCTTAGTATTTATAGGGAGATGAGAGAGATGGGCATTCCACGAAGTGTTGTTTCTCTAAATATTTTGATCAAAGCCCTATGCAAGAACAATGGAACAATTTATTCTGCTTTACAGATATTTCGTGAGATGCCAGATCGAGGATACCCACCAGACTCTTACACATACGGTACTTTGATTAATGGGCTATGTAGACAGGGAGAAATCAACCAGGCAAAGGAATTATTCCATGAGATGGGGAAGAAAGGTCATACACCTTCTGTTGTTACCTATACTTGTTTGATACGTGGAATGTGTCAGTCTAATAGTGTGGATGAAGCTATGAAATTGTTTGAGGAGATGAAAAAAATTGACATTGAGCCAAATGTGTTTACTTACAGTTCTCTAATGGATGGTTTATGTAAAGGTGGTCAGTCTTCTCAAGCAAAGGAGTTGTTAGATATGATGGTCAAAAAACATCATTTGCCTAACATGGTTACTTATAGTACATTAATTCATGGACTGTGCAGCGAAGGCAAGCTTAGTGAAGCAGTGGAGGTTCTTGACAGGATGAGGCTTCAAGGTTTAAAGCCAGATGCAGGGTTGTATGGGAAAATCATAAGTGGCTTCAGTGCTGCAAGCAGCTATCAGGAAGCTGCAGACTTCATTGATGAGATGGTGCTTGGTGGTGTCTCACCTAACCGAGTAACTTGGGCCTGCCATGTGAATATCCATAACATGGTGGTCCAAGGCCTCTGCGAAAATGTTGATCCAACACGTGCTTTTCAGTTGTATCTCAGTATGCGTACTAGGGGTATCTCTGTTGAAGCTGACACTTTTGAGCGTTTAATTAAATGCTATAGTAAGAAAGGAGACCAGCACAAAGCTGCTCGCATTCTTGATGAGATGGTGTTAGACGGCTGTGTTCCAGATGAGGCAATCTGGAATGCAGTCATGAGTGGACTTTGGGATAGAAAAAAGGTGAGAGAAGCTACTGAGCTCCTGCTGGCTGGGCATTTGCAGGAATTTGTTGAACCTCAGAGTTGATTCTTTATAAATTTTTTGATATGTGATTATGTGCTGCATTCTCACTAAAACCTTCAGCAAAATCCTATCGTTCCTTTCTGTGGAAAGAAAAAAGCGTAGAATGACTTAGACGTCAATTACGAGTTCTGTGGAAAGTGCATGCACTGAAAGCTTCTTAATCATCTTCATGACTTGTAATATTTGCGCAAAGGCTGCTGAAGGCATTTTTGACAATCATGATGATTAAGATTGCAATTATGAACTAGTTAGTTCCCTAATTCTATGATTTAGTTGTATAATCTAATTCTTTGCATGCTAGGATATGCCTGTGGCAGTCATAAAATTTTGAAATCTCATATAAGTGTGTGTGTGTGTTCCTTTCTAATTATTTGGTCTTGTGATTTTAAGATATTTTTTTTCCTTACAAGACTGTTCTATCTTTAACTTGTATAATTTTGATTGACCAAATCTCTTACGGATCCAAGCTAACTGCATGTGCTTCTTTCTTATTGAGAATACGCAGGCATCCTATTCAACTCCTATATCTCTTTTTTCTCTTCTTCAAGGGTTGTTATTTCCTGATGAAGTGATTATCAGAGCCTTCATGATTTATAAATAAAGCTTTGAAGTGAGGACTTGAGTGTGCAGAACTTTCAAACTGGCTATGTTATGACCATCTCTTCCCTATAGATTCACTCTTTTCTTTTGCAGACACTTTCTCATTTCTTTCCCAACCTCCTTTAAAACTCTGATGATGAGTCTGTTTTAAGGTAAGTGTTTGCTTGAGTTGTTGGGCAAGGTAAGCTCAATGATATGTGTGATCCCTTGTTTCATTCAAACCCATTACTTATGATTGAAGTTCTTTACCAATGCTCTGTAAACTTGTCAGTCAGCTGCTGCAAATTTCCTAAATCAAAGCATGAGCGTTTCACCCTTGTTCTTCATTTATTCAATTTTCGCATTTGTTGAAGTTTTTTAGTTATAGATTCATATTTCTCTGGCTGAAGAGATCTTGTGCTTTTTATTTTTATTTTGTTAAATTTAGGATTAACATGATAATTTTAAATGGTTCTTTTGTATATATACAACGGAAAAATTGTAGGAGTCAGCTTGCTAGATAAGAACATGAATACCACTCCCCAAAGCATAATACAATGTGCACTTCTTTTTGTTTTGGGGGGGGGGGGGGGGTGTTGTGGAATAACTTGTTAAATAAAATCGTAGCGTCGATTACCATATCTGTTAATATGTTATTCCATTCAGTTCTTGTCATCTTCATCTCTATTGATCTACTTAACAAATGTTGATTGAGTTGTGTACATAGGGCTAAAAGCATGAGTGCTCTCCTCACAATCTAATGCTCTCTCCGCATATGATTGATTGTCAAATCCTCTGCAGGCTGTCCTTAGTATTTTGAATGGTTTTCCAAAATTTATCGTTTAAAAATTATGATGGTGATTCATTTTCATCTTGTTTTCACTGTGAAATTTCCATACGTTGCTATTAAATTTCAAGTTATGACAGAATATCTATATTGTTACTGCTGATTAGTGAGTGATTTTTTTCATGTCATTGTGGTATTTAATTTAATATTGGATTATTGTAGATATATCTAAATTGTTAATATGAAATTAACCAGACAACGGAAAGGAGAGAAAATAGGTTGCTTATGCTGATTTGCAAGCATTTTGGCCTAAAATATTGCCTGTGAGTATTACTGTTTGAGGTTCTCCTCCTTTCTTTACCCCCACCCCCAAAAGGCAAAAAAGTTTGTCGAAGAAAACACTCGATGGTTGAAGCTGCTATTGTGAAGGTCAAGCTTAGCTTCAAATTGAAGGAGAGTATATTAATTTCTCATGGTAACTTACATGCTTTTGGCCTACTCAGTGCAGATGACGTATCAAGCTTCTGGCTGCAGGTGTTGTATTTTACTTCTCGTTGCCAAGTTATAATTTCCTCTTTCTTGACCTTAAATGCATATAGGAGTATCTAATAAGGATCCTATTTATGTAAAACTTCCTTTACAATTCAACATTGATGTTTTAGTTGAAGTAGCATTTGGCATATTATTGCCTTGTTTCATACAAGTGATAGTACTTTTACTCTATGATTAATTGGATATTTGATAGCTTTGAAACAGTGGTCAACCTTATTTTATGATCCTTGTCAGGATAGAGGTCATTTGGTTTAGCTTAGTATGAAGGAGAAAAGACTTCTAAAAAGGTACTCGCAACTAAATTGGCGTGTTAGGATAAAACTTTTCAGAAATGGACAAGCACTTGGAAAAAGTACTTAAATTTCATAAATAATTTTTAGCTTAACATCTTTAAAGCATGATCATGTTCATTTATTTGTAATTTTCTCTCCTCCAATAGTTTAATCTTATATCTGTCCATGCCTCAGTTTCCCTTTGAAATTGATAATGGCCAAATTCAAAGAATGATGGACAGAGAACATTCGGAACTTACTTGAGGGTAGGTTCTAGTTGAATATGTGGAAGTCACTTGAGTCAAAACCATAACACGTCTCTACCTGTTTGAAATTGATGCTACCAAATTTAGGAGAAAAATTGAGAAAGATCCATTAACGAGTAGGAATTAAGGAAGATGAAAGTCATTAAAATGAAGGGAAAATTGGGATCTTGAAAGATAAGTTGGATTTGGAAGTAGGAAATAAGGAGCGGATAACCTGATAAGTATAGAAGTAGAATGACTTATAGGCAGGCAGAGATGCAGGTGGTTCTCTTTATGAACAAGCAAAGGAGAAGATTAGAAGATTAAAGAATATTATAATTATAAAATCATATAAACAAAGAAATTGGTACGAGGAGGGAAAATATCTGTGGTACTTTAATATCAATTATATTATTGAAGAAGAAACCTATTCTGGTTATATTAAAGCATTAAAGCTTATAGACATTGAAGAATATTGACTGAGAATAATTGATATCTTATTCAGATGAGAGAATGATTACATTTATAGACAAAAGATCTAGATTTGAAATTTGAAAAATAACTAATATCCTAACAATACTCTCCTATAATCTCTAGGTTTAGTTAATCCCTATAATTATGGGACTAATAAAATATCGTAATAGATTCTACACTCCCCCTCAAGTTGGACGGTAGATGTTAATCAAGTTCAACTTGCCAATTAAATAATCAAATCTGTCCTTGGCCAATCCTTTGGTGAGGATGTCTGCACTTTGTTCTTTTGAAGGTATATACCTTAGGTCAATGATACCCTCATCGACCTTTTCCCTTATAAAATGTCTGTCTATTTCCACATGCTTGGTTCTATCATGTTGGACCGGGTTATAAGCAATGTTAATTGCAGCCATATTATCGCAATAGACCTTGATTGGTAGATTTATGCATTTCCTTAAGTCTTCTAGGACACACTTTATCCATATGCCTTCACAGATCCTTAGTGCTACAGCCCTGTATTTCAGCTTTAGCACTACTTCTTGCAACTACACTTTGCTTTTTACTTCTCCATGTAACCAAGTTACCCTAGACATATGTACAATACCCAGACGTTGATTTCTTGTCATCTTGATCGCCTGCCCAATCAACATCTGTAAATAACTCTATATTTCGTTTGTCAGTTTTCTTAAATAGCAAACCACATCCTAGAGATCCCTTCAAGTAGCGAAGAATTCTGTAGACTTCATTTAAATGCTTCTGTTTAGGGTTATGCGAATGTTGGCTGACAACACTTACTGCAAATGCAATGTCTGGTCTGGTATGAGACAAATATATTAGTTTCCCTACCATTCGTTGATAGTTCCCGATGTCCACCGCTTTACCGAGATCTGTGTCTTCATCTACTTTATTAACCTGTATAGGTGTGTCACTGGGTCTACAACCTGTCATCCCTGTCTCCTTTAGGAGGTCTAGTACATACTTCCTTTGGGAGATATAGATTCCTCTCTTGGATCGAGCTACTTTCATTCCAAAAAAGTATTTCATTTCTCCAAGATCCTTGATCTGGAATTCTCATGCTAGGGTTGCCTTGATTTGATTAATTTCTACCTCGTCATCTCCAGTAATAATTATATCATCAACATACACGGCTAACATAGCCATCTTACCCTTGTGATGTTTAATGAACAACGTGTGGTCACTCTGCCCTTGAGTATACCCTTGTCTCTTCAGAACTCAAGTGAATCTGTCAAACCAGGCAGCCCTAGCACAAGAATTCCAGATCAAGGATCTTGGAGAAATGAAATACTTTCTTGGAATGGAAGTAGCTCGATCCAAGAGAGGAATCTATATCTCCCAAAGGAAGTATGTACTAGACCTCCTAAAGGAGACAGGGATGATAGGTTGTAGACCTAGTGACACACCTATACAGGTTAATAAAGTAGATGAAGACATAGATCTCGGTAAAGCGGTGGACATAAGGAACTATCAACGAATGGTAGGGAAACGAATATATTTGTCTCATACCAGACCAGACATTGCATTTGCAGTAAGTGTTGTCAGCCAGCATTCGCATAACCTAGGCACGTGGAGATTGTTTTAACCCATATAATGATCTCTTTAGTTTATAGACTTGATTAGCCTTTTTTCCTGGGAACCCTGGAGGTAACTTCATGTACACTTCTTCCTTGAGGTCTCCATTGAGGAAAGCATTTTTAACATCGAGTTGGTGTAGATCCCAGTCTAGATTTACTGCAATTGATAAGAGAATTTTGATGGTATTCAACTTGGCTACCGGAGCAAACGTTTCAGTGTAGACTTCTCCATATATTTGAGTGAAGCCTTTTGCCACCAGTCTAGCTTTGTATTTCTCAAGTGTCCCATCTGCTCTATATTCTGGGGTGAATACCCATTTGCATCCAACAGGTTTCTTTCCTTGAGGTAGATCTACTATTTCCCATGTTTTATTTCTTTTTAGGGCCTCCATTTCTTCCAAGACAGCTTGCCTCCACTCAGGTATAGTCATAGCTTTATCAATAGTATCTGGTACCCTTATACTATCAAGGTGAGAAACAAACGCCCTATATTTAGATGAAAGGGCATTATAGGAGACAAACTTCTTAATAGGATGTCGAGTACACGATCTGAGATTCTTCCCTACTGCAATGGGAAGATCAAAGACAGAACTCGTTGTTACCACTTTTTCTCTCGGACCTGCCTTTGGTTCTGACTCCTGGTGAGTGCTAATAGCTTATGACTCATTACCCTTTTTATCTCGGCGTACGTAGGTCTTACCCCACTTGTTTGTGTCTCCCCCTGAAATTGGCACGTTATTAGGGTTATCTGAGGTATCTGGTTCTATTGGGATATGTGTATGGAGTGGAGGTGTATAGATTGTAGAATCTTTTTTAGCATCAGTTCCACAATAATGAGTTTTATTTTGTAGGGCATCAAACTCTTGCCACAGAGCTGATTTTTCCAAATAATAATCATCAAGTGACGTGGTCCTGTTTCAACTGCCATAATTTTTTCTTAACATAAAATATGCGGGAACGATTCCCTACAGGACTATAAGTCTCACGAAGAGCCTCCCAAATTTCACGGGCTGATGGAAGATACATAAAACTCTTCTTAAGTGGGGAGGACGTAGCATTAATCAACCAAGAGGAAATCAAGGCATTTTCTGATTTCCACTTTCGAAATGCCTGGGTTTCTGATTTTTGTGGCATTACAGCTTCACCATTAATGTATTCAAGCTTGTCCCTTCCTTCTAGAGCAAGAATCATGGATTGAGACCATTCTCGATAATTGTCACTTGTGAGTTTCTCAGAAACAATAAGGACATTTGAGATGTCACTAGTCCCAAATCGTCACATAGAGGATGAGGCATCAGATTTAGTGGACATTATGAGGCAAAGATAAATTTGGCCTAATACAAAGAAAGCACAGTAACAAGCCCGAAATTAAATCAGGCCCAATATCCACCAAAGGCTCCTGCAACACCTCGACAAATGAGAATAGGCAGATGAGTAACAGGCTGAAACGTGTTTCAGATGAATCGGTACAGTAACAGCCCAATATGAATAGTAACAGCCCAAACAGAACAAAAAGCAAACAAAAATGCTGTAACAGGCCAGAGATAAAAGAAACCCGATGAAGCCCAATAAAAAAAGACAATAGTGATCAGTGAAGCCTGAAATGAGTCCATTGATTAATCAATTAATCAATTATCGACGCAACGTTGAGACCAGAGACACGATGCTGGTGAATGGCAGAAACGCGATGCTGGTGAATTTAAAACACTGCAGCGTCGGACAAGATTCTGAGTATGACGGACCAGTCGGAGTAGGTCGACGCCGAGACAGGGCGTTGAGGCGAAGGCGAATGATTCTGAGTGTGACAGACCTGAGTGATGGCGACGACTTGAATTGCGTTCATCAAACGGACCTTGAAGGACCAGTCGAAGCTGGTGATCGCAAAACAATGGTCTGAATTGGACGAACTTTAAGGATCAGTCGGATTTGGAGAGACCGACTTTGGGACGGCAGTCGGACGAGATTGGTTGGACGAGACTTGTCGAGAAGCCACGGACATGTGACTGACTCGAGATCTTGAAGACGTCACAGTGGGTAACGTCTCAAAACAGTCAATTAATCTCTTCTTCTTTGGACTCCTCTAATACCATGAAGAATATTGACTGAGAATAATTGATATCTTATTCAGATGAGAGAACGAGTACATTTATAGACAAAAGATCTAGATTTGAAATTTGAAAAATAACTAATATCCCAACAATACTCCTATAATCTCTAGGTTTAGTTAATCCCTATAATTATGGGACTAATAAAATATCCTAACAAATTGTTAGATTCTACAAACATGTCATTTAAATTATGTTTTTGAACTTTACTATTTGAAGTTAAAGTTAAATTTCTACATTGATTATTTGATTAGAGGTATTAATTTGTTTTAATCATTCTTTTGTTTGGGATTTGAATTCTGTATTTAACACATGCAATTCTAAGATAGGATTGATTAAAACATAGGTTCTCTAATCAATATAGAGTTAGTCTAGCGGTATAAGGCCCCTGATTCTTCTAGGTCTTGAGTTCGAGTTTAAAGGAGACACTTGTATTGAACCTCAAACTGAATGCCGGATGATAATATAAAAAAAATAACATAGGTTCTCCAACTTTGTAGGTTTATCATCTCAGTTGTAGTTTTCCCAAAAATTCCTATGAGAAGCCTTTTGAATTTGAGTTAGACTTGCGTACAAATTTCAAATTTCATGAAGGTTTTAGGTTCCAATGCTTTCTTGCATAGTTAATTTGTCCACCTCAGAGGTTCCATAAAATCTTCAATGTCCGATACTCCACTTAAATTCTTTTAACAAACGAGTATCAGAAGGTTGAATATCCTCTACCTTACAACGCATTCTATACTGTACAAGACTACTGACTCATTGTGTAATTTATTCTAACTAAAAATAGCTTTTTGGATCTGACTTTAATAACCAGTCAAATTCCTGAAAGTGGCTCCAAGAACTCCGAACTGTTAATCTGTGGAAAGGGGGAAGCCAATTCCATGCCTCTGTGTAGGAAATACAACAAACAACATACTGCAAATAACGCCAATGCCCACTGGCAATGCTGTGAGGACCTCCTGCGTCTGATATGTAGGTTCCGGAAAGAAGCAGCTGACCACATTCTGATCAAACATCGCAACTGCAGCAAATACCAGTACAGACATTATTGCATGCATGAAATCTATAAACCTTAAGCAATATTTTGCCGCAACTTCAGGTGGAAGTATGGTCGGTCCATCGATGATCCACAAGCCCCTGAAGGTGGCAAAGCCATAACATATGTTCCCCTTGTTGTCTCTGAAGCTATCAGTGAAGCATAACAGGAAGCATGAGACTCCACAGAGAGCTACAAGTCCTGCAGTCATGATCCGGCTCACGGAGTCACAGGTTCCCAGATTCGTGAAAATTGGTGAAAGAAGCTGGAATGCAAGGACCGAGCCGGTTGGTAGTAGATTTGCCAAATGAGCCGAGCTCTGGAATGTCTGGTTCATGGCTTTCTGAATCAGGTTCCTCTCAGCTTCCGGTACCGTCATGTTTAGCAGAAGTGGCAGCTTTTCCTCATCATGCTCCTTGGATTCACCAAGTCTGAATTTGATCCCCATAACTTTATAAGGCCTTTTTTCTTCTCTTTTCTCTGTTCTGTTCTGATCTGATCTCGTCACCTTAGTTCTGCAACATAGGTTTGTTAAAAAGGAATCTCTATATAGTTAGGGCAGAGGTGAGCAATGGAAGTAAAGCTAGAGAGAGAGAGAGATAGGAATGGAAGTTTGCCATGCCTTGCAAGAAACAAACTGAAAACTTGATGAAATCAGCGTTCACTACAATATTGTTTTGTGGCTCTGAGTTCATTATCATGCCTTGCAAGCTATGTTGTTCATACAAGTATACCAGAACATGCCCGATTCGATAATTTCCTAAAACTATGAGGCATGGATATGATATAATATTTATTGTTTTTTTGTCGTTCTTTAGTTACTAAGTTTTAATTTAGATTCTTAAACCAAACTTTAAGCTGCCGAATTAGGAGTACGTATTATGTAACTTTGAGTGCCCAGAAGTCTTACATTTAAGCGTACTATTATTGGTTATATACTTAATCATGCTTCATAACTTGTGAGAAGCATGAACTGCAAATTTGTTACATGAGATTTCACTATGACACTATGATTCTGTTGTGGGCTAAAAGTTAGCTGAATGAATGAACCCAAACAGTGCTTGTTTTGTTAGTTTGCCATATGGTGGATATGTTGTTATAGACCTTTATGCAACTAATGTTTATGCAAGATGTGTCTCTGTTGACAAAAAAAAAAAAAGATGTGTGAGTGCAGAGAGAGAGAGAGAGAGAGAGAGAGAGAGAGAGAGTTCAATTATTAGCTTTTGAGAAATGAAGTTTGGATCAGTAAGGAATGGTTTGCTGAGACGCAATGTCTAGAAAGAATCTTGTTGCTAATGCAAACAATACCAAGATCAGATTATCCTTATCTGGCAACAATTATTCCATTATATATTTTATTTACAAATTTTTATGTTTTTTTATTTATTTTTAAAGAGCTACAACATTGAATGAAAAATAAATTTTATTTTTTAATTGAAAAAGAACTTGAATTAAAAATAATTTTTAAAATTCAAACTTGACTACCAAAGAGCTTTGAATTTTTTATCGATTAAAAGAAATTATTATTTAAAATGTGGTGAAGCAAGATTTGTCTCTCATATTATTATTTTTCTAATCCAATCTCTTTTAAATAATTTTTTAAATTTTCGGACTTAATTTTGAAAATAAACTATTATGTCTTGCTGAATCTTCTCTTACCCGCCCAATATTAACCGTCCAAAAGAAAAGAAATAGGAAAAATTAGGAAGAAGGATAAGGAAAAGAAATATTTATTAATAACATTTAAAAATTGCGATGATTTTAAAAGACCAAAAATTAAAATATACATTTTCAGTTACAAAATTAATCTGACCAAACTCACTGCATTTTCTCTAGCCCCCTTTCAACTATTTGACAGTTATGAATTTATGTCCCCCTTCAAGTATATCCTTAAATTGATTTGGATTTTATTTAGAGATTGATATTATTGTGATATTGACAGCTTATTTTGGAATTTATTACGTAAGAATTTTAAATTTTAGTATTTTTCATTTTTATAATTTTTTTTTTTGATAATATGAATGATCTCTTTTTTTAAGGCTTATTGTGCAAAGTGTTTTTACCTTTCCTAATAAATGTATTTCTTCAGATTCAAATTATTGTTCTCTTCTTAGTTGGGCGTGAGGCATCTAACCACCCAACTAACAACTTGTTGATATTTTTATAACCTTTGCTCTTATTTGTTTAAGTTTTTTTCCACATGAAAAATCACATAGTTTTTTAAAAAAAGGGTTAAGGTGCAAAAATACACATGAGCTTTTTTCCTAGGAGCGCCCAACATCACGTGCTTTTTTTTGGAACAAAAATACACACGTGAGCAAAAGTTATATTCCACCGTTAAGTCACTGTTCACCGTGATAAGAGAGAAAGAGATGAAGTAAACATTAACTTAACGGTGGTGAACAGTAACTTAACGGTGGGATGTGACTTTTGCTTCAAAATAGTAAACACATGCGTATTTTTGCTCAAAAAAAAAAAACACGTGGTGTTGGGTGCTCCTGAAGAAAAAAATTATGCGTATTTTTGCACCTTAACCTTTAAAAGAAATATATTATATAAGTTTTTTTTTTTGTGATTTTTCAAGTTTTCTAAAATAATCAAAATCTAGAAAGACGTATATTCCTGATTATTTATAGATATTAGAAACTATTTTAATTTGGCTAACTTTTAAGATAATCTGATGTGTATGAAAGAAAATATCATAAAAATATTGAATTGCTTATATATGTTTTTTTTTAAAAAAATGGAAACATATATGGAGATATCATTAAATTTGATAACTAACCGTCAACAGTAGGGAAGGTTAATTCGTGATTTAAAAATTTATATTTTAATTTTTTTCTTAAAAATAATTATAATTTTTAATATCCTTATTAATAAATATTTTATTTCCTTGACTTTTTCCATAATTCTCCAAAAAAAAAACTATTAATTAGGCCCAATTATTAAAAGCCTTTTATGTTTGATGGGCTTTGCTCCAAAATCCTAATCTTAAAACTGGGCCCTGATTCGTGAAAATTTGATATGGTCAAGGGGAAAATTCTCTCTCTCTCTCTCTCTTTTGGGGTAAAACTTTGTCGTCGTTGTTGTTGTTGTAATATCTAGTATTTTTCTTATAAAGAATGATTTTATGGTGTGAAAATTACTTTTTATTTTTATTTTCTTCAATATAACAAATGAGCTATTAAAGTTGGCCATAATATCTTTTAGAATTTATTTTAGACATATCTACTGAAGAAAAGAAGCAATATCATATCATTTAATGAGTCCAATGTTTGGGAAGACTGACCCTTGCATTATTTTTTTACAATAATACTTTATACTGTCCAAATTTTTTAACCTCCATAAAATCAAAAATTTGTTGGGACGAATTGCTTTAGTTTTCTTTAGTTTAAAACTATATTTCACAATGAAAGACTTGTTATAAAGCACATTTACCGCGCAGAAAAACCAAAAAAAAAAAAATAGTTATGCATGACTTTTAAAGTTGCATCCAATTTTTATTCAAGAGATTAATATAGTTTTTAATCAATAAAGCTATTTTTGCTGATGAAAGTTTCATTGATTAGAATATATTGCAAATTGATCAATATAGAGTTGGTCTAATAGTGTGAGACCCCACTAAATCTTTTTAAATCTCGAGTTCGAGTCTTAGAGAAGATATTTGTATTAAGAGGGGTAGTCACGAACTCTAAACTAAACCGGATAATAATATAAAAAAAGAATCTATTGTCAATTGAAGCAGTAATTAAGCGACATTCATGCTAGCTTGATCAAAGAGCGCATGGATTTTAATCTCAAAAAAAAAAAAAAAAAACACATGCATTTGATAAATCATAAAATATAGCATTTTAAAAAGTTAAACCTACCTTCAATTGATTATTATAATTAATTAGGATACACTCATAATTCTATAATTAAAGTGACAAACTTTATGTCATTCTCTAATTTCCCAACAACCCAACCATATACCCCCACACCTTTAATTCAAACTGAAATCCTTTTTTTTTTTCTTAACGAGGATTTTTAACTGCGCATGGTAAAATATAGATATACATATGTAAATATATATTATTTAAAGAAACGAAAAGGGGAAAAAAAAAGAAATAGGGTCTATTGAGATACATTGTGGATTATCTTAAAGCTTATTCTGGAATGAACTTTGAAATGAAAATATCAATATTTAATATTTGGAAAGTAATTATCGTTATTGAAATTATTTTCATGCTTAATTTTGTTTCATTATATGCCGAAACAAGATCATTTCAATTTCAATAATAAAACATACACTGATAATATTTAAAATTAATAGGAGAGAATAAATTGAAAACACTCATTATATGTACCAATGCTGTATTTATTATGTACCGCAAATAAAAGGCCGAACACTATAAAAGTGATTTGGCAAAAATGAAAAAAAAAAAAAACTACTATAAATTTAATGAAATTGAGTTTTAGTTGACCTTATTATCAATTATCTTAATAATTTTTTAATTTTGTTCTTTTCTTTTGACTTCACTTTTTGTTTCAGGGGAATCTTGAGAAAAACAAGAACTTTTTAGAGTGAAGAATCTGGTCCTACTACGGGTTAGGTAGCTTTGAACATAAGTTGGTTTTTGAAACGGAAACAATTAATGCATCCAACAATCACTAATCCAAACTCATGCAAAAAGTGATTTTTTTTGTAAATTTATTTTAATTTCCTTATATTCATTTTCTCTCTGTTTCAGAATGATCCCTTATTTAATTAACAATACATATGTTAAAATACTAATTTGAATTATATGCTGCTACCATTAGTGCACGTATGACTTTATATAGGTAGTCCTTCTAATCCTTAATATTTAACCTATTTGTTTAATTCAATTAGATTAAGGAAGTTAGTTTAGTTAGTATGAAAAGTTTTTTTTCTAAAATACTATAATCATCTTCTTTAATTCCTTCATTTTTTTCTCTTTCTCAATTATTATTGAAGGAGAATTAATAGAAGTAAATTACGAAAAAATTTACCAATATTATAAATAGATATTATATTTAATATAAGCATTAACTCTTCAAATATATATTATTTTAACTATAGGAAGAAGTAGTATAAAAATTATAGTAAAATATCCAAAATGCTAATGGCCTCACACTAGTAGCATGAGAATTCTGAGAAGTTGTGAGTTCCATTTCACTTATAACTTCAGGATAGTAGCTACCCTTTTAATTCAGAAAAAATCCAAAATTTATATTGATAAAACAACCGATGAAAAAAATAACTTTCTATATAAGCTATACTGTGTATTACAAAACTCAATAGCATTTTCAACTATATAATTTTTCAACAATTATTGAGAGTTCTAAGTCAATATGAATGAATCCGTAGAACACTCTTCTAATTTTTATTTTTTTCTATCACTCGAATGAGTTACATCCTCCTTAGATAAAATAAGAGTGTAAAGCCTTGTCTTTCTAAAAAAAAAAAAAAACTCTTAAATGCATCCCCATGTTAAATAAAAAAGATTTTTTAAACATAAATTTGTTTTTGTTGTATTAAAAAGGTTCTGTTTTGAACTCTTGATACCACCACACAGCCCCCATCCATAATACCTAAATTAGTTTTGACATTTTAACGTAATTTTTCGTTAACAATAATTAAACTCAAAATTTACCTAAATAATATATTTATCTTTATTATTAATAATTTCTTCTAACATGCATACAATAAATTTACAAGTCACTTCTAACATTTTTATTAGAAAAAAAAAACCTTAAAGATTATTATTTATGTCTTAAATTTCAATATTCTACCAGAAATGTTTGAAGTCTACACAATAATAAATAAAAGAATAAAAATTATATATCCATATGAAAATTTAACAATATGGCTTCAAAACAAACAAAAAATTAAAACCATGATCTCTTTGCATTATTATAGGACCAGAGGAGATAGTGATGTTGAGTAATCTTGTGACTTAAACTTGTTGAGTTGTTGTTGATCGAAGACATCTTCAAAAGTCATTTCCTTGTCCTCATACGGTTTGGTTTGGATTTTTCACAGTTTTAGGGAACAGTAATCTCCACAGATTAAAGTTCTTTAAACTTCTTTATGAAGCATAATTATATATATAATCTTCTTTATTATGATTATAGTATATAGAAATTGGACCCATATATATAGCACTACTTAAGAACGTATGATTATTAATTAGTATCATAATTAATTACAATCTGACTATGAAAAGCTAGCTGTCTTCAAGACTGTCAAATTAATGGTACATAGTGACAACTAATTAATTGCAATTTAGTGGTGTTGGGGAATCCTTGCTCTTTGCTTCAAATTTAGAACACCTTCAAGTAAATATAAAAAATTAATTACCACTAATTATTTTGATTATGAGTGTGTGAGGGGAAAGTGTCTGTCGGCAAGGTGGTGATATATAGCCAATATAGGAGATTAGAAATCCTCTTAACTTATTTTTTTTTTAAAGAAAAATAATAATCACATATAGTCAATTTCAGACCACAGATATACAAAACAATAATTGAGTTTTTTTTGTACAAAAAATAATAATTGAGTTAACTGATGAAATTCACTTATTCCTTGAATGTCAGAATGTGAATTTCAAGTGATTCAAATAAATCATTATGGGTTCCATTGACTGTGAAAAAGTTTAATTGGCCATTCTCTCACGTTACATACAGATTGCGTCAGTAATTAACACACTTCTTCATAAACATGCATAATGATAAAGTAATTAAGAAACCTTAAATGATAATTACTTCAATTTTGTTTGTCTTACATGACTTCTTAAATCTTAATAATAGATGAGAGGCCCATTTTCAATTTTTTACCCCTATTATTAATTGTTAGGCTAATCAGGAGTTTTGATAAGTTGATTTTTTTTCCATTTGTATTGCATGCCTTCTTTAATCAATTTTTTTTTTTTTAATTTACGTAGTAAGTTGATTTTTTTTCTTCTTATAAAAACACTTGAAGGGAGTAAATAGTGGGGCTGAACATAGATTCTATGTTTCAAATAATTTAAATAATGTAAATTTTAAAAAATTGGATTATTCATCAAGAAAGTCGTCCACATCTCTTTCCCCATGAAAGCGAATTATATTTTCCCTTGCATAATAAAATTGGCAAAAGCTGAACTTTTTGTTCAAAAGATTTTATGTGTTATGCCTTTGTGGTTTTGGTACCAATTGATTTGGTTTGAAACCCTTTTTCCCTCAAATTTAGGGCTTGTGGGGAAACCCACATTGATTGTATGTTAGTAGTAGTGTGAACTACATAATCACTTCGACATTATGAGAAGCATAAATGCTTTTTATCATAATCATACCAACCTCTTTTCTCACCTAAAAATAAAATTAAGAATGTTTCATTTGTACACTTTAAACCCTAATAGTTAGTAACTTTCTTTAATTTCTTAATTATTTTTATTCAGAAATGTATTCCAGTTTTGGGAAAGGGGGCGAATCTTAGAAACTAAGTGGACAAAGGAAAAAAAGTTTACTTTCACTTTATGAGTGCATGGAATATTGAAAATAGTGTGATTTAGTTAGCATGTCAGTGTTGTTAATTATGTCATGTTTATTAATTGATCAGTTGCTTAATTTGTTTAACTATGCAACAACCTTCTAAAATCTGAATAGAAAATTTGCACAAGCAACATTTTTTGTCGATATATAAATGTGTTAATGAAATGATGACTGAGTTGAACTATATATAATGATTGAAGTCGTTTTATAAGATAAGACCAAAGATATATTAGATGTTTGTTTTCTACTCATTATATTGTTGAATCATATCAATGAAAACGTAGCATTTTGTCATTATACATCGCATTTTGTTTTGCGATGCATGCGTGTTATTTTATAATTTATCTTTTTCTTTTTTTTAAGCTTTTGATTTTGAATGTCTAGATATATAGAACATGTTAGACGGGGCCAACATTAATTTATAGGTATACCAACATATAAAAAATAAAATAACGAGAAAAGAAGCATGGTTGAAATAGTTAAGTCAACTTAAAACAGTGGATAGCAATATACGCATCACCAAGTATTTGTCCTGAGAAGGGATTATAGAAGCAGCCCCATCTATATAACTTGCAATCATATATCTTTGGCGAATTGTCAAGTAGAAATGACTTAAAGCTAAAGCCTGAAGCAATAAAAAACATGTCCTACCATTTTCGTCTATATGTTCGTTACTTTATTTTTTTATTTATAACTGCTTTATCTTACTATATATATGGAAAGTTTTATCGAATTATGACCAATATAATACCATATAGTAGTGAATATTGGGTTTTAAATTTTTAAATAAATAACCTATATACAGTAAAAAAAATGACTAAAATGCTAAATCGCGGGAAATATTTACTAAGATGCTGCACTTAAAATCGTTCAAAGAGAGAATGAGTTTAAATTTCTAAACAAGATGATTCTCTTGATACCCTTGAACAAGTTCACCTTTTTATTAAAAAATAAATGTCAGACTTGACAGATGGTGGAATTCATTCACTGTTAACGACTTCTGTGCACACTTAAACTCGTTCTCACCGAGAACGATTTTAAGTGCAGTAAATATATATTTCACACAATGTAGCATTTTAGTAATTTTTTACTGTATATAAGTCATTGATTAAAAAAACCACTTTGAATGAACAATAAAAGCAAAAAGTTGGGTGGCGAACATGAGGGTATTAAAATGGATATGTGGTAATACAAGAAAACATAAGATTCAAATTTAATATATTTAATGATGTGTTTTATTACATCTATTGATAATAAAATGATAGAAAATCATTTGAAGTGTGATTTAAACATATATAAAGTAGGTTGTTAGAGGCATTGGCAAGAAAATAGATCAAACAAAATGGAGTCCTTATAAAAATTAGATGAAGAAAGAAGAGAACACTCAATAAAATTATTAAACCAAACTTTTAAGTAACAATTTATCTAAAGATTTAGTCGGTGATAAAAAACACTCACATGCATGATCTATGCACCTCCAAGTAAGATAAAACTTCTTGTTAGTATGGTCACAGTTGCTTGTCTTAAAATGAAAATACCCCCCGCCCCCCGGGGGTGGGGGGAAAATGAGAAGAAGACATAGAGAAGTAATTAAAATGTTGATTGATTTAATATCATCTGAGTTAATTTCACTATGTCCAATCCAGTGTTCAGAATATGGACGGGGAAGAGAATAAAGAAAAGAATGTAATTATTAATTTATTAAAAATAATAATAAATAGAAATTAAATGGCTAGATATTTTTATTCCTTAAGATGTTTGTACAATATGAAAACAAGAAATAGTAAAAAATTACAAAATAATTTTTAAGTAACTTATCTTGTTTTAAGGAACTCAACATACCTTTTTTTTAATAAGTAAACTAATTTCGTTTTTCATTATAAATTAGTTATCTAATTCTTAGATTTAAAATTAGAAGAAGTATGTCTAAGGGATTCTTATTACGAGGTCCTAAAAAAAGAATATAAATATCAAAAGTCCTCACAACAAATTAATTAGCAACATGCAATAATAAGTTCTGATGTAGGAAAATACTATATATTTATATTTCCCACTTATTATTGAGATTTTTCAGTACTTTAAAGAATCTTATATATAATGATTCTCTGACTACACACATACATGGTTTGTATGAGCCTGTTTGTATTTAAGAATCGCCTTTCATGTCACGACCTTCTTGTCATCCTGGATCACATGTGAGTCACTCAGCTCACAGGAATATGATAGGATAGTTGCGATTATAAACTCCTGCGTAGCTTTAACGTATTTCTAATATTCTTTCCACAACTTTTTTATTAAAAAAAAGAGAGAAATTCCAGAAAAATATCATGATAAAATCAAATTGCCTAACCAATACACATTTCATTAGTTATACCTGATGAGCAAATAACATGTTTTAATAGGAATAATCACTAATTTGGTATTTTCAATTTTGAAGGTATTTTATTAGATTTTGTCCATAAAAAATTTTAGAATTCATTTTTAATATCAATAAATCTTCTCGTATATGTGAAAGAGAGGAGATATTCATAAGGTATTGTGTGTGTGTGTATTTCAAGCAAATAAGTTTAGACGCGATGAATCTGATTCTGATGCATTATTAAATAATAATATCTTTATATCAAATGATCACTTTTTTTTTTAAATTTTATTTTTTTGCATAGGCAATTATTCTGCTGCCATTTCTGGCTGGAGTCTATATGTGTGATGTCTAGGTAAATATCATTCACATAGATACACATCTATCCATCTAATCTATCCATCTAGGGCCTAGAGGTCATTTAAAGAATCCACTTTATTCTCGAATGGTCATTTGTATCTATCATATATTTTTTTTATCTGTCCCAAAGCTATCCCTTGCTTTGCTAGTTGCTATCCCTTGCTTTGCTAGTTTTGTTGTGTCTTCTAGTTTTGTATATTAGGGTTTCTTTTTATAAACAGCTTGAATCTCTCAATGGTTATTTTGGTTGTATATATGCGCTTAGTCACTTAAGCTCTATTGAGCTTTAGTGAGACCAAAACTCATAAGGCTTAGGGTTAGGTTAAGTTTTGCACTTAACCCTATATATTCTAATTTACTCCTACTGTGCCTAAAAAGGATAGCTCATCAGAAATAGACCCAAGAGGCAGACGTTCATCATCTGAACGGTTGCTCACACACCCACCCCATCCTACTTGAGAGATAGTCTGGAAGATCAATCATAGAGCAGATGAGGACTGTTCGTGAACTGTTTTCAGACCACTGCATCTTTCTAGGTAATCAAGACGATGAATGTTCTTATTTTTTCTACATCGAATCAGTTAAATACGCTTCCGTGTTTTTGATGAGATTCCTACAATTTTCACCCCGTACGTACATGATTAATTGCAACTTTCTGATTTGAAAGTTCTCTGAATCCAGCCAGCTCACTTTTTCACTGAGATTTTAAATGATTTTTTTTTTTGCCCACGATATTTTAAATGATTTGAACCCATTATTAATTGCAATTTTGGATATGTGTATGTTAGGGTTTGTTGTTACGTGAGCTTACATGTTTTTTTAGATTTAAATTATAACTCTTGTTTACATTGACATTGGTCTCTCAAGTTCAATCTTTTTCCATGGCGATTCCGACAAATTTATGTTAGTTTATATATTAATCGTTAAATATCTCAATTGCAAAATATTTATCGCACAACTTACCTAAAAAATATTCATTGCACAAAGATATCTAAGATAAGTAAGAACTCTTGTTTTTTAGCCAGTCCTACTCATTTTGAGCGGATATAAATCTTTTTCAACAGTATATAGCATATTTTTAACTATGTGCTAATGTCTTTCGTTTTGCATATAGGCAAAGAAATATTGCACAAAGCTAAACGTAGGATTTTGCATATATGTTGTATCTAAACGCCTCAAACAAATTTTAGGTATTTATAACGTAGGATTTGTGATGTTCTCTAATATATATAATGTAAATCATTATATTTTTGGCCTACTAATATAAATTATTATAACAACAATAATAATCCCAACTTCATATCATGCATCATGTGGTCCACTATAATCATCAACTCATTAACATAATTAAAATAACTTAGCTTGTAAAATATCATGATGAGTTCAAACGAGACGAAGATTGTTTTTTATCATTAATGCTCATGATATTGAAATCCAACCCTATAAAGAGTTGTGAACAGATTCATCAGGTTGAATTTTATATTGTTTTCTTCCCTTTTCAGTTTTTTAAAAAATAGCAGTATGATAGATTTATTTTTTGTTGAATTCTGTGTGGTTTATGCATGAAGGTTTCATTTACTTGTGGATTAATGTCTTTTATTTAAATATTACTCTTTTTTCACTATTATATAAAAATATTTTTCATATTTTAATTAAATTATACTATTTTAATCATGATTAGTTGGCTTTAGTTTAATTACACAGTTTGAACCACTATCTCAAGTCTCAATTGGTTTAACCAGTTTTTAGTCCCTTGGTAATAATACTGATGATTGATTTATACAAAGCCATGTTAAATGGAGATAAATAACACCAACATGAGTCCTTCACAACATAACAAATCAATGTTTGAATCCTTATAAGGAAAATCCCTTATACTTAGTGTCTGACAGTGACTGGAATATAATTGTCTTTAATAAGATTATACATGTGTCCAGGATAAATGGTGAAACACTTTAGCCAACTACGTACAATTGGTTAGCTTTAATATTCAATAGAGTTGTTAAATTTTTCTCTCATCGATTGCATTTCTTTTATAAGGGTATTTGTCTGGGTTAGATTCGAGCATTGTTGGGCTCAATTGAGAGTGTTTTCTATATTCACATGAACTCAAACTCGAGACATTGTATCTAACTAGCTAAAACCCCTACCACTTGGATCAACCTTTTTTGGCCTCATCAATTGCATTATACACAATACCAAATGATCTATTTGTTAAATATAGTAGAACAATAGCGAGATCACTTGGGTTGTTTTCCATTTTAAAACAGATTATGATGTGCTGATTATTAATTAGGACTCAAGCAATATTAATCTTCCCTTTGAAGATTCCAAATCATAAACTTAAACCAAGATAGAATCATAGATAGCATCATCAGCGTCATGGGGAGACTTGATCTCTCAATGATTGTTATAAATCAGAAAATCTATCTTTGCATATGTTGGATCACTGAATAAAGTAATATTTAAATTAAGTATTCGTTGGCTAATTAAGCCTCTAATCATTATATGATCACTTCTCTCAATAACTCACTTCAAAAGGCTTCAAAACGCGTATGTCTATATCAGATTTTCTGGTTGCGTGAGTTTTATATATATATATATATATTCACTGATGGATTATTATACGCGTTTTGAGACAATAGTTCAAATTGATAGTTCTGATTCATTGATGATTTATTATGTGAAACAATCATGAAATACGCAATACCACAAAAAACAAAAAGTAATTTAATTAACTAATTAAGGGTACATTATTCTTTTTCTTATTCTGCCTTTACATGCTTTCCTAAACTAGTCATTCCCTTTGGTCTTAAATATAAGATCATTCTAACTAATTCATCGAACTCAGAAAAATAGTTAAGATGGTTATTTATTTATATTTAATATGTGGAAAATTTGTTACACTTTTTTTTAAAAAAAAAAAATCACCCCTACTATTTAAAAAATAGAATTCAATGCATAGGAATAAAAATGCTCCCATACATAGGGCTATGATTCGAAAGAAATACTCCTAAGGTTCTAAATGTAGGTATAATCTAGTTTATAGTGCTGATTGCACTATAAACTTGCGCTACATTGCACTATAAATTATATTGTACATTTAGGACAAGAGGTAGTAATTAATAAGGTAGTAATTAATATATGAGATAAGAGGAAAATGGATCTTGTATATAAGATCAGACCAAAATTCTCAAATGACCTCATATTTTAATTATTTTTTGAGTAAATGATTTTACATTTAGAATCATAGGAGGTATTGGACATTTGTGAATTGCTGATGCTTGAAGAATACACACACATAGAGAGCCAAGTGTCTGATTTTGGGAATTGACTAATAAATCAGAAAAAGAAGAAAGAGCTTTATCGAAACCAACTTGTACTGATAAACTAATCAGATTAAATAATTAAAGAATGAACATTCTTCTTCTAGGATCTTCTCTGAATCAGCCTCCACTAATCACTCCCAAAGGTGAGAAACAAGAGGCTTTGTACCTAAAAGAAAAAGAGAAAAAGAAAAAGTTGAGGGTGGGAACAAATAAATCAAAACTTTTCCCTTCTCACTGCAAAGTGCAAAAGTATATCCCTTTTTTTAAAACTTACATTTATAGAAAGAAAAGTTCAACAACATGGATTGAACTTTGAACTTGAGTTGGGATCAATTATGTGATCATAAGATATATATGGGTAAGTTTAATATTAAATTTTGGATTAAAATGGGATGAAATTATAGGAGAGTATCAAGATTTTTTTTTTTTTGGTAAAGAGGACAATTAAGAAATTAAGAAATCATCAACATAAACTAATGGAAAATTAATGTTTTAGTCCATATAATTTTGAAAGTAAAAAAAAAAAATCCATATAATTTTGATTGAGTTACAATCCCTAACTTTTGAATTTGTACAAATCAATCTTTATTGAGTTGAATTTCAGTTCTTAAACTTTTACTCAGTGAGTTAGTGCATATAATCTTAGTCATTTAAAACTTTAGCATGAAGTATTTTAAATGGTTAAAATTTTAAAGATTGAGTTGCATCTAATTAAGGTTTAAGAATTGAATTGTAACTGATTCAAAACTAAAAGAAAATGAATTGCATCAAATAAGAAGTTTAAGATCTAAATTCCAATTGAATCAAAACTATAGGTATCAAGAGATTAATTTCCCCAAAACTAATTCATAAATACATAAACATATCGATTACTTCATACTCCATTAGTTTAATATACTAAAAAATGTGTCTAGCACTAATACAAAAATGGGTTTTAATAACGCACATACAGAAGCGTTTCTAATGAAAACGCTATTATAAGCAATTAACTTAACTGATAAATCCGCCAATAATATCAAGTACCAATATAAAATGTGCCTCGAATAAACAGAAGAGTATAAAGCAGTGCGAAAGCTAGCAAGGTGGAGCTTGAAAGAATAAGATGATAATAATTATTATGAGTTGTTTGAAACAGACTCAAATGGGTTGGATCCACCATTAATGCCTTTTCGATAGTAATATGAAATAATAATAGAGTCAGATCCCACACCCTCAAAGTTTGTAAAAGGTGAAGCTGGCTGATTTTTTTTCTTTATCCCTATAGAAAAAGGTCTTGTACTATAATTATCAAATATTTTTTTGTACATTATTATATGATTGTGAGGAAGGTAGATCATCTAGGAATCACAAAATGGCTTGGTTAGGTCTTTAATTAGTTGGACCACTTGCTTTTCTCCCCCCTGGTACTCATTCAAAAGAAAAATTGAAGAAAAAAAGGGCATAGTTTTTTTTAATCCTTTTAATTCCACTAAATTATCAATTTGCTCTTTTGAATTTAAAATTTTTTAATTGAGCCCTTGTGATTTAAATAAATTTTAATTAATTATTCATTGTTATATTTTCACTATCATTAATCAAATATGTGGGGCAATTAGAAATGAAACATTTTTTAATTGTAAGGATGATTAGAAATTTTATAATTTTTGAGGCAAAATTAAAATTTGAACAAATTATAGAAACTAATAAAGCTTAATTTTTGTATTGTAAAATTAATATGAAGCAGATTTGAAGTCATCATTGGCATGAAGGTGCTTTAGGCCTTTACAATAGTTTATATTGTCTGCAGAGTCTGGACCACGAGTTACAAATTTGAAACTTTTATTATTTTAATTTTTCATGTGTACTTTTTATAAAGCTTTAAAAAATAAAATATTAGGGAACAAGAAAAAGGGTCTTTGGAGGAAAGATCTGGGGAAGTAGATGTGAAATAACATAATACCTTTTTGTATTTATGTCATAATAACACAATGTTATATTATTTGACGCTTTAAAAATTACCCAGGGAAACCTTTCGTTCTTTCGTCAATGATTCTCTTTTATGCCTTCTTGTGTTAATTGCGCGATTTTATGAAGATTTTTTATTGATTTAGTTTTTTTTTTTTTTGTACCTTACGTGATCTCCTTTTAAGTTTTATTCGTTTTATCATTCCTGGAAAATTTACGTAGTCTTATAATTGTAAACAAATGTTTAAATGAATTTAATAAATGATTCTTCTGGGCATATATGTCTGTGTACGTATGTGCATGTATGTTAATCGTAAATGAGTTCTATCATACTTGGACAAATTATGAAAATATTAAACTTAGATGAATGACTGAAAATGATAATTAATTATTTTTAATTTCCCTTTATCAAGAGATGATAATTAAGAAGAAAATTCAAAAGGCATTGATGTTCATCAATACGAATGTTGAGCAGCATGCGACGTGACCAATAAGTGGTGTTACAAATTTACACTACTAGGA
The DNA here is from genome assembly GCA_037074495.1 of Acacia confusa. Taxonomy (NCBI): domain Eukaryota; kingdom Viridiplantae; phylum Streptophyta; class Magnoliopsida; order Fabales; family Fabaceae; genus Acacia; species Acacia confusa. The sequence goes on from CM073504.1 coordinate 29,753,317, forward strand.
AATTCATTTTTTGTGGTGGAATTTTTCCATCGCAAAATAAGCATTTTCCGTTGTAAAATCTATTTGTGGTGAAAAAGTGTCCATCGCAAAGCACTTTTACGATGGAAAAAATACATTTTCCCTTGCAAAATTCAAAATTTGCGAAAGAAAAATTTTCCCTCACAAATTCTAATATTTTGTGAGGAATAATGTTTCCCTCACAAATTCTAAGATTTGCGAGGGACATGCTGTCTTTAGTTCCCTTGCAAATTCTAGGATTTGCGAGGGAAATTTTTTTCCCTTGTAAATTTCAATTTATTTTAAAAAAATCCAAATAAAAAAAATAAATTCATAAAAAAATATGAAAAATTAGAAAATAAAAAGAATTGTATATCATAAAAATAAATTGTACAATCATACAAGTTTACATAGCAAAAACAAATTATTACAAATTATAATGTTCCAAAATAAACTTAAAAAAAAACTTTAAACAACAGCAGTTTGGTCATTATCACCATCAGGAGGCAGCCCCGTACCCTTGTTCTTTAATAAAGACTGGAGAAGTGCTCACATCTCAATAATCATATTTCCTTGCTCCCTCATCATCTGTTCTTGCTCCATCACCTTCTGTTCTAATGCCTTTACCCTCTTATTTTCTGCAAAACCAATATTACGAAGTCAATTTATTTGTCCTACTTCATTTAAATGAACGAGGAAATAATGATTTGCAATTGATAGCAAACGTATTAAGTCTACTTGCAGGACCACCTCCAACACTACTGAATGAGCACTTCAAAGATTACTTCAGTTTACTGGCAGAAGCACCCATTCCGAAGACTCTCCCCTTCTTGTCAAATCCGCCTACAACCTGAATGAAGAGACTCTCATTATTGGAATAAGAGGACGATGGGTCGCTCTGAATCTGTGAGTCTCTCTCCTGCGTCAGCTACTGATAGTTCTCCTACAAGCATAAACATACAACACAAATAAGGCATGTAAAATGAAATAAATTTGTTACTGTTTGACGTAAATAATAAATCTAATTAATATCTCATTGCGAATTGCTAGGACTTGGTGTTAATCCAGCACTTGCCACGACCCTCAATCTCCTGGGAATAGGTCTGCTCAAAGGTGGTCCAAGGAATCAATTTTGCAGGAACTTCTCCAGACGCTGCCTGCAAACACAAATGATAACCGTTCATTAATTATTTCAAAGTACAAAATATTGAAAACTGAAAAAAATAACGTATACTTACAATCTTTTGTTGATGCTCACTAAATGGAATGGAGCCGCCAGCATATGACGGTCCATCCATTTGGGACCTATTTAATTTATTTTGTCCACTTTGCCTCAAATAAGTAAATCCAGGATTCCAGCTAAGAATTGAAGAAATAGAGAAATATATGCAACTGTCATATTCTAAATATAAAGCTGAACATTGAAGAACAAAGAGAAGAAAATGCAACGTTTAGTTCCTCTGATTAAACTATAAATACCCAAGAAGACTCATAGCAACGACACACACAATTACAACTGATTACGTTTTTAATTTGACACTTTATTGTGCATACTACAGTATTTGAACTTCAGTGTTTATTCATATTTTCTCTTTTTGAGAGTTTGTTTTTGAAAATCATTCGATTACTTATTTGAAAGAACTCAAGGTTGTGGAACCTGTGAGTTGGGTTATTTAATTACAAGGTGTAAGGGGGAGCAAGTCCTTGGTGATTAGGATTGCTTGAGAGTTATATTGTTGTAATTAAAGAATATTGAGATAGTTGAAAAACCTAGAAGGTATCTGGGGACTGGACGTAGGTCATGGTTAGGACCGAAACAATATAAATCTTATTGTGTCTAGCTTTTCTTCCCTTACTTTGTTATACTCTATTTTCGATCTAAAAACTTGAGTGTTTTGAAAAGAATTGTTAAAATCCCCAATTCACCTCCCTCTTGGTGATTTCTTCCATTTACACAAACTTCATTGGTACAGTTCCCACCTCAGGATTAGCAATAACCTCTAAAATAGATGATACTTGTGGCTGCTCCTTATTGCCTAGAGATGAACTTCTAGATTTTACTGGGCGCGAGTAAGGCTTGTATACCGGTATCAAACACACACTCTTCCTAGCATTACGCTTCACCCTATAATCGTTTAGTGATGAGAGAGGAACTACATTATGCTCCTTTGACCGCTCCTACTTAGAGATAGGTTGGTTTACCAGTTCAGGCAATTCCTTACCTTCCATCTCCTATCATCATATAACCAAGATAATTAGTACATTATTTGATGTTGCCCAAAATCACTGCTCTTTTACCAAAAATGTTATACCTCTTATAATTATGATATTTATCAAAGTAAAACAGTGAGTTAGAGTGAGCAACATAAGAATATTGTAGCATACTAATAATATAAAACATTCTTGGTTATGAATAAGGATAAACTACAAAATTCATAATATGAAGATCCATTACATTAATGTCTATATACTACATTAATTTCAAAATAAATGTAATTAACTAAGCCTGTAAGTTAGCACCAGTCAATATTCCATGCTAACTGTTTTTCCTTTGGAATTTTGTCCTCCACTTTGACCATGTCCAAATCTTAAGTTCTTAGGAATGGCTGGGATTCAATTTGAGTACTAAAGCAACATGTTAATCTCATAAACCAAGCATTAATAGTATATGACAAAAAATCATAACAAACATCCACAATAGTAAATAGCATTTAGAAAACATAAAATATGCAACCAAACCAACATACACATATCACATAACTATAGTGCTAGGTTTAACTAAATGGCATGCACCGAGGGTCCTCCTGTACGTTGGAGTTCTCAATCGGAACACCTACTAGAAATATTAGGTTGGGTGTTATTGAGAGTCCTATCTGGAATTCACCAGTGTTCTCAATCGAAAGTATCCCAAGTCTCTTGATTGCAACTAAGGTATTCGACTAGATGCTACTGAGAGTCCTATATGGAATCCACCATTTTTCTTAATCCGAGGTATCCTAAATCAGCTGAATTCAACTAGGTTAGTCACTTAAGGATTGCTATCCAATTGGTCCTACCCTAGTTATAACCCCTGGGATGTTTACATATATGATTCAAACAAACATACACAGCCATACAAAATATGTGAAATTAGAGTTACCACCTTATTGTTTAATCCCAGTCAATATCAAGAACTTTACTTGTTCCAACAATATAATTACGTGTCCCTATAAGAATATATTATGGACAATGGTCAATACTTATTCTAATTCTTGACATTTTAAATTTCATCTAGTACAATGCTACAAAGATAGAGCCATTAGACCTAACTATGATCATCAAGTTCTTTAGCTTACTTTTTTTCTCGCACATTTGGACAATTTTTTCTAGATTCTATGCTATAACTTTGAAAAATCATAACCTTAGCACAAATGTCCAAATGAGGTACTTCCAAAATCTATGAACTCTTTATTAAGTCTAGTTTCATGGAAAAATAGTTCCAATAGCTAGCTACATGCATATTTATCTAGTTGTCCTCAAACAGAAGCTATTATCCAATTTGCATTTCAAAATCATTAATCATTTTCAAAAATTCATAACACTGTGCACAAGTCCAAATTTGACCAATTACCTATCAAATTAAAGCTCATTATATTTACAAATTGTGTCATTAATTGCTTTTAGTTGGATTTCAATTTTGAAAATTCATATCTCTTTGTACAAATGTTCAATTGCAATGATTCCAAAAGTTATATGACCAATAAGAAGTCTATTTTCAAGGAAAAAAATTCTCCCACAATAAATCACATACCAACTATTCCAGAATCAACATGTTGTACACGCTGCCCAGAATTATGTTCCAAATTTCAGGGCTAACTTTAAAAATCCATAACTCAGTGTGTACTTGTCCAAATAACCCATATGATATATCAATGTAAACCTTATCATGTCTAATTTTATTCTGGCAAGTTTCATAGCCATTAGATATCATTTGCTTAGTGAAAGACTATTACAAGATGATTGCCTCCCCAAAAGCCTTAATTTGTCAGTATCAAGGGATTAGTCTTCCATTAGGCGCCACTTTAGTTAGGGAAGGGAATGCCTGATGAATTTCCCTTACTTTTGATTTTGGTGTTCTAAAAAGTCAATTATATGTTCTAATCAAAAATCGAAAGATTTCTCGAACTAAAACACTAGGTGGCGTGTTCTGGTACTGCCAACAAAAAAAATAGCTTTGTACTTTTTAATCATGAAGAACACGTGTCATGTTTCTACTAGAACAACACAAAAGTTAGATTGTGTGTATGGGCCCCACATGGCGCTACATACCAGTGTCTTCTCCCAAAAATGTAGGGTACCCGTGACTACCTTGGAAATACCACGTACACACCTATTCTGACACATTTTTGCTTGATCAATCATCATGTGCCTTATAACATAGCTGGGTGGCATTTTTCTACCAACTTAATGGCACCTTATATGTGTACTAGGCCTTTATGCACTGACACTTTAATCCTACAATGCGTACTAGGTCTCTTGCCCAATATGGCTGAATCACATAGTTACCAAGAGTCATTCTATCTCTTGAAATTCTTGGGACTCTTCTCAAACTAGGCTTAGTCAGCTTCTTAATATAAGCTTATCCTCAAGTCTCTAGGCTTAAAATTCAGGATATTACATCACCATCTTTACAAATTATAATGAAGATACACAAATTTATACATAACTCTTCTAAATTTCATGTTAAGTATAGATCTATTCAAGCTTTGAGATTTTACAATCACTATTATAGAATTGTTGATATATGACAATTATTATAAACCATAAAAGTTTCGAACCATCATGGTGTGAAGAGAGGATCGATGGAATGGAGGTTGAATGGCGACGGTGGTAGTGTGAGTTGACGGAGGGAGTGAGCTTGCAAATTTGAAAGTGGTCAAGAAGACAGACTGAGGGTGGCAAGAGAAAACCGACGGCATTGAGGAAGGAAATAGTCAACAGTGGTAGCATTATCCCTCTCCTTTCCTCCCTTCGAAAATCTCCACCTTAGCCCTCAAATTCAATGTCTTATGTTGAAGATGACGATGGTGATAATGTTGGATGAGTAGGAAGGAGACGATGATGGAGGTGACTAGGTGGCGAGTGAAGGGTGAAAACCGGTGGCCTTAATGGAGTGGAAAGGATGGAGGTAGAGGAAAGAGGAGGTTGATGGTATGGATTAGAGAAGTTGGTGGTGACAAATCTGAGTGATGAAGGTGAAGATGAATGTATCAGATAATTGGGACTAGCTAGCATCCGCTACCATCCTCTTCTTCAAAACTACATTATTCTGGTGCAAAACAGTGAATCAAATGCTTTTTTCTTTTTCTTTTTTTACTATCTCAGGTATTGACGGGTACTAAAAAGATACTTCAAAATATTGATCAATACTAAAAAAGTACTTTATGGTCTTGAAAAACTATATTAGGATACCTTGAAAAATATTTTATGGTACTAACTAGTATTAAAAATATTCTTTAGGATACTTTTTTCAAAATCATGAAGTATTTATTTCAGTATTGGTCATTATCTTAAAGTATCTTTTTAAGAATCTATCAGTACCCTGAAATATTTAAAAAAAAAAAAACAAAAAGCATTCACTTCACTATTTTGCACCAAAACAAAGCAATTTTGAAGAAGAGGATGGGCAGAGAACGCTAACCAATCCCATAATAATTGGCTCCTCTATTTCATGGATTCAAGGAGTATATGGAGAAGAGGAGTCAAAAATCTGATTCTTTCCTGAATCAAAACGCTGCAGTTTCATAGGTCCTTAATTGTCATTATGAAAATTCATGTACCAAATTGTTATTTCCATATTTAATTCAATTTCTTCAACCACCTACCATTAAAACTAATCAAGCCAACATCAAATCTTCCTAAGAAATTGCATCGTTAATTATGATAATTTTACCATTTTTTACACTTTTTCATGTAATCACTCATTAATCAAAATTAATCATAAATAATGTATTTTTAATGCAATTAACATGATTAAATCCCAAAATTAATCATAAAATAATACATCAAAATATGGTTTAATCAGTAATAATGTTATGCCTCATGCGTACACCCAACATATGCATGTGTATGTGTAGAGACCACATACTAAAAAGTAATAAAGGTAATTACAAATGGGAAAGTTTTTTTTTTTTTTATAATAGTACTATGGAGTAATAAAATACATATTAAAATCATATATCATATAAATTAAAAGGCATTTATCCAGAAACTAAATTTACTTATTAAGGTCTACCTCAATCAAACCAGCTTCTTCCACACATTTTATTTATTTATCTAGATACTTATTTAATTAATGTTAAATTTTATATTGAAAGTGTGAAAAACTATATATATTTTTCATAATTTTAGAGACGTACAATTACTTAAAAACATAGAATTTTTCAATCATGATTTGCAATTATTATTGGATTTAAAAAAGTAGAAAAAGAATTTTAATAAAAACGTGGTCAAATGTGCATGCATTATCAAATGGCATCTTTAAGGCACGCACTCATCATTTTCAAAAAGATGCATGCGTCCATTAATTTTGAAATCCCTAATATTTTAACTTCTCATCCCCATGAATTTAGAATATCAATTCATGACTCAAAGTAATAATAATACTTGAGAGAGAAAAAACACTCACGTCGCCATTCTATCATAGCAAAACTTGTATATTATTCTTTACTGACAAAATTTTAGATGAATGAATCACACCCACACAAATATTCATGAATGTCAAAGTAGGTTCCATGACTTATAAAACATTTTTAAAAAAAATACTTATAAAACATCCATCAACGAAACCTTTCAATCTACAACAAAATATGAACTGATCAGGTATAACGTATAAGCACTGGTAAAATATAAGTTGAGCCCTCTTTGAATCGATTAACCAAATATTTACATATTTTTTTAACACACATTAAATCAACATCAAATTATGTAAATTTTGCTATTCCTTTTTGTAATAATACGTGTCATGTGTATTTGGATAATTAAAGTTGAAGCTTCAAACTTTTCACTATACGTGTGTCTCTTTCATAATAACTCTTACCTTCTTTACCACACTCAAAAAATTAAATGTTTTAATTTATAGATACACTCACTTCTTCATCAACCCTTTGCATGTTGTGTAAAGTGTAATGAAGTGTGTTGACCAGAAACAAAAAAGGAAGAAAAAAAGAAGTGTAAAAAGCATTCAGTGTGCTAGCTGTTGATAATGTATTGTTATATGCTGTACCCTTTTTATATGCAAAAATGATCATACAAAGCTTTGTTCACACAGCAAGCAGTAGTGACAAGTAACATCAAGTGTATATATAATAATACTCAATGATAAACATGAGTGCATTTGTTTGTTATAGAGAATTAGAGACAATACATGCCAAACATCTCCCTACAATATACCTTTCTCATTTGCTTTATTTCTCACGAAAGAAGAGCTGATTTCTCTATATAGTTATCCCACATTTAATATCATCAAATTAAATTTGAGTATTGTCGGTTTAATTGGATACCTAAGTTTTTAAACTTTCATAAGAATGGAATTTTCTAGCTTCTTTAAGAGGAATTGAATTCCTTCCACACAAATTGATATTATCGTTGTCTAATTATAACAATATATTTAAATAATTTAAATTTATTTTTATACCGTTTATATTTTATATTTTTATATACCTTGTTAGATGTTCTCCTATTAAATAAATTCTTTTTTTCATATTTTTTCAAGAAAACACATTGAGACATACCTCACTTGATTTGACGATATTGAAATCGATCCAAATTTATCAGTAAAATTATACACATATTAGAATAACAAATTTCACTAGTTTTTAAAATACACACACTAGTTATCTAATTCTTATATTAAATACTAGAAAAATTATAATTCCTCTTTTTTTTTTTTTTTATAAGAGCTCAAAATTTGAATTGCCTTAATTCATTTTATAAAAACCGGACAGAGTTGTCTAAACATTTTACGAGTGACTTTATTTCTCTTTCTTACTTGTCTTTCATAAATAAAAGCATACTTGAAAAATAAAAATTATTTCAGAAATACTTATTATTTTTAACTAATTATAACAACTTTCTTAAGCCGTGTAATTAGGTTATTGAGGGAGTAATTAATAACACGGGTGAAGTTGAAACCTGCACTTGTAATTGCAAGTAGAAACAATAATATAAGGAGAATAGTATTGTTTAGACAATAAATAACAGAAGAAATGTTTTAAGCAACAAAATATTTAATTTACATGGCCTTGCATTTTCGAGACAACATTTTCAGGAGTTTGTTTTCATGTTGTTCTGTGGGGTGACATGTCATGATTAATTATTGATCTCCCAACAGTCTTGAATATAAATTTAACCACAAATTATTTGTTGTTGTTTTCTGAGGATCAAGCCGATGTATGTTTAGGTCTCACTTATTTCCCGAAACATTTCTTTACATTTCACCATTGACGTGACATTATCTCAAGCGCTATGTTTGTGTTTGCGCTCGCCAAATAGCTAAAAGATAGTAGTGCGTATATTCTTCAGAGCCATTTATATGAATAAATAGATTTAACATACAATTTATTTTTTTTTTAAGAAAAATCCATTTCACTCATAACTATCAGTAATGTGATTCATTCATCATTTGTCATATAATAAATAAAAAAAGAATTTAATATGTTTATTATTAAACTCGGGAGTTAACAATCTATGTTTAGTATTTTTACATTTTTACTTATAAAATCATGTCAACTTACTCTTAAACTTATGATAGTTTCAAGCTTGATAAACTCTTGAGTTTCTATACTGAGTCTATTTATTTAATGTTTTTAACCTACAAAATCATGTCAGCTAATAACTCAGAAACTCATATTAACTATTTTGTATTTGATCATGCATATTCAATGACTTCATATATGAATTTGGTTAAAAAAAAAAGGGGTCTTGAGTATGATAAATTAAGAATATTTATATATTTAATTTTTATATTTGAGTTTAAAATATATTTAAACCAAATTTTTATAATTTTTATAATTAATTATTTTATTTTAATAGTTACTTAATTTAAAAATTAAACTTTCATAAGTTCATAATTCGAGTTTACATTCTTATCATGAGTTTGCTTAAATTTTTGAATTTGACAATATTAGAAGTTTTATTAACCCAAAATAACTTCAAATAAGACAAAGATAAAAGTAGAGATAATATAAAAAGTGGGATCCTATTATGGAAGTGTATTTTTTATTTAAATTTTAGGACAAATTAATTATTTAGTCTTTATCGTTTTAACTTGATTGTACTAAGTTTCTAAACTTTAATTCGAAGTAACTCATTTTCTAGAGTTTTGACTTTGTGAAAATCTAGTCCTCGATCGATCTTTGACTTGTTGCAACTCTATTCCTATAATTTTATTTATTTTATTTTATAAATGTAGGAACAAAACATTTTAAAAGGTTGAAATTATAGAAACTAAACGTGTCTGGTCAAAATTCATGAACTAATAAGTTTTAATTGAGTTAAAACTATATAAATTGAGTTGTATTAAGTTAAAGTTCATGGATTGAATTATAATTAAATCAATATTATATGAGATAAATGATTAATTTCCCCAAACTTCTGATATTATTTTCAATCACCAAATCCTTACCTGTTGTTGCATTCTGCCATCCTTTAGGCAAAAAATTTGTTAACGGAATTCAGTTTAACGGACTAAAAAAGCATTTTATAAAATTAAGAGATCAAAATAAAATTTTACGTGTGAAATTAAATAAATAAAGGCGTACTTTTATCCTATATGATGTAACAGGATTTATAGAGAAAACTACATGAGTTTTTCTCATATTCTATTTGGTGGTAGAATTCGCACAAAATTTCCCTTGAATGATTAAATAGCATCAATCTCTTCATTATTATAAAAAAATTATATAAAATTTCCCTTTACTTTTTTTTTTTACAAAAAAAATGAAATACAAAGTTATTAAAAAGGGATAGAGACATCACTCTCAGATTTTACCAAAATTACTAGATCGTTTTGATATTCGGACATATTTTGAAAACTTTAACAAACACCGCATACAAGTCCAGAACCCTTGTTTTAAAATTTATTTACTTAGAAAATAATTTACTTATGTGTGTGTGTGTGTGTAAAATTTATGTTAAAACAATCTATGAGCATAATTATGAAAATTTTCAAATATACTGTAAGTAATAAATTATAATTGATTTTTTTTACATATTTAATGAAGAAACTAAGAAAGTACTCAATAGTTAGTTTGTTTTTGCTAACAGGTACTCTACAATTAGTTACATCTCAAGAAGCAATCGACAAATCAGTTATCTCAAAGAAATAGATTTAGAGGTGGTGGTGGTGCTATTATTTGGGAATATCATTTTTGTCTTTAAGGCAGAAAATTTTTTTTTGCCTTGAGTCAAAACGACACCGTTTTGACTCTTTTTTAAATGAAGAGATGAAAAAAAAAAAAAGAAGGGAGAAAAAAAGAGCATCTCATCATCATCTCTTCATTTAAAAAAGAGTCGGCTTAAGGCAGAAATGATATTCTCATTATTTAATGTTTGTTTATCAGACATATTATTTAATGTTTTCGGTGGTGCCTTTTAAAAAAATATAACAAGCCAGCCGAAACCACGATTTAAAAGAATCTAATTATCAATACCATACATAGTACTAATAAATTTTGGAGTCTCACAACTTTTATATTAGATTGGACATTAATGCATTTTCCATCAACTCCTCTGCATGTCACTCCAATTTTGAAATTCCATATATTTTTTAATGTCAATAATACAACATGTATATAATTATACAATTAATTGCGAATGCTGAGCATAATTTCTTTTTCTTTTTGTAATACTACTTTAATTTCTTTTTTATGTAAACAAAAGAATGGAGGGAAAATAAGATGTTGTTGTTGTTATAAGATGCGAACTCCACATGTAATTATATATAAAGTTGGATGATATTTTACATTCATATATCCATACTGATATAAATATAATATAAATTTTTTATTCATATAGAGTTTACATATCATAATTATACTGATTAATAATCTTTTTTTTTTTCAGTTCACTATCTCCCAAAACGTACACCATATATTATTTTTGTGAATATAAAAAATTTAGATCGCAAAGTCTCATTCTTTTATGATCTTATATGCGTCTAGTCTTGAATATGACCCAATGTAAGTTAATATTGCTTGTGTAGTACACCACCTGAAATTATTTGATTTTTTTGGATGTCATATTTTTTCTTTTTAACAAATACGCTAAAAACTCAATCGAGTTGCTCCTTCCGATTCATTATATTCATCCTTTAAAATTATTGTGCACAAATTAAGTAATTCAATAAATTTGTAGAAAATATTATCATTCCTATGTAAAAAATAAGTCACTTACCACTTCGTCGAAACTAAAAATTAAAAGAGTAGTTAACTCATTAATTCTTTCTTAGGACTAAGGAATAGTAGTTACCCATTAAATCTATCTTAAATTGAAAAACAAATATAATTTTACTCTTGTTAGATGAGGTTTCATATATGATTCATATTTAAGTGTTAATTATAGAGAAAAATTAGTAAATAAACATTAATTACCCTCCCAATAACTTATATTATCAGCGATTTATATTATAAATCAAAGAGTTATTTTAAAGGTGACTTACTGACTTGTACTTTTCCATGAAGGGAGTATATTTTATCAAATTATCTCCTCGTCTTTTGCTAATAGTACTCTAATACCTCCTAAAGCATAGTTCTACTCCAAGGGTAATGAAACAAGAACAATGATGTAAATGTTACTTTAAAATACAGAAAAGGCACATAATATGGGAAAAGAAAAGTATCCATAAAAGGACAAACAAAATGAATTGAATGACGTGGCTAATAAGGAATGCTTATTATGACACTTATAAATTAAAATCACTAATGAGATCCTTATATAGATAAAGCAGTTAAATTTTAACGCATATTCCTCTTGTCCTATTTATAGGGTGCAAAGAGAATGATATTTTTATCTTTTTTATAAGTCACATTATTAAATATTTTATATAAATGTAAAATATCACCCTTTATTTATTATTATATAAATTTTGTTTTCATAGGCAAGGTTGTCAAATTCGCGAGTTTAAATATATTTATGACAGTGACGTAAACTTATATCGTAAACTTAAATCATAAACTCATAAGAATTTATATTTATTATTAAACATGTATTACTAGTGTATAATAAATTAATAAAAATATAAAAATAACAACAATTTGATTTTAAAATATTTTAAAATCCAAATAATTGAAATTGAATATGTCAACATTCATCATTTATCATATTTAATAAAGAAATTTCTATAAAATTTATATATAAAGTCGCTGAGCATTATCAAATTAAAAAAGTTAAAAAGTTAACATGATTTTGTTAGTTATATATAAACATAAAAACAGTAAATTCAGTGTATAAACTCATGATTTTAACCGAGTTTACTAGTAACTCAATTTGTTTTTGTCAATTAAAAATATAAAAACAGTAAACTCGAAGAGTTAACTCGCAAGTTTGGTAATAATGCTCATGGACCCGGGTATGATTTATATTAAATAAGGTAAAAGTATAAATTTGTTAAATTTTAAGGCATAGTGATTAAATGAGATTTAGTAAGGTTTTTCTAGATTTTAATGAAATATGTTGGAAGCCTTATAAATAAAATAAGAGGAGTACGTTCTTATATTTAACAGGGTTGAGCTTAGTTTCCCTCAGTTGCAGTTCTCTTTATTATGTCTTCACTAGTTCACTGTACGTAATTATAGTATATTCAGATGAAATATAATTTTAACACTAGAAATAACATATATATGTTTTAATAAACCATTTAATTCGAGATTCCATTGGTATAATGAACCATTCACTTAGTAGAAAGAAGTCCTATATAAGATACATTATATTCATTTGGTCTATTTTATATGCCACTTTCAACATATTTTGCAGAATTCAAGAAAACCCTTAAATTTTATTAGATATGGTTTAAATTTTAACAACTTTTTAATTTTATCCATATTTTCTATACACTACACAAGATCAAAGTCAATAAAATAATAAATATTGAAGGTTAAAATTATGCCCTATATTTATATGAAAATTTAATCATGTGACTTATAAATACGACTTAATTTTTTTTGGGGAAAATTCCGTTTAAGTCCCAAGAGACTAAAAAAATCTCCAAAAAGTCTTAAGGGAAATTTAGATCTCAGAAAAGTCCCATAGAGTTATTAATCTGACTGATGAAGTTGTTAATCCGACGGATAGAGTTATTTATGGGATTTTTCTGACATATGAATTTTCTTTTAAACTTTTTTTAGATTTTCTTGATCTTTTGCGATTTGAACGGAATTTTCCCTTCTTTTTTTTTGTGCCTTATAAATATATAAGAGGAGTGATCACGAATTTACCAAATAAACTATGTTATTGTTTTGGGACCTTGCTATGATCTGATTCCTCCTACCATCCGTTGCTCTCCTTTTCGCTAAAACGGCGCCGTTTTGGCTCAAAGAAGGGTAGCTGTGCGGCTATGCCTCTTTACCAAATAAACTATTGTATTGTTTTGGGATTTGGCTGGTACAAGATATTTTAAGATCATGAAATATTTTTTTAATATCTGAATTATTTTTTCTAGTATCAGTTAGCACCTTAAAACATTTATTTATTTTCTTTAAAAAAAAAAAAAAGAGGAAACACCCGCACAATCACCATCCTTTGCGCTAACTTTTAACGTAAAGAATGGCAGTGGTTGGTATGAGGAATCTGACCAAAGCTAGGCCCATTGTTTTGCAGAGTCCATGCACATGTGATTCATGGTTAATGACCATAAAAACGTATAACGATGTAGAGAGAGATGCATTAAAGCATATACCTAAAGAGTACAGAGACGCAGTAGAAGTAAGTAACGGTACTACTCAAAGTGGTGGAGGGAATTGAAGCCATTTAATGAGAATCACGGGAAAATTTAAACTTGGAATCACCAACCTCTGCTATATATGTGACTATTTGAATTTTAAAGTTTGTCATACTAGTCACTTAAATATTTATACCACCAACACAAACAAAATTTGGTGGGGCCCCTCTTTTATTTATTCCCCTCTAACAACTTCGTGTGAGTTTGCTATTTCTCATTCAAAACTCACTCTTCTCCTCGTGCCAAATGTCAACCTCAATCCTAATGAGATTAGTTATATTACTTTCTCAATTCCTAAATAATTTTCTATAAAATTTTCCTGATTCACTTGATAGGTTGTTGAGGATTTTTTTTTTAATTTTTAATTTTGAATATTATGCCCATTACAATTTACCAAGTTTAATGTGATGTTTTATATACTCTGAAAATGTTCATTTTCAAACAAAATTAATGAATCAACTACCTTTTTATTTATTTTGATTGAGATAGTTAAATGTGACATACTTTCTTTTGTCTTTATTTTAAAGCACCAATCACTGTTTCTCGCGGACTAGGAGAGGGAAATTAAGTCATTAAACTGGTCCAAAATTGATAAATATTTCTAACTTCAACCCTACTTTAATGATGTGAATTTAAAAAGTTAGTTGAAAATGAGGGTATAATTGAAAAATAGTAATAAATGAGTTGGTTAAATGTAGTTGGTGCTTTATAATAAGGACAGAAAATTTATGATAGTTGGTGCATTATAATAAGAATCAGAGGGAGTATAATGTCAATTAGAGAAAATATAAGATTTTATCAAAGGTGTGGATTTGATTGTTAAAATAATACTTTATAATTTTTATTCATCTCATTAATTATTGTTTTCTTAAATTATCCCCATATGTAATGCCTTTTCTTTTCCCCAAATTTAAATGAATGAAGTCAATAGTCAGTTGAAAAAAAAAAGTCAATAGTCTAATAAATAATAAGGGGTATTTTAGAAAAAATATTATAAATTGTTGACACGTTAAATACAAAAATTAACATAATTTCCATTTTAATAATTGTGAATTGGCTGATTAGGATGTGATAAGAGAAACTACTATAATTCACTAATTAATTTAAATTTGGTTGAACACAAATATATAGAGTAATACTTCTTACACGTGTGACTCCCAAATACTAGTTCTTTTTTTTTTCAAGCTTTTCTCGATCCAAGAAATATAAGTCCCATTTAGTAATATCTATGGTATTAGTTTTTTGGGTTAAGTGGTATTTTTGTTCTGGAATTTTTCCTTTAAGGGGCAATTTTGCCCCTAAATGGTAAAAAATGAAGCAATTTTTCTCCAATCCTTAATCTCAATTAATTTTAACTATTATTAGTTAACAAAATATGCTGAGCTAATAATCTACATATGATTAATGTCAATTTTTTAAGGTACAAATTAACCCCAAAAGTCTTAAATCTAACTTCAAAAAAGATAAACTAGATTACACATGAACTTCGCCACAAATTTACACTTTAACAAAAATTACGTAGATGACGAATGGATTATTAGCTCGGCATATTTAGTCAATTAAATTAACGGTTAACATTAACTAGGTTAAGGAAATGACAAAATTACTCACTTTTTTAATACTTCTGAGGCAGAAATATTCCCTAAAAAATTTCCAAGGCAAAATTGTCTCTTAATCCCAAGTTTTTTCCCTTAACTTCATGTTATTTTTCTTGATAAAAATTTACACTTGTTTCTAATCTTTTTCTTTAAAAATTAATGTTATTTTTTAATTTAGTTTGGCTAGTTTTAGAAAGTACTATAATTTTTAGGAAAATGATAGAAAAATAATTTTGAAATTGCAAAATCTTAAGTCAAGTGTTTTCCATAAAATAAGTTATGAATTTCTTATCAAGTCTTTTCATTACTTTATCAATTTTTAATATAAATATGAGATTTTACAATTTTAAAATTATTTTTTATAATTTTCCCATAATTGTTTTCACAAATTTAATGAATAAACTTTCGTTTAGCTTCCTCCGTCCGTTTGTAGGCGGGTACGTAATTTAAAGGCTAATATTTTGAATTTGAATTAGAGTAGCATCAATCCTTATTACAGATTTAAATGAAAAACACATTGAAGGATAGAATTAAGGACAAATTTTAAAAATTAATATTTGAATTTTAAAATCTTAAATTGGTGATTTTTTAACAAAATAAGTTGTTAATTGTTTTACCGTTATTGTTTTTTTTTTTTGGTAAATAGAAAGTTTTGGAAGGGTTTGACACCAGTTCCCTATCAAGACCAGGGTACAGCCCCGGGCTCTATGAGCACTTACTGGAGACTTATGAAATCGCCTACCAAATGAGTCCTAGCGACGACAAAGGGGATTGAACTCACGACCCAAAAGCCTAGTTCTTGATCTCTTACCATTTGTGCCAACTCTCATTGGCTACCGTTATTGTTAATCTTACTATTATTGTTCCTATTGTTGTTAACAGGATTTTAAAGTTAAGATGATATTTTTCTATCATTTTTCATAAAATTAAATCTTTTATAATTATAGAGTTGTGTAAATAACATATCTTCATTTGGAAAAAAAGATATATTAAAACAGAATAATTAATATAAAAATAAAAAAAAATAAAAACATCACAAATATTCTTATTATTGTTTGTTACTTTCTCAATTTGTATATATAAATCAATGAAAATTATAAAAAGTTCCAACCTCAAATATGGAGTATTGGCGTCTTAAAGGTTTTTTCAGCTAGATTTTCACATAATAATTTGTTTTTCTTCTTTGACATGCATGAGTTCTGAAACTCTGAATGCGTGTGACTGAAAAAACTTATCTATAAAAATATTTAAATAGATGAAGCATTTTGATTTTTTTTCAAAACGCAAACCTCCAATTGGGGAATTTTCATGTGCTTGTGTGATCGTGTGAGTGCTATTTTATCATTATATCCATTGGAAACTGCAAAAATGTAGTACTTCCTATTTTGTCAGTTATCATGTTCATTTTATAAATCCCTTTACTCTACCCCTCGTGGATCAAATGTTTCCAATTACACTTTTGCCCCCATTCAATTTCTTGTTGTAAAATTAATTTGCGTATATTTTATTTTGGGATAGGATATTCTTACTAGCATTTTTTGTTACTACCATTTTTTCACTATTAGGTCAGAATCTCAATAGAAGAGAAAAATGATAAAGATAGATACGATTATGATCTAACAGTGAAAAAGTGGTAGTAACATTGGTGGTAATAAAAAATGATAGTAAGAATATCATATCCCTTTTATTTTAATTCAGTTTTATATTTAATTTCTATAGCTAATTATGTTTAAATGTATAGTAGGAAATTTCCATTTATTTCGAAAATCATTAATTTTATTTGATATGATTTTATATAGGCTTTATAATCTCCTTTGTTTTATTCCACACCATTTTAGCACACGATGATTTCTATAAATGAAATTTATAAAGTCCATTTATTAAAATTAATGGGTCAAACAAGAAGATCCAAATTCTAATAAAATAAACTACATCAATCTGATTTTAAAATGAGGTAAACTATGATTACTTGCAGATCAATATTTTTATTTTAAAAATATTTAGGTAATTATTTTTCTAATAATTTTCTAAAATATATAGAATAAAAATGTTGCGCAGAATTAATAAAATATGGGGAAAAACAAATGTGAGAGGAATAAAAAATATTTATATGATGATAAAAAATTACACTACTCATGATTCATGCCTATTGTAGTGCCTATCTAATTGCCTACATATTTTATTTCTTAAATATATTGATTAAAAATAAATTTTTAAATTAATGTAAATATAAATACTAAACTTATAGTAAGATGTATTTTTAATCAATTATGAAGGAGAGCCAAGAAGTTGAATTTACAGAAAAATAAAGTATAATACTATTAATATCTTTCTCGGTTTCTCCTAATTCTTTCATTCATGAATAGTTTATCTTATTTTTCAAATTCTAATTGAATTATACGAAATAATAGATCTAATTCATGTTATGTTCAGTCATAAAACCATAATAGTTGAAATAATACAAATTAAGGTGGATTCAATTGATACAAATATAATTATATTTTATAAAAATATGAGTTTAAATCTCATTACTAAAATAACTACTTTATTAATGGATATTTTTGCCAACAAATTAACGGATATAATTTATAAGTATCAGTGTTTTTAAAGCATTCAAACATATTTTAACCCTAATTGCCAAATAAAACTTTGGGGCATTATCCATTTAAACATTTTAAAAACAAAATCTAAAATTATGTATAAAAAAATTCTTAAATTAGCCAATCACATGAGATTATAATAAAAAAGGAATATTAAATAATAAAATGCGGGAAAATCACAACAATGGATCATATAGAACTGAAAATAAATGAACAAGGTCAGCCTGAAAAGACAAACACAATGACCATATATTGAATCAAAACTCCAAATTCAAGGTGTTTTTTTTTTGTGTGGGGGTGTGCTACTTTTGGCATCCCAAAGTGGTCTCTTTATTGTCCCTAAAAGATATGAACGAAACACAAGACATAAATGTGAACGCTAATTTTCTTTCATTGAACCAAGTTCTTATTAATTGCAACATTTTGGGGTTTTGAGCTAGCATGTCAAATTTTTTGTGTAAATAATGGACTTTTTTTCTTTTAAAATTTCCAAGTTGATATATTTTTTCCATTGGCTCTACAATTATTGAGAGTAATTAATACTATCTATGTTGTTTAATAAAAGAGCTAAATAAATAATTTGAATAGATTAATAAAATTAGTTATATTAGTTATTTGTATTAAATATGGATTTTTTTCCTAGAATATAATATTCCTAAGATAAAAACCTTTAAATGATTAATCCTAAAAGATAAAATTCATCTCATGATGCGTTTGGATTAATTAAAAGAAAAAGTGAAAAAAGCGATGTCAGATAATAAATTTTGAAGAATAGCTTATGAAAAGATTAAAAAAAAAAAAAGGTTTCTATCAAAACCTTCAAAAGGAAACAAAATGCCTTCTAATCTTTCAATTAACTCTTATATTAAGGATTGGAAGTAGTATTTAATTATTTATCAATTTGTCCCTACAATATTAATGCTTCAATATTCTTTTTTATGTATCCTTCTGCCTAATTGATGCTCCAATATGACTCTCTATATCTTTCTTTCTACTTCAAAATCTCATTTTATATAAGTAAAATAGAAAAAAAAATAGATTAAATGAGTTAACTACCATATCTTAGTTGTACTAAATTTTGTGAAGTAACTTTTGTTGTTAATAAAAGAGAGTAATTGTCTTGCATTTGCAAAGTACTTAAAATTGGATTCATAATCAGATCAGTTAAGCTAGTGCTTCAACGTTGAATGAACCTAGTCAACTTAAATGAGATTATAATAATATAATTTTTTAAATTTAAAAATTCATATATAACTTTGAAAGGATTACTATTTTTAAAAAAATACATTAATGCAAAAGTGAATAGAGCATTTAGATATAAATCACACATAATCCAATGAAAATAGAGTTCCCAAAGCATAAACCTAAATGGCTACTATTTTTTTAAAAAAATAATGTTATTTTAATCCCATAAAAAAATTAAAATTTCAATGTAATCAACCCACTCAAAATTCTTAACCAATCTCTTCATTAAGAGACATGATCATTGATTCATTAAATCTAATTGGTAACCTGGATTGAGTTTTATTACTACCATGTTTATTATACCCTATATCATCTGAAATATCAAGCAAGCCTTATTATAAGTGAGCCTCATTTTGCCATTTCAATTGCTTCTGCTTCCATTATAAAAATGAATAATTGTTAACGGTTTATATTTTGCTTTCTCAAAATAAAATACAAATTTTTGTTTTCTTTTTTACATAAAGAAATTAATTCGATAGAGATTGAGATTATTGTAATAAAAAGAGCTCGGTGAGAGAGTCTTTTTTGCTTAAGTGATTTTTTATTTATAAAAATTTATATTTAAATAAAAAATTATAAAATTTCACTTAAAATTTGGGTTCATTTGAAGCTATCCTTAACCACGATCTTCTGCTGAACCTTCTAGATGGTCAACGATATTTCGCAATGTAGGTCAAATCTCAATTTTGTCGCATTCTAGTCTTCTTCTCAAAGAAGTATCTCACCCATAAAAAAAAACGTTCATACTAGTAACTCACAAAATCTATGTCTGTTTTCAATTTTTTTTAGAAACTCATTGAATCTATTTTTTTTTTTTAAGTTGTCTTTCTCTAATAAAGTGTGTGAAATATTAGGAAGTGGATATTAATGTTATGTTTGGTATGAGAGATTTTGAGGAAAATCTTGTGATTTAGTTTTTAAAAAATAGAAGAAATGATGTTACAAAATTTTAATAAAGAGAAGACGTTAGTTAAAAAAAAAAATTGTAACAACAATTTTCTCATTTTTTAATTTAACTGAAAAAAATTGTCCCTCCACTCTATTTTCCTTTCCTCCTTCCATGCCAAACAAACCCTGAATGGTTTTTTTTTTTTGCCCCATAAGGTATTGCTTGCTCTTATTCTACTTATGGATCAACAACTTTATATTTGTGACCTCATATGGTTTTGTTATATCACTTTAGTCCTTTTACCAGCGGAAGTTGGTTCAAGTGGAAGAGGCTTGGGTCGCTTAAGCAAGGGTCTCGAGTTCAAGTCCTTGTGGATGCAGAAAGCTTCACTGGGAGAGGTCCTCGCATATGCGCCCAACAGAACCCCGATCTGGACTAGTAAGGGCAAAGCTCTGGTGAATTGAGTGCAATAGAAAAAAAAATTATTTTAGTCTTTTTGATGAAGGTGGTTACAGGACTTGTGCCTAAATCTTTTATCTTTTAAATCTTTTATATATTTCATCATTTTGTTAAGAGAGAGAGGGAGAGAAGATAAGGAAGTAATAATGATTAAAAAAAATAGAAAACGAAAAAAAAAAGGCAACATGAAAGAAATGTGTTTGATTGCAACTGGGCAATACTCATGTCATGCTCCCCTTTAAGTTTGTTACTCCACTCAATGTGTATGACAAATATGCCGTTTTTCTCGTTGAAAAAAAAAATAATAATAATAACAGTAATAATAATATAAATTTCTAGACCCTTTCTATAGAAAAAAGACAAAAAAAAAAAATTAAAATTGTAAAATCTCAAATCATATTTGTTATCAAAGATTGATAAAAGAATAACGAAAATTAATAAGTAATTTATAACTCTTTTTTAAAAAAATGCACGATTTTAAGTTTTGTAAATTCAAAGTTTTTTTTTTTCTTTTTTTTATTTGCAAAATACATTTTTGCAAATTTTTAATGTGCTCTCTCCGTTTATTGTAAAGCATTTTTCTACTCTATGCCGGCTTAAAAAAATGATTAAACATAAGTAAAGTGCCTTAGGTCTAATGAGCCAATTAGATGTTGCCACTTGGATTCTTTTTACTAATTATAGTAGCACTTAACCCCAAGGGTGCTGTTAAAGTTAAATCGCAGTTAACCCACTAAAATATTCGAGGAAACAAAAAATTAAGAAAAAGATATATTGACTATACTCACTAGTCCCTAGCCTGTGAGTTTGTTATCCTATGCGAGAGGAGTGAAGTTTGCAATACAACAGCAATAATAATAATAATAATAAAATACCATTTGAACTTTATAAAACCTAAATTAGTGCTGTTTTAGTAAAATGAATTGTTAATTGCTATATAAGTCTGATTAATAGTTATAATCTTATAAACAAAAAAACTTACTTAAGATTTTGAAGTCAAAGTGAATTTTTTTTTTGCTCCCCCGCCAAAATTTAGCAGCAAATAGGGTTTTATGTTTTTTCTTTTCAGAAATGTAAAAATAATCCAACTGGTAGTATCTGATTGGCTCATTTAATCTAATTGACCTAAAACACTTCATCTAAGTTTTGAGGTTAAAAATATTAGGCATTTTGGTGTTGTGCAGTGTAGTAATTAATGAGATTGTTTTTCCAAAAGTAGTTTTTAATGAATATTTGAAATTAAGGAGATTTTCATATTAGTTATTGGGCCTATTTAGGTTGACGATAGGAGCGATAGTTTAAAAGCTATTTGACTTTAAAATAAACTTGATAGGAAAAAATTTAGATTATAAATAATGATTTAAGTTTGTATTGATGATGGTAGAAATGAAAGGTTCCATGTCAAAAAACTGAAAGCTTTATGGAAAAGCTTATAAGTGAAGCTTTTTTCTTAACGAGTGTTTTGAGCTTTAAGTTAATGAATTTAAGTTCAACTTTAATGGACCTAAAATCAGCTGGCAACATTAATTAATTTTTTTTTTAAGATTGCCCTAGAAAAAAAAAACTCAAAAAGTTGCATTCAGACCCACTAAAGCCTCATGGCATAACTTAATCCTGAGACTTTGTATTGGTAATATTGATAAAATATTTTCATTTTCAAAAAATAAAGAAAAAGAAGAAGAAAGAGTATGTTTTTTTTTTTTAGTTAGTTTTTACCAGACTGAATCAGAGGAAATCAAAACCACCGTTACTTTTAACTGATAAGAAATCCAAATGCCGAGATGAAGACCACAGACAAAGTTATTACAGTTTTCTGAAACACAGAAGGCATTATGATTATGTCAACGTTTTTCACTACCCTTCTCTTCTCTCTCTCACTCTCTCTGTCTTCGCATTCCTCTCCCTTTGGGTGCGTGCAGTGAAACTACTCATGCCCCCTTCTCTCTCCATCTCTCTCTCTCTCTCTCTCTCTCTCTCTGCTTCTGTCTTCGGATAAATTATCCCCCAAAACCCCACACTCTCTTCACTCTTCTTCCCTCACTCTCTTCTCTCTAGAAGCAGAGCCACCATGTCAACCGTTCTTCCTCCTCCTCCTCTGTCTCTCCTCCTCCTCCTCCTCCTTCTTCCCTCCATTCTCTCCCTCAACCAGGAGGGTCTTTACCTTTACCAGTTCAAGCTCTCTCTTGACGACCCCGACGCCTCTCTCTCCTCCTGGAACCACCGTGATGTCACTCCATGTGCCTGGTCCGGTGTCACCTGCGGCGGCGCTTCCAACTCCTCCGTCACTGGTATTGACCTCTCCAACACCAACATAGCCGGTCCATTCTCCGCCTCCATCCTCTGCCGCCTTCCCAACCTCTCCTTCGTCTCCCTCTTCAATAACTCTGTCAACCAAACCCTCCCTTCAGAAATCTCCTCTTGTCGCTCCCTCGTTCACCTCGACCTTTCCCAGAATCTCCTCACAGGTGAACTCCCACATAATCTGTCTCTGCTTCCCAATCTCAGATACCTGGACTTGACCGGAAACAATTTCTCTGGTCCTATTCCTGACTCATTTGGGCGCTTCCGGAAGCTAGAGGTTATTTCTCTTGTGTCTAATCTTCTAGAAGGTACCATTCCCGCTTCTCTGGGTAATATTTCAACTTTAAAGATGCTCAATCTTTCGTACAACCCGTTTTATCCGGGTCGGATCCCACCGGAGATCGGGAACCTTACTAATCTGGAGGTGCTTTGGTTAACGCAATGTAACTTGGTTGGAACGATTCCCGATGAGCTAGGGGAGTTGAAGAAGCTGAAAGATTTGGACCTGGCGTTCAATAATTTGTACGGGTCGATTCCGAGTTCGCTCATGGAGATGACCAGTTTGAACCAGATTGAACTTTATAATAACTCATTGTCCGGTGAGTTGCCTCGGGGATGGTCGAAACTCACTGCATTGAGGCTGCTCGACGCGTCAATGAACCACTTGACGGGGACGATTCCCGATGACTTGTGTCGTTTGCCACTGGAAAGCCTCAATCTCTATGAAAATCGTTTAGAGGGCGAGTTACCGGCGAGCATAGCGGACTCTCCGAATCTCTATGAGCTGAGATTGTTCGGGAATAGGCTAACCGGGAAGCTTCCGGCGAGTCTTGGCAAAAATTCGTCATTACGTTGGGTCGACCTGTCGACCAACCAGTTCTGGGGAGAAATTCCGGCTACTTTGTGTGACCAAGGGCAGTTGGAGGAGCTTCTGTTGATATACAATTTGTTTTCTGGTGAGATCCCGGCGAGTCTGGGGATGTGTCAGAGCTTGACACGAGTCAGACTCGGTTACAATCGGTTGTCCGGCGAAGTTCCGGCAGGTATATGGGGGCTTCCGCATGTATATCTTCTGGAGCTTGTTGATAACTCTTTTTCGGGTCCAATTTCTTCAACGATCGCTGGAGCTGGGAATCTATCGTTATTGGTTCTATCGAAGAACAATTTCAGTGGAGCGATCCCTGATGAGATTGGATGGTTGGAAAATCTTGAGCAATTTTCTGGGAGTGACAACAACTTTACTGGGTCGCTGCCTGATAGTATTGTAAATCTTGGGCAACTTGGAACTCTTGACCTTCATAACAATAAACTCTCTGGCCAGCTTCCGAAGGGTGTACGATCTTTGAAGAAACTCTATGAGTTGAATTTGGCCAACAATGAGATTGATGGAAAAATTCCTGCTGAAATTGGCAGTTTGTCCGTGCTTAATTTTCTTGATCTTTCCCACAATCAACTTTCTGGGAAAGTTCCTCATGGGTTACAAAATTTGAAGCTTAACCAGCTGAATTTGTCGTATAATCAACTTTCTGGAGAACTTCCGACTCAGTTGGCTAAGGATATGTACAGGACTAGCTTTTTGGGTAATCCCGGTTTGTGTGGGGATCTGAAAGGTCTATGTGATAGCAGAAATGACGCTAAAAATGCAGGTTACATTTGGTTGCTACGAGCTATGTTCATCATTGCCACTTTGGTGCTGCTCATTGGTGTGGTCTGGTTCTATTTCAAGTATAGGAACTTCAACAACGCAAGAAGAGCTATTGATAAATCGAAATGGACTCTGATGTCTTTCCATAAACTGGGTTTCGGCGAAGATGAGATTCTGAACTCCCTTGATGATGACAATGTGATAGGAAGTGGATCATCAGGGAAAGTTTACAAGGTTGTACTTAGCAATGGGGAGGCAGTTGCTGTGAAGAAACTATGGGGAGGTATCACAAAGGACATAGAGAGTGGTGATTTTGAGAAGGGCCAAGTTCAAGACAATGCTTTTGATGCCGAGGTTGAGACTCTTGGCAAAATTAGGCATAAGAACATTGTTAAGTTGTGGTGTTGCTGTACTACCAGGGACTGCAAGCTCTTGGTATATGAGTATATGCCCAATGGTAGTCTTGGAGATTTGCTACATAGTAGTAAAGGTGGATTGTTGGATTGGCTGACGAGGTATAAGATAGCAATTGATGCTGCAGAAGGTCTCTCTTATTTGCATCATGACTGTGTCCCGCCAATTGTTCATAGAGATGTAAAATCCAACAATATCTTGTTGGATGGTGACTTTGGCGCAAGGGTGGCTGATTTTGGAGTTGCTAAGGTTGTTGAAACCACTGCAAAGGGAGTTAAATCCATGTCTACCATAGCTGGGTCATGTGGGTACATTGCACCAGGTTAGTTAAGTTTCATGTTATGTTTTTTGAATAGTTTTTGTTCATGATTTGTTGAATCCAAATGTTATAAATATGTTTAGAACTTGATTTGTGTTTGAATTGCTTAGAACTCGAACTTCTTGTTATGTGTCCATTGACTAATTATAATTAGCATACTTTATTATGTTTTGCATTAGTCACAATCTGGAATCTGAAATTGTCTTTGTTTTGAAACAGAATATGCCTACACGCTCAGAGTGAATGAGAAGAGCGACATATATAGTTTCGGTGTTGTCATACTTGAGTTAGTAACTCGAAGACGCCCGGTAGACCCGGAATTCGGGGAAAAAGACTTGGTTAAGTGGGTGTGCACCACCATGGATCAGAAAGGTGTGGATCACGTACTTGACTCCAGTCTTGATTCTTGTTTCAAAGAAGAGATCCGCAAGGTCCTCAACATCGGCCTCATGTGCACTAGCCCGCTTCCGATCAACCGCCCTGCCATGAGAAGAGTGGTGAAGATGTTGCAAGAAGTAGGCGCAGACAGCAACCAAACCAAGGCATCGAAGAAAGATGGCAAGTTGTCACCATATTACTACGACGAGGGCTCTGATCATGGAAGTGTAGCTTAGTTCAACTTCTTGGCAAGTGTTATTTTGGTCTTGAAGGAGCGAAAAAGAAGCTGCAAGCCTTTTCTTATACTTGTAGAGCCTACATCCCTCCAAGTTTTTTTCCCACTCACTGGTTTGCCTTACAGAATTTTGGAAAACAAAAAACGAAAGATCTGAACCTTTTTTTGGGGGGCCGGTTAATTATCTTACTTTCTTGGATTTTCTTGCTCTCCCACTGTAAAATAGGTCCACATCAAGGATGTTTGCATTACTACTACTGCTAGAAATGATATATAATATATAATATTATATTTTTACTGTTGGGAAGATTAAATTTGTCTGACTCAATTTACTAGTACTGAAATTGTGGAACCATTTGCCTGAAAATAGGATCTTCACTATACAAAACTTGAGCTACCTTAACGTACAAGAGAATCCTCCCAGAATAGTAACGAACTTGCAGGTGATGAATCATGCATGCTCTGGGAGCTTCCTTCCCCACATAAATGCTTTTGACTGTTCTGTGGTTGAGAGGATTGATCCTTTCACAGTGGTTGTTTCCGGTATGTGCTGGGTACAGCTAATATCTACTGATTTAATGGGGTCGTTAGGTGGGCTCATTCCCACATGGCCCCTCTCATTAAATTGCAAGTTCCATCCGTTTGTGTTGATTTAAACCTTTGTCTGATCGAGATCTCTCTCTCACTCATTCACGCACAGTCTCTCTCTCTTCTGGTTTTGTTTATAACGTCCTTCTAGCATAATTTACCTCGAGAAAAATTTTAAATTTTACTAACTGTCTTAGAATTCAAATAATTTTTTTAACTTTATCCTTGTTTAACTAAACACTCCTCAAGAAAATAACTACTAATCTGGTTCTATTTATCAGTTCAAATTAACTAACTCTCATATATGTTATCTCATACGTTAATGAAAGTTAGTTAACTAATTAATTATAGGCTAAATCACTAATTTTGTCATGATTGGTTTTAAAAGTTAATATGAACAAATTTTTGTTGTTTATTGCAATTAATAGAGGGGAAAATGTAAAAAACAAACTTATCACTCTAGCCAATAATTAGGACCAAAACATTGTATCTCTCAATCCTATAAATAGGATAAAAAAAACTTTTTCTCTCTTCGTCTTATAATTAAGAATTAGGATAAGAGGATTATATACTAACGTTAGTTTTTAATATAAGAGCTAGTTGGAAATTGAATTTGGTAAAAAATATAAGGTCCCAATATAATTTAACTCCAAAACGTATAATATTTTTTTTTTCAAAGTATCCTTATTAATTGTAGATATTAGGGAAAATCCATATAAAGGTCCAAGATAGTAACTTATTTTCAAAAAAGGCCTAAGGAACTTCTACATGTCAGAAAATTAAAGGTCCTGGGGCCTTTCCTGACATGTGATTGTATAACCAAATGACAAAAATAGCCTCAAATAAACTGATAAAAGAGAAGGAAAATCTCAGATTTAGTCCCCCTCTCTCACTCTCGCGATCGTCTTTGTGCTTTGGCTCTGTCCCACCTACTTGACTGTCACTCCATTGTCTCGTGATCGTCTTGTCTCGTCGTCTGAAGGTTGTATATTGTTGTTTGTCATCGTTTTTTTCAGTCAGAAGGTTGGGTGACTAAAAAGTTGGAGCTTCGCCTCCTTTATGTTATTATCAGGTAGTAGATAGGTAAGAAATCCTAAGATTGTGATAAAGATATCTTAATCACCATGCTTCTTCGTTTTTAATCACTGTAGGCTTAGGTCAGTAAAATTTTCTTTGTTTTTTGGCATGGAAACAGAGGGAAAAAACACTGAAGGAATGAAGGTTGAAAAAACGTTGAAATTTGATCACTTTCAAATACATACCTTTCCCTCACTTTCAAACGGGAGAGTGAGAGAGGGGAACTGAATATGAGATTTCCCTTCTCTTTTATCAGTTTATTTGAGGCTATTTTTGTCATTTGGCAACACAATCACATGTCAGGAAAGGCCCTAGGACCTTTTCTGGCATGTGAAAGTTCCTTGGGCTTTTTTTTGAAAATAAGTTGCTATCTTGGACCCCATATGAATTTTCCCTAGATATTAAGAAGTTTAATATAAGGGTAATCATGATAACATATAGTATTTTAAGAAAATTGATTTATATTTCTTACAAATAGCTAATATAAGTAACTTTCTTAATCTATCCAAATTAATCAACTAGTTCTTATATAAAATATTGAAGGGAGATTATCTATATATATATATATATATATATATATATATATATATAAAGACACACTTGGACAATTGTATTGATACCTTTTTATTCTCATTTGAAAGAAAAAATCCCTAATAAAGAACTTTAAAAATTCTAAAGGATAAAAAGGTGTTTCGAATATTGATAATTACAAAAGGATATCATGCTCAAATTGTTTTTATTGAAATAAAAAAAAAAAAGAAAATACCAATTTTCCCTCACATTTTTATTTTAAAAAAATTATCCTTATCGGCCATTGCCGAAAAATATTCATAAACCCATAGAGATGTTATGCTCAATTTGTGTTTATTAGAATTAAAAGGAAAAGATGAATTTGCTTTTACATATATATATTTTTTATTTTAAAAAAAATTACCCCAACTAGAGCTCTAGTGGCCGGTCAGGGCCAACCTTGACAGTGGCTAGAGCTCCGGAGGGCATCTATTCTCTCGGGAACAAATATTCCCCAAGGTTTTTTTTTTGGGGCCGGGGGGGGGGGGTGGGGGGGTTGGCACTCACACCACTTGTTTTATACAAAATGTTGGTAAACATTGGGCCACCAATGACATTTAATATAATTAACGCAAAAAAAAAAAATCAACATTTGATATTTAACTCAAATTTATTAACAAGTTTAAATAAGAAATTTATAAATTTAGATAAATAATTCACAACTTTCGCTTTTTAAGTAAAAAAATTTACTTACTCTCTCAGGTCATTCACAAGTTCATATAAGGAATTCGCAAC
Source organism: Acacia confusa (assembly GCA_037074495.1). NCBI lineage: Eukaryota > Viridiplantae > Streptophyta > Magnoliopsida > Fabales > Fabaceae > Acacia > Acacia confusa. The sequence continues at coordinate 29,782,342 of CM073504.1, forward strand.
TTTCATTTTTTAAGAAAAAAATTTACTTACTCTCTTAGACTTTTCACAAGTTTAGATAATAAATTCATAATTTTTGTTTTTTAAGTAAAAAATTCACTTATTTTCTTAAGTCATTCACAAATTTAGATGAGGTATTCACAAATTTAAATAAAGAATTTACAACTTTAAAAAAGCATAAAACCTAAAAGCAAAGGTATGTCAACAAACTAATACAATGCAAAATTATGATTTTATTTTAATTATCTAAAATATTAAAAAAATTATCAAAGAATTTTAGTTATTCATGTGTGCTAGAAACAAGTGGATTACTGGTATGCTTTTACTTTAAACAAATATATGGTGAATACTTGAATATCATTGAAGGTTTTTTTATATAGAAAAAAATAGTAATTATGTTGTTTATATTTGGGAATTGGCATGGCTTAGTATTGTGGATACGTTGTGGATGATAGCTGATGTTAGAAATCAAGTTGGAATGCGGGTGCCGAATTTGTAGCCCTTATCTGAATTTTTTAATTCCTCATCAAAATTTGTAAATGGCCTAATAGAGTAAGTGAATTTTTTACTTAAAAAATAAAATTTTCAAATTCCTTATATGAACTTATTAATGAGCTTGGGTTAAAGATTAATACACACACTTTTGATTGCATTATTTATATTGAATGTCATTGGTGGCCCAATGGTCAGCGACATTTTGTGCAAAACAAGAAGTGGGGATTTAAAACCCACCCCACCACTTGGAATATTCTTAACGAATATTCCCATTGGAGCTCCAGCCGTCATCAAAGTGGGTAGCAGCGGGTAGAGGTAATTTTTTTAAAATAAAAAAATATAAGGATAAATTGATCTTTTCTTTTTAATTTCAGTAAAAATAAATTAAACCTAACATTTTTATGATATTTTAAATATTCAAAACACTTTTTTGTTTTTCAACATTTTAAAGGATTTTTCCTATTTGAAAAGCCTTTCAGGTTTGAACCCAGAAATGGAATCTGGCCTATTTGTTCTTATCTTGGTTAATGGTTGTTTTTGTACAACTACTTTCGGCCTGAGAAGAAAGGTGAAGGGAATTTATTGAAAAAGGAGGAGGGAAGCTAGGGTTTGCGTGATGCTATTTTGGCAGGGTACAGGGTAGTTGTGCTAACTAACAATACATGATATGGCACTCTTGTTTTGATTCTGATCCTCGTGTGTGTATTTGTCGGTTTTTTTACCACTCGTGCGTTTCTTTTGTCTGGTAGCTCTTTGGGCTAATTGTTTATAATTAATATGGATTTGTGCACAGTTTTGTTTTTTTCGGTAGAAAGTTTGAGTTTGAAAAATTAAGAATAATATGATTCTAAAAGTTTTCATATAATATTCCTAACAACTTTACTACTTTGTGTAAATTAAGAAAATTATTTAAAATAATATATTCTAAAAAATTTATGACTTTTAACAATTATTCTTAATCAATTAAAAAAGTGGAAATACATTACTAAGTGATTGGATCAATTGGCTATGAGTTGTTTTAACTTAATCAATGGTATTGTGTTTGAGCCCACTAATGGATTAATCCAAAAACAAAACAAAGTGAAAATGCTTAAAATTAATAAATAATAAATATTTAAGAGATTACATGAATTTTCTTTCTATTGACAAGAGAAACTGAATTTGAATTTTTGTGTACCCATCTTTTTTTGCATTTTATTAGTGTTGTAGTTAATGCATTGAATGTGGGTTTGTCAAATAGGAACAAAGTCTGACATTGCTTGGGAGAGAGAACACAAATGTAAACAATACACCTTGTTAGTTTGGGCTACTAAATGGACCAAGAGGAAGAATGTGCTTGCACACACAACAACAAGCCACCAGGAGGCAAACACAATGGAAATCCAGTGATCCCTATGCGTGAGTTATAAATATGGACTAGAACAACACTGATGCTTATGCTAACCCAGTAGCAGTTGCTGATGCGCTTACATAGCTTGTGCTAACAAGGTTTGCAGACGCACTCTTATTACTATGTTGTCTAACAATCTATTTGACGTGTACCATGTCTACAAAGAAGAAAATGAGATGTGGGAATCACTTATCCTCAAGTGTACTGTTAAGGATGTTGGGAAGCATAAGTTTGTGATTAGAAACTTTTACAAGTGGAAGATGACATATGAGAAATACCTCAAGCCCCAAAGCAACAAGTATCACAAGCTGAATGAAGAGCTTTCGGTTGAGAAGATCAATTTGTTAGATGAGTTTATGGCTAGTGTATTGATTGAGAAGCTGCCAAATTCATGGAATGACTGCAAGCAACTACTGAAATACAAACAAAATAAGATGTCTTTGAATGACCTGGTCACTAATATCATTTTTGAAAATACCTATTGAAAGACAATACAAGCTATAAAGGGCAAAGAAATGGCCACAAAAGTAAACCTAGTTGAGGAAAAGCCGCACAACAACAAGTACAACCCCAAAAAACAAAAATTATAAAAATAAGAAACCTTACCATAAGCTCAAGAATACTAACCCCAAAAAGAAGACGAACAATTGTTTTTTCTGTGGAAAACTAAGTCATTATGCAATGCAGTGTAGGAAAAGGGCTAAGGGAGATAACTCTCAAAGCGTTGGAAAACCTCCTAAGCCAAATGTGAATTTGGTTGAAGGAGATGAAAACAGTGATGAATAAATCATTGTTGCTGTATTGTTACAAGCCCTTCTTGTCTCTGATGTAAAGAAATGAGTGGTAGATTTAAAAGCTATCAGGCACATTTGTGCAAACAAGAAGTTGTTTAATTACTTCCTTTGAAGAGGGGGAAGACCACATTTATCTAGCTGACTCTTGAACTTCTAAGGCTTAGGAAAAGGGAAATTGGAACTAAAACTCAATGTGGAAAGATGTAGGCGTTGAACAACATGCTGTATGTACCTAAAGTCAGAGCTAACTTAGTTTTTGTGGTGCTGCTCGAGAGAGATGGGGCTAGGGTGTGTTTTAAGTCTTACAAGATTGTCATGACCAAGAACAATGAGATAGATTATTGTAATAAGGGTCTATTTGTTTTGAGTGTTTTTGAAATGAATGAGAATGCATCTTCTTCTGCTTACTTGGTTGATTCTTTAGATGTGTGGCATGATAGATTAAGAGATGTTCATAAATCTTATATTAAAAGGCTTCAAAATGTTGTGCTAATTTTTAAAACTAAAATTGATTTTTAAAAATGTGAAGTTTGCGAATAAACTAAGTAGACTGAAAAACCGCATTTTTCTCTCAAAGAGAAATTGAGTTGTTAACTTTAATTCATAGTGATTTGGGAGACTTAGAACAAACTGAGACCAAAGGTAGTAAAAGATATTATATTACTTTTGTTAATGATTTTTGAAAATATACCAAAGCATATTTGATGAGGAATAAAGACGAGACTTTTGAAAAATTTCTTTTGGACAAGGAAGAAGTAAAAAATCGTTTGAATAAAAAGACCAAACGGGTCAGGTAGGATAGAGAAGGGGAATATTTATTATTAAATGATTTTGTGAAAAAGAAGAGATAATTCATGAGGTAACTCCTCTTTATTCACTTGAATCTAATAATGTTACAAGAAGAAAGAATATAACTTTAAAAGAAATGATGAATGCTTTGCTTGTTAGTTTTGTTGCACCTAATAACCTATGGGGTGAAGCCTTGTTATCTTCTTGCTTTTTACAAAATAGAACCCTCAATAAGAAAACTGAAAAGACACTTTATGAGTTATGGTGAGGTTTTGTGCCTAACCTTCAATATTTGAAAGTGTGGGGATGTCTTGCTAAAGTTTTATTACCTAACTTTAAAAAGAGGAAAATTAATTCTAAAACTTTTGATTGTGTATTTATTGGATATGTTTAACAAAGTGCTACTTATCATTTTTTATTTTTTTTTTCAAAACAGAGGGTTTTCTTTTAACATAAATTTCCTATGAAGGATGAGCATATTCCTAAAAGAATTGAAAATTCTTCTTCTTCTTAACAAAATTCAAATGAAGTTTTGGTTGAAAGTTTAAGGAGAAGTAAAAGACCAAGGAAACAAACGTCTTTGGAAGATATTTTTATACTTATTTGGTACAAGATAAACCCAAGAATTTTCATGAAGCTATTTCTTTTCTGAATGCATCTTTTTGGAAAGAAGCAATAAAGCTTAAATTGATTCTTTGAATCAAAATAAAACATGAGTTTTGGTAGACTTGCCTCCAACATAAAAGCATATTGGTTGTAAACGGGTTCTTAGGAAAAATAATTTTCCTAAGGGAACTATTAATAAATATAAGGCTAGGTTGGTAGCCAAATGATTTAATCAAAAAGAAAATGTTGACTATTTTGACACTTTTTCTCCTATGACTATGATTATCATAATTGCCTTAACTTCTATTTAGAAACTTTTTATTCATCAAATGATGTTAAAATAGCCTTTTTAAATGGTGATTTAGAAAAGGAGATATATATGGTACAACCTGAAGACTATATTGTTCCTGGGCCAAAAAACAAAGTTTGTAAACTTGTTAAATCTTTGTACAGTTTTTTTTTAAAAAAAAAGCCTAAATAAAGGAATGAAAACATTGGATCAAGTTTTGTTAAGTAGTGGTTTCTCTACTGTTGAAGAAGAAAGATGTGTTCATACAACACTTATAGATGGTGATTGCGTAAATTATTTATCTGTATATGGATGACATGCTTATCTTTGGTACTAGCATGGATGTTATGTTTGAGACAAAATGTTTTTTCCCCCTTCTAGTTTTGATATGAAGGATTTTGGTGAAGCAAAACTAATTTTGGGTGTTAAGGTCATAATAAGGAATGAAAACAATATCATACTTTCTCTAGAACATTATGTTGAGAAAATTCTAAAATTTTTTTGAACATTTTGATGAGTTTCCTTTGAGTACTCCTTATGATCCTAATGTGCAATTAAAGAAAAATGATGAAAACCAATCATTCAATCTAAGATTTACATATTATTAGGAGTTTGTTGCATTTAATGAATGATACTAGGCTAGACATAGCATGTGATGTGTGTAGATTGAGCAAATATACTCATTGTCCTAACAATGAGTATTGGAAGGCTCTGAGAGGTACCATGAATTATGGTATCCATTATAGTGGATTTTCCACTTTATTAGAAAAATACTTTGATACTAACTAGATGTAAGTTTCAGAGTAGACCAAGTCCACTAGTGGCTATATTTTTGTTAGTCGCAAACAATTACTCAAGAGGGAGGGTGAATTGGGTGAGTTATAAAATTTAAACAAAATTAGCAAATGATTAAATTATGAAGGAAGAGTTAGAAGAATATACTGGTTCAGCCTTAACTATGTGGCATATGTCTAGTCCCCAGAGCTCCTCTGAGTTTTTCATTATCTTTCTCAAACTGATTACAAATAGTCACTGAATAATCTCACCAAATTCACTCTCACTTACAACTTGTAATCAAACAACCCACTCAAGGTCCTACTACTTTGAGATTTTACAATACTCGATTGAATAATAAAAGTCTCTTACAGAGTAGATGAATAAACACTAAAGTATATAAATATCTCAAAGATAATTCAAAGAGTATTAATGAGCAATGAATGAGCAATTAATACTATTGTCATTGGTTGTTAGCTTCAAAATTAATGCTCTTTGTATTTATAGTTGAATGTCATTAATGACCATTGTTGAAACTTCAAACTAATTGTTGTGACACTTTGTGCTTTTCGTTAGACTCAATAGGTTTTTGTTAGACACAAGCTGGAGTCATTGGAAGGTTTAACGAAATGTCTTTTCATATTGCCGTTGTTGAGAGTAGTTTTATGACATGCTTTGTCTGAGGTTTTGACTAAGGAAGAGTTATTTTAGTCTTTCACTAGAATGAGTGTTTGAGAAATGTTGTTCTTTTAGTTTGCTTTGTATTTCGTTTCGTGTATGTGCTCTATTTTCTGCTATGCAATAAATGCTTCTAGCACATATTTCCTTTTTGAAGATTTTCACCTCAACCTTCATTTTATTCATTTGAAACTCACTAATAAACATGTTAATGGCATTGGGAATAATTGTGAGTGATAATCTAAAGTAATTGTATAAAGATAAAAGATTTTGAAATTTCTAGGACGATGATCAACTTTCAATCCAAAACAACTTGAGCTTGTTCTCACAGGACTCAAGTTTTGTTCCCTAGATAAACTCTTTAAAAAGACCTTTACAGAAAGAAATTGAGTTGTTTAGAATAGAACTTGAGTTGATTATTTGGTTGAAATTAGAACTCTCTGAAGAAGAAGAAAAACTCGAGTTGTATTAGCACAAACTCGAGTTGTTCAACTTTGCTGAAATGATAGTATCTTTTAAAAATATAAGAACTTGAGTTGTTCTTAGTAAAAAACTCAACAAAGAAGATCAGTCAAGATTCCGCAATAACTTGAGTTGGTTAACAAGAACTCGAGTTTTTTAACCAAGAACTCAAGTTGTTCCAGAATGAGTAGTCATTGAAGAACTTTTCAAATGATAGAACTTGAGTTGTTTAACTAAGAACTTGAGTTGAGGAACTTACTGATTCAAGACAGCTTTAGAAATGGTTTGAGACTCGAGTTGTCTTTAATCATTAAGTTTGTGGCAAGTGGTTGTTATCATCAAAACTTAAACTGAGAAATAACTTTTAGTGGTTGTACTATAAGGTGGAGGTTAGCCAAGCAAACTATTTTAACCAGTTCCTCAAGGGATTTTAAGTTTATTGTCATGGAGTTGGTTGTTACTGAAGATGAGTGGTTGAAAAACTTCTTGGCGAATATCCCATTAAGTGAATAACCAACACCATCAATATCTTTACATTGTGATAGCTACGGCTAAGAATAAAACCTTTAATGGTAAGAGCAGACATATTTGATTGAAACATAATATTGTAAGATAGCTGCTAAAAGATGGTATAATCTCAATCCAGTGTGTAAGGTCAACAATCAACCCAACAAATCCATTTACAAAAACCTTGAGAAGGAAACAAATCTTTGATCCATCGAGGGCAATAGGACTTGAGTCGATTCAAAATTAAAATCAAAGTCACCTAACCTTTATGATTGGTGAACCTATCAAGGAAGTTCAATGGGTAAGAACAAGTCGTGTGTCAGTTTTACTAACACTAAAGTAAAATTTTTTGTCCCTTCTTATGATGTTGAGAAAGTGCTAGAATGCATTTTGGTGAGGATGAGCAAAGCTCTTAACGATTTTATAATCCTATAAGATGGTGTGCTCATTGCAGTTACGTTTAATGAAATCACCTTTACAAATGTGTAGTAGGGCCACTCTTATGAGATCATAACGAAATCTATAAAGCATTTCACTGCTACAAAAAATGCTTTTTAGAATGGATAAAAAACACTTCTCAAACCGGATCTCAAACTTGGTCTTGATAGAGGCAGTCTTAAAAGTCTTAAGATCTGTTGCGCAATCGGTCTGAAAAATTACTTTTTAGACCGGTTATTTAAATATTAGGTCTAAAAAGTAACGTTTTAGATGGATTTTATACACATCCGGTCTTAAAAGTCCATTTTTTATCAAAAAAAAGATGAAAGACACATGCTTGCCTCCATAAAGCTGCATTGTCGATGCCGTATTTCTCCTCAAAGTTCATATCTTAGGTGGTTGCTCCAATATGTCAAAAATGCAAAGAAGAAGAGTCTAAAAATCTGAAGCAATGTTGAATATGGAGTAGACAAAGTGACAAAAGAAGCAAAAATGAGACATGTCGAAGAAGACAAAGCAACAATTGTGAACTTGAAGATTGAATCTGTTAGGATTGATTGGAGGTCTGAAGATTGAGATTGCTTATATCGAAGAAGTTTGCACCACTAGAGATTGAAGAAGCTAGAATCAAAACAAGAGAAGCAAAAAAAAAAAATCAATAAATAAAAATCAATAACTGGTGTTCACTCTAAAATTTGAAATAAACAAGTTCACCAAAATATCTTTTTCAAGAAAAAAAAATGATCAAGAGGATTCATACAAGACAATCCCACTTGTTATGCTCTTGTTGATATTCTTCTAACTTCTACATCATCCTCCACAAACGAAACTCATGAATTCATCTTCAACAAATCTATAAGGAAGAGGAAGAGTTAGATTATTTCGCAATAGTAGGAAGAAATAAGCAGAGGATTCACTTACTTTGATGAGAAGATCGGTTCGACGACAACTATGAAGACAAAGGATTCACTCTTGTGACCTCAAAAGACACACCTATGGGTGTAGTGCTGGAGCCACAAAGAGAGAAGAAGAAAAATGGGTGGTGAGAGGTGGAGATTAGAGGGAGGAGAAGAAAAGAGGCACAACCTCCAAGGCTTTCTTATGGATCATAGGAGGTCTGTAAACTTTTAGATTGGTTATCTTAAATAACTGGTCTTAAAAATTTCTCTTTTAGATCGGATATTCTTAACATCTGATTTTAAAAGTAATAAATGTATTATTTTATAATTCCTTATTTTTTAGGCCAGTTATTGTTAACAATTGGTCATAAAAGTTTCATCTTTTAAACTGGTTAAATATAACAACTAGTCTTAAAAGTAATCGAAATTTTGTTTTATTTTAACTTTTCAGACAGTTGTTTGAGAAACCGGTTTAAATAATATCTGTTAGACCTCATATTAAAGGAACCGGTCTAAAAAGTTCTTTATATTTACGAATTACCTCCGATCATACTTTTAAGCCTGATCCTCTATATCTGGTCTAAATTTAATGGTCTAAAAGACCCTTTTTTGTAGTAGTGTTTGTTATGCACAAGGCACATGCATGGCCATCTTAACGTGCAAAAAAGCATTAACATCGAAATATAGGGGTATAATCTAAGCTTAATACCTCTAGTACACACCTAAGAGTTGTTGGTTTTAAGTTCATAGGACCACCAACATCTTTGTGTACTAAGGGTTATTGATCTAGGTTTGGTTTTAAGTTCATAGGACCACTAGATACAATGGTTATCTTAGTGTATGCAACTCAGCTAATAGCATTCCTTTGGATACTTGTGGGGGGACTATTTGAGGTAATGTTTTGAATGTGGGTGTGTCAAATAGTAACAAAGTCTCACATTGTTTGGAGAGAGAGAACACGAGTATATATATTAAACCTTATTAGTTTGGGCTAGGAAATGGACCTAGAGGAAGAGTGAGCTCCCATAAAATCTCAATTTTTATTTTTTGGATTTAACTAATATTAGGATGAAATTAATCAGGATAATTAGAATTTGTCATGTAATTATTTGAGTAAGAGGAACTTACTCAAATTATAATTAAATTTTATTTTATAAAAAATATAATATATAATAATAGAAAAAAGTTGAAAAAAGAGAGAAGAGATAGAAACAATAATACATAATCAAGTAAGAATATTAAAATATATATATACCACTCTAGTTCTATTTATAAGTCCACTTTCACTCTCGGTAAAAGTGGACTTATAAATAGGACCAGAGTGGTAGTTCTTATAATGGTCGTGGAACACGTGTCAACACCATCAAATGAATTCAGGGAGGTCAGGTATTATATACACTTTCCTCTCCCTCAACTGAATAAAACACGCATTAGAGGTGTAGCTTTGATGGAGAGCGAGAGTGAAAAAAGAGAGAGAGGGAGGCCAAAGAGCGAAGAAGTGGTTGAGATGATTTTGGTAAGCTAGGGTAGGTGATTTAACTCCTTCTTCTCATATTTTTCTCTTAGTTTCATAGATTATTGATAGTGAAAAATTCTAGAATTTATAGAATTTTAAATATGTGGGTGTTCTAACGTATTAGGTAGTTTATAATGGCTATAATAGTGTTAGAATAATAATGGGTATGATTTATTTTTAGCTAAATGGTTGATTTTAGGAACATCAAGTTAGAGTTTTGTTGGAAAATTGATATTTGTGACAATAGGGAAGCATTGAAATGTGCAGATTTTTTGCTTTCTTAGTCTCTTTTTCCCACAATTTCATTGTATGACTCATAATCTTCTTGATTCCTCTGTAGTAGCACAATTTTGAAAATACCATTTATTCTTATAAATAGGGATCAAAATACTTTTTCTTCAATCATCAAGCATTTTCTTGGATCATAAAATCCCATTAAATGACTCAGTAAATGTAATACCCAGATAATTATTATCTGGAATATTATGTCCATTTATGATAGATATGGTCTCAAAATGTTGTATAATTGGTCTATTTTCAAAGGGAAATACTAAGAAAATTAAATGAAATTTATTGCCAAAAATGTGAAAAATGCATTTTAGGGTCATAAAACATCCTAAAAATGTGATGATAAATCCTAAAGGGCTGTGAAATAATTATTAAAAATTAGAAGGAATATTATCCCTAATTTAGGCAATTTATTAAATTATCTCTTTTGAAAATAGAAGAATAGAAAATTAAAAAGTATTCTGGGGACCATATTGGACCCTATGATTTTTAATATTATGCATGGAGCCTAAATTATTAATGTCAATAAAATGGTTGTGAGATAATAATTATTACTAATTAAGAAAATTGTCAACAATTAGTAAGTGATTAATTAGATAATTAATGGCTAATTGTTTAGACATAAGATAAAGAGAAAAAGGTGGAAATTACTTAAAATAAATATACATATATAAATAAAAACGAAAATTAGAAGAAAAATAAAGAAAAATGAAATGAAAATTAAGAAATTAATATCTAGATATTTGCATTAAAATAACATTATAAGTTAAGACATGTGGTAATTAAGTAATGTTATAATAGTAAAAATGTGAACAGGATAAATGACCACGGATAGAAATAAAATCCTACCTAGAAAACCGTGAACTAGGTTTCTTGAGTCAAAGTATATTAGGAACAAGTGAATTTCTATCTCGGAGTGGACTGTCTCCGAAGTCATTTCTGTAACCAACGGAGTGATTTGGAGATCCGGCCAGGAAGATATTTTGTGGGATTAAAGCATATAGTAGAAATGAGAATCGATGGAAAATAATTCATAGATTGAAATCTGGGGATAAGTTGAGAAAAACCAGAGTATATTATTAATCAGTGGATTTTTATCCAGAGGTTGGCGCCGACAGACGATATTTCTGTAACCGGTAGAGATTACCGAGGATTTTCGGCAGGTAACAGAATGTCCTTAATGAGAGTATAAAGTTAGGAAAACCCGGTATTCTCGAAGAGGAAGAAAAGACCTTCAGAGTGTTATTTCCGGAATTTTAAGATTTTACAAAATTTCGCGATCGGAACACCGAACAGGGACTTTATCGGTAGAAAACTTCTTGAAAAAGTTGGTGACATCACCTTGGTGACTAAGGATGACATCATCCTTGAGAGGTGTATGGCCAAGATCTTGCCACCTCCAAGAAGTACGATCCAACGGTCAGAAACTGATCAGACAAAGTTCAAGGGAATTACCGAAATGCCATTGGTTTTTTCTATAAATAGCCTTCACCTTCTCTTCATTCTTCACAAATCCTAGAGCTTTCTAGAGAGAGATTTTAGAGAGAAGGAGGAGTCTGTGGAAATAGCAAAGTACTGGGTAAGTTCTTCAGTCCCTAGTCTTTAGTTTTAGTGTTTCTTTCGGTAGTTGTTGTAGAAATGTTAGGTTGATCTTTAATCTTTCAGGTATGTTTAGAAATCATTTTCTAGGGGTAATTAAGGTATTAATTTCAAAAATCATTATGGAGTTGGAGATATGTTGAAATTCTGGAAGATTAGGGTCAAGGTAGCGAAATTCCGCCGATTAGGGGATCAGGGGCAAAATGGTAATTTGTACCTAAAATGCCTGTTATGATATCAAATATTGATAAATGTGATATTATCATTATAGGATATCAGTAATCTTGTTCTGCTGTCATTTCGCTGTCGTTCCGCTGTTTTCCGTCAAAAGTACAGTTTATCGTCAACGTACTAAACGCTCGTCAACGAAGGTACGTTCGCGTACTGTAACACTAACTCTGATATTTACAGTATGTGTATATGTGCTGTGTGTGTTGTATGCATGTTGTGGTGTGTTGTTAAATACATGTTGTTTATTGTACATCTGCATGCACTGGGAGTGATATATCTGTATTTATTGGGAGTGGTACATTTGCATTCACTGGGAGTGACATGTTTGGAAGTGTTTCATTTGCTGTGATTTTGAACCGTATATGTAAATATGAGGTTAACCGTTACCTGGGGTCCGTATGCATGGGACCTCAGCTCTTAACATAGCATCAGGGTCAGGAGAACCAAGGACGGAGGACAAGGGGAAGTGCAAACAGGACGCATAGAAGACCTGGCTAAAGATTTCATTTTGACGTTCCGGCGAAAGCTTTCCTTTTGTTGTCTACTTCACTTTTGAGCCACGCGGTTACTATACCGCTATTGTATCCAGCCAGACTTATGGCATTCTGAAATATAAGTATCAGTTACTCTTCCGTTCAAATGCTCTACTGTGATGATTTGAAATGATTTTTAAATGATGAAAAATTATTCTGCTTTTGAAAATTGAGATGTTACATAAACCACAACATGTCCTTTTCACCTAAACATTTCCAAACTTCAATAAGAATATCATCAAGTCCAATATCTTTACTACCATTTTCCAATTTTCTTTTAGAACTTTATAACCTCGCCAACTTGAATCCTATTGTAAAATGACAAATGGAGCTCAACCTTTGGAGCTGTAAAATCTTCCAAGTCACAAGTTGATCCTCCTCCTCTATTATTGAACAACTTATAAAAAGAGCTTTCTCATATATTCTTAATTTCTTCATCAGTAACAAAAACTTTGCATTCTTAATCCTTTGTACCCTCAATTGGTCCAAATTAAATCTCTTGATTTTCTCTCTTGTTCTTTGCAATCTTGTAAATCTTATACTCTCTAGCCTTTGTACTTAACTCACCTAACTCCTTATAAAACTGCTCATACACTTTATCATGGGCTTCACTCATTGCTTTTTAGTCTCCTTTTTAGCCAAACGATACATTATTTAATTTTCAACATTATTTCACAAGTATATGGCTTTAAAACAATCTTTCTTGACTTTTTCTTAAACAGTCTCATCTCACTGTCAAGTCTCCTTATTCTTCCAAAATTGCTTGAGCAACCTAACCTTTTTAGCCATATTTTCTCCCATATGATAGTACATTTTCTTATAGCTCCCGCACCCCTTCCTCTAAAAGATTTCTCTTAAAAATTTCCCACTTCTCCCCCTTCAATTGCCACCACCTGACCTGACCTGACCTTTAGGTATAAAACTTGCAGGTGCTTTTGTTTTATACACTTAATTGAAATATCAAAGACAAAAACCCTATGTTGTGTTGTCATGCCATCCCCAAGGATCATTTTGCAGTTAGCACAAAGTATGATAATAATTTTGAGAAAAATATATGATGCTCAAAATTCTGTAATTACAAAGGAAATAAAATTTTTATGTAATAATTAGATTGTTATAATAGATATTACCTAATTAGAGAAAAGAAAGAATGCTAAACACGCTCCGAAACTCACCTAAATGGGGCAGAGATATTTTTATTTGGGAGTTTTATTTATCGATAATTATGTACTTCATCATTTTTTTTTTATTTTTTTAGAAAATTAAACTAAAACATGTTTTTTTAATCTTTCTTACAAGGAAATATGAATTAATTTGGCGTTTTTTGGGATCGTGGAGCTTAATTTAATTCGAGGAATGAATTTTGAGGCCCAACAACGTTAATATATTTTTCAACACAATCTGCATTTCATTTCAACCCAATCTGCATTTCATTTTGCAATTTGGATTAACAACTAACCAACCCATACACTCTTGGGTTGGGTATAATTTTCTTAAAAACTCGTAATGAATTGGTGTGTTGGTGTTAGGTTTATATGTTAGGTGTGTAGGATAGTATAATTCACACTATGTTAAGAGAAATGTTAGTGTAAGTCTCTCTTTAGAAATGAAAGTCCCTCATAGATCCTTAAAAGTTTGACTTAGTTGTTAATTGTCTTCACGTGAGTGATGATTATTAATAAACCTAAGTGGATTATAATTTGTATCAGCATGTTTCTCTTATGTGATTAATACAAGATTCTTCATTTTGTCTATTATGTTTCTTTCATTTCTTCTTTTAATACACACATTTTATCACGAAACTAGTTGAATTTTTTATATAGTAAGATTGAGTTAGGATGCGAATAGATAAGTTTAGAGTTTAAAATCCTTCTAAGATATATATATATATATATATATATATATATATATATATATATATATATATATATATCACATATTGATTTTTGTGCTATGAAAAAGAAATCTTATTCTATAGTTTATTATGGGGCCCAAGTTCAAATAATGGAGGTATAATTGAATAATTGATATAAATTTGATGAGAAAGAGTGGGAAAAAAAATGAGCGAATGATATTAAAGACAACTTACAAAATGATTAAATCAAGAAACTTGAAAATTGAAATTACTCACCATATACATGAAGTTGGTACTAATAGTACGTCAAAAGCCATATATATTATTCATGTTGGTTAAAGTAATCACCTAATATATTATGAATTAATATAATCAGGAGATATACCAATATTAATTTTTTCAAAAAAAAAAATTACAATGCTGCAATATTTTGATGAAAAAGAAGTTAGGGTTCTTATCCAATATATGATCATTTCAATATCCTTCAAGACACATATGATAAAGAAATTATTAAAGAACAAGTTGGAATAACACCATCACTTTGATGATTTTTTCTTACATGAAGAATTCGTTTGTGCTTTGCTTTTAGCTTCTCTTTGGATCACAAGCTCAGACTTTTTACTTTCATCTTTTTTATTGTTAGTTTTACAACCACGACGATGTTTTTGTTAGAGAATAACACTAAAGGAACCTATATGAAAATTAATATTCTCTCATATTCTTAATATAATATATCAATTTATTTTATTTTCTATATTTATCATTTTCTTCTAAATTAGTTTGCCTAAATTATAAACTAAAGTATAATCAATTGTTATAGAATAGTTTTTTTTAGGGAGATCACGTTTATTATAATTAACTAATTTATCTCATTTCCTTAACATACCGATATTAGTCCGTAGACATAAAATAAGGATGTCGTAATTGAAACTCGAAAGCTTACAACTTAAATATTCTTATGTTACGTTGATCTTCCTACAAGGTGTTTAATTATCATTCTTTCTATTTTTGTCATGGGAAAAGTAACAAATGTCATACCGTTTATATAAAGAGATTTAAATTGTAATACGGAAAATATGAGCATTTATTTATTTATTCATTCATTTTAAAATATCAACATCATTAAAATTTGTAATTTGTAATTATCAATTAGTAGAAAAATACGAACTTATATTGTATTATATTGTAAATTGTGAGTATATGTAATATCAATTCTTAAAATTTAGTGTAATGCACGAGGAACGTTCGTTTTCAAATGAAAGGAGATCCCACTTACCGATCTCACAGGAAACAAAGGATTGATGAGATCTCACAATCTCCATAATGAAGGCACCGTCTCCCACCTTTCAATTTCAACATTCCACTCTCAAACATGTTTTCTTGATTTCTCAACCTGTCACCCTCTTGAAAATCCCTCTCACCATTTTCAATTACCAGTAATTCAAAGCTCTCAACTTTATTTTTTTTCCAATTTAGTTTTTGTTTTGAATCTTCTAATAATCTTGCAAAACTTCTTTTTCTTTTTCTTTTTCCTTTTCTACCCTCGTTATTTAAAATGTTTCACACATTATATACTTTTTTTTGTTTCAAAATAAGAAGCTTGCACATAGAAACTTGCTCGTTGAAACTTTATGCAGAGACCTGTTTTCTAAAGTTTGCATTCAAGAGAAGTTTAATTGAAATATTTCAGTATACAATCTTCCAAGAGCAAAATGACATTCACTTGTTTAATTTTATTCTTTTTTATTTGGGTAGCGGGAACACGTGTATCTATATGATTCAAAGATTGTAAAATGATTCCAAAAATTTTATTTCATTTAATAGTAAGAAAAATATCATTAGTCGTCAATGTATAGTGTTGCTTAAATCCCCCCCCCCCCCGGGGGCCCCCCTTCTTTTACCTAATGAAAGGAATTCATGCACCAATCATATTTATAAAGGGTCAAACTTGGAACCTCTCACTTAAGTCAAGACTAAAGGTGCTAATTGGCATCAGTTGAACCAAACAACTCAAACAACTTAAATGTCTCATTTATCCCTTGTAGTATAATTTTTTTCGATAGCTGAATAAAATCATACAGACAAAAATATAATTTTTCCTTGTGAAAATTATATATAATAAAAAGGCTTAAATAGGCATATACAAAAGAGATATGAGAATATCATTCCTTTGCTCCAAAATTGATTGCAGCAACCTCTTAAAGTCTAATTACATTTGAAACTCATACAAGTGTACTAATTTCAAACATGACAAGAAAAACCAAGAACCTTTAGAGATAACTCTAAACTATACTCTCTACTTTTTTTTTTTTTAAGCATACGATATTTGATACTACTGACTAATTTAGATTTGAGCTAGGTCTTGGAAACTCTAATGTTGAGATGTCATGACGCAAACTTCCCTCTCTAAATGGTTCAAAATGGTTGACACCTGAGCAATGGAAGGCCTACATTTTCTTGAATTACCAACACAAGCAGAAGCAACTTTGGCTAACCTAACCAAAGGCTTAATCTCTGAAGGAATCACCAACCTTGGGTCAAAAACCTCACTATACCTCATTTCTTTAATAAACGGCAATGCCCACTTCACTAACAACCCTTCTTCACAACCCCTTCCACTCAAAAGCTCCAACAAAACCACTCCAAATCCATAAACATCACTCTCTTTGCAACTACCTCCTCCATTATTAGTGATCCAATACTCTTCATCTACATGCCCAATTAGGGCTCTTTTTTCTTGAGGAGCAAGAAAGTTTAGTCCATAGTCAGAAACCCTAGCAGTGAAGTTTATGTCTATTAGGATGTTTGAGGACTTGACACAGCCATGAACTATGTTTGGTGAGGCAATTTCATGAAGATAGTGAAGCCCTCTTGCTGCTCCTGCTGCTATTTTCAGCCTCTGGTTCCAATCTAAGAGTGAATTCCCATCTGGGTTTTGATGAAGATAGAATTCTAAGCTCAATGTTCCCACGAACTCCATCACTATGATTCTCTCACCTGGTGGGGGTAATATTATTGACAATATATGAAATAGATAGATCAGTCACCTTCAATAATATACATCAATAATTTGGATACATTATTGAGAACTTTCTATAGTATCAGACAAAGGAAAGAGGTTTTCGCTGCTTTTTAGTAGCCAGCATGTCTTTGTAATTATTGCTCAATAGTTTGTATTTATATATTTGTTGAATAATGATGATACAATAACTATGTTTTATATTTAAAAATAATTTGTTTCATTCTATTTTTTTTGTTTCATTTCTTTCTTCTTGGTTTGTATATAAAACGAGTCATAATTCCTAAATAAAATGGTGAATAAAACAATAAAAGTCATGCAAATAAAGCTTTAACCATGAAAATCTATCATATATGTTGTCTTAATTCTACCAAATAAAACCATAACCAAAAAAAAAAAAAATGAAAACGTACTCAAATGTTTACAAAAATACAATTTTAGTTATAACGCTGACAAGATAATGCAAATAATTCAATTCTGAATTACTTTGAAAACACACACACCCAACAAAACACTACCCTCATCAACCTTCCTTGTTGTGTTTTGTTAATAATGGAGATACCACCTATGAGATTTAATTTGTTAATCTTACACACAAACCAAGAATATTTCACATGGTAAATAATGGAGCTTGAGGTGGCAACTCCTACAGATAAAAGCTTAAACTCAAAGAGATCCCAATTGAGAAATATAGCTTAATTCAGTTCCCCACAAAATAATTGAAAGATTAAAAGATATATATACATACCTGGTGCTTCTGAGAACCCAGTGATGGAAACAATGTTGGGATGTTGAGCTGAAGAGAGGCATTTCATAACTGATGAGAAGCCACTCAATCCAGCATTTCTGAGAACAAGAGAAGGATGAATCCTTTTAACAGCAACAAGATCACCATTTTGTAACACACCAGCATATAAAGTTCCTGTGAGATCTTTGGCCATTATTCTTCTCTGGTTGAATCCATCAGTTGCAGCATCAATGTCCATTAATGAGTAGGCACGCCCACAGATCTTCACAGGAGGCACTGCTGCTTTTTGCTTTTCTTCATCATCTTCTTCATAGTCTTCTTGTTCCTTTTCATCAGATTGAACTGGTTTCTTCTTGCATGTGAAGAAGAGAACAATGGCGAGAACAAAGAGAAATATGGATAGACCAATGATGGCCAAATCATAAGCAATATGATCAGCTAGAAAACTCATTTTTCGGAGGATGATTGATTTGTGAAGAAGGGATGGATATACATATATATAAAATAGGTGGGAGGAGAGAGTATTGTTGGAGTATAATTTATACGTGAAAATGGTGGGTTGGAGGGTTTAGTTTGAACAAAATGGGTGGATTGGTAGAAAGTTGAAGTTTTATGGATGGATTTGGTTTGTAGTGGTTCATGGTAGGAAGACTTATCAGCAGATCGATGGATGAAGAAACTTTGTTTAAATTATATTGAAAATGACTTGATGTGTAAGTGAGTTGGAATCAAATAGCTGCTTCACACATGCCCATTGCCTAAGAGTGTCCTTTTCACAAATAATTAAAGTAATATATATTATGATGAAATGAAATATGCTATTAACAAGTCATAAAAAATAGTATTCATTTTAGATTCTGTGCAAATACATGAGACTTGTATTCTAGCTAGTAATAATAAGGGTGTGGACTATGAAAAAAGAAAGACAATATTATTATTATTATTATTATTATTTTGAATTTTGTGAGAATAATAATCATTTTTAATATAAATGGACTTTCTCCATGTATCTAAATGGTTGAGTACTAAGAATAGTTTTTCTTTAAAAAAAAAATTTGGACTATCTGAATCAACTAGATTACAAAAATTATGTTCAATCTAATCCAAAACAATGAGAGAATATGAATTGCCTAATTAAAGGCTATTCATGAAAGCATCAAATATTTATTTTATCTTGCATGTTTTCTTTATTTTTCTATATAATTATTTGATATATGTTCAATCAAGTCAAAATAATAGAATATTGTTAGGTCTAACTAGGTTATATATCTAGTTATTTTCTATTTATTAGAATTGATAGCAAGTCCTAATAATAAGATATCATAATCTGAATAATATTCCCAACAACGGCAATGAATTGGAAATGACCAAACCCCAAGTCATTTTTCAAGGGATACAGCTACATCATAGAAATTCAAACCACAAAAAGATGAGAGAGATTCTTAAGTCGGCCCACATTGGGGCCCATGGACTTCTCACGACCATACTGGGCTTGTCTGCTTCCTATAAGTCAGGCCCACCAATTAATGTCATAAGATCTGAATCTTTTATCATGTCTCTCGAGGGTGGCTTATCTCATTTTCCCTTCCTTTGCTCTCCTTTACTCATATCCACCATTGGATGAAAAATTCAATGGCCTAGGGTTTACATCTTATAAAATATTATTATAATTTTAGTTAAAAATACATAAATAAATTTTAAATGCTAAAATTTGTTGTGACAGTTCACATCTGTAGTGAAAAAAAATTCTAAAGAAAATTTACCCTTTAATAATAATATACTTTTTTTTTAGATAAAATTTTAACAATTTAAATTCATTGATTTATTTTTTAAATAAAACTAATAATTTTTTTTTTTAAGATGTAAAATTTGCGCCATTAAAATTTTTATCCAATTGTGGGAATGAGAAATGGAGAGCAACGGAGGGAAAATGAGAGAAGCAACTCCCATTTATCTTAATCATGATACAATAATGGCATATTGCTTCTATTCATACACTCCCTCATGTCCAAAAATAAGTTAAAGGAAGTTTTTATTTATAATATAAGTCAATTGTAGAGTAATTAATATTTATTTACCGATTTTTCTTGGTTCTCTTTCAAAACCTAATTCAATATCAGTGAAGTTGTAGATATTCAAAAATAAATTTAATGAGCTAACAATTTTTTATTTTAATTTTGGTGAGCTGAAGTGACTGAGAGTGACTTATATTTTTGAAGGAGTATCTCATAATTTTTAGCATTTCACAATAATGTATAAGTAAGCTAATGATTTGATATCATGTCACGTCCAATCTTTTGAAAACTACTCACATGTATTTTCTAATAATGCATGCATGGATGTAGGTTGAATGTTATATGCTTAGTGAAACAATTATATTGATTTATCAAAATTTATTTTTAAAATTATGATTTTTAAAATTTATTTATAACATATGAATGACAGAGGTGTTTGGATATTTTTAACAAAATAATTTCTTTTTTTCATATTTAGTCACTTAAACTTGATGAACATCAAAATTAAAAACGTTCAAAATGATAATTATAAATATTATGAACGATTATTGGGGGATATTACAATAAAGCATTCACATACAAGCCATTATCTAAAGAAAAAAGTATATTACGTCTATAAGTATCAATAGTGAATTAAGTATTGTCTAAACCAAAATGATAATAATTGGGTGGTAAGTTATATTCTTGATATTAATTATAATGCGCGAATAAAATATCTTGATTTCCATATTTTGTCTATATATGTTTATGCTGTTTATTCTAAGTTAGTTCTTTCATAACGCAGCTTCATGATTTTCTAAGTTTGAATTGATTTGCCTTTTCATGGTATTAAATTAAGTCTTTGTTTACATTTTTATTCTTTATTCCTTTAATCAAATTCTAATCCCTATTTTTGTCTGGGTAAACATCATCTAGCTTTGTACAAAAGCTATAATTGAACGAGGCCAAAAACAATCAGAATGTTCCTTCTTAAAAATCCAGAAAACAAAAACTCCAGAAAAAGCCAATTTATTTTAATTTCTTTACAGCTTATTCCCCCCACAAAAAATAAAATAAAATTAAGGGAACTTCTTTCAGTCACATCACTTTTTTCATTGAGTTGATGGAAATCTCATAAACAAACTTTAACTCTAACTTTAATGTAAAATCCAACTGATTAAGTTTTTCCTAATTGCTACCTTTGGATCAAAAGTCCTTGATTCCCACTCAATAATTGTTTTTTCAATGTCGCTTTTTTGAATTTGTTTACTCACATGGTGGTGAAGTTTTTCCCATTGAATACGACCCTTCTTTTTACCTCCAAGTGGAAAATTTCTTGTCTTCTCACGTAAGCAAAAAGTCTCAACACTTTTTTTATATATATATATATATAATTTTTTTAAAAAGGGGTTGTGCTCGCCCACAATCTAAGAATAAGGCGAAGTCTCATTTCTTTCTAGGTGATACCGATATTAAGCAAGACGAGCCGTTTATTACCTTCAGGTATTTACCTAGGCATCTAGGAGCTAGGATGCCTTCCTCAACTCCAAGATCAAACCCTCTCCATGTGATGAGACTGTTTGACTTTTTTCGCCCATTGAACTTTAAAAACGAGGGGTAAACTCTCAACACTTTCACTTATTTATGCAAAAATTTTCTTACTCATTGTATTTTGGGCTTTTGTTGTGTGTCATGTGGGCTTGCGATAGCTATTGAACCTATTGGGCCTTCTTCTTTGCTTATAGATATTAATCAGCTAACATATATTAAAAAAAAATTAAAAACTTGTATCATTCAATCAATAAATGGTTTTTTCCTTACTAATAAGGAAAGAAGGAAATTAATTTTTTTAATTGTTTCAGTACATAATGAATTATGTTATCAAAAAAATGAGATAAATTAAAATTAAACAGTTTAAATTATATTAAATATAAAAATAAAAGGTTCCCTCGAAGATTATAGGTAAAATTCAAAATCAGTTTCAATTATCAAATATAACATTTATAAAAAGTCATGTCATTGATAAGTTTTAAGTATATGAACCATCTGAACTATTTTTCAGAATCGATTTAATGCACAAAAACATCACCTTTTTTAGTTATACAATGCACGTAATCAGCATACCTGTAGAGCTGAAAAAAGGCAAGCAAATCTCTCATAAATATGCAAAATTCATATTAAAAAAAACCCCCAAATGCTCAAATGACACTGAAGTTATGGGGGCGATTTTTTTTTTTGATATAAAAAAGTTTTGGAAGAGTTTGACATCAGTCCCCTACAAAGGTCAGGGCACAGCCCCAGGCTCTATAAGCATTTATTGGAGACTTACAAGATCGCCTACCAAAAACTTCTATAATTGTTGATGGCTAGAGCTTTGGTCATTGACCGCCACTGCCATCGTTAACCGGAGCTCTAGTATCGGCCCTCAAATCTTGAGGGAATTTTTTGTGAAAATTTATCAAAGTGGGTTGAAATTTGATTACACCACCTTTGGACTTTTAGAAGGATATAGAATTATTGAGCCACTGAAATAGCTTTAGAAACTTGACCGATCAAAATTAAAACTTCAGAGAAGAAATTAGTAGTTTAGATAAATTTGAGGATCAAAAGTTTCATTAAAATAATTCATCTCCTTCACAATGTAAGACACTTCATAGTTCATACAACATGCATCACGCACATCAAAAATTAATGTTTTATTGCATCCCATGAAAAGTTTATCGTTAATTAACATAATCTTTTTTTTCAAAAAAAAAAAATGATCGGTTTTTCAGTTTTATTCTTATCCACAACCATCCCTCTACAAATCTTCTTGCATGCATAATTGCTCAACCCGCATTAACCAACACATAGATTTTTTTTAAAAAAAAAACACAAAAATATTTCTTACATCGACAACAGATCTTAAATGTCCTACATTTTGAACAAAAAATACTAGCATGTAAAAAATGTCCTATATAGCATAGATAAGAGATCAAGAGAGAGCATCACAGGTTGAATTTATCTCATCATCATCTTTTTATTATCTTTTATAATCTTTAAATTATGTTCATCCAATCGATATGAAATGTCATCATATTACTTTGATTTTCTTCTTCTCTTATCAGCCAACGATCCAGATGGATATATGAGAGATAATAAAAACAAAAAATCATGAGAGGACCTGCTTCCGTAAATCATGCTATTTTTTTTTTTTTTTTGCTTGCAAAGGTCTATTCGTAACTTTATAGTTTATACCATGCATAAAAATATTTAATTATTTATAATTCATGAAAAAAAAACACATTTCTTAATTTGTAGCCTAAAACCCCTATACGTTAAAGTTAAATAAAAAGTGGCAAACAAAACAGAGAAGCTTCCTTCTTAAGCTTCTTCTCGTTGCGTGGCTTCTTTGAGAAGCTCACCGAGTCGTGTCGGCTCTTTAATGATGGGATTGGCTCACCTGTGCTCGTCATCATTTCAGTTACTTTGCTCTCTCGACCTACCAACCACTAATTAGCTTCCACGTCATACATTTGTCAATGCGAATTGACCAAATCGCCAGCCCACCATGACCTGTCGTTTGAAGAATTAAATAATACGAAAAAGACGGCGTCGCGTTTTCTTGTTGGTGTCGTATATTTGAAGAACTCGTCTTGTCGATCGTTTGAAGACGACGTTGACTGTAACATTCTTGCGCTCTAAGACATAAAATCAAAACACGTTGAACAAGCTAAGTATCAATATCTCTTAATTCAATGTTGCAGTGAATTCTCTATTAAATGTGAATCAATTTCACCTTTGGTTGAATTCCAAGAATTTGTAATCTTAATTAATTGATCTTTTTCTGATGACTTAAATGTTTAGTTGGAATATGTAAGATGTCTTCTAGAAGATATTTTTAGTCTTTTTTTTTTAATAAGGTGTTTTGCCTTTCTTATAGTTTCAATGGTCATTAAATATTTTTTGTATATATGTAAGGTTAGCTAGGAAATAAAAATTAGTTGCTTATCAGAGTTAAGTGTAATTAATAAGGTATTTGTTAAAAAAAAATGTGGTTAATGAGAATATTATTAGAAACCAATTGAATTTTAAAACAAATTTAGTGATTTTAAATATTTTTATTGATATGTGTGATTTAGTTAGAAACATCTCATAATATGGATGGGGAGGTAATAGTAAAGTACTTCTATATTCCTATTTATAAGTCAATTTCTGCATGTTTTCATATGGATTAAGAAAAATTTTAAGCTTCATTTATTTTTATTTTAAAATTTAATAATTTTCTAACTTTTCTCTTATTTATTGTATATTATACTTTATGAGAAAAAGTCAATATAATATAATAACTGCATTTCTCTCTCTTCCCAATAAATAGGAAAAGAGTATGTAATTCTACTTGTAACATGTTACAACAAATCAGACAATAGTCATCATTACATACCTTTGATGACAATGTAATCCAGATTTAAGCTTACATGAATCAACGTACGAATATTTATATATCCTTTAATCAATATTTAGACTTTATAAGGCTATACCCTTCATTTTACACCTTAATAGGGTTTAAAAAAAATTTATTTCACGTTTTTTTTTATTAAACGTAAATTTCCTTTCATAATTTTTTATCGTACGAAGCAAATATTTTATAATCATCATTCTATTGCATTACATTCTCATTGTTTGAACGAAATTGGCACTAAATATATACGACTGAGACTGAACAACTAATGTTAATGCCATGAAATTAATTATATATTAATGATGAAATTAGTACTCCAACCTTAATTATATACAAGAAAATTGACCAACCGAATTCAGAAAAGAGTAGAAGTCGGGGAAAAAAAAAATCTATTTTTGATCAAAAAGAAAGAAAATCTATCACAAAATTAAATTAAGAGACTAAAATAAAAGGTGAAAATTAAAGTACAACAAGTTAAGAAATATATCATGTCATCACTTGATTCAAACTAATTAAATTTAATAAGTTGGAAAAAAAGCTAATTAAATTTAATAATTAAAATATCGTTTTGACCAACTTAAATTGGTCTCAAAAGCTCCTTTGGAGACAAAATTGTATTCAGGACATTACTATCCGAATACAATTTCATTGAAACTACCACACAAATACAATAGAATATCTAGTTTAATTTGGAGAGATATGAAAATCTTAGTAGTCGTCAATTTCATAAAAAAATTAAATAATAAATCGAATAAAATATTTGAAAAGTGTCGAATTCTAAAGGAATGTAACATTTGACTGTGTGAGAGAAAAGAATGAATGTATTGGAGAAGAAGGATACATAAACATAATTATTGTAGGTTAGTTCGTATGTATGTGTCTGTAAAAATAGCTAGGAAGAAATAGCGTTAAGGGCACTCCAATTTGACACAAGAGCTAAATTCCCAAGTCTGTCTCTTTGAAGAGGTGAAACGTCTTCCCAAGAATCACTTGATTGCCCCATCTCCACTCTTACTCACCACCCTCCCTTTTCTTCTCTTTCCCTTTTCTCTTTTAAAAATAATATACTTCTCTCATTTAATTTGGCAACTATATATTCAATATATTACACCTCTGACGCTGTAAATTATAGGGTAGAGAACCAATAAGATGTTGGTTGAAGTAGGAAGAGACATCAATCCTGTAAGGAGAAAAATATAAGTTCAAATCTTGGAAAGTGCACTTTTTATGAGATATGAGAACTGTTTGCTTTTTAAACTTTACTTACTCAACCTAAAAATTATAGGGTAGAGAGAAGGAATTTTGTAGTTCTATTTATAAATCATATCATTAAATTTTTATTTGAATATACAATTTTACTATCTTTTTTATTGTTGTGTTGATTTTGTTCTCAATGAATATAATATATATTAAATAAGGATGAACATAAAACGTTGTTGAATTTGCAGGCAAAGTTAATAACTTGATTTTTTTGTGTATGTAAAAAAAAAAAAAAATGCTAGAAACGACTTATAAATTAAATAGGGCAAAAAGAATATATATTACTTATTAAATTAATTTAGATTTAAGTTGTGTACTGGGCATGGTAATAAAATCCAATCCAAGTCAACCAATCATACCAATGGACTAGTCTCTTTGCCAATCACAGCAAGATTTTTAGACAGGTTGAATGAATCGAATTTTACATATATGTTACCCTCTCTTGTTGAACATGAAACGATGTTGTTCAGTTAAAAAAATGAAAAATAAAATAAACTCATGTGTTATTTATGTTTAAGTAACTTTGTTTTAAGGTTATATATATATGGTTTATATATACATGAATGTTTCATTCACTTGTGGATAAATGATATTTGATTTAAATATTACTCTTTCAAATTAAAGTTATGTGTGTGTGTGTGTATAATTAAATTATATTATTTTAATCATGATTTTGTTGCCCTTGGTTATAGTACGTCCACTCACCTTTGAACTACTGCGATAACAAGTTTAATATATGGCCCGTCTGGCTTTCTTAAATTGAGCTATTTAAAAGTCATTATAAATTTAGTTTTCTTGATGGCTAATTTACAAATTGTAAGTTTTAAGTGTTGGTTTAATTATAAGATAATATATGAACTTTACAATAAAGCATGACATCTGCCTGAAAACCGTGAGACAAGTAGTGTTAAATTTCCGTCATGGTTAGTGGAAAATGACATCTCCCTTGTTCAACAATCTTCACAATCCAATATTGAATATATATATATATATATATATTAAATAATTCATTAAAAATATGATCAATGAATAAGATTTACTTCATTTTCTTTTATAAACGAGTGCAGTTATAATGATAAATTTAATAATATTAAAAAAACCATTTTATATTAAACTAATTATTATATATAATATATGTGCTGCCCTCATAAAAAAAAAGGTATTTATAAATTTATGTTAATTTAAATTTCATGCAATTGAACCATTATTTAACGCTCAATGTCTTCAAGTAAAACATTGAATTTGGGCATTTTGTTGCGTTAAAGGAAATTGATGTTTTGTATAACTTTACACTTTCAATGGTTTCACACAATTTTGAATTTAATGTAAATGCAAATTGAATGTGGGTATGCGACTGGACAAATCAGTAGTCATTTTCAAAATAATAACAACAATGGTTTTATATATAACCGCCTTCAACGGTATAGGTTAAAAACTCTCCTTCTCCTTCTCATTTGTTTTTTTTTTTTTGTTTTTTTGTTTTTGGGCATGAATGGTAGGTTAAAAACTTTAAACCATGTAATTTACTTTTTCTTTTTACCTACCAAAAAATTGAGTATAAAACTCAAGGATTGTTTCAAGTTGTTATTTTTTTTAAAAAAAAAATCCCTTAAAAAAATAATATTGTGACAAAAAGTTATTAGTAGACCCTACAATGCAAGATCAAGTATAAACTAATCCGAGGGAAGTGCATGTATTGCGTGATACACGCGTATGTACAGAATCATTCCCCACCAAAAAACTTGACGTCCAAGCAATCTCTCTCTATTTCAATACCTCGCCTTGCCTTCTTCAATTCCTTTTATCGCTTACACTCTTTGCCCTCTCTCTCTCTCTCTCTCTCTCTCTCTCTCTGTATGATCTGCCAACAGTTCATACCACCACGAACAAATATTATTCATTGAATCATTCTCAGACAAGTCGTCTGCTACACAAGAAGAAGGTGATCTCTCTCTAACCCAAAAAAACGTGTTACAAAAGAGACAAGCAAGTTATATACTCTTATACCCATCTCTTTACCTTTTCTTTATTCCTCTTCTCTCTCTCTATCTCCCTCTCTCTTTGATTTATTTTTTCCAATTCAATCCACTCTCTGTGCTTCGATCGGGCTGTGTATGGGCATGATATGATAGTCAAAGCTCAAAGTGATTCAGTTCTCAGAGAAGAGAAGAAGAAGATGACATGGTGCAATGAGTCATCAGAGGAAGATGAGTATAGTGATAATAATAACGATAGAAAGTTGATTCATCATCATCAGATTATGAATATTAATAATAATAATGAAGCCTCTGGGAATAATGAAGTCGTCGCAACGAAACCATCTGAAATTCGAACCATTACTTGTCCTTCATGTGGCCATAACATTCAACTGCAAGATCAGGTACGTGTGTATATATGAATTTTTCTGTGTTATATATGTTTCTGTGAATAGTCTGGTAGTATGAAAGCTCCCCGTAAATTATCCTGAAAGTGGGGAGACATCTTTCAGGCTGCTAGTATTTTCCCCTTTAAATATTTTTTTAAAAAAGGTTGATATGTTTGTGAGATCAATATGTATATGTATATAGGGTGGTGGGATTCATGAGCTGCCAGGGCTACCAGCAGGAGTGAAGTTTGATCCAAATGATGTAGAGATATTGGAGCATTTAGAGGCTAAGGTTCTTTCTGATGTTCGTAAGCTTCATCCTCTCATTGATGACTTCATTCCAACTCTTCAAGGCGAAAATGGCATCTGCTATACTCACCCTGAAAAGCTTCCAGGTATGGGTCTCTCTCTGTGTCTGTCTATATTCTCCCTTCGGTCCTAGACCTAACTCAGACCATGTTTTGATCGTAAATTTACAATACCTCAACTTTTGTCTCCTAAATTTATAATTTTTCTCCCTAATTAAATTCTTCCTTTTGATTGAACTTATTGGGGGGTTTTCGTCACTATCCAATGCAAATAATTTAAAGGGTACTTTAGAAATAAACTGAATTTTATGTTAGGACTAGAGAAAGGGAGAGTATATGATTGTTGTTGATAATTATGTTGTGCCATGTTTTTGTGATTTGTGTTTTGGTACGGTCTTATTATTATTTTTATTATTATTAGTAAATTGTTGCTTCATCATTTTGTTAATTTGTGCTTCACACACACACACACACACCTCCTGATGATTGCCATTTAAGGCAAAGGGTTCATTATGATTAGATTCTTAAGGAGATTATTTTGTGAGATATTAAAACAGATTAATAATTTGATTACGTATTAATTATTGAGGGGATCAAAAGGTAAAAGATAAGGCAAATATACTATTGGACTGGGAAGAATAAAAGATAAGAGTCCAGCCAGGTTTTACTTAAAATATCAATTTTGATTCTCAAGCAAGGATATTAGTACAAGATTCTTTTTTTTTTTTTCTCTTTTTATTTTATAAATATGTAAAAACACAATCATGTGAGGAAAACAAAATGCATCAATCATATAGAAAAAAAAAAAAATTTCAAATCAATTTTTTGGGCTTCTTTTTTTCATTCATTTCTTAATACATAGGAAATTAATGTCAATTATTCTTGTAAAGCTCCATTAAATTCTAACTTCACATCAGGTTGATGTGCCATTATGCAGGGAATTTGCCACACAGAATTCATCAGTCCTTATTGATATGTGAAAATGATTTTTCTTTATGAGGAATAAACGCTGTGAAGAACGATGTCCAAGTCATTGAATATTATATAACACGCATATTAATTTCGAAAATATATTCTCAAGTACACCAACTATAAACATAAAACCAAATTAAAGTGACAAACCTTGGGGGGGGCAATTAAACTGGCTAGGAATTGACAAGGCCTTTATATCATAAGGGAGCTCACAGCAATGTTGAAAAATTAACCATCATAAAGCTAATTAGGTATGGGAATAAGCTAGGCCCCTATCAGATGTCTTACTATTTAGGACTTGGTATAGCTTGGTCTATTTGTTAGAAGGGTCATGCAAATGCCTATTTAAAAGCTTAAATGTGTAAATTGGTTAAGCTTTTTTTTTTTGTTAAGATTTGGCCTATAAGCCTTTAAACCTAGCCTGTTAGTCATATTTATATCATATAAATAATACAATATTTAATTTTTTTTCATAGTTTAATTTCAAGTATAATTAGTTAATTATAGTACTACACCTATTTTGATATTAGATAATTATGGCCTTTAAGACCTACAATGTGAGGCAATTTTACCGGTTTATTTTATAAGTAGGTTTATAAAAAATCTTCAGGACTAAGCCTTCTAAAAGTTCAGGCCTAAGCCTAAGAAAACCCCTGTATTTAGACTCAGACCTTTTACTCCCATTACAAACTCAAAACTATTTAACCAAAGTCTGTCTTAACCTGACATATTTCTATCTCTACGGCTAATTAAACCAAATTAAATTCTGTACATGAAATTAAATGATAAAGATTTTAATATATTATGAAATAAAGTATAATTATTTAATGTCTCTTTGAATTGGTCTTTTCTTGTATTTATAACGTAGGAGATAAACTTCTGGTGGTACATAATGAGTGATTGTGAGACGTGTTATAATGAAACAAACGTTAAAACATGCACATGGGATTGTTAGTGTGACCCTTTTAACAAACTTATTTAATTGTGATATAAGAAATCACCTGAAATGGAATGCCCACCAAACTTCAAATTAGCCTCTTATCTTACATTAACTATCTAGAAAGAGATCTACATTTCAAAGTTCATTTTCCCCTCAATTTACACAAAGGCAGAATGTTAAAACTAATTGTTTTCTAATATATGTAAATTAATGTTGATCTTTTTACATTGCTCAACAACTTTCGTTTTCGAAAGAAAGTTTTTAATTTGTAATTTTAACTTTTTTTTATTCAATTGGTTTCCTTGTTTTATGGAAAAGAGTCCACACATATGATTCTAAATTTGGTAGGGAATTAACTTTCAAACTTCTCAAAGGAACATAATCTGGGTATGTTGCTGCCTTTTTACTCTTTAAGAGGGTTATATTTGGTGAGGTTTGACTTTTATAAAATCAAATGTTTGAAATTGCTTAGAATTTTTGGTTGGTGTGATTCACTGATTCTTTAATTAGCTACCCCATCTTATTTGCGTTTGTTTGATGCGCAGCATATGGCTGCCAGGAAGTGCCTGCACGTACATTAGATAAATAGGACTCCATAAATTCTTTATTACTAATACTCCTTCCTCTCTCCTGAGTGTATGAACTATATATAACTAATTTATACATATTAAGAAAACTAATCTAGTTATTTTTAATAAATGTGTTGATTGTTTTAAAATACCTTCTTTAATCATTATCCCATTGATCAAAACCCTCTCAAAACATATGCAATCATAGTTTTGAGAAAAAAAAATCAAAAAATTGGGAGAAAAAATGAATTAAGATATTATATTTAGAATCAAAATATACCCCTCAACTACCAACGAGGTAATGTCTGGTAGAATAGGCTACTCACTCGTAATGTCGTAGAGAACCAATGTTCAAATATTCACTGTGAGCAGATGTTTATATTTAGTGTCTTGAATAAGATTGTCTACAATAAGAGGATTCTAGTACTTATAAAAAAAACATATCCCTCAACTAACTACTATATTTAGGATCAAAGAGAGTAAGTGTCAATTGATTTGTCTCTTAGATTTTTAATCTATATAGTTTCTGAAATTTCAAACCTACCTGGTGGGATCTTGTGTACTAGGCGCGGTGAGAGTTTCTGAAATTTAACTCAACCAACAATTGAATCATCTTAAATAAAACCTTCCAATTTAGTCTTGTATCTTTTCCCCAGCAATCAGATATTAATTATATATATATATATATATATATATATATATATATATATATATATATATATATATATAATATGGCGTTTTTGGAAGAATTATTAATCAGGACATATACAAAACATGTATTTTTGTGTGATGTAGGGGTAAGCAAAGATGGACAGGTCCGCCATTTCTTTCACAGGCCATCAAAAGCATACACAACAGGAACAAGGAAGAGAAGAAAGGTACATACAGACAAAGACGGAAGCGAGACAAGGTGGCACAAAACAGGAAAAACAAGGCCAGTCCTATGCAATGGTTCCGTCAAAGGTTTCAAGAAGATCCTCGTCCTCTACACCAACTATGGCAGACAGAAGAAACCAGAAAAAACCAACTGGGTAATGCATCAGTACCACCTCGGAAGCAACGAGGAAGAGAAAGACGGCGAGTTAGTTGTCTCCAAGGTTTTCTTCCAGACACAACCAAGACAATGTGCTAATTTGAAGGACCCTTTTGACCAAAAAGTGTTACTTCACAATGACAATAACAATGAAGCGGCAGCAACAGCATCTTTTGTGGACTATTACACTAATCCTCCTTATATAAGTTATGACCATTTGGGTCATCATGGTAACTCAGAAAGCTCTCCCCAACTTATTCCCAACTTGGTTGTTCAAGGTGACCATGCTTCTTCCTTTATTCGTTTAAACATGGATCATTCCACCAAAGCAAGACTTGACAGGAAAATATAATCCTCGACCGGATCCGGATCTCCGGCTTCTAAGGTTTCTGATCCGAAGCGAAGAGAGAGATAGAGACATGCTGTTATATTTATATATCTGTCTTTTATCTTTGCTTTTGGAGAAGTTGCTTCAGAGGATTCAGAGACTTCTTGGTATAGTACAAATTAACAAACAATATATACATATATTTATGGGAATTTTTCTTGCATATACTCATTATGTATGTAATGGTCAGATACGATTTTTATGTGGGTATTTTGTATGTGTAATCTGATCTGTTAGTGTTATATGTACAGTGAGTGCAGGCAAGAGTTGATATGTTTTTTTTATTGTATTATGAATAAGTAAATGTATTTATTTTGAATGAGAATAGAAAGAAAGAACTCAAGGGTTAAAGAAACATATGTTAGGTTATGTTTATGTATGTGTTGGACTTATTACGTGTGATTGACCCCGAAAATTGAAGTTGAGATGCACAATTAAGGATGGAATATTAATGTGTACCAGTATGATTCACAAAATGATTTATGTTGTGTAGATGATGTTATGAAATTAAAGTAGGGTTTTATCCTCTACTTGCTGCACACTCACATTCATATTTTGTTTATTAAAATTTGTTTCCTTTTTATTAAAATGACATGATTTATTGTAAATTTTGGTTAGGTGAAGTGAAAGAGACCGGACATTGAATACATGATGTTTTGAATTCAAGTTCTTAAGGAAGTTGTATTCTCTTGTTTGTGATTCAATCAGGTTCAAATTTTGGGTTAATTTGTTGGCTACTTTAAATGGTTATCAATGAAAATATAGTATAATTGTTTATTATGAATTTTCAACAATTTTGTAAAGCTGGGAAATAGGGCCGAACCCGTTCGACCGGCCCTTTTTGGCCCTGACCCTCCAAGAGTTGGGTTTAAAAATTAGAGGAACTAAATGAAAAAAGTCCTGCAGGGCCTGCCCTGTAGGGCCTCGGGCTTGAAAGGGCCAGCCCTATAGGCTCTTTTAATGAATGTGTTCATGATGTGAAAAAAGAAATTCATGATATTTTTACTTATGAAACAAAGCCTATTACTCAAACTAAAGTACAATTAAATGTCTTTGAAATTAACGATAGTGACGAAGAAGATGACAATGATAGTTATCATACTAATGTTGCTTAGTGGTATGTTTCTTATATTTTATGTGATTTATTTATGGACAATAATTTGTTTTTGATTATGATTAGTGAATGTAATTATTTGTTAGACAATTCATGTTGTTTGGATATTAATATTGATAACGTTTATTTGATAAATTAGAGCTTTAATTGTTGTAATTTACTAATTATTTTTTAAAAAACAAGAAAAAATAGTTAAAATTTGGAATAATAACTTCCGAGCCTGTAGGGTTGGCCCTGACCTTGGTGCTCACGAGTTGGGCTTAAAAAAACATATATTTTTCTTATTCCAAGCCCTGACCCTTCAAGGGCCAGCCCTAATTCGCAACTCTACAATTTTTCAAGAAAACATAGCATTTATATCTTCATAGAAATAAGAAAAAAAAATTTCAGTTATTTAATTTTAAGTTTAGTACCATCCAACATTTGATTTTTAATGAATTGATTTTAATGTCTTGCCCTATTCATTTCAAAATTCAATGTTAGAATATGAAAGTTTTTAGGAAAAAGTTCTTCTTATATAAATATAAATGCTTTACATACAAATGATATAGTATGTAATTTAATCAAAATTTTCGAGAGACTAATGGAACTTATTTTTGAAATTATTCTCTAGTAAAGATTTTGAAGTACTATTTAGCTGGAATCACTCTTTTTCCCTTTTCCTTTTTATTTTTTTAATAATATTTCACGGAAGTAATATAACTTCACATTTGGAAAATACATTTTTTTTTTAAAAAAAAAGAATTAAAGAGGGAAAGAGTTTTGTCTGTTTTAAAAGGAGTATTCTCCATTTCATTTGGTGAATGTGAGATTTGATCCCTTCACATTTTGGTTTGCAAAATATTATATGATTATTGGGCCACTAAGATAGTTTAATATATATGAAATGATTAGGTCACTGCAGCAATTATCAACTTTAGTTATATGAAATGACAACAATGTAAACCATTAAAAAAACTACCACCTTCAGTCTTGAATCAAGATCTAACATTTAAGACGTCAATAGTTTTACGCTATGTTTGGTTTGAGAGGAAGAAGTGGGAGGAAAAAAAGAGGGAGAAATTTTTTTTTCTCATATTTATAAAATAGCCCATGAAAAATTTTCAATATTCCCAAAATTTATCTTTAACAAAGAAAAATATTCTTCTCATTAATGACAATTTGGTCAATTTCCTTTCTAGATTCCCTTTCACCCCCTCCCTTTAAATCAAACACACCTTTAGTGGCATGAAAACTTTCCCTAATACGAAGAATAATAAGTTTTTTTCATAGCTATAATCTCACCGGAGTACTATCTTAAAATAAGGTATAAAAATTTAGTTTGATCGTCCCTATAATATCTATAATCTCATATTGCTAATGCATATCCTTCTAATTCTAAGTTTTTAAATGCCATTGATTAACAACTAGTCATACGAAGAATAATAGCATGACTATTATTGTCTTAAAATTCAACTTTTAAGTTTTTAATCATTGGTACATCAATAACTACAGAACATGTGGGTACCCATTTTATGATGAAAGGTAGAAGTTAGAACAGCTCATTCCAAGACAATGTAGGCTTTTTAGGCCAGAAAGAAGTGTGGGGAGTGCCCTAGCTTGTCACTCGTAACGACTTACTTGTCCTATTTATCCTATTTATAAAGCGGAGAGAATATATATTTTTTAATCCTATTTATCAAAAACCATATTAAAGCTGGCTAGAGTTCTCATTAGACTTGTTTGGGTTAGCAGTAAGAACGGTAATTTGTTTTCTATATGACTTTTTATATAATGACAAAAAAAAAATCAAGTTGTAAATATGATTTGTATTTATATTGATGGTGATAAAAGTGGAAGGATCCACATAAAGAAACTGAGAAATTTTTCCTAAAAGCAACCATAAGGAATTTTTTTTCATAATCGACTTTTAAGAATTCTTTTTAAATAAATCCAATAAACTTAAAGTTCTACCCAAACATTCCACTGAAGGTCTTTTTTCTACTGCTACTTTTTTCTAACTTACTACTATTTAAAGCTCTCTTCACAGGCTCATTCCTCTTTTTCTTTTTCTTCTAGGATCTTATATCCACTATCAAATTCTTAAATTCAATATTTTATAGAATTATTATTTTAAACATAAATAAATTTAAACTAATAAAATTCATCTACACAATTTATAACTCCAACACAAACAAAATAAAGAAAACAAATTAATTTATATAATATTTTAAAAATAGTTCTATAAAATATAAAATTTAAATCATTCATTTTATACTATACACGATGAGATGAGACTAGACTATGTGAAGAGAAAAAGGATTCTAAAAGTATCCCCTTCCTATTAAATCTTGTTGCAGGCCCGATTCTCAAACCTAATTCGTGCACTTTCAGAATCAAAGCTAAAAATTAAAATATAGCAAATATAATAACATGCAAAATCATACATGTTGCACAAAAGAATCAGTAAACAAATGGACTTTAGGAAAGAGCCGATGAAGCACAATTGGCAAAGTCACAACGAGTCATTTAACAACGCCTAATCCCCAAACCATTTTCCTATGGTTACTTGTTCCCAAAGCATGACCACTACAAAACCCCACACACACTGTACGCAATAAAGCCTACCTAAGAGCTAGGCACTCAATAAATATAGGACTAAAAAATTCCAAGACCAACAGTACAATAATTGGAAGCAAACCCAGGAAAACAAACCCGAAATGGAATTATAGCACTCAAACATGACTATATTGACACAGCGTTCCTAGTCCTAAATATTAACCTATGCCACAGAAATTTATGTGGGCCTATATACCAATCAGTGCCAGCTAATGGAGATGATTACATGTATGCATCACCCTAACACAAGACCTAAATGTAAAGACTTTTTTTTTGGGGGTTAGAAGTCTTCAATTGTACAAGGCCTCAACATATGTTGCTATGACTTTTGAAGAACACATTTCTCATAAAGGGCAATGATATCTTTCTTGGTGGGATTCTTCAACTGAAGTAATTGATCACCAAAGTTATGCTTTGTCAACTCTTGCTTAAGCTTCGAGACAGTAAATTTCTTGTAATCCTCTTCATTATTTTGCTGGCTATGATTGTTGTCATCACCCTCGAAGATGGAACCGCCATCTTCTGGATGCGTGTATCGAATAGGGCTGGAAGTGCTCTTTGATCGCTTGCTTTCCCTCATAATTCTTGTGCTCATATCCATGTCTTGAACAGATTCTACACCAACTTCACCATCTACCCGCAAGCGCTTACCATGGGAAGTAGTTTTGAGCTTACCATCTAATGCTGTTTCATTGAGTCGATACTTGGTCAATTCTTGATGAAGAGAATCAATCTTAGCTTGTGCAGACTGCAGCTGTAGAGAGAGAGCCTCAGCCCTGTTACTTGCTTCCGCATGTGCTGCGCGTTCAGATTCCAAAAGATTCTGAAGAATCTGAACATTACTCTTCCTCTCCGCATCATTTGAATCCAAAAGTGAATCAATTTCCTTCTCTCTTTGTCCCTCCCTTTCCTCTAGCTCTGCAACTCTGGAGAGTGCATCCCTCTCCGACTCCCTTGTTCTCAGCAAATCAGCTTCCAAATCATCCTTCTGCCTCCCTAGATTTTCAATTCTCCTTTCAGCCCTTTCAATTTGCGACTGTCTCTCCATAGCCAGCTTCTGCATCTCACTCTTCTCTTTCTGAGCGATTCCTGCTTCAGCCCGTGCTTTGTCAGCCACTTCAATGGCCCTAGCAGCTTCTTTTTCAGCATTTCTACACCTTTCTTGGACCTCCGCAAATCTCGCAAACTCAGATTGGTACTTCTGCTCCAGATGAACCCTCTCCTGCTGAAATACCATAGCATCCTTCTCATACATTTGGGCCTTGGAATTTGCGATTTCAAACTTCTCAGCCAATTCTTTTAATTCAGATCTCAATGATGATATTTCTGCATCATAGCTCCTTATCTTTGACTCAGCAGCCTGCCAAAACAGCCAGACAGATATGCCATTCAAGCTAAAAAGGTACAAAAATGGTCCAACTAAACAAATCATATTAAAAATCTCAATGCAAAAGCTTGGAGCACCAAAATAATTGTTTTTCATTTAAGAAAACACCTAAAATTTCCAGCTAAAGCCTCGATACAGCACAATATATGAATTCAAACTCTTAATACCCCAAACATTTCCCCATGGTGATTGGACAAAAGACCAACAAAGCAAATTACAAGGTTTTTGGTTGGGTTTTATTTGTAATAAGTTGCAACATTTGTGAACTTCAAAATGAGGGTAAGAGATCCTAAGGATTAACCTATGCCAGTAAAAACTCCTCTCAGAGCAACAAAATCATAAGGCATTAATGATTTAAGTAATGCAACCATAGTACGAGTGATTTGAATGGTCTTAATATAGATGAAAGGTTTTTATGTTCGCATCACCATTGGCAACTTGTATGGTTTTTAATATCTTAACTCACAATTATCTTTGGCCAAAAAAAACAGTCCTATCATCCTTCTTTATATTACCTCAAGAAACATAAAACTTATGTTACTGAGAACCGAAGTGCTCTAGCATGCTCAAGAAACAAAAAGTGTAAGGAATCTCACCTTCAAATCTACCTTCAAAGTTGTCAAACACTGCTCAGCATACTCAATTTTGGCACGCTTCTCATTTATTTCTTCCTCCTGCATAGTGAGCAGAGGTGGAATAAATCATATATTGGAAACAGCATTTGGCATTTTGCGTGCAACAGATATATGGATAATTGATAAGCTGAAACCAGGGATCCTAGCGTTAGTGTAGCAATCACCACAAGCCACCAGTACTAGGCAAATAAATATTTGCAAAAGAAATTAGAAGGAATCAAATAGGAAAGCTTACTTTTTCAGCCAAAGTGACGGTCAATTCTTCTCTTATAGCATCTTCCCTCAACTGTGATTGCTTGTTTGTGCGTTCCTGAACAACTGCTGCCTTCTCCAGTGCAGCTTTTGCTTCTCTAACAGCAATATCATACTTCCGTTTCCACTCCTCAGCCTCCTCTTGGGCAGACTGAGCCTGTTCCCTTGCTGCGGCCAACCTTGCCTCTGCAGCAGTGCTTCGGGATTTGAGGGCTGCTACTTCAGAATTTGCTTGATCTGCCTCAGCTTTTTGCCTTGATAAGGCCTGTTCATATTTCCTTTTCCAATCCATGGTTTCTTGATTGGCAGAGTCCAATGTTTTCGATAAGCTAGAATACCTCTCTTCTAATGAGCGACGATTTCCCTGCAGATCAGTAATGCGATTCATATATTCATCAGTAAGCTGCTTCTTATCATTGATTGCATCTTCATAGCGTTTGATGTACTCGGACTTTTGACTCTCAGAGGCTTCCAAGCGCTTTTTGAGTAGGACCATATTATCTTCAATCATTTTGCATGTTGTCTGAAGAGTACTCCTCTCTGATCCAAGTTTGTCAATCAGCCTCTTGACAAGGTCCAGTATAGGGCCTTCAAAACTGGTGTCAACATATAGATTAGAATGAGTTGGATGAAATACAACATGGCAGAAAAATAACTCCACAAACCTTTGTTGTAAAAAGACAGCTAGTTTTTGCCACTTCCCTGGAGCTTGAACTGATGTTTCATATTCAGAAATAAGAACATCAAGAACCTGCATCCAACATTCAATATCAAATGCAGTTGTTAGTTCAAAAAGCCTTTCTTTTTTACAAGAGGGAGGACCACAGAAGATGCACTGGAAAGCTCTTTTAGTCTCAACAATTACCTTCACAACATTATCTATGCTTGCCTCTGAAGAATGACAAGCCGCCCTAAGCCTCTTTTCCATACTTAGTATAGCATTTGAGCATTGAATATCAGCCTCCATGAATGCATTTCTTTTATAATCCTGGTTAAAAGGCATAATTATTTTGATCAGTGCCACAACATATAACATCCAATCCTAAATATAAGATCCTTTCAACTAATTTGAAAAATCCAAAAAAAGTAGCTAAGAGATATGTAAAGAACATGTGATACTTTTCAAAAACAATTCTCCTGCCATGCAATGATTAGAACTAACGCTGAGACATAAAAACGCCCCAATAAATAGGGGTATTATAACCATTGAGTCAATAATGAGCCACAAACAGCAAATTTCAAACATTCAATACCTCAAATGCTTTTTTGAAGAATTTCTGCAGAAGGCCCTCATATTTTTTCCTTGCGGGACCAATCCCTACAGCACTCTCATTAAAGGAAGCCATTGCTTTCTGAACTGCTTCTTCATGTGCTTCTCTCATAGCAACCTGCAGCACAATAATTAGGAAAGTAACCTATACAAACACTCTGCACTCATGAATATGGTTTACTCACTTCCTCAGGTGGCTTTGAACGATCAAACGAAGACATATACATTTCAGTAGCACAATCATATGCCCGATGGCACTCAGCTTCTTCAACACTCTGCAAAAGTCAGCAATTAATATCTAATGGACAAAAGTCAAAAAAGAACATCTAATCTACAAAACATTCCAATTGCTAGCAATTTCAGTGAGTGCCGAGTGAAGATAAAATTTCCACATATAATTAGGCACTATTTTTGTACTACCACAAGCACTACTTCTACGACAGAAGTTTATAATAAATTAAGCACATCTCCTTATCACACAGATCATAACTGGTAATCTAAAAGTATAATTCTGACCTGCCAAGAGGAAGAAATAGCAGGCACAGCACCATGATTGAGAGCATCCAGATAAGACTGGGTAATGCCAACCAGCACAGGACCTGTCATCATGGTTGCCCCAACTTGCTTTGGCCTTGTTTTTTCAAAAACAAATTTCATCAATGCCTCGAGACCAGATCGGAATTCAGGCCTTAATTTATTCAACTGCATATTGAAGATAAAATTTCCAAATATAATTAGGCACAATATTATAAAACCAAAGAAAAAATAACTAATATATGATAGCTGGCAAGTTACCAACCGATATTTGATCAAGTCGCTGCAAATCACTTTCGTTATTCAACGGACGTACAAGTGTGAAGCATTCCCTATCTGGGAATAAAGCGCGAATGGAATCCCGAATCTTGTGATTGATATTATCGGATAATTAGCAATCATACAAAAGATAAAACACATATCCCAATATCCTTTAAGAGCTTATGAAAATAATCACCATAAACATACAGCATCATGCAACTGTATACAGAAAATAATCGGTGAAATGTTAACAGAGAGACAAAAACAAAACTATACAATCACACAGTGAGCAGAGTGAACCATTCTTTCACCTTCTATTAAAAACAAAGACAAGAATGATTGTTATTGTAAATTGTTTACAACTTAAGTAATTAGAAAAGGGACTATTTTATATTATCATATAACTAATAAGTAGGGTCAAACTAGGTTTAAGCAATTTATTTTGTGTTGCATATGAGAATCGTATAGTGCATTTAGGTTTCATGGGAGGGAAGTGTGTGTGTGTGTGTATTTTCAAAACAGAAGGGCTACATATTATGAATATCGATTGATAAATACACACACAGAGAGGAGTAAATCAAGGACAGGTTAAATTTTTTTTTTCCAAAAAAAAAAAAACCAGAACTAAATAAAAAGGACTAACTTAGGAGCCAACGATCTGGCTAAGTATTGCTCATTTTTTAAAATGCCAACAAGATAAATTAAGCTTCCTGCAGGGTCAGAGGAGTTGTTGTAACCTCCTCCACAGAGGGGGGAAAAAGGCCCAGGAGTGGGGATGTTTAAAGGTTATATATCCAGCTAGATATATTGTTTAACACTTCAACCAGAAATATTTGTAATATAGCTTCATAAAACCACAGAACTGGGATAGAAACAGAAAAAATACCTCATTTTTAGAGGCTATGTCTTTTCCACTCCCTTGGACAGGCCTCAAAGCAAGTTCCAGATAGTCACGAGGAGTTATCTTTCTGTTATCTTCTGTTAAGTCCAAATAGAAATCCTGGAAGCACCAGAGCAGAAAAATAAGTAAAATAGTTAAACAATGCTACAAAAAAAAAAAAAACCAAAAAAACCATCAAACGTCAACATTTCTCAGCTTATCTGACAGAAAACAGTAGCAAAAGCACTTTAAACATCTCACTCTAAGAAGCCAAACAAAAATTGGGGAAAATTGCCCAAGCTCAGATGCAGAACTCCTTCCTCCTGATGCTCTGACACGAATGTGCTTTGTCATTTGAGTGACGAGAGAAAGACGATCCAGGGCAGCCTCATCAATACCACCCATCTGAGCAAGAGAAAATTGTGAGCAATAAATGTAGAAGAGAAGGGAACAGAAAGGAAGTACAATCCTATACCAAGCAAAGGACCAACAAACAGGTCGTCCAGGATTAAAAGAGGTTCAAACCTGGTTATAAATGAACATGCTAGACAAAAGCAGAGCCAATGAAAATATCTGGGTGCTGTATGTTCCCTGTATAATACCAACGGGTCAAAACATTTGCACAGGTCAAATAAGTATATAATCATAAAGAGATGCCTATATGTAAACAATAAACAAAAAGTAACAGTTACCAATAGGAAATTATATACAACATGGAAAAAAACACATTTATCACTAGGAAAATCTGACCGTTTGATCATAGGCATCTATTCCTTCACTGTCTAATAGCAGAAGATTGTATTCTGTTCCATCAAGTGCAGTTCTCTTCAAAGGTGCACTCCATAACCAGAGACCTTTGGTACATGGCCGATGTGTAGATGCCACTTGAAATCCACTACTCTTCCCTAAAAGCTGCAATATAAATATGCAAGGCATTGAGTTAGAATACAATAAAATGGCCGCATTTTCTTATTTCAAGACCACAGCAATCAAAGGCGCTTGCCTTGCCACCTAAGGTGCTAGGGTGAGGAGCCAATGACACTTGTTTCTCATAGCATGAGAACGCTGGGTTAAGTCAGGCACCAAAAGCCACTAAACTTTTGGCTCCTTTGGCACTTATTTTAGGTAAACACAAGCATCTTTTGGCACCTGAAAGAAGTGGGAACCTATTGGATAGGGAACACCTTAGAAGGACTAGAACTGGAAGAAGCTTGGGTACAATTGTTGTATTGAAGGACAAGAAGAAGCAAAATGTACAATTGGTAATCTGAGTCAATAAATGGTTTAGTGTGTGTTGAATTATTACGTTATGTGAGAAAACCACTTTTTTTCTCAGAACAAATATTGTATATGACACTGCAGTTCTATAATATCACATTATAACTATTTCTTTTAAAGTTAGGAGTCGTGTTTTTTCTTAAGGTTTGGAGGATGAAGTGGACACTAGCTGAAGAACATACGCTTAGGAAGATTGATAGTTTAAATTAAAGGGGTTTTCTTTATATGAAAAAAAGCAGTATTGTCCAGTAATGTCAAGTTGTTTAAAATAGTATATACAATAGGAAAATTATCTAACAAAAAATAATAAAATTTAAAATATTATAAGTCATTCGATTATTAGATAATTGGATCATTTCTTTTTTGGTAGATATTAATTGATTAGGATTTTTTCTAGAAATTTAAATAATTAAAGAGGCAATGAAAAGTGATTTTTAATTAAAAATAGGTCAGGTTTTAAATCTTAATTCATAAATATAGGAAAATAATTGAACTAGAAATGAAAATTTTAAACTTATTAAAAATTATATAAGATAAAGAAAACTACATAAAAAGACAGTTCTAAATTTCAAATATTGAGTTATGAGATACAGCAAATTCTTTTTACTGTAGCGCATCTTTCTAATGCCTCCAGCCCATCTTTTGCCTTTGACTATCTTGTTCAAGATGTAGTAAAACCCACCACAGTTTCATGTTAACAAATGATAATGACATTACCAGTGGAAAACTGCGTCAAATTTACAAGAATTAGAGCTCAGCTAGTAAAAGACAATGAATATACTCCTTTACTACGCATGACTCTTGCTAATGTTAGACAATGATGAACAGTGATGTAAAGTATAAATGGAATTCAATTGCATCCAATTGCCAATAAGACAAGGCCTACATACAAAAATATCATAGAGCAACCAATATTAAAACCAAAAATAAAAACTAAACATAAGTCCCACAGTCTCAAATAAGCTGCCAAGCAACAACATCAACAACTAAGAAATCAACATTAACTAAGTCCAAAACTAGTTATTCACCAATTCACTAAGACAAATGTCTTCACTATCACCAAGAGCCCTGTCCATCACCAAGATAGAACACTACGCTAGGCCACTTTAAGTTGAAGGTAAATTGAAACCAAACCTCAAACCAACTACTCCAGTTAACATATGGATAACATATAGCCAAATACAAGAGATAATTAGAGAACTGAAACTGATCAATTTATTGGTAGCAAATTACCCAGTAGAATAGTGGTGGTTGAACATGATCTTCGGAATTCAGGTCTCACAAGTCATTTACACCATGCTAAACAAGAGAAAACTGGTTGATTGGAATAATTAAAACTTCAATCTGGAATTCCTAGCGCAACTTGCTATTTATACTTTTTTCCATTACTTGTCCTAAAGAAACAAGCTTCCTTAAACAATGCACGAAGGAAAAGCTAACACCAGATAAAATTTCAATCAACAATGTACCTACACTTCAAAGATATGACCTGTCTACCTTACTAGCCACAGCATAGGCTCTAAACCGATCACTACTCACATCT
Source organism: Acacia confusa (assembly GCA_037074495.1). Taxonomy (NCBI): domain Eukaryota; kingdom Viridiplantae; phylum Streptophyta; class Magnoliopsida; order Fabales; family Fabaceae; genus Acacia; species Acacia confusa. The sequence goes on from CM073504.1 coordinate 29,826,271, forward strand.
CTTCAGTTACATTTTCATTAACTATTTTTCAAAACATATCCAGCCAAGCAGAGTTAAAAGATACACAAAAAGGACCCCAAGAGTTTCTTTCTCTTTCAAACTATTTACACACTGTAGAAGTGCTCCAGATTTTCCGCACATAAATATTCACAAAGAAAATTATTTATTCATAACCCCAAGTCACGAATCAAACCCCCCGTGTTGTATTAGCTAGGTAAGAATGGTCTCTGAACCATTCAACAACAATTTAGCCAACAGAAAGTGATCTCTAGCAGAAACACAACAGTACTCTCCAGATATCCAATTCTCAATCCTTCAACACAGTAAAAACCCTTCAAAGCCCTAAATAAACCGCGCCTGCATAAATGAACCCTAAACTTCCATTTCAACCAAAAAGCAAAAACCCGCGCCGAAATTCCATTTCGTGTGGAGAAAATTTACCTGATTTAAGATAAAGCTTTTGCCTTGGCGAGCCCGTCCGCAAACAGAGACCACGCCAATGGGTTCTTTCACAAGCTGAAGAGTTGCGACTGCTTCTGGATCCATCCGAAACTTCCCCTTCTCGTCACAATAGACCAATCGTATAGGCCTCGCCGGGCCAGTCACCGGGGGCACAGATGGCGACGACGAGGACGTCGCCGACGGTAATGTTGGAGAAGCATCGGCGGAATTGCCTCTTCCTCGAAAGAGTCTCTGCATGTCTAGTCAGTTTACTTTCTCGCTGTTTCTTTGCCTTGGTTTATGGCTTCCGCTTACCCCTTTTGATTCAAAGTTACAGAGTAATCCGCTTTCTTCGCTTTGGGAAGTTTCTCTCAGGGTCACTTCTATTTCACTGATAAAGAGAGGTTCAAAATTGGCGAAGAAGGAACAAAAAGAGGGCTTTGGCGGTCAAAAAGACGTGATTGTTTTTCTACTCTATTTCCGAGGGGTGGACATTAGGTCTTCATAGCTTCTTGTTATGGGCTTTTTTTTTTTTTCCCTCCAGTGTCCTTTGTTTAGGAAATTATTTACTAAAATACCTCTACTTTGAAACTATTTCTCGTTATGCCCCTCTAGAAACATATTCTCAATCTACCCCCATTTAGTCGACTAAACCATGGGTTTAGTCGACTAAATTTCGAGGGGTTCAAATTTTTTGAATTCCCTCGAAATTTAGTCAATTAAACCCATGATTTAGTCGACTAAACCAAGTGGTTTAGTCGACTAAATTACGGGGTGGGCGTTAAAAAGCTCACACCCGACATTTAGTCGACTAAACCACTTGATTTAGTCGACTAAATTTCGACGGTGAGGGTTTTTAAACACCCCAAACGCCGCTAATCGACTAGATCTCTTCCCCAAACCCCTCCCCCATCTCTTTTTCGCCAAAATCTCTCTGAATCCGTTGGTGGGTTGCGAAGAGAACTTCAATCAACTTGCATTTGCATCAATTTCGGTATGTTTTCGTCCCATTTTCGAAATTCCACTGTCGACATTGTGTTATTGCAAACCCCATTTGTGTTTTACTGTTTTGTGCTTAGATTTGATGGTTTTGTTGTGTATATATGATTGATTTGAGTTTTTCGTTGATATTTATGGAGGAAAACGATGAATGTATATGTTTATGATAATTTTTTTTGCATTTATGAGAATTTTTTTATTTTTGGACGAATTTATCTTCGTTTCTCATCAAGAATTGGTGGTTTTGTTGTATATGTATGATTGATTTGAGTTTTTCATTGATATTTATGGAGGAAAACGATGAATGTATATGTTTATGATAATTTTTTGCGTTTATGCGAATTTTTTTTATTTTTGGACGAATTTATCTTCGTTTTTCATCAAGAATTGGTGGTTTTGTTGTGTATGTATGATTGATTTGAGTTTTTCATTGATATTTATGGAGGAAAACGATGAATGTATATGTTTATGATAATTTTTTTGCGTTTATGCGAATTTTTTTATTTTTGGACGAATTTATCTTCATTTTTCATCAAGAATTGGTGGTTTTGTTGTGTATGTATGATTGATTTGAGTTTTTTTATTGATATTTATGGTGGAAAACGATGAATGTATATGTTTATGATAATTTTTTTGCGTTTATGTGAATTTTTTTTATTTTTGGATGAATTTATCTTCGTTTTTCATCAAGAATTGGTGGTTTTGTTGTGTATGTATGATTTATTTGAGTTTTTTTATTGATATTTATGGAGGAAAACGATGAATGTACATGTTTATGATAATTTTTTTGCGTTTATGCGAATTTTTTTGCGTTTATGAGTATTTCTTGTTTATGTTGAAAGTGTTTGTTAGTGAAAATGATGAATGTAAATGTGAAATTGAGAATGATGAATGTTTCTTGTTTCCTGATTGATTGTAACGTCCCTTTGTAGGTCTTTGTTCTCATCATGCGTCGTAGACAAGCTCCTGCTGACACCGGCAATGTGCGTGGGAGACGGATCAAGCACCGAGCATCGCGCGGGGCATCCTCCTCTAGGCAACAACATGCACCGGAACCTGAGCCTGAGCCCGTTGTTGACCTCCCATTTGGATATTTGTTTAAAAATAATGAAGCAGAGCATGAACGATTCGTGAGGGATTTTGCTTCCAGACCCATCATTAAGCTGAAGTCATTAGACATGACATTCTTTGAACGTGAGGGCCTTGACATTGTGCCGTTGTTGGGAACTTCGCATTTGGGAGGGCTGGCGGAGATGAGTTGTCCCTATTCAGAGGTTATGGTGAGAGCTTTCTACCATAACATGATCTACATTCATGGTGATCTGCAATCTCGTGTCTGCGGGGTTGACATTCTGGTGACGGCTGACATGTGGACGGATCTTCTTGGATTTGATTTTGATGCTGGTGATAGATACCAGTTTGATGGGGACACCAATTTTGTCATGGAGGGATATGTTCGAGATGAGGCTGTGTATGCGTTCAAGAGGCCAGGAGGGCATAGACCTATAGTGACTGTGGGACAACTGATTGTTAGCTCTCGGATCCTCTTCTACGTCATCACCCACATATTGTTTCCTCGGGCCTACAATCATTCACGAGTGTTGGAGGGTGACATCCCCATTATGTGGTCCATTCGGAATGGCATTCAGGTTAATTGGAGACATTATATCTGTTAGCATATGTATAAGGCAAGACATAGAGGTACACTCCCATGCGCCTACTTGATTCAGAAGATTTTGGAGAAATTTGGTGTTCCTATAGACGATGAGGTGATGGTGAAACAGGAAGCATGGAATGCCATCTTTGGATAGCGCCTCCTAGAGCAGTGCAAGATCACCAAGAGTGCATATGGTGGGTGGCACTACATTGATGAAGAAGATGTTGATGCTGCTACTGGCCAGGGTCCACCCTTTGAACCTGATGTTGGTCAGGGTCCACCTATTGTTCTTCCTGAGGTCGATGATGATGACGGCGACGATGTTCATCCTGAGCCGGAGGGTGGATTCTCCCTTAGTGATGTCATGCAGGCCATCCAACACCAGAGCAGGATGCAGAAAAAGAGGTGGAAGATAGAGAATGAAAGGTGGAGGTGGATGCAGGCTTGGATGAAGTGGGTAGAGGAGACGCTTGGTCAGATGCAGCTTGGAGGAGCACCGAATGCTGCCGAGGGTGATGATGTGGCTGATGAGCACGCGGAGGATGATGGGAATTTAGAGGATGCAGATTAGATTTATGGTGTTCATGTTTTATGTACTTTCATTGACTTTATGTTTTATGTTCGGACATTGAGACTTTATGATTTTTTGTTTGGTAGCTTCAATTTGTGAATTTCATTTGACATTTGATCCGCTAATGTCCCAAAATGAGTCAATGATACCATACAACATATCAATTAACTGAATGGTTCAAATTTCGAAGCTATTAACAACACAACTCATGGTACCCTAAATACAAAATATTTTACATAGACTTCAAGTTTGCCTATTCCTCGTTAGACATGTGCACATATGATGACCGACTTGGTGGCAATTCCTACATCTTTGCTAACTTCTTGAGGGTTGAGACTCCACCCAATCCATCTCATTTTGTATCCTTGTAGACTTTGGTCTTCCCTTTGTGTGGGCCAAAGTTGCATTTGGGATAACTGTTGGGCCTTCTCTTTGTTGAATTAACAATTCATTGCCTATAGGTTACCAGTGTGCTGCATATACCTGACTAATGTATGGGATAGTGAATACTGGATCAACTTAATCATAATGGTTCAAATTCTCCATCTTGCATACTGCTAATACGTGGCTGCAGGGATATCTTCTTGCTGTGAACTTCCTACATTGAGATTTACGATTTATCAAGTCAACCCTCATTATGTCACCGGCAACATGTGTAGATTGATTATATGCGTCCTCAACCTCATATAACTGTAAATCTCTGTCATAAAGCCGCACACGGTATGTAATTGTCATCTGGTCCATCCTTTGTAACTCTTCTTCAACCTTTTTTGACACTATCCTACCTGCAGCGATATTTTTGTTAATCTCAACACGCCTGGTGACAAAATATTCGACCAGTCTACTACAGGTCATCTTCACCAAAGCCGTTATCGGCAGATTACGTGCACCCTTAAGGATCTTGTTCACACACTCAGCTAGGTTAGTCGTCATGTGACCAAACCTCCATCCGTCTTCATCGTAGGACCTACACCATTTCTCCTTTGGAAGCCGGTCAAACCAGGACACAACCTGTGGGTTACAATCAATAAATTCCCGAAACTTCCGGTCAAACTGGATCTTTGAACTCATGTACCCTGCATAACATGTTAAAGCAAACTCATAACAATGGGTGCATTACAAACATGTTCAAATATGTGAAGGCAGTAACCAAAGTGTATACTTTCATACCTAATTTCATAAGTGTGTTTCTTTAGTTGCACATCCTTGAATCTGGTATTAAAGTTGCTCGCGACATGACGTAGGCAATACACATGATAAGCATACTGAGGCTGCCAATTGTGGTGATCTTTAACCGCCTTTATGATACTGGTGTGACAATCAGATATCAAACAAATGCCCGTCCTCTATGTCACATGATCACGTAAGAGACAAAGAAACCACCACCAGTCATCATACTTCTCACCAGGAGGAACAACAGCAAAAGCAATTGGTAAGACCTTCCTATCCCCATCCTGTGAAGTCACAATCAAGAGAGTACCTTTGTATTTTCCGTACAAGTGGGTGCCATCAATTTGTAGTATGGGCTTACAGTATTTGAAGGCCTCAACTGTCTGGTTAAATGTCCAAAAAACTCTACGAAAGACGCGTAAGTTGACATAAAACCGACGATGGTCGGAACATTCATCTGTATCAAGCCTGAAAACAGAGCCCACGTTAACCTGCGTCATGTATGTCAACCAATTGGGCAAGAATGCATATGATTCCTCCCAATCACCAAATAACTTCACAATGGCCTTCATTTTCGCCTTCTAAGCCTTCTTGTATGCTATATTATATCCATCATACGCTGCATCCTCTCTTGTATCAGCACTGGTTTTAAAGTTGGATCTTCTCTTAACATACCTTGTTAAAGCATAGCAAACTTCAGAATACAATGTCAATAAACAAACAGAAGTAGAAAGCAACAAGAATATGAAACATACTGATAATGCCTGCACATATGACATTTGAATCCAGTTGTCCATGATCCCGGGTAAGACGTGATCGCTAACCCACTTACGGACCACCCAACAATTTCCATTCTTGCCTGTCATTGCCCTCATATACCAGGGACAACTGTCAGCATGATTTCGACACTTCATCACAAACCTCCGTTCATCACTTTTTTCAACTTTGGTTGAACGATGAGTCTTCATGCAATACAATTTCACGGCATGATGCATCTCAGACTTAGAAGGAAACTGCTGATACACATATAATGGATCGTCTAACTGCCATCCATCTTGCCTGTCATCATCACCATACAACATCTCTAATTCATCGTCACAAGTCAACCGCACTAATTTGAGAATAGTGTGGGCTTTTGGTCCAAAACGGCTCACTATCAAGTCCAACATCTGTCAATAGGAATTTTCTGTCAGAACTAGTAAATAAACATTACAAAAACAACCACAAATTCAAGTTTACTAAATTACCACTACTAATTGGGTCAATACGAAGTGGTGGCATTGTTGCAGTCCTTGAGTTTACTAGGTTCGGGCAAGAATCAAAATCACCCTCCACATCGGTATCTGAGCTATCACCTAGTGGAATAAACCTCTCAAATTCGTCCTCCTAATCGATGTGCATATTCTCATTTTCCTCATCTTCCATCAATGTTACCTGACTTAACACTTGTGACGGTGCAAATACACCAACATGTCTATCTTCTTTACCAAAATATTGTGGGGATCTTGGATGCATAGGCATAGATGATGATTCGCCAGATTCAATTTCAACATATATCTGAATAAAATTTTGTACTCTCCAATTAGCAAATGCATCTATGACACAATCTACATCTTCATCATCACATACATCGGTATTAATGTAGTATACATTATCCTTACCCACTATAGTCTCCACTTTGGCAATTAACCGATGAATGCATTGGCTGCCATGTAGCCTCAATTTTTGGTAAATTCTTTCTTTCAGCTCGTTGTATGTAGTACCCCGTTTGATTTTCATCATTTTCATTTTCCCTTCAAATTGAACACTATCGAGACTATCAAAATACCTCCCACTGTGGTAGATTATAGTCATGTAAGTGTTTGAACTTGAACTCATCTTTGACACCAGAATTTTAGCTGCAAAATGGAGGGTTTTAGCTGACCAAATAAAAAAATTTATGAAAAACGAAATGATATTCTTCAAAAAAAAAAAAACACTCAACCGATGTAAATCTTTTCACTTTCACATGTATATTCATCATTTTCCTCCATAAATAGGAATGAAATACTCAAATCAAGCAAAGACACACAACAAAACAATCCAATCAAAGCACAAAATGCAAAAAAGCAAATAGGGGTTCACATAAACACATAAATGACGACGGAAATCTTAAATGGAGATGAAAACAATACCGATATCGACACAAATTCCACTAGATTGAAGTTTCCTACCCAACCCACCAACAGATTCAGCAAGGCTTTGACGAAAAAGAGAGGCGGAAGAGGTTTGGATAGGTTTTTACACGATTAGGGTTCATGTTGCTGTGGTTTGGGGTGTTTAAAAACCCTCACCGTCGAAATTTAGTCGACTAAACCAAGTGGTTTAGTCGACTAAATGTCGGGTGTGGGCTTTTTAACGCCTAGCCCCGTAATTTAGTCAACTAAACCACTTAATTTAGTCGACTAAATTTCGAGGGGATTCAAAAAAATTTGAACCCCTCGAAATTTAGTCGACCAAACCCCTGGTTTAGTCGACTAAAGGGGGGTAGATTGGGAATATGTGTCCAGAGGAGGGCATAATGAGAAATAGTTTCAAAGTAGGGCATTTTGGTAAATAGTTTCCTAAAAAGGGGCACTATGGGAAAAAAGCCCCTTGTTATGTGTCGATCCCTCTTTTCTTTAATAGATGAACATATTTTTTCTACTTTTTTTAAATTGTTTTATATATTGTATTTATTTATATTTAAATTATATGTTGCTTTTAAAATTTTTTTCACCCAATATCTCAAATTAATTAGTTTCCAGTCCTGCATTCAGTAATATTTATCTGTAACACCAGTATCATGGAAACTAATTAATTTGAGATACTGGGTGGAAAAAAAAATTTCAAAAAGCAGCATATAATTTAAATATAAATAAATACAATATATAAAAAAATTAAAAAATATTTCCATCCCTCTATTAGAGGGATGGACACATAACAAGGACCTAAGGAATGAGGACCTAATATGCACCCATTTCCGAGTGGGTGCGACGTATTAAATTAGTGAAAATTCCATTTAAATATTAAATAAAATTTTAAAACCCTCAAATGTTTGTTAAAATTTGTAAAAGACTTAAATATAATAGTGATCATATTGAGATTTTAAAATATTGGTGAATTTATGATTTTACTATCAGTTTTTAAATAAATGAAAAAAAAGAAGAAAAATGACCCTTACCAAAGGACCATTACGGCTGGCTATTGAAGACCTGACTGTCAACAACCTAGGCTCTAGCTGCTAGCGGCTTAAGATCCGATGAGGATTTTTTTTGGGGGGGGGGGAGGGAAGGGGGTGGGGTGGGGTGGGGTTGATTCTTTTTTTAAATAATGATTGAAAGAGTTGTGTAAAGGAGAGATTTGAACCTACCCCACCTTAAACCTTAAAAGTGGCTTAGGCTACTTAGCTCCTTTGATGTATATATGCATTAACAAATATATATTTTCTTCTTAATATTTTTTCTATCAAGAAACACTCTTGTAAATCACATTACAAGTGTTGTGAATACCATTAATGAACTTGTTATTTCCATTACAAATTTTGTTCATAGTGCTCAGATTTTGTTTAATTTTGTGAATCCCATTATGTGTGTGTGTGTGTGTAATATATGAATATAAATATGATATATTATATAGATATATATAATGAGATTCACAATACGATTAGTTATAGCTAATCACCCAGAAGTGAATTAGGTGAATTAAAAAAATTAAAACAATCTTAACCGATAAAAAAGTCAGGAAGGAAATGTTAGAAATATATTACCAAAATGTGCACACAAATTTATACTAGTTCAGTCTTAACAACGTGGCCTACTTCTAGTCCTTAGAGCTCCTTTGATATTTCCACTATCTTTCACAAATCAATTATAATAAGCACAAAGTAATCTTACTAGATTTACTCCCCCTTACAATTGTAATCGAACAACTGAATTTAAAGTCCCACTACCTTGAGATTTTACAATAATCAATCAAATAAAGATAACTCTCTCAAAGAGTAAATATATGATCACTAACGAATTGAATATCAAAAGATATCAAAAAGTATTAATGAGCAAAGGCTTGAGCAATAAATGATATCGTTTGTTTGTTATTAGCTCCGAATTGAATGCTCTTCGTATTTATACTGAATGCCATTAATAACTATTAATGAAGCTTCAACTTTGCCGTTAAAAGACTTCAATTGTTCCGTTTAGACATGGAAGCTTTCCATTAGACATAAACCATCGTTGTTGAAGATTTAAGGATAAGTCGCTTTCGTAGCTCTATAGACAATCTTCATATGACATGTCTTTGGTCAATAGTTGACTCAAGAAATTTCACTATCGCTTTCACCATAATTGGTGTCTATAGCAATGATCATTTGACTTGCTCTGATTTCCATTCCATGTGAGTGCTCTTTTTTTGTTACGTATTTAATGCTCTAACATGTTTGTTGCTTTTTGACTATTTGCACATAATCCTTCCGTTAACAATCTAAAACTCACTAGCAAAGATGTTTAATAGTATTGGGAATAATAATGAGTAGAGTTTAGATGAAATCAGATGTTAATAAGATATATTGAATTTACAAAGACGAATAAGATGAAGTGAATGAAGCTTCTGTAATAATATTGCTCGAGTATAATCAAGGAGTGCTCTAACAATATTCAAATATCTTTACTTAGAAGGTCTATTAGATAAGCTTACTCAAGTAAGCACACAGCTCTGTCATGCTTGAGTAAGTGTTTCAATGTGCTTGAATAACTTCTGAAGGGACTTAGAAAATGAAATCAATACGAGCTTGTTCGAGTACAAAAGTTCTTTGCTCGAGTAGCATGCTTGAGTAAAACTCTCAACATGCTCGAATACAATCTTGAAACAAAGGGATTAGATTGAAAGAAATATTTATGCTTAAGCAAACAATCATTCATGCCCGAGTAACATGCTCAAATAAGGCATATATTTGCTCGAGTAACAACCTGAAAGAGAAGAAGATTATTCATCAAGAGATATATGCACGAGCATAATATTTCCTTACTCAAGTACCTTGCTCGAGCAACACATATACATGCTTGAGCAAGAACCTGAAGTTGTTCAAATAATTGATTTGAAAAGACTATGCTTGAGTAAGCTTTCTTTTGTGCTCGAGCAACATGCTCGAGTACTTAGTTGGGCGTGCTCGAGTACTCAGCTGGGCTTGCTCGAGTAAAAGTTCTTCTATGCTTAGGCAACATGCTCAAGTAAGCTTCTATGCTTTCTCGAGTAAGCACCTACAATGTCTTAGGGAAAGGGATTAGTATGATATTGCTAGAGTATATCTTTTAGGCTTGCTTGAGTAGGAAGTTTGCTTGAGCAATTACTTACTTGCCCGAGCAAACTCCTGCTCGAGTAAGCTATCCTCTACTCGAGTATACTTCTTCCTTCTACATTTCACTTCATTGATTCAAAAACCTTATTCTTTTATAAGTTATCATCAAAACACAAAACTGATAACTAACATTCTCCCCCTTTTTGATGATGACAACGCTTGTTAGTTTTTGAAATCATTTTGAAAATTTTTGAGATAAGTAAGAATATCCAATGCAATGAGATATAATATAAAGAGAGTAAGTACAAGAATTAACATCATTGCATAATATTGGATAAGTTGTTAGTACATAGATAGAGTCATATAATTGTCATATGGTTCAATACATAACCGAATGAAATAAGGAAAGCAATAAATATCATCAGTTCAACCAAGTCTCATCCTCCCCCTTTGTCATCAGATAAAACAGAGGGAAAGGTGATGTCAGATGTAAGAGCTAGAGGAGGTGAAGGTTGAGGAGGAGGTGGTGTAGCATTGGAGGAGGAAGTGGATGATGAAGTCTGGTGAAGAGTCAATGTAGGATCAGCAAAAGTGGAAGGCATAGAGGGTGGATGAGAGGGAGGTGTATAGAGGGAGTAGTGGCAGTAGGCATAGGCTAGGAAATAGGAATAGGCTCAGATGGTATAGTGGAAGTGGTGAAGCATCTTCTTGTGCTGCTTAGTCTACTGATCAAACAAAGTCTGAAACTTCTCATTTAGCTTAGCCACCAAATGAGTCAAGCAAGCCTCCAGAGTCTTGATTAGGGAAACATTCAAAATATTTCTTTTGGATTTTTAGCCTTTAGATATATTACTCGAGGACATAATTCTCTACAATTTATTTGTCTTCAGGACAATATGTAAAATAAAATTACTTTTTCAAAGCTATAAAGCCCTTTTGTATCATCGATATTTAAACAATAAGTTTTCATGGCTTTAATATTCATAATGATTTAGTCATCAAAGTGCCACAAAATATTTCTTGTCATGCAATTTATTGGAATCGATATGTTCTTTTACAAAACAATCATAATAACAGTAATGGGACTTCTAATCACCCAATCACAAAATTAAAAATATTATGCCTTTTGACCATTCAATAAAATTAAAATGCCTAAAAAATAAATTAAGTAAATTTAAATTCATAATCAAATATAAATAATAGATAAGTCTATGCATGATATGATCTTATAAATCACATTATATAATCATATATAATACTATTATATATTAATGTAGATAAATTATATAAACAACATATATATTTATACATAAAAACAAACCCAATAAAAGAAGATAAAAATATAATAAGGAGCAATTATAAAATGAAATAACAACATAAAACGTAAATAACCACGTAATATATGTAAAAAGAGAGGTATAAATGTCACGTAAAATGTTTGTGTATAAGAATGCATAACTACCCCTCGTCCTTCGGTTTAACTGGCGTGGGGTCAGTCTTCCTCACCTTTAGGGAGGGGGTTTGATCCCTACATTGGTCAAGGCGCTGGGGGAGGCATCCTAGGGGTCTAGGAAGCAGTGGTAATGCTGGTAGGGGTGGAAGCATGTGTACTCTCTGCCCAGTATCCCTTGTGGACTGGGCGCCAAGCACCCTGCCTTTGGACTATGGGTGAGCTCGACCCATTTCCTAAAATTTTCATATATATATAAAAAAAAAGGAATGCATAACTCGTTAGCGGAAGGAAATAAATGTGTAGATGCAATCAAATAATATTGACAACACAAACGAAAATATGATAACACACGTTAAAATGTAAAATAAAAGGTAATCTAAAATAGACAGCATAAAATAAAGATAACACATGAATATAAAATCCTATAACAAAATTAAAAGGGAGAATTACAATCTGGTCCGAAGGACCAGAAATAATTACCAAAAGGTCCCATGTTAGAATTCCATTACAAAAAAGTCCATTGGGACTTTTTTGTAATTAAGTGAAAAATTCTCAATCGGTATTTACAACTGAAAATGCTATATTAACAACAAAAGTTCTCAATCCGCATTTACAACTGGAAATATTATATTAACAACTGGAAATGTATTTTGAGTTGTTAATATAGCATTTCCAGTTGTAAATGCGAAATGAGAATTTTTGTTATTAATATAGCATTTTCACTTGTAAATACGGATTCAATTAATTACAAAAAAGTCTCAAGGACTTTTTTGTAATGGAATTCTGGCACGGAACCTTTTGGTAATTATTTCTGGTCCTTGGGACCAGATTGTAATTCTCCCAAATTAAAATGTATAAAAGAACAACAGAATAAAAAGCATAGAACATAATAGGTTGCATAGCATATAAGACCAAAAAAAAAAAAATGCAAATGATGATTTGGACATGAGGGTGAAAGGCTAAAAGAGAGCTATAATAGAATATTATTGGAGACCACAAAGAGAGTAGAAGAAATAGAAAACCAGATTATAGAACTTCAAAGCAAATTTACACTGATACAAAATATTTCTCATTCACTTAGTTTTCTATCTTGATACAAATACTTTATACATGGCTTCTATTTATAAGCCTCCAACCATTGAAATCTACTTATAAAGAAATAAAGATGAGTATAATGGTATTAATCACAAGAAACCCCCCATATGCAATTCATTTGGGAATTTTGTTGTTGTTGTTGATAACATTCATTGAGGAAGTTATATGTTTAGAGCATTGGACATAAGGAATCCTAAGAGTATGGACATTATATTCACTTATATAATTTACAACCATAAACATGTTTTGGTTTAAAAGAGTATGAGGAAGAACTAGATGCAATTTGGCTTGTCAACTAGCGATTTCTAAGTAAAAAAGCCAAGCTTCTCAACCGATCAACCTACACTATATGTCTGCTAACAATAGTGTCACAGGTTATATGTGTGTGTCATTTGGCTATCTATGAGAATAAATATCTGACCTTTTTCACTATTAGTTGATCCCTAATACAGACTAAAACATTTTTACTAATAAAAATCTAGTTGGCAAGTTATGTAACACCCTAAGCATTATGCGACGTGTTGCAGTTTTTTTTTTTTTTTTTTTTAAAAAAAAATGGATGCCAAGAATTAACATTTGTTGTAAAAATACTAGATGAGGTGAACATCCATAAACTCCCAACTTGTTGACTTTTCTTTTTTTATACTATATAGCATCTCTAATGAATAGTCTTTAGAAGTCTTTATCCTAATATATAATTGGGTTAAGGTGCAAAAATTCACATATGTTTTTCCTCTAGGAGCGCCCAGCACCATATGTTTTTTTGTGTGCAAAAATACACACGCCGTTAGGTTTTAAGAGCAAAAATACCACTTCCGTTAGTTGACCGTTAACCATGATGAAATTACCTTTTTGCCCTTAGTTTAAAATAATTAAAAAAGAAAAGGGTTAAGGGCAAAAGAGTAATTTCACTATGGTTAACGGTCAACTAACGGAAGTGGTATTTTTGCTCCTAAAATCTAACGGCGTGTGTATTTTTGCACAAAAAAAAACATATGGTGCTGGACGCTCCTGGAGAAAAAACATATGTGTATTTTTGCACCTTAACCCTATATAATTCAAAAGTTACAATTTGTGGACCTATGAGGATTAAACTTTTCCATTTGCTTTTATGCAACTCTAAGTTGAGGTTGATTGCCCTATGTACTATACTTTGGTTGCATCTAAATGAATAAAATATTGTTCCATCTTTCTTTTTAATTCTCTCTTCAGCATTTTCCTATTTTTATAACATTATTAAATTTTAAGGTGCCAGTTCCTCTCCATGAATAGTTTAGAACTAAAAATAATCTTTAACCCTGAGTCAATACTAAATGAACGGTCGTCGCCAATGTCCGTTAGCCTAAGGAAGATATGACTCCAATAAATAATTTAGTGTAATCAGCAATCCCACAGATGATTCAGAAGTAAAAACTTCAACCCAATTTTATGTAACTTAAATTAGTAAAGATCTCAATATTTGTGTTTACCAAGAAACTTAGAATAGATTTTATTATTTAATACAATGAACTTGGGAGCCTTCGCACAAAAAAAAAAACATGGAAGCCAACCTTTCGCTACATCTAAAATATAAAATAATTTATGACTATAAATAAATAAATAAAAAAAAACACACACACACACAGAGCATTTTAAAATGGGAAAATTAATATGAGGTCCCTATAGTTTCCATCAATTTTAAATTAGGTCCCTGGACTTTTTATTCTATTGAGTCCTTAGGTTTTCTACCGTTAGACGTTGAGTGAGACCTTGCCGTTAAATAAGACTAACACCATTAAGGATTTCCATTAAGAAGCAATGATACCGTCTGAAATATCTCCACACTTCCTCCACCCATATTAAGCTCACAGAAGAAATGAATAGAGAGAGCGAAGTGCGAGAGTTTGAAGGGTGAAATTAATAATTATAGGTCCAAGAATGGGGTGTATCATATCATCAGTTTCATAATATGCTTCAGATACTTGAACTATGGAAGTTAACTGGGAGTGAAAGTTTCTGTATTGTGCTGTGCTAATGAATATTCCAATTTATCGGCCAAAGTTGAATATTTTATTTTTTTTGATATCATTCATGGTGGGCTGTGCTAGTTCCAAGGAAAAGCAACGTCTCCATTGCAACGGGATTGACTTCCCTCCAATATGCTTGTCATATTTTCCCCCTCTCTTATCTTTCTTTTCTTTTATCTACCATTGGATCCAAATCTTAACCCTTCAAATTTAATATCTTCTAAAAATATTATTATAATTTTACATAAAAATAAATTTAAATCGGTAAAATTTGATCTTAAAAAGCTCTATATTAAAATAGAGTAGAATTTTTTCCTATTTTTTCATGGCAGTCGTCAACTTTTCAGATCAAATTCAAGCAATTTTAATTTATTTATGTTTTTTGTATCAAATGGTGGCGCTGTTCACGTCTTCATGACCAAATAATTTCCTATTCCTAGCAGTCCAAAACTTCCACACCAGAGTGGATTATTCTTGTTGTTGCTAAGGTTGGTTAATGGTGTTAGTCTTATTTAACAGCAAGAACTCACTCATCTGAAATTAAGTGATGGTAGAAATTAAGTTCAGGGACTCATTAAGAAGACAAAAAAGCCCAAGGACCTAATTCAAAATCGATGGTAACTATAAGGACCCCATATTAATTTTCCCTTATAAAATTATTGAAAGATGAAAATGGAATCTCCTGATAATTTTCAGGATGTTTAATGGTTCAAAAAAGAGACCCTAACATTCTTTTATATGTTGTATGTAAGGTTGTCAAAATCACAAGTTTAAGTAAACTTGTGAGAATGTGGTGAACTTGAATTCTGAACTTGTAAGAGTTTATCTTTTACCTTTAAATATATATTAATAGTGTGTAATTAAATAATTAAAATATTAAAAATAATAACAATTTGGTTTAAATATTTTGAACTCAAATAATTGAAATTAAATCCATCAATATTTATAATTTATCATATTTAATAAAGAAATTATTATAAAATTTATATTTAAAGTAACTGAACATGATCAAATTGAAGAAGTTAAGACAAGTTTAAATATGAGTTAATACAATTTTATAATATGGAAATGTAAAAATAGTAACTTCAGTATATTAATTCATGAATTTAATTGAGTTTGCAACAATTACGAGTTTACTAGTAACTCGGCTTGATTTTGTTAGTTAAAAACATAAAAATGCTAAATTTGAACTCGTGAGTTTGAGAACAATAGTTATATGTTTTTAATTATCCCTATTTAAATCGAAAGCTCCACAAATTCCGGTTTCAGAATAAGAAGAGATATTTACATACTTAATTCTTTCGCTGCCACCCTGATCTTATGAGACTCTCTCTCTTTCTCTCTCTATATATATATATATTGGATGATTATATTTATATAATTTGTCTCACAATATTTCGTTGCTCCAAAATTCGCTATTTATCTACACCAAATACATAATTTTGCTATTTCTAATATCCATTTTCGATTTCAATTTTGATTTCAATAAGATAATTCCTTTATCCAAAATTAGAAGTCAAGATTAGTGGTAGACGTCGTGACTCGTGGGTAAGTAAAGAAGGAGCTTTTAGTTTTATTGAACTCATGAATTGATTGAAGTACACATAGCAGGCGCTAATTTTGGGGAAAATTTCATTTAAGGCCTAAATTATCAAAATATTATCAACAAAGACCCTAAAAAAAGTCATACCTCTGATATTATTTCAAAAAAAATTGTACGAATATAATTGTTAATAGCTACTGATATAGTTGTTAATGAGACTGATTTAGTTGTTAATATGTAGTTGTTAATTATACTGTTTTAGTTGTTAACGTGGACTGATATAGTTGTTAACCGCTACTGATATAGTTGTTAATGCTTTTTGAAATAATACCAGAAAAGGCTCTAAGGCCTTTTTTGACATTTGACTTTTCTTAGGGTCTTTTTTGACAATATTTTCCTACCTTGGGCCCTAAATGAAATTTTCCCCTAATTTTGATCTGACACATGAGCCAGACAAGCAAGTACAAAAGATAATTTGCGTCTACAACTCATTTGGGAGAACAAAGAATCATATATAGTTGCGTTGAGCTGTTTAGGAACTCTTTGGTTCACTTTTTGTGCAACTCATTCCAAAGAACTTCTTTCTTTCTTTCTTTTTTAATTCTGTTGCATTCATATTTTTTAATAATGTAATCATTATTTCTATCTTTTTAATTGCATATATCTTTATAATATAATATGGTATCTGAAAGTCAAAAGCATAAAAGTTTGAGGTGCAATAAAAAATAAAAGATATTTTATTCATAATAATGTACGATACATTCATATATGAGTATAACAAAGTAAAAGGGATTCATATCGCAGTCTCTCTTATTAAGTCCAATATAATGACATTAACAATACAGAGAGATGGGGACCGATATCCAATTATAAAGTGTTGTTGAAAATATTTTAGAAGTAGAAATTTTCACAAGAATCAAAATATGAGTAACGTATAATTTGTAAACGTACGATAATGATAATTCCGTACAATACAGAAAACTAAAAAAAAAAAAAACTTACAAGACTGCTGAAAATAATGATAATGAAATTGATAAAATTCGAGCCGAATGAATATTATCTCATTAGGACAATTAATTCCCTTTATAGAGATGACCAATAATCACGAACAATTGTTTCCTAAGATAAAACATAATATTGCTTCTCCAAAATGATGTCACTATCAATCAAAAGTCTCAATGAAATGCTTTTAGAATTGCATAGTATATGACATATGCTGAATGCAAAATACTGTATGTATGACAGCGAAGTGACGAAAATTGAGAGTATATTTTTTGTCATCCTCACATCTATTTATAAATGTAAAGAAATCAGTCAGATGGACATGATCACTCGTTGGTGAATGGACGCGATGATATAGAATGATGTTGGTGAATCAATACTAGTCACATCATTTTTGTTTTGGAAACAATGATCGCAAGGTTTATGTTTTGAAATGATGATCCGATATTGGCGTTGGTTATGAAAAACATGGAGGGGCAAAAACGGAATTAGTAACTAATTCAAGGTTTGCTTTGGACAAAATAATAATTTTTTTTTTTAATCTCACACATGCATAGACCGAAATGATGAATGATGACGGGCACGTGTGTGGTAGACCAAAGCCCGCTTACGTCTTTTCTCTTCCATAAAAGTAGGTTGACCCAAGGGCCAAATTTAGAGGTTTGAAGTGAAGGCTTATATACCTTACACTTCTTATAATTTGTCCAATGTTGGACTTCTATCCACACACCCATTTCACCTTTCTTTTTTCTCTTCTTCTCTAACCTACTTATTATTCATAATCAATGGGATCTAGACCCAAAAATCCAACATAAATCATATATCCCTATGTTATAACACCCACACCAACTCTAATAACGGCATTGTTTGTAAATTCCAGGATCAAATTCTTTAAAAAATAAATAAATAAATAACTGTAAAAAAAAAACCCTTAAAATGTTGAAATAACAAATCTTGTTTTTCCCCCCTAGGAAATAATAAGTCTTCTAGAATGATAGTATTGGATTAATTTGGATTCTAACACACACTACTATATATTTATCTATATTTAATGGTTATTTTTACCTATATTTAATAGTTTGCGGCCGTTAAATATTTGAGCCATAAATATTAATATTTGACTATTATTAACCGTTAAATGTTCTAAGAATATTTAAAGGCTCTTCATCAATAATCGTTAAATACTGTATAATAACCGTTAAATATTCTGCTGAATATTTTATGGCTCTTCATCAATAACTGTCGAGTAAATGTGTTTCTTTAAAAAGCAATATATTTGTGTTATGAATATAAATACCAATTTACATAAATAAACCATGCAAAAACCAACAATTTTGCAACTAATTAACAAACTATTATTGATTATAAAAAATTACAATCACTAATATGAATTGCATTTAATCTCTAATTGACAAAATACAACACTTACATTTTAAAACAACCCACATACTAGAAAAGCTTTATAATGTCCTTTTTTAGCCTTTCTGCATTCTTTTTTCCTGGGGACGCTTATGTAGGAGGTGCAGTAAGTTAAGACTTATGGCATCCTAAAAACTTTAGACGTCATATTGCTTCTTCTTTTTTTTTTTTTTAGGATGTAGAAGGGCGTCTAAATAAGTTTAGGACGCTGCATTGTTGACAAAAAAAACCCCCAAACATCTAGTTTAAGGGGTTGGTTGTGGAAGAAGAATCAGGAGGCTTGGCCATGCAAGAAGAACCAAGAACAACACATCAACATACTTCCAGAAGAACCAGCAATAACACATCAACAATCAACAAAAAAAAAGAACACTGGAGTAGTTGCAATCGGCATCTATCACCAATTAAAACAAAAAAGAAAACCATTCAAACAAAAACATTGAAGTTCAGATCTTGAGAGGAGCCACAATCAACATCTATCACTAATTCAAACAATAACAAGATGAAAAAAAACATTAAAATCAAAGCACTAGAGAAATGTGGGATCTAGAATTTGTAATTTTTTTTAATTAAAAAAACCCTAAATCGTGTTTGAAGATGGAGGAAGAAAGAACTCATTGTTAAAGGCACAAGAACCAGAAGCCTAAATCGTGTTTGAACTTGTCGTTGATGACTTGCACGCATGAGTTGTGACTGGAGGAAGAAGATCAATGAAACTCGAAGGACCTGGAGATCACTAGTGCCTTGCCATCCTACATCGTTGCAGGTGAGTCATCATCACTGTCTATAGATTTGAGTTTGGGAAACATAAAAACACTACTGCTATAAAGAGGAAGAAGACGTTCGCATCGCCCAAAAAAAAGGAGGAGAAGAGGAGGAAGATGAGCATGGGATTGAAGCGAGGTAAACGTTGGAGGGGGAGGCAATGAAAGCTAGAGGTGGAAACCTGTGGGATGATTGGAAAGGAGATTGCATCGCTACGAGAACAAAGATCACATTGCATCGCTGGAGGACAGAGGTGTGGTGGAGATCACGGCATTGACAAGATATTAGAGGGTGTGATACAAAATGGGGTTGTGTGTAGGTGTACATCATGGGTGTTTTAAATTTTGAGGGAATTTAGGCATCCCGGTTTTGAATTGGGACACCAAAAGACCATTTTGGGCGACAAAAAATCTACTTTTGGTGTCCCAATGTAAATTTGAGACATGTAAAGTCTTCAACTAGACATCCCAATTTTGATTTGGGACGCCTAAAGTGATATTTAGGCATCTTAATTTTAAATAAGAATGCCTAATATGTAAAAAATTACAAAAATACCACTGCTTTTATTTTTTACTTTTTGTTTTTTTTAATAGTACACTTTTTTAGGGAAATATAATGTATTTATTGTAGCAGTGCCTATATCTAACAAAGTCAAAATTAGAATACAACTTTAACTTTCTAAGAATATTAGGCTTTACTAAATCAAAAGCATTGATCTTTGACTTCTTTAAATTGTAATTGTTCTCTCTTCAAAAGTCTTATCTTCAATGGCAATGACATCATCAATAACTAAATTACTTTGTGCAAATGAAGTGGTTGTGAGTAACTTCCCCAATTCTCTCTTGTACCTTTCATTGTCTCTCTACCCAATGTCCTTGTATACCTTGTAACACAGCAGCGGTTAGAGCAATAAACCAATGATTTTAAACACTAATGTCAACAACTCAAATATAGTTTCTTCAATTAATTTTTCTGGCTGCAAAGTTCTAACTAACAAGCAATTCCTAATAGTATAATCAATTCAGTTTTCACTCAAAAATATCAACAACAGAGAAATTTCACAGAAAAATCATAGTTCAGTAGTACAGAATTCTGGATGTTAACAAGTGACAAGTTTTTTAGAACTATTCACAACTAGCAATTGAAAACAGAACCAATTTTTCCCAGCAGCTCAAATTTAACCCAGAACTTTCTTTTGGTGGCAAAACATAGTTTAAAATATCAGTAAATGTCAATGTCAGAAGGAAGGAAAAGCAAAGAGAAAACTTACAATTTCCATCCTAACTTGCTTGTATACTCAACAAAGTTCAGGTTTCTATCCAAATAAGAAAATGTGTATATATAATCTGCAAAATATCAGTGTTGTTAAGACATAGAGTCTACGTAGAAATGATAAAGGTGAGCAAAAATGTAAACAAAAGGTAAGAGTTTGCTATGTATTACAAAAAAAAAAAATCCAATTAACAGAGATTAGATTTATTATTTTTTATTGTAGATGCCTGAAAAGATTAAATCAAATTTAAAAATAAAGTTTGAATTCAAATTGTCAAAGTTTTTTATTTTGCATTTCAATCCCTTTACAAATTTTAACTTCTTCATTTTAGCCCCATCAAAAGGCACGTTTTGACCAAGGGAATTAGGTTATTGAAGATTGGGTTAAGAAAAGTAGAGACGCATGGAGACATTGAATAGAGGGGGCAACTAATGAATTAATAATAATAATAATAATAAAAAGCAAAGACAGAGACGCAAGCTGGAGCTGGGAATAAAAAAAAAAAAAGCAAACACGAGGCAGGGAGAAGAATGACATCCATTAGCAGAGATTGAGAGCGCTGAGAACGAGATCACGAGAGCGCCGCGACCTACACCTTCGACTCTCGCTAGCAACCCAGACTTTGTTCTTCATTCTTTTCGTCGCCGGAGAGTAAGCTTCCTCCAACTTCAAAGAAGCAGAGCCGCTAGCCTAAAACAGAGATGGAGCTCGACATTTAACCCAACAGTGAGCAAGAAGAACGAGAGGCACATATGCGAGAGAGAGGGAGTGCCGCGAAGAGATTATCATCGGAGATTTTTTTTCTCCACTAATTGAGTCAACTCGGTAAACTCACTGAGTTAATCGAGTTGACATGACGTTTCTACCGTTTCTACTCCAATTCCGTTCCTACCTCTATTTTGACTTGTTTTTAATCCAAAAAATGTAGAAACAGACGTTTATACATTTCTACTCTACGGTTTTACAACACTGCAAAATATGAACCCAAAAATTAATCAAACAACATTAGAAAATAACAAGAAGTTAGTTAAAACAATAATAAAAACATAACAAACTAATCATCCTGAGTCACGAGGATAATCAAAATCACTAAGGTTGATGAACCAATCACACTCTTTACTTCTCTTGAGTAAAAGATCACAAGCATGAATAGTATTAGCAACCATTGCTGGTCCTCTATAAGTGGCCATATCAGCTAGTGCTTAAGGTAACTAGGACCTAAAACGACTACTGATTTAACTATATCAATTAATCAGAGTTATCACATAATAGACAAAGTTAACCAAATAATAGGATTTAAGTAGAATTTAAAATTTTCAAAATAAGACAAAGTATGCATCATGAGCCATAGAGTGTGACAATATACATTATCCATTCATACACAAAAACAAATAGAAGCCCTACTTAGTCAAAGTAGACAAAGCTTCTGTTGGCTTCCCAGACGGACCTGGACAGGATTGGTCACCTGGAATTTTTTTTAACCATCAGACCAGTTCATTATGAATATTAACATGTGCCAGTGAGGTGCCAAGTGAATTAAAAACTAAGCAATCCATTTTAAAAACAATTCAATCCAAAATAAAACAATTCATCAACATCCTTTCTGTTAAATGTCACATTATAATCATGTATCATAATTGAGTGTTACAATTCTTTTTGAACTTAATTCCTAGAATACCTCCTATCAATCCAACTAAACCGCCTTATTTCCTTCGACTAGACCCATGGGCTAAGTCACACCCATGTTACTGGTTACTCCAAAAGCTCACTAGTCAATTACTGGTTACTCCAAAAGCTCACTAGTCAAATAATGAGGATGGACCAAAATTCTCAGAGCACTTGCCATAAACCATGAGTCTTTTCCCCACTTTACCCTAGTGAGGTGTTGTAAGCCCATCACTCTGGTAGGTGAGTCCCTCATTGAACTGGTGGGACAATCAAAGCCAACCATTGTGCTCCAATGGAGGCCTCACCACGTGGTGGAAATAACTTTTTCATCTTCTCCCAATTCTTCACATCCCAATGTTATCATAAAAACTCATTTGGGGATTTTTCCAGAATGTTCACATTTATCTCATGGAATTTAAACAAATCTTATAACCATATTATAATATCTCAGTTTCCAATAAATACTTGCAATATATTTCATTTATTTCAACTCATAAAATTCCACATGGTAAACTTTATTTAAAACATTCATAATCAATTCAGAAAAAATACTCCTAAGCAACACATTAATAACATAATAAGTGGAAAGTGGTTACCTTTCACCTAAACTAATTAATTTACACGGCTCTCAAATCAAGAGCTCAACATACTCCACAATTCAATCTACCAACATCAATTTACTAACAATTAATAACCCTTAAAAATTCCACAAATTATAAATTATAACTATAATTTCATAATATTAAAAATATACCAATTATAATAATAGCCCCTTCATTATTTATTTCCATTGTTATTTATTTCCGTATTCCTAATAATAATGATAAAATTAATTACCGGTATTATTATTCATTTATTTTATTAATTTGAAACCTCAAACATCAAATGAACAATTATTTAATAATTATTTATTATGAATGATGGAATTTGTCATGACTTTTTCCAAATTATATTATTAATCATATATAAGATTTAAAACCTTGGGTTAAATAAATTTAGACACCCAGAATATTCTTTTCAAGAAGTAATTTAAAATTTATATTAAATAAGTAATTCATCTTCAATATTATTTATTTCTCTTTGATAAGTAATAAGATTATCCATTTCCTTTATTCTTTAATCCTTTTTTTCCCTTAAAATTAAATACTATCTTTTTATTTATCTGATTTATTTTGTGAATGATATTATAAGTGAGATAATATAGGAATTAGTTAATTTAAATCTTATTAGGAACAAGTTGGAAACCCTATCTTCTTGATTTCATGATTATTATATTAGTAAAATAATTTCCAAAATACTTATTTATTTATACCAAGATAGAGCCATATAGGTATTATATGCTGACAATATCTCAATATATTTTCTGTACTTACATTTAAATTTGAATGTGCTAAATAGGTTTATGGTTATAATAATAAGATAACTGTCATCTTATTATTATTGAAATTATTATTATTATGAATTATGATTTTTATTATGGCTTTCCAAAATATGATATTAATCATGGGTAGGAATTAAAACCCTTAGTCCGACACAAAATGCTCTTTACTAAGTAGAAAATCTAGAATTAGTATTTCAAAAAGAATCTAGCTTCACTATAAAAATATATCTATAATTCAATATATATATATATATATATATATATATAAAATCCCTCTCATATATTTATCATGCAGAAAAATCACGTCTCTTTTTTTTTTTTTTAAAAAAAACTTATGAAACACATATATTCCTCAAACTTCACGGTCTGTGTGTGTGTGCGTGTGTATCAGTAACGTCCTCTACGCTATGTTTTTCTGCATGATTTTTGGAGCGACAAATGTCCATGAATACTCAGTCCCTGTTTCAGTTTTTTCATTGCTAGTTCTGGTGTACATCCACGTTAGTGCATATATATATATATATATATATATATATATATATATATATCCTATCCGACGCCTCAGCCCCCCAGTTTTACATCTCAGTTCCTGCGCATGCATAATACAAGACAGAAACCGCCAATCCTATCCTTTAGTCCAGACTATACGTTGATTTCCCTATACGTTAATTTCCTTCGGCTTAAAACCAGCGAGTTTGAACTACACGCTAAGATAAAGCTCTGTTTCGGTTAATAGAAAACAGATCCATAAAGACATGCAGAAACACATCATCATCGACACCCACACAGGAACTGAAGCGTAGAACCATAGGAAAGAGGTTCTGATTCTTACCTTCAGCTTCCAGAAGAAATGACGAGCTTGAATCGACGAGTGAAGACGACTGGATTTCTCCCCTGTTTTCGCATGATATTACAGAGATGGACTCTCTGTCTCTCCTTCTTCGATTCTCTCTCTCTTTCACTCTCTCTCTCTCTCGAGCTCCCTCTGCGTTTTCTGTTCTTTCTTTTCTGCCTCACCGAAAGAACTGTGATGGAGGAAAAATGAATGGAGACGGAGGTAGCGACATATATGAAGCGTTGGAGGTTCACAACGGTCCAAGCATCAAACCATCGGTTAGCTGGCTCAGGGCTCGATGAAGATGATTTTTCGCAGGTCAACCACTGCTTGCATGTCTGACTTCGTTTTTGTTTTCTGCTGGTGCGCGTAACTTCCGCTTCCTGGAGATTTTCTTGCGTGTTGCAGCTGGTGTGTGTATGCTTCTGCGTTTTGACTGGACTGAGAGAGAGAGCAACTGATATGGAAAAATGGATGGGGTTGCATGAGGTTATGGGCTCATCATCTCTGGGCCGTGGGTGTTGGTTTAGTTTGGTGTTTGCTTCAGCTGGGTTCATTTTGCATAATGGCTCAATGGCTTGTATCATTATTTGTGGGCCAAGAGAGTGCAAGGACGAGCTGGGCTTGGGGTATTTGGTTTTTGGGCTGTGGTGTTGGGTTAATGAATATGGAAATGGTTTCTTATTTTGGGCTCTTCATGTGAGATTTGAAATAAGAAGAGAAAAAAAAAATCGATTTTTGGTCAATTGGACTGCATTTGGGCCGTGGGTTTGGGGTTTGGGTTAAGTATTTGTGTTTTATTTAATTGTTGTAGGGCCAAGACCATATATATTAATTTTGGGTATTTAATAAATAGAGATAATATATGTGTTTTATTTTACAATTATGTACTTATGTTATTAATTTAATTGGATAAAATAAATCCTTGATTTAATATAAGAATTTTCTTTGATTCCTAATTAATTCCTTATTCTAATTTTCTTTTCCAGCATTAAATAATTTATCTCATAATTCTTTTAACCCAAAATCACTCCATTAATTCCCCTAAAATATCCCAATTTCGAATTCCAAAAGTTTGGGAGAGGCATAGATGCGAGAGAGAGGGAGCGCCGCGAAGAGATTATCGCTAGAGATTTTTTCTCTCTCCACTAATTGAGTCAACTCGGTAAACTTATTGAGTTAACCGAGTTGACATGACGTTTCTACTGTTTCTACTTCAATTATGTTCCTACCTCTATTTTGACTTGTTTTTCATCCAAAAAACGTAGAAATAGATGTTTATAAGTTTTTACTCTACGGTTTTACAACACTGCAAAATATGAACCCAAAAATTAATCAAACAACATTAGAAAATAACAAGTTAGTTTAAACAATCACAAAAACATAACAAACTAATCATCCTGAGTCACGAGGATAATCAAAACAACTAAGGTTGATGAACCAATCTCACTCTTTACTTCTCTTGAGTAAAAGATCACAAGCATGAATAGTATTAGCAACCATTGTTGGTCCTCTATAAGTGACCATATCAGCTAGTGCTTAAGGTAACTAGGACCCACCAGTTTCTTGTGCTTGATGCTCTAGCCTCCAAGTCCACCTGTAACATTTTATACAAACAAGATTGAATCTCATCGGATATTCCAAAACTAATATACTTATGTTCATACTAGGAAAGAAAATAAATCTGGAACAAAGAACCACTTAGAGAGAATTGAGGGGGTAAAAACAAATTTGGTCTTTCCAGTCATTTTCAGAATCTTCTATTTCTTAAAATATGAAATTTGTAAGAGGATATACGATGGGAAAGCTTTGTCTAACAGCCACATGCGAAATTGCAATAAAGAAAGAAATAAAAGAAAGGAAAGGAAGCATCTAGAACTTAAAAGTGTTCATTGAAACTCACAAACATGATATTAGAAGAAGAAAAAGAACCCGCCATTGTAAATAAAAGACTACGGTTAAAGGAAGAAGCAAAACCCATCATTAAAAAATTCGGGGAAAGAAAGAAACCTAGGGTTCATTTGGTATGCCACATCATGAACTGGAGAAATACCCTTGTTTTGAACCATGTGAAAGTTTCCGACTTTCTTATTAGAGAATAAACATTCAAGCCTCTCAGAGAGAAATAAAAGGCAGAAACAAGCCTGAGGAAGAAGATGAACCTGAACCAACAGAGCGGAAAGAGTTAACAAATGGGCTCCACTATCAAACCAAATGTTGTTTTCGAACCACTGGGAGCTGAAGTACTGGACTAGCCACAAGCCAAAATCAAAATGACATGGAATGGAGATCTTAAATCAAGAACCCTAATCTTGATTTGCGAGAGCTGATGGAAAGTAAGCGGAAGGTCATTGAGGGAGTGAAGAAAGGGGACAATGTCTACAAGCGCAAAAGAGAGAGATGGTTGTATGACTCAACAAGAAAGAGAAGAGGAGAGGTGTGACGCGGGCTCAAGAACGGCGAGAGGAGAAGGAAGTGCTGCGGAGTCCAGGGGAGGAATGGTGTGACAAGGGTAAAATGTTAATTAGGAGGATAAACTTCACCGAGTGACATTTTACTAGAGTCGGGAAATCGAGTCAAGCTCGTCAGGCCGGCCCGTTTAGGCCTTGACGCTTTAAGAATCAGGTTTGAAAATTAGAAGAGTTAAATGAAATAAGTTCTAGAGGGCCGGCCCTATAGAGTCTCAAGCCAGCCTTGCAGACTCTTTTAATGGAAGTATTTATATTGTATGAAAAGAAATTTATGATATTCTTACTCATGAAGCAGAGTCAACTACTCAAGGTGAAGCATAATCAAATGTCTTTAAAATTGATGGTAGTAGTGAAGAAGATGACAATGATAATCATTGTACTAATGTTGTTTAGTGTTATACTTATATTTTATATGAGTTATTTATGGATAATAGTTTGCTTTTAATTACGAATTAGTAAATGTATTTATTTGTTGGATGATTTATGTTGTTTGTATATTAATATTGACAACATTTATTTGATAAATTAAAACTTTAATTGTTGTAATTTACTAATTTATTTCTTTGAAAAAAAAAAGCAGAGGAAAAATATTTAAAATTTAGAATAGTAACTTCCGGGCCCTATAGGACCGACCTTGGTACTTTCGGCTTGGGCTTTGAAAAACAGATGTTTTTCTTACTTCGAGTCTTGTAAGGACAACCTTGTTAGACCCTGACCCTTCAAGGGCCGACCTTGATTCCAACTCTATATCTTACAACTATTATATGTTTAAAATAAAATGTTAATATATGACAATTGTTTTAAATAACCGATAAGCATATGATACTTTACAATTATTTCTAACACAACAGTGAAATATATATGGTTTATATTTGACGGTTGTTCACAAAAAACCGCTAAGTAAATAATATAAATTTTTTATTTTCAAAAAATCTAAACTAACATATCACAGTTGAAGTATAAAACCGTCAAATACTTTCTATTATACTTAATGGTTATTTAAAAAAACCGTTATGTATTGCTTTTCCTTAACTCTGCCTCTTAATATTTGACATTTTTTTTTAAAAAAAAAACTTGTTAAGTTTGGAGCTCCAAATACAGATAACTCTGTAGTAGTGTCAACTCATCTTGCATTAAAAAAAAACTTGTTAAGTTTGGAGCTGCAAATATAGATAACCCTGTAGTAGTGTCAACTCATCTTGCATTGATCTAGTAATTAAAAGTATGTTATGTTGTCAAAGGCCTTGTAATTTAGTGTCATAAATGCTCTTTTATAAATGGCTAGTTGTGACTTTGACTTTGCTTGCACAGGAAGTGACAACTTTCTCAATCAAAAAGAAAAGGAAAAAAAACCAGTAAGTTGCTAAATAAGGAAAATAATATTAGCAAAATCTCATAGTTTGTCAATAATAAGTGAAAGAGCAGTCATTGACAAGTTATTATTTTTTAATTATGAGATCCTAAATCAAGAACCCTAATCTTGATTTGCAAGAGTTGATTGGAAGTAAGTTGAAGGTTGTTGAGTGAATGAGAAACAGTAATGATGTCTAGAAGAGAAGAAGAGATAGATGGATGTAGGACTTAATGAGAGAGAAGAGGAGAGGGGTGGGCTCGGGGACGGTGAGAGGAGAATGAAGTGCCGTAGAGTCTAGGGGAGGAGTGGGTGTGGCAAAGGTAAAATATTAATTAGGAGGATAAAGTTCATGAGTGACATCTTACAACTGTTAAATATATGTTTAAAATAAAATGTTAATATGTGACAGTTGTTTTAAATAACTATTAAGTATACGATACTTGACGATTATTTTTAAATAATAGTGAAATATTTATGATCTAAACAATAATCAGGTAAATGATATCAATTTTTTTTTTTTAAAAAATGTAAACTAACATATCACAGTTGAAGTATAAAATCGTCTAATATTTGCTATTGTTATTTGAAAAACCTATTATGTATTGCTTTCCCTTAACTCTGCCTCTTTATATTTAATGGTTTTTTTTTTAAACCTGTTAAGTATAGAGCTCCAAATATAGATATCTCTGTAGTAGTGTCAACTCATCTTGCATCGATCTATTTAAAGAATGTTATGGTGTCAAAAGCCTTGTAATTTAGTGTTATGAATGCTCTTTTACAAGTGACTGGTTGTGATTCTGACCTTGCTTGCATAGTTAGTGCCAACTTTCTTAATCAAAAAGAAAGAAATAAAAAAAAGCAAAATGACAGTAAGGTCCCAAAAGAAAAAAATAATATTAGCGAAATTTCATATATAGCTTATCAATGACAAGTAAAAGATTAGTCATTGATAAGTTATGTGACTGTTTTGATATTATTATTATTATTATTATTATTATTTTGATATAAAAATTTTAGGAAAGGGGTCGGGCTCACCCACAGTTCAAGGACAGGGCGCTTGGAGCCCAGTCCACAGGGGATACTGGGCAGAGAGTACTCATGCCTTCACTTTTACCAACGTTACCATTGCTTCCTAGACCCTTAAGATGCCTCCCCCAGCACCCTGACTAACGCAGGGATCGAACCCCCCCTAAAGGTGAGGAAAACCGACTCCCATGCCAGTTAAACCCAAGGACAAGGGTTGATATTGTTATTTTTAATTAAGACCTTCGGATCATTTTCACAATAAAAATTGCCACCAACAGTATTTGGGTCATGAAAGCTCACCATATTGTGAAATTGAGTATTTTTGTTTCACTTAATTCGCATATGAATGGCCCACCTATTACGGGCTATTCATTGGGATATATTATGTCCATATTTTGTCACACACACCCGTGTATTTCAATACCATATAAATATTGGAAAGATAAGTACAATTCTTGAGCAATCTTAAAATTATTATTTAGTTCATCCACGAAACTGATGAGTTATCTAACTGTACGAATCAATACATGTCGAAATCCTTACTCCTCATTCTAACTTGTTGATATGTGGTTAACCTGTTAGTTTTCATAATTTAGGTGAATTGTTTTCACGTCGGTCCTTATAGTTCAAAAATTTTCAAACCCATCCTTAGACTTCTTAACAGTGACGTGGTTAATCCTCAAACATTGAACTGTTTCCGAGAAAATCCCCCATGTGCGTATGTGGCGTGGGAGTAACCTGTTGGAAAATGCATTATCAAACTATGTTTTTCCTTCAAATGATTTCTCATTTCTACATTCTCAAGTGTTTTTTTATAGATATTTTGGACAATTTTTGTTAGTATTGCATCACCCCAAAAGATGGTGGAAACATTTTGTTTCATTAAAAAGGTTTGGATTACTTCCAACAGGTGATGGTTTTTTTTTTCACTTGGCCATTTCATTGTATTAAGGAGTGTAAAGGTAGGAAGTTCAGTGATGAATGCCTTGCTAATAAAAAAAAAAAAAAAATTCCTTAAAGGTTCAATTCATGTATTCTTTGGCATTATAATTTTGTAAGATTTTAGTGGAAGTGTTGAATTGGATTCATACAAAGGTATAGAAGCTTTGAAACACTTTGACTACTTCCATTTTTTTTCCTCATTAAGCAAACCCATGAGGTTCTTGTGTGATCATCTATGAAAGTAACACCCTATTTAGCATTAGCAAGGGTTTTTATCCTTGTCGGACCTCGAATATCATGGATTAGTGTGATGGCTCAGAAGGTGTGTAGGGTTGTTCGGGATATAAGGAAAGAGTTTGTTTTCCAAGTTGGCAAGTTTCCCAATGAAAAGGAACAAATGCCACATAAATACATCTTTTTTTTGAGAGTTGGAGCTAATTAGTGCCCTTCTTGCCTTTCATGTATTTTTATTCTTTACGCTTGATCCCTCAAGATAGACCAATCCATCTGATTCTCTCAAAGTCCTAATCATCCGCCCCGATTTTAAATCCTGAAAAACACAAAGATCATAATCAAAAATTAATTTTTGATATTACTCGGCATCTTCGACCTTTAGTCAACTTACATTCATATATTAGATTACAGGTGAGCAAGCACAAACAAGACATTATGTATTCCCAAATAATTAAAATTGTGATCATGCCAATTCCCCCAGCCTTCATGAATACACCATTAGCTACTTTGACTCTGAGTTGCTCATGACAGAATTTAAGGTTATCAAATACTGCTTTGTTCTCATTCATGTGATTTGTAACTCTTCAGTCATCAATCCAAAAATTGTCACTAGTCATCACAACATTAAGAGCTATAATGGAATTACTTGATTGCACTAGATTAACACTAGGCACTGAGACTGACTCTAGAATTTTTCGAATTGTTGGGAAAAGTACCAAAAAAAAGGAGGGAAAGTAGAAGAATCCATGTTCTGGGTGAACAATGGCGCATGGTTTCAAGTTTTGATCGAACTCTTTGACTTTGATACTGAAAGTGGAGCTAAATCACCAAGAGTGGGTGAATGGAGATTTTCAAAAATTTTCGCAAATACTTGCTCAAGTGGTAACCGAAACAGGGCACAACAGAGAGTAGAGAAAGAGAAGTAGTATACATAGGTTTATACTGGTTCGGCCTAACTCTTTAGCCTACGTCCAGTCCTCAGGCACCTTGAGTATTTCACTAAGTCACTTGATTTACACACTCTGTACTCTGAAGCAATTCTCTCACTAGAATTTGCTCCCCTTACAAGTTGTAATCAATGACTCCCCAAATCTCCAAGTCCCCTAACTTGAGATTCCTTATAGTGAATGAGTACAAGTAATAAACTCTCTTGGAAGAGTAGATATGCTAATCACTGAAGCTCAAGCAGTGTCAATCGACACTCTGTACAGATGGCACAATTGAATGAACAAATTTTAATGCTTTTTCGTTTTTCAGCTCAATAATCCTTAAAGAGAATTGAATGCTACTCTATTTATACTTAGAGTATGTTTAATGACTGTTGCTTGCATTCATTTGACCGTTGCAAAAGATTTATGACTGTTAGAGACAACTTGGTCTCTTCTCTCTCCTTACTTTGTTCATTCTAAGAGTTGGAAGGATGGATGCTGACTTCTTTATGTTTATAGCTGTTGGGATGACATGAATTTAAGTAGGTGACTGTCTCTTTAATCTTTTTGAACCGTGCTTAGCTTGGTAGGTCTAATTGAGACAGGTTTGGTAGTCTCCTATTTAATGCTTCTGACAGTTTTGCTCTTTGTGGAGTTAGCACCTTAATTCAACTCAATCCATCTATAAAGCTTGCTAAAATACACTAGCAAACATATTAAATATATCTGGTAATGCTAAGGATTAATAAATAAAAACATTCAGATCAAGTAACAACCATTACACAGATTTCGTAAATTCAAATTTCTAACTGTCACGGCCAATACTCAAGTATGTGTTATTAATACTCGAGTATGTCACTATGCACTTAAGGCAATACTGGAGTATTCATTTTAATACTGGAGTATTCTTCTTTCAGAAGCGAGACTCACGATTTCAGCTTTAGACCTTCCTTTGATCTTAGACCAATACTCGAGTATTCTTCCAATACTCAAGTTTTGGACTCTTAGTGAGTTTTGCCCAAAACGTCAAAACTGGAGTATTCTTTCCATACTGTAGTATTGAAGGATTGTGAAATCTCCATTGCTCTTTGTATAGCTCGATACTAGAGTATTCAACCCAATACTCGAGTATGGGTTACCTTTTTAAGGATAGTGAGAAGCTTTAGCCAGTGACATATCTTGGTTTTCAAAACCGCAGTTTTCCAAACTAGAGTTTATGAGTGTCTCTTGAAAATCTTTCTTTGGCTCAATATTCGAGTTTCCCAATGTAATACTCGAGCTTTCATTTTGAATGGAAAGCTTTTAAATTTTGGAACCAAGATGAAAGCTGCACTTTTCATATTCTAAACTGTGGTTTTCGAAACTGTGGATTCCGAAATTGTGGTTTTAATTTTATCTTGAAAATTGCTGAAGAGTCTCTTATGCCAATACTCGAGTATGCCGACCAATACTCGAGTATCCCTTGATAGAAAACTTGCACATCTCTCTGTATGGTTCAATACTTGAGTATCCATTAGGATATTGCGGTATTGCCCTTGGTTAATTGCATTGAGCTGTTCTTTGAATCTCAATACTTGAGTATTGTTACTGATACTTGAGTATTGCCTCATTTTGCTAGTTATCACTTTATTGAGACAACTCTTCATTCTTGGTTTCTTAAATGATTGTTATCATCAAAACCCATAGAGAACCAACAGATACCATGTTGAAGTTTGAAGAATTATATAGATGCAAAGGGAATAAGAACTATGAAATATTATTATGAATCGTTGAATGAAAGATAATACATATGAGCCTTTATATAGACAAACTTATAATCTAATTTAATCTAATTAAAAAAAAATCAAAATAACTAAAATATAATATTAAGATATAATAAATATTAAATAATATAAAATCAAACTTAAAAATAAAATAATAATCAATCTAAATAATAATCTCAAATATCTCTAAAATATATATTATCCAACAACGGTTACGTTACTAACAACTTTTACTATTCCTCTTGTGTGTGTGATGGTGATCCTATCCCCATTAGGCAATTTTACCTTCTTAAGTGGCCTTACGTAAGGAGTGACTTTGTCTAGCATGGTTAAACTGCCAACAACATGACAAGAGGCTCCAGAGAGTCTAATATCTAATTAGATTTAAGAATTAAGTAGCAAATCCATCCAGAAGTATATATTGAGGAGCAATATTGCCCTGTAAGTTTTTTCAAGCTTAATTTCGCCTTGGAAGTTTAGAAGTGGAGTAATGTTGCCTTTTCCGTTAAAAAGTTAACGATCAATGTTAGTTTTTTAGTGTTTTTAACTTAAGTGGAAACTTGAGTTTGATTTTTTGAAACTCAAGTTTTGGTCATACAGACAACATCGTTGTTTTTCAGTGTTTTCAAAACTCCATTGTTGGTTGAAAACTCTAGTTTTGAGGTTTTGGACTTAATCACATTAAAAGTCCAAAACTCGAGTTTTCATTTGAAAACACGAGTTTTGTCTTCAATCAAAACTGTGCTCCAATACTCAAATCGTGACATCCCTCTCTGGAAGAAGGAAACTCGAGTCTTGATATGGAAACTCGAGTCTCCATATCAAGACTCGAGTTTGTGCTTAAGTGCACAGTGACAAACTCCAGTTTTGATAAACAAACTCGAGTTTGTGTAGCAGGTTTTAAAATTTAAATCTGACAAATATGTGAAACCTTTCTTGTTTGATCTTAATGCTTCCGAACATCACTCATTAATATTCCTAGCTATGTTTAATCTCTTTATTAGTAAGTTTCAGATGACTTAAAGATATTAAATGAAGGGTTACAACAAAAAGCAAAACTGAAGTCAACACATTAAATGCAAGTCCAGAAAAGTTGCATCCTTCTAGTAAATCACTCTACACGCAAAGTAGAAGGATTGATGTCCTGTTTCTAAATCCAGTAGCTGCTTTTCCACTGGACTAAAAGTCAAAAAGTCAAGCATAAACTTCTGTGCAACTGGATTAACCAAAGAGTAGAGAGAGAAGACTAAAGCTTAACCTAATCCTTGGCTAATGAAGTTAACGGTCGTATTGAAGATTATAATGGTCATTTAATACTCTCTC
The DNA here is from genome assembly GCA_037074495.1 of Acacia confusa. Lineage (NCBI taxonomy): Eukaryota > Viridiplantae > Streptophyta > Magnoliopsida > Fabales > Fabaceae > Acacia > Acacia confusa. The sequence goes on from CM073504.1 coordinate 29,860,902, forward strand.
AGTATAAATAGAGCATCATTTAATTCTTCTCAACAACCAATTAAGCAGAAAACGAAAAGCATTCAAAGTTTCCAATTACTCTGAGTTTTCTTGTGTAAAGTATTTTTTGATACAACTGCTCTTCATTGATAATCTCAAATCTGGGGACTTGGAGATTGGGGTTATTGATTGCAACTTGTAAGGGGGAGTAAGTTCTAGTGAGAGAATTACTCTTGAGTTATAGAGGGTGTAATCAATTGAGGTAGCGAAAAACTCAGGGAGCCTAAGGACTGGACGTAGGACAAGGAGTTGGACCGAACCAGTATAAATCCTTGTGTCTTGCTCTTCTTCCTTATTATCTGTTATACCTTGTTTTACTGTTTTAAAACAAACTTTTAGAAAAGAATTTTTAAAATCCCCAATTCACCCCCCTCTCGATGATTAAGCTCCACTTTCATATTTAAAACAACTGTTAAGTATATGAGACAATATTTGACTGTTTTATATAACCATTGTGATATATAAGTTTGGTGTTGTTTTGGAAAAAAAATGGTATTGATCATTTCCTTGATGGTGTATGTAAAAAACTATTAAATATATGCTATCAATATATAATAAAACACTGTAAAATTTATATATCTCATGATTTTTTAAAATAAACTATAAAATGTAGAGCTTTAATATCCCTTTCTAACCTTATTTTGTTGCGATTTCAAAATTCCCACATTTCCTTTGTGCACTCAACAAACACCTCCAACCACTCTATTCCAACATCCTCACCATTATTTCCCTATCTATTGTTGTTGAAATTCTAATTCTCCTCGTTTCCACGTCCATGGCTATCTGTGAAAGTGCTCATCCCTTATTCTTGGTTTTGAGTTTTGAGTTCTTCATCGTTATTTCAAAGCTCTAAAAATTTCATATCTATTCACATAAAGGTGAGAAATTTTTGTCCTTAACTAGAGTTAAGTGTCTTGTGCAATGAAAAAGACAAATGAGCTTGAGCCTTAGCCACTCGTTCTGCTAGTTTCTTATACATAATGGATAGCTCTTATGGCACATGATTGCATATTTACTAAAACAGACTGTAATGCCCCTATTTCCTAAGCCACTTATGGAGTCCAATTATGATCTTAGATCTCTTATTAAGCTAATTCGTGTATACTTATTTAAGTAATGGCATTAACAGATCAGAGTAAGTCACAACAGAGAGCTTACTTAATTGTTTGGACGACTAAGTAACTGATTTCATATGCGCAGACATATGCTGGTTAATTAAAAATTCCCGAAGGAATAAAAGCGTGATACAACTTACATTCATTGCGGTGATCTCGGTTAACATGTTAGGCTGTAGTAATCCGAAAGGTTCAACAATACGTACTTAAAACATGTCCCAAATTACGACTCCTTCCAAGACTTTACGCGTGCCGCTTACCCTTTTCTCCTGCTCCCGATCCTCCTGATCCTGAAGCTAGGGAAAATTTTGAGATTCAATGCCCATTGAATCTCAGGTAATAGTTAACCTTATGCTCAAGTATAAATAGTATATGTATGACAGATATTCATTACATTTCAGCATATAACTATACATAGCACACAACACATGTATCAGTTCACATCTCAACAATACCTCTACATAACACACAGCCCATGTAAGGTCTACGCAGTTTGCACATAAACCAGTGCCACGCCCCGGGGCGTGTCCTCAGCGCTAAGAAAACATTCATACGGCATTACCAAGACTGTAACCCGTTTGAAGCTGAATGTATTTCAAGTAGTGACTTAAGACTCAGTCTTAGCCACAATCCATGACCCAAGACCCAGCCTTGTCTATGACTATATGAATTAGTCCATGACCTAAGACTCAGTCTTGTCCATGACTATATGAATCATCACATCACATATAGAGCATACAAGCAACATAAGAGTTAGAGTTATAGTACACGTCCATACCTTAGTCTCCATCGCTAGCGGTACGTTCATCTTTCGATATTGATCCTTGACTTTTCCGGATATCCTATAATAATATCACCACATTATTTCCTTTGGTATTTATACCCTTTTTATTTACTTCAGTCGGTTATCCTGTACTCTATATTCTTTCTCAATTTACAACTTAGGTGACTATTCTAAGACTTATCAGAAATTGACCTTTAATTTCCACGAGTATTTGGAAAATTCTTAACTTGGTTTATATAACTCTGAATGGAGTGATTCCAAATTTTTATTTATTTCTTGATAAGTCTACTTTCATAAACTAAAGTCACAAAGTTGATTTATCACTGAGAAAAATTCCCAAAATTTCGAAAACTTAAACACTATCTAATCTGGGAACAAATTTTACCAGTTTTCATAGCTCAACTTCAAAAATCCATATCTGGAGTTCTAGACATCGAATTTGGGTGATTCCAAATTCTATAAACTCCTTATTAAGTCTAGTTTATATGAAAATTGGTTTCATCCTTTTATCAAATGTCCTCCATTACCAGATTGCAAAAAGGTAACTACTATCCAGAATCACTTCCAAAATTGTAACCCAACTTCCGAAATTCATAAATTTTTGTATACTTATTGAAATTCGACGAATTACCTATCAAATTAAAGCTCTATGTGTCTACTATTTACCTGAAAAATTTCATCATTTTATATCTTCATTGACTTGGTCAAAAAGTCAACATCATTTGCTGACTCCAGAAATAACTTCAAAACGTTTTCAGATTTTGACCTATATTTCAAAAATCATAACTTGAGCTTTAGATATCGGATTGATGTGAACCAAAACTCATTTTAAAGTTTGACATGTCTACTAAATGCCCATAAAATTTCAGGGTCAAAGACGGTCATTCACTATAGTTTTACCTTATTTAAAGTTTACTGTTTCAGAAAAAATTCCAGAAACGTTTAAAGGCATCATTTTATGTATTATGAACATATATCAGCACGTTTTCAGCATCCTTAGACATGCAGTAGCGTTTTTCAGCGACCTTATGTATATCTAGCTCAGTTTGTCTCAGCAAGCCTATTATATACACTCATACAGTGAATACACTCATACCATATATATCTAAAATACACTTACATACTTATTTAGTCATGATTCCATATTGTTTCTTTCATTTCCTCGGCAGAAGCAGTAACCATGCCTTTCCTCTCTTTTTCTCTTGCGTATGACAGCAAACGATGATGATTAAATGTGTTTTCTGGTTTTGGTTTCAGCAAAGTTCATTTCTTGATTTACCTAGCTTCCTACAGGGACATAGTGACAGTAAGCAAAGGAAAGAACAAAAAACTTAATCTCTTACCTTCAGAATAAGCTTGCTGTTACTATCCCCTGTTTCTCCGATGCTAAGACAGGGACACTGGGTTTCAGTTTTCTTCTCCGTCTCTGTACAAAGCCAACTGAGTAGCAACGAGAATGACAACGAAAACTAACCCAAGAAACCTCTTCAACACTTCCTTCCACTTCTTTCCTTCTGCTTCACTCTCTCTCGGTCCAACGTTTCTGCTGAAGCAAGAAGGATGAGCACCTTAAATAAGGATTTAAGGGTCCAGTCCGATCATTAAAACGCTGGTCCATGGGGGAAATCTCGAGCAGCATGGTCTGAAGATTTTTGGGATGATCTTTCGCTGCCAATGAATCTGTATTTCGGTGTTTTTAGCTGTTTTACGTAACCTGTTTTCTGCTTTCCGTTACAGGTTGAATGGCGTGATTTGCTTCTTCATTTTGTCTGATATGCTGATATCAGTTTTTCTTTGTTTGCTGATAAAGCACTGGGCCGTCGGAAATAAAGCTATGAGATGAGCTTGTCATGACTTTTTTTTTTTTTTTTTTTTTTTTTTCTTTTCTCTTCACGTGAGGGGCTTCATAACTTGGGAAAATATCATAAACTAAATGATTAGTGGATATAAGGATTTGGGCTTCTCATCTCCACTTAAGTAATGTTTTATGTGGCCCATGCCTTTTTCATTCTTTTCTTTTTCAAACAACATTTTATTTGCAATTAAATTAATTGCAAATCATGGAATTAAATCCTTAATTAATATAGGGATTTTTCTTGGGCCATCAAATATTTATCCCATAATATTTATGCCTAGAATTCCAAATTCTCAATCTTTAAAATCCCTTAAGGCCAAATTTTCTATAATTAATTCTTGATTTACAAAATCTAAAATTTTGGGATGTTACACAGACCCTCAACAAGAAGGTTACAACAAAAAAGTCCCCTTTGAGCAAGATATCTACCGGGAAGAAGGTGCGTTTGATTTTATCAACTGAACGTTAGTTAAAGAAAATGTCATTGGCAATATGGAAAGCTCAACTGCTTGTAACTTTTATATTTGATATTTGGGTTAAGGTGCAAAAATACACATGAACTTTGTTCCCAAGAGCGCCCAGCACCACATGTTTTTTTTTTTTTGTGAAAAAATACACACGTGGTTACGTTTTAGGAGCAAAAGTCACACGGGCCGTTAGTTGACCAACGTTGACCATTAGCTTGGACCGAAATGAACAGTAACTCCGTTGAAATTACCATTTTGCCCCTAGTTTTATTTTTTTTAATAAAACTAAAATAAACCCTTCCCTGCCAATGGGCCCCACCACCGCCAGCGGCCGCCCTCCCCACCGCCGTCCTACACCGGTGACCAGCGAGCTCCTCTGGCGACCTTTTTTTTTTTAAAATTTTATAAACTAAGGTCTTAAATATTTTTCTTTTTTAAAAAAAGGGTAAAGGTGCAATTTTACACATAATCTTTAGCTAGAGGAGCGCCCAGCACCATAACCTGTTTTTGGGAGCAAAAGTACACATAACTTTACGTTTTGGGAGCGTCCAGTACCACGGGCCGTTAGTCAACCAACGTTGCCCGTTAAGTCTGATGGAAATGAACAGTAACTCTGCTAAAATTATAATTTTGCCCCAAGTTTTAAACTGAAATTACCATTTTGCCCCTAGTTTTAGATAATTTTTTTAAAAAAAACACTAAAATAACTGCTCCCTGCCTGTAGGCCCCACCATCGGCCACATCGCTGGCGATGGTCGCCTTCCCCCCACCGCCGGCGATCGGCGGCCACCTCCAGCGGCTTTTTTTTTTTAAAGTAATTTTTTTTAAAAAAACAAGTAAAATAACCCCTCCCTTGTTGGTGGGCCCCACCACCAGCCACATCGCTGGTGGCGTTCGCCCTCCCCTCAACGCCGGCGACCGGCGGCTTTTTTCTTTTAAAAAAATTAATTTTTTTAAAGTAAAATAACCCCTCCCTCACCGGTGGGCCCCACTACCGGCCACACCGCCGACGGCGGTCACCCTCCCCCAGCGTCGGCCGACACCGGTGACCTCCTCCGGCGGTTTTTTTTAAGAAAAAATTTAAATAACCCCTCCCCCGCCGATAGGCCTCACCACCGGAGGTGGCCACTGGTCGCTGGCGTTGGGGTGAGGGCGGCCGCCGCAGGGGGTGGGGCCCACCGACAGGGGAGGGGTTATTTTACTTTTTTTAAAAAAAATTATTTTTTTAAAGAAAAAGCTGCCGGAGGATGTTGCTGGAGGTGGTTGCCGGTGGCCAGCGTTGGGGGTAGGGCGACCGCCGCCGGCTGTGTGGCCAGTGGTGGGGCCCACCGGTGAGGGAGGGGTTATTTTACTTGTTTTTTTTAAAAAAATTACCTTTTTTAAAAAAAGGCCGCGAGAGGTGGTTGCCAATGGTGGGGACGAGTTATTTTAGTGTTTTTTTAAAAAAATTTATTTAAAACTAGGGTCAAAATGGTAATTTCAGCTTAAAACTTGGGGCAAAATTGTAATTTTAGCGGAGTTACTGTTCATTTCCGTCAGACGTAACAATCAACATTGGTTGACTAACGGCTCGTGGTACTGGACGCTCCCAAAACGTAACGCTATGTGTACTTTTGCTCCAAAAAAAAGTTATGGTGCTGGGCGCTCATTTGGGTAAAAGTTATGTGTAAAATTGTACCTTTACCCTTAAAAAAAACACTAAACTAAACCCTTTCCCACCCATGGGCCCTACCACCAGCCACACCACTACTGGCGGCCACCCTCCCCACCGCTGTACTTCGCGGCGACCTCATCCAGCGACTGTTTTTTTTTTAATTTTAAATACTAAGGTTTTAAATATTTTTATTTTTTAAAAAAAAAACACTAAAATAAACCCTTTCCCACCGGTGGGCCCTACCACTGGCCACACCACTGCTGGCGGTCGTCTTCCCCACCGCCATCCTCCGCTGGCAACTAGCAACCTCCTCCGGTGACTTTTTTATTAAAAAAAAAAAATAAAATGAAGGTTTTAACTATTTTTCTGTTTAAAAAAAAACACTAAAATAAACCCTTCCCCACCAGTGGGGAAGGGTTTATTTTAGTGTTTTATTTTAAAAAAATATTTAAAACCTTAGTTTTTTTTAAAAAAAAAAGTTGCCGGAGGTAGTCGCCGGTGGGGAGGGCGGCCGTCGGTGGTAGTGTCACTGGTGGTGGGGCCCACCGGTAGGGAAGGGTTCATTTTATTGTTTTTTAAAATAAAAAATATTTAAAACCTTTTGTTTTTTAAAAATATTTAAACCCTTCCCCACCAGTGGGGAAGGGTTTATTTTAGTGTTTTATTTTAAAAAAATATTTAAAACCTTAGTTTTTTTTTAAAAAAAAGTTGCCGGAGGTGGTCGCCGGTGGGGAGGGCGACCGTCGGTGGTAGTGTCACTGGTGGTGGGGCCCACCGGTAGGGAAGGGTTCATTTTATTGTTTTTTAAAATAAAAAATATTTAAAACCTTTAGTTTTTTTTTTAAAAATAGTCCTTAAAGGTGGTCGTCGGTCGCCGGTGGTGGGGCCCATCAACGGGGAAGGGTTTATTTTAGTTTTATTTTTTAAAAATATATTTAAAAGTAGGGGCAAAATGGTAATTTCAGCGGAGTTACTGTTCATTGTTGTCTAAGTACACGGTCAACGTTGGTCAACTAACGGCCCATGTGACTTTTGCTCCTAAAACGTAACAACATGTGTATTTTTTCACAAAAAAAACATGTGGTGCTGGGTGCTCCTGTGAATGAATACTTAGCTATTCATAACATATATATATATATATATATATATATATATATATATATATATATATATTGATTTGCTCGTTTTTGTATGTAAGGTACCTTCACAAGGAGAGTGTAGCCTGAAGGCAGGAATATCACCTAAGAGGGGGTGAATTAGGTGACATAAAAATTCTTTTTGATTCTCTTTGAAAATGTACTCACACAATAAAGTATAATAGATGAGAGAGAGAGAGACAGAGAGAGAGAGGAAATTTGTACTAGTTCGGTTTGAATTCTTAACCTACGTCTAGTCCCCAGACTCTTTGGATTTTTCACTATCACTGCAAATGATTACATACTTTGTACTCAAAAGTAATCCTCTTACAGGATTCACTCCCCTTTACAAGTTCTAATTAAATATCATAATCTCAAAGTCCTACAACTTTGAGATTCTTACAAGAATAATAATTCTGTAATAAACTCTCTAAAGGAGCGGATTGATAAACACTAAAGAATATATATATATATATATATATATATATATATATATATGAAGATATTACAAATGAATGAAACTAAAGGTATATTAATTTCACGGTAAATGCACATATTTTTTTGTGTGGAGAATTCAATGCTTCTGGTGTTTATTGGTGTTGACATTTATGACTATTGGAGAAGCTTGAAAATTATCCATTGAGAGTAATGTATCGTTGAGACTTGATTACTTGATTGTTACTCACATCTTCATTCTTTAATCAATGTCGTCATTCTCATTCCTTGTGACATTCCCGTTAAATGACCAGAAATGGAAAGACAACATAAGTCCCTTAAGAATGTGTAGAGATTATTTCCTCAAAGTGATGTTTCATTTTCTGAACCAACATTTAATGCATCTGACGTAATCATTCACTTTTTGATTAATTTGCATTAAATCACTTGTTTGATCTTCTAAAAACTATTAGCAAACTAATTAAACATTGTAAGAAGTAATAATAAATAAAGATATAAAGTATACAAATCACACTTGAAGACTTGTCATTTACAAAGACGGTGATTGTAAAATAGGGTCATTTTGCACTTGACAACTAGTGTAACAGTCCAAATTTTCAAAAACGGAATATTATTTTTCATCAAAAATCATTTAAAATCATCAGAGTAGATCATTTGAGCGGAAGAGTAACTGATACTTATATTTCAGAATGCCATAAGTCTGGCTGGATACAATAGCGGTATAGTAACCGCGTGGCTCAAAAGTGAAGTAGACAACAAAAGGAAGGCTTCCGCCGGAACGTCAAAATGAAATCTCTAGCCAGGTCTCTAAGCATGCTGCTTTCCCCTCTCCTCCGTCCTTGGTTCTCCTGACCCTGCTGCTATGTTAAGAGCTGAGGTCCCATGCATACGGACCCCAGGTAACGGTTAACCTCATGTTTATATACACAATATATAGACAACTCATACCACAACACCAAACCACATACTCAAGCAAACTACATAACCAATGCATATGTATCGCTCCTAGCATGCGACCATATCGCTCCCAGCATACAGACATATTGCTCCCAGCATATGAACATATCGCTCCCAGCATTACAGATACTCTCTAACTTTTATATGTACACATACCACATATATGCATAACATAAACGTCAGAGTTAGTGTTACAGTACGCGAACGTACATTAATTACCTCATACAAGCATTAGCCAAAAGGAGAACCGATAGAAAATAATCCCGTTGTGGGAATCTGGGGATAAGTGGGGAAAAACCAGAGTATAATGTTAATCAGTGGATTTTTGTCTCGGAGTTAGTACCGGACAACGTTATTTCTGTAGCCGGGCACGAATACCGAGGATTTTCAGCTGATAACAAAATGTCCTCAGCAGGATCAGAAACTGAGTTAAATTAGATAATTTGAAAGAGGAAGAAAAGACCTTCGGAGTGTTGTTCCCGAAATTTTAAGATTTTACGAAATTTCGCGATCAGGATACCGAACCAAGAATTTTACCTGATAAAGCAAGATGACATAAGGCTTGATGATGCAGTAGGGATGACATCATCCTTGAGAGGTGTAAGGCCAAGATCTTGCTACCTCCAAGAAGTGCGATCTAACGGCCAGAAACTGATCAGACAAAGTTCAATGAAATTATGAAAATGCCATTGCCTTTTTCTATAAATAGCCTTCACCTTCTCTTCATTCTTCACAAATCCTAGAGCTTTCTAGAGAGAGATTTTAGAGAGAAGGAGGAGTCTGTGGAAATAGCAAAGTGCCGGGTAAGTTCTTCGGTCCCTAGTCTTTAGTTTTAGTGTTTCTTTCGGTAGTTGTTGTAGAAATGCTAGATTGATCTTTAATCTTCCAGGTATGTTTAGAAATCATGTTCTAGGGGTAATTAAGGTATTAATTTCGAAAATCATTATGGAGTTGGAGATATGTTGAAACTCTGGAAGATTAGGGTCAAGGTAGCAAAGTGCTAGCGAAATTCCGCCGATTAGGGAACAACACTCCGAAGGTCTTTTCTTCCTCTTTCAAATTATCTAATTTAACTCAGTTTCTGATCCTGCTGAGGACATTCTGTTATCAGCTGAAAATCCTCGGTATTCGTGCCCGGCTACAGAAATAACGTTGTCCGGTACTAACTCTGAGACAAAAATCGACTGATTAACATTATACTCTGGTTTTTCCCCACTTATCCCCAGATTCCTACAACGGGGTTATTTTCTATCGGTTCTCCTTTTGGCTATCTGCTTTAATTATACAAAATATCTTCCTATTCGGATCTCCAAATCACTCCGTCGGTTACAAAAATGACTTCAGAGACCGCCATCTCGAGATAAAAATTCCCTCGTTCACAATATACCCTGACTTTAGAAACCTAGGTCACGGTTTTCTATGTAGGATTTTATTTCCATCCGTTCTCGTTTATCCTGTCCACTTTTAACTATTATTATATTGTTACTTATTTATCACATGCTTAAACCTATATTACTATTATATTCAAATATCTTCTTCATCCTTATCTCCCCCAAAATTTCGGCCAACACACCATATATATATATATATATATATATATATATATATATATATATATATATATATATATTTTCCTTAACCACATATATTATATTTATCCTATATTTATTTTCCACAAAATTTTCCTATTGGTCCATAACTAATTACTTGGATTTAGGCTTTCATAAATTCTTGAAAAATCCTAAACCATTGGTCTTTACTTTTTAAGACTATATCTTAACCATTATTATTTATTTAATTAGCCAAAAATTTCAGTCCTTAATAATTATTATTTATATTTATTTTATTTTTCATGTTTCCCAAATTTCTCTAATCTTATAAAATTCCTGAAAATTTCTTAATTAATCCCTGAATAATTTCTAATAATTTTTTTAATTAAAACTAATTATTTTCTCACAACAATTTTACTGACATTGGTAATTTATGCACCATGCATAATATTAAAAATCATGAGGCAACTTATGTTCCCCAAAATAATATCAAATTTTAACTCATTATCTTTCAAGGAAAATAATCCCATAAATTACCTAAATTAGAGACAACATACTTTCTAATTTTTAATAAATATTTAGTTGCCTCTTAGGATTTTATCATAATTTTCTCAGGGTATTTAATAACCCATAAATATTTTAGGGACCTATTTGCATATTATTTAATCTTAGGACAAATTGTCCTAATAATAAGATAAATTCAATACAAGGTGTTTGAGACCTCATATTCACCTATTTCCAATAGGTATTATTTACTAAATTATGATACTTATCCTAAGTAGGATTTTTAGGGTATTACAACTAGAGTGCGTGACTCGAGTTAAGATTTCCTGACTCGAGTAAATGAGTCATCTACTTTGAATATAAGTTTGAAGTTTAAAATGAAGATGTCTCTATATGACTTAGAATCAAGGTTAAAATGTCTAACTCAAGTGCATGACTCAAATTAAGAGTTCTAGGCTCGAATCAAGCTCTTCTTTCAAAAGTGAACTTCAAAATAACATTTTGAAAGTGGTTTGAAATCGCATCAGTTCGAGTGATTAAGTGACTAACTCAAGTGAGCTAGGTTATTGCAAAATATGTTCTAACCACTAAACTTGAGTTAATACATACTAATTTGAGTTAAGGACTTATGAATTTGAAAATAAGTTTAAGTCCACATATATGGCTTGAGTCAAATACCATACGCTCAAGTTAAAGACATTTCAGAAATATTTCATAAGAGCCCATAACTCGAGTTAAGCAATACTAACTCAATCAATATGTGTCCAAAATATATTGATAACTTTTAGCCCTTACATTGACTCGAGTTAACTATGACAGACTTGAGTCAAGGATAAGTTAAAATACTTTTGAATGCTCTTTGTCTTGAGATGACTCAAGTTAAAATATAACTGGCTTGAATCAATGAGTTCAAATGTTTTTGAAGGCTTTCTGTGTTGTGTTAACTCAAGTTTTACAACTCTAAACTCTAGTCACCTTTGACAGTAAGTTGTTGGTTTAAGTTTCATCAAGTTAAAAGTATTTTGACTTAAACCATTAACTTTAATTTGTTTACAATTGTCAGTTATCATCATAACACATAGAGAACTAACATAGCCTATAAAGGCCTATGGGACACATTCATCTTCCTCGACTGTACTACTATTTAGGAATGTTAGACATAGGCTTAAAGGCAGATTTTATTGAGAGAAAAGTAAGGGAACTCACAGATATGGTCATTAGAAGGGCACCAACGAAGGACCATTTTTTCGTGGTGTTATAGTAGTAAGGGCAGGTATACTACTTTGTAAAATTGTTTGTTAATCAAGTAGTTTTGTTCTCATTATGTTTATTGTACTTAGGGGTCATTATCTCCTCATCGTACTAAATACATTTACGCAAAGGGTTTGGTACTTTGATCGGTTCATAGGGATGTGAACAATTAACCACAGATGATTGAGGTTTTCAATAAGTAAGTTGATGGATATAAATTTGGTGCTTTCATTTTTTATTGTTCGATTAAAGTTTGTTATAAATTTGGTGTTTTAAGTTCTTATTGTGATCTCATCAGAGTTGTTTACTATTACTCCACAGATGAAGGCCTCAACTTCTCTATGTTACATGGCCACTACACTACATCTGCTTGCAAATGGAAGAGAGTAGAGATAATTCACCAATACTTGCCATTTTGGGTTAGACTTGTCAAAATTGGTTACTTGTGTTCCTTTTACACAAATGAAAGCAAGGAAGGATACATTTCATTTGTTTGTTTATTGTGGGTATTGTGTCATTAAGTTTATGAAAGATATAGTGTAATATCCTAAATTTAGTCTAACAAATTCCATGTATGATGTACGTGCATTTGGAGAAATGAAATAGTAAATTTTGACAAGAAGGTCAATTTTACATGAAATACTTGATTTTTGTTGAAATTGAAAATTTTGCGACAATTAGCACCAATGAGACTTATGGAATTGATACTTATTTGTTCCATTTTAGTGCATTGAATTTGACCAAAGAGGAATGAGAAGAAGGTCACATGAATGTTATGGAAAATTATGACAAAAATTAAATAATAGTTAAAATTTAAATTCATATGAATTTATGCCACATGTCTCATAATTATTTAAAATTTTAGAGACACATGTGCATGTGTTATAAGTCAATAAAGTGGATTAAAATTCTTCCCAAGTATGGCCAAAATTTTACCAAGATGGATTAAAAAGGATGAATGGATTTCAACTAAAAATGCAACAAATCACAAACTAGTAATTATGTGCAAGTTGAGAGGCAAAATGGTAATCCACCCCTCCTAACCAACTTAAGCCCTTAATATCTCATCAATTCACTATCAAATCCTCATTCCATTTGGCACACATCCATCCTTCTTCTCCAAGTTGCCGAAACATACAAGGGGAAGAAGAAGAAGAAGAAAAGAAAACTCATTGAATCAAGGTAAATCTCTTGTGCTATGGTCTTATAACCTCTAGTTCTTCCCTTGTCCTAGTTCCTAATCTCATGAAATATCCTTGGTATTATAAAGTAGTATGTTGACTGAAACTCATAGAGAACCAAGGGGGAAGAGATTTTGAGAGAAACATTGAACAAAACCAAGGCGAGTGATTCTAGGCCTATTTGTTGTGTATTGAAACTTGATTGGTGGTTGTGTGTTTTATTGAAATTTGTTGGTTGAAACCCTTATGGGGAACTGTTGTCTAATTGTTCCAAAAATAATTAAAGTAAGATTAAAGGACTAAACACCAAACTAGATGTGATTTGGTACTTGGAAGGAAACTTGGAAGAACACTTTTGCTGTATTGTATCCCTAATTTTTTGTCTACACAAGGTACGTAGAACCAATGGGATTTTTACCATTTTTATGGTTCCATGTATTAAAAATGAAAAACCATGTAGGATAGAGATTGGGTACTGATTTTGGAAGCTTTGGGATTGAAATACCTTAAAACCTTAAAAATTACCTTTGAAAGTTCCTATTTAGGCAATGAGTTTGCAATGAAGGTTTGGGGCAACAAATGATGTTCAATTGCTATGAAATTTTTTAGAATTAAAGTAGGCATAAAGAGCTTTAATTGCATAGGTCATTTGTAATTTTTGGATTTGTGTACATTGAGTGAATTGTTTAAAATGACCTTTAATTCTAAAATGCAAACTAAGCAACATTCACTATTTGATTAATTCTAGAGTGGTATACATGTGTCTGGATGCCAAAACAATATTTCTTGAAACTAGACTTAATAATGATTCCATAGACTTTAGAATCACCACACTTAAACACTTGTACTAAGAATTATGATTTTTCAAAGTTATGGTACTAGTTTTGCAAAATTGGGTTAAATGTGAGAAAATGAGAGAAACAATGGAATCTTGGACATAACATAAGTCTAGTAATTTCATGTTTAGGTATGTTGTACTAGATGACATTTGAAATGTTAAAAGTTAGAGTAAGTATTGACCATTGTCCATAATGTGTTCTTATTAGAACTCGTAATTACCCCAAACAAGCGAAGTTCTTGAAATCTACGTAGACAAAGCAATAAGGTAGTAACTCTAATATCACATACTTTGTATAGTTGTGTATGATTATTTAAATCATATATTTGAACGTCTTGTCCCATGTGGGACCAGCACCACTCATGACTTGATTAAGCGGAAGCATTGACTATGGAGATCCTTCTCAATGGTTAAAATTAAGTGTAGGGCCTATGGACCGATAGTCCTTAGGTGGCTAACCTAGTTGCATTCAAGTGACTTGGGCACTCTCAATTGTGAAATCACAGATACAATAGGAATCTTGATAGTTCCTAGTCGATCATTCCTAATTGGATGTCTCAATTAACACTACAAAAAAGTTCCGTCACAAAAAAGGTATTTTTTGTCACAAAAATTTGAAATTTACGACAAAAAACAAATTCCGTCGCAAATTTTGAAATTTGCGATTCCATCATAAATTTTCTGACATTTATGATGAAAAGGAAATCCGTCACAAATTTCAAAATTTTTTTGACATTGTCCCATATTTCTTGACGAGGTTGATTTGCTCGTTCGATCGCATTCCGTATTAAGTCTTTTCTATTTCTCCTAAACGAATGATCGGGGGGCAGGAATTGTCGGTGCCTGTTAAACCAACAGACCTTACCACTATATTGCAAGCTAAAACCCATGTTTTACTTAAGACAAACTGGACATGTAAGCTTCCCCAACATTTGCCAACCACTCAACATCCCATATGTAGGAAAATCATTTATCGCCTACATTAAGGCAACCCGCAGATGAAATTCTGGCTCAATGATACATCGTATCTAAGAACCCCTTCACTCCACAACATCTTCAACTTGTCTATCAAAGGTCTAAGGTACACATGTATCTTCTATGTTTGGGTTGGATGGCCCAGGGATTAACGTGTTAAGGAACAAAAACTCTTTTCTCATGCACATGGAAGGTGGGAAGTTGTACGGAGTCACAATCACAGGCCAATAGGAATAATTCTTGCTCGTCTGGTTGAAAGGAGCAAGCCAATCCGAACATAAACCAATATGAACATTACGGGGATCTGATGCAAACAAGGGATTCGCCTCGTCAAATTTAAGCCAAGCTTCGGCATTAGATGGATGCATCATAAATTTTTCATCCCTGCGATACTCCTGATGCCATCTCATATAAGTAACTGTTTGTTCTGATGAATACAATCTGTGAAGTTTGGGCACAAGGGGAAAGTACCACATCTTGTTGAATGCTTAACGGGTTGTTTTCCTTATATTCTTCACAACTTTGTATCTGTCATGTTCACAAAATTTACAATTGGTTAGCATAACATCATCTTTGTAATATAACATACATCCTCTAGGGCAATAATGGATTTTTTCACATTTAAGTCAAAGCTCTTTCACCTTCTTTTTTTTGCTTGGTAAGAATCCTTCAGCAAATTACTGTATTTTGGGACAATCTTACTCATGATCTGCATCATTTCATTGTAATTTCTCTCACTCATATGGTGATCAATCTTCAAGCTTAGTGTTGCTAGGGTAGCCGATAGCGATGTGTGTTCATTGCTTTCAATGTGTTCGCGACCTTCCCATAATGGTCACTGCACATCTTGAAGCATTTTATAGAACTTATCGCCTTTCGGATTAAGATCCTCTCCCATTTAACATGGTTGATTATGCATACTGATATCCTCTTCCATGTATGATGGTTCAACATGAGTAAAGGGATCAAAATATTGGCTAATTGACGGTCCCACGACATTTATCACTAACTGTTCGTATTGATTAAGGTTGTCTCAATGACTACTACTCTTGTAATATCCACTCGATGACTGTCAAATTTTGCCATGATATTCCCAGCATTCATAATCCTTCATGAGTCCCTTTCTATACAAATGGGTTCTGACTGTGCCCTGATCTTGAAATTTTAAACACTTGCATTTGACACACGAACAACTGATGTACCTACCTGAATTAGTTGAGTGCGCTAAAGAAAATTGAATGAACTTTTCCAAACCCTCCAGGAATACTTGAGTTAGCTCTCTTTTCTTAGTTAGACGATTGTACATCTAACTTCTATCACGATGGCCATCCATACTTCTCCAACCCAACCCTACACAAATATATAGAGTGGGGAGATACCCCAATCCACACAACAACATGACTCAAATATGAGTGGCCAATGCAACTAACCACTTATACCAACCAATTGCCACTTAATCAAGAAAGTGAGAAGAAACAAACACATGGAATTATAACCAATGTCATAAACTATCATTTATCTCATTCATCTCATTATTTTATTTTTTTAGACAATGTTTGATATAAAAATTGTGTTTATTGTGCCCATGTAGTGTCATGTTTGGTGTTAAAACTCAAAGATGCAAAGTAGAGAAAGCTTTTTATTACGTATATGGACAGTTCAATTAATTATAATTGGGGTAAGTATTAAAATGTTAATTAAAGAAAATAGTGATAAATAATTAAATATAGAATTAATGGTATTTAGAACCAATTCAAGCTAATCATACCAAGTCTAACTAAATCAATGTAAATTGATTTAAATTGAATGAAGTTTAATATATAAAAATAAAAATTACTATGAAGTTTTAAAGAATAACAACTATTACTGAAAAATTCACAATAAGTAAAAAGTATGTAATAATATATTTTGGTATAAAAAATGACAACATAACTCTTGTGAGAGTCATTTATATCAAATTTAACTCTATTTATTATAAGAAATTTTAGATCAAGTTTCTTACTATATTTATTATATCAAATTCCCTAAATGCATATGGTCATCTCCCTTGTTTTCGAAATATTATTATTTAACTATAAACTCGCGAGGCTAAAAAAACATGGCTATTATGTAAGTACTGTGCTTAAATTAATTAAGGGAGAGTTCATAGTGATTTTTTTTTTTTTTACATAATAAAAGATGAAAAAGAATCTTGAATGGAATTAAAACAGTGAGACATAAGGAGGAGAAAAAGGAGACAAAACGTGGCTATGGTTAAGGAAGGGTTTAACGGTCAATGCGGGTGCCACGTGGGTGATAGAGACTGTGCAATGGGCATTAGTAGCCTGTAAAATCTTCCACAGTTCCACCGGCAAACCATGCCTCTGTTCATTCCTCATTCCACAAAATGTGATCCGATAACATGCTTCTGTTAATCTTATACTCAAAATCTTTTTTTTTTTCTTTGGCCATCTTTTACTCCAAATCCAATTCATCAATATTAAACTTTCTTTCCTTCTATTTGATTATCTTAATCTAAATTTTTATTTTATTTTTAAATATACATCCCGTTCTGAATTGAGTTATAATTATTACTTTTTAGATTAATGACATTAAAAGGAGGAAAAATATATAAAAAAATCATTCTTATTTAATTGTAGCTAGATTTTAGTATTTTTAGTCTTAAATGTTTTTTCATTCTAAGACAAGTAAATAGAAAAGACGGAAGCAAATTTTTCTTTAA
This sequence comes from Acacia confusa, assembly GCA_037074495.1. Lineage (NCBI taxonomy): Eukaryota > Viridiplantae > Streptophyta > Magnoliopsida > Fabales > Fabaceae > Acacia > Acacia confusa. The sequence continues at coordinate 29,878,386 of CM073504.1, forward strand.
CAAGAGTTCAACGATATACAGTACCAGATGTTAGTTCTCAACCAAGTTTTGATGATAACTAAACACTTGTAAATCAGTGGTTTAAATAAGAACTTAATTTCAACCCTAAAACTCCAGTTCTCATCATAGCAAAATAAAGAACTCGAGTTCATGTGTGAAGAACTCGAGTTCATGGGCCAAGAACTCTAGTTCATGGTTTAAGAACTCGAGTTCGCGAACTTGGTCTATGGAAAATGCTCTGAGTCTGAAAGAACTTGAGTTCATTAGTAGCAAACTCGAGTTCATGAACTCGAGTTCACGATTAAGAACCCGAGTTCTCTCTGTTGCAAACTGGGACAAGACTAAGAACTCAAGTTCTTAGAATAGAACTCGAGTTCATGAACTTGAGTTCCTGTCTGAGAACTCAAGTTCTTTTGAGAAATGAAATTGAAGGAAAAATGAAGAACTCGAGTTCGTTGTGATCAACTTGAGTTCTCAACTTGCAGATCAAAGGGGTATGGAGAAAAGTCAAAAGAACTCGAGTTCTTGATAAGAACTCAAGTTCTAGAACTCGAGTTCCACTTTGACAACTCGAGTTCTTGGCGCTGTCTGTGATTTCTGATTCTTCGAAAGAGCTGATCTTTGGTTGATAACTTCCCGAATCACTTAATATAATAAATGAAATGTATTTTTTATCACGTTTGCTAGTGGTTTCAGTGATTACAACGGGTTATTATTCAAAATCAACATAAAGCTGATGCTCACGTCACAACATTTAATGTTGAAGCAGGAAACAGAGCAGCAAATAGAATGAGGCCCAGAGCAGCAGGAAGAAACATTCTTCCAAGGATTACTTAATCAAGACATTCTTCTGCAAAAGCACTCTCAACGATCAACGCATTTAATGAAAGAACGAATTTCATTTAATGAGGCCTCAACAGTGAACAAGGAACAGAGCAAGCTGTGTCTAACGGGAAAATAAATAAGTCACAACGGTAACTCTCAAGTTCCTACCAACGGCATTAATGGCGAAAGAGTATAAATGCCGAAGCATTCATTTCAGCCAACCACCAAAAACCAAAAAAAAAAAAACTCTACGCATTTACTCTGAGTTATTATCTTATCAGTTTCATTACTCTCAACTCTCATACTTCAGTGATCATTTATTATTCAACTCGTGAGGAGTTACTTAAACTTTAAATTTTTCATTCGTTTGTAAAATCTTAAGGTTGTGGAACCTTAAGTGAGGGTGTACAATTACAAGTAGTAAGGGGGAGTGAGTCTGAGGGATCATTCCGAGTTGTGTAATTGTATTCTGAAGATAGTGAAAAATCCCAAGGTGTTCTTGGGGACTGGACGTAGGTCAGGATAGACCGAACCAGGATAACTTCTCTCGTGTTCCTTCTCCTTTAAACCCTTGCTCAGTTAGTTCATTAATTTGCGAAAATCTTGATTAAGCAGTTAAATTTTTTAAATCACCTATTCACCCCCCCTCTAGGTGAAATTCCATCTTCACCAGATTGCAATTAACATATTTATTCATATTGTTTTTCTTACGTTAGAATAGTTTATTTAAACCCCTTAACCTATACCTACACGCCACCCCAACCTTTCCATGCAATACAGTGTATTTTGCATCCAATCCACATTAAATAATTTAATTAATTAATTAATTATATCAAACAAATATAGTTTGTTACAAAAATAATAGAGTTAAGGTGCAAATTGGCAAATGAACTGTTACCCAAGGAGCATCTGGCACAAAAAAGAATTGAGGGTATCTTAACTATTAATCAACAATTAAAAAGTGAAAATAAGTACCAAATAACAATTAAGAAATAGCAACGATCACAATTACGTTAAAATATTAGGCATTGGCAGAAGACGGTGGTGGAGATATTGGAGAAAAGAATGGTTATACCTTCTTGTTGGATAAGAAAACTCCCACAAAGATGGGACCCACACAAGTAGGCACCATGGCAATGGCGACTGCTGCTTGTGGCATTGGAGGGACATAACCAGGGTGCAAGGCGTGTGTCAATCAGAGGCTGTGGATTGCTGGATTTGGTTTTCGATGCGTGATTCTCGCCTTGAATGCATACATACCTTGATGAGTTCAGGAGGGTGAGTGGAACACCCAGTAACAATGGAAGCTTTAGAGACGTCGATGTCGCCGACATTGTGACAGTCAATGGAAGACAAAAATGTAAGGGAGACACCAAGACAGTGATGGGGTAATTTAACGTCATTTTTTTTCACTTTTTAATTGTTGATTGATAGTTAAGACACCCTTAATTCTTTTTTGTGCCAAATGCTCTTTGGGTAACAATTCGTTGGCCAATCTGCACCTTAACCCAAAATAATATAACGTATTTTTTATAATTGTGGATCTTGTGTAGGATACAAATTTTCCTTCCAAGTTCCTACAACATATATCAACATATATATAGTCATCAATATAAAACAAAAAAAATCATGCTAATTCACCTAAACAAATGGCCTCTAATCATTTTTTTAACACATCATTGAGAGCAATAGAAAATAAATAACTTGAATGGACAAGGTGACAGGAAGAGGGTTAAGGGACAAACAGACCACAACAATGGCGATGACCGGAAGGCAGGGGTGGCAATGACTGGAAGGCGATTGAGTGAGAGGGACAATGGACTGAAGGTAAGAGAAAGAGAGGAGAGCATGAATGGGGAGGGGGTGGGATATATGAGGAATTTGTGACGGAAGAATTTTCTGTCGCAAACTCCATTTTTACGACGGAAAACTGAGTTCCGTCATAAAACTTGTGACGGGACCCAATTTTCCGTCACAATTCAATTGCCAACTTGCTACGAAATACGATTTCGTCGTAAGACCCTCAAGGGCTTGCGGCGGAACACTATTCCGTATAAGACCCTAGAGGAGATTTCTCCACTGATTTGTGATGGAATGCTTATTCCAGCACAAAATGACTTCTTTTTTTTTTTTGCGACAGAATTTAAATTCTGTCACGAAAATGTCATTTTATGCGACAAAATTTTGATTCCGTCACAAAAAACAACATTTTGCAATAGAAAATAAATGATGTCGCAAAAATCCTAAAATTCACGATGGAAAGTATTCTATCACAAATTCCATCAGAAATTCACTGTTTTCTAGTAGTATGAGAACTGCATCAAACAAGGGACAAAGCTAGGAATTGCAATTAGAGGGCGAAAATTATAAAATAGAATTTAGATGTTCATGAAACTATATTTCAGCCCCACAAATATTTCAAGATTTTCATTTTAGTCCCTCTACATCACTTTACATAGAGAGACTGAAATGAAAATCATGAAATTTTTATGAGGTGGAAAGAAATTTCCTAAAAATTTGGGTTCTTTTTTGTAATTTTAAGGGAGGTAGGGGCCACCTCTAGCCCTCCTAATTCCACGACTGGCAATGAACATGAAGACTCTTGGTACATGCCAATTGGTTAGACCTAGTGCTATGGTTATATGATATGTATATGCTTGTTTGGCTGCATATGATATGATTTCTGAATACTATTCATGTTGTGGAATGTTTATTTTTATGATTAACTATTATATACTATTCATACTTTGTGAGATTAGTCTGTTACTCTAGATCCTTTAGGATTCCAGCCCTTATTACTACCTATGAAATCTCAGATGTACCCAAAGAGATTAAACATGGTCAAAGTGCTGGGCAAAGCTCCAAAGGAAAGGCAACGGACATAAGAACTTGATGGCTGCAATTTGGAATGCGAAATAGTACTATATTGTATAGACTATTTAGTTAAAGTTATTTTGGAACTGTGTTATTCTAACATTAGTGTTTTGGATCACTGTATTGTGATCTATATAGTTTAATCTTGTTTGTGACCAAGGATAGCTTATTATTAGTATTCTATGCTATAACTGTGTTGCTCACTGTATTTTGTGAATTACTGTGATAAATATCATAATTACAAGGAATTTGATATTTTTGGTATTAGAATAGAAGTTTTTGGCAACATTAGAATAGTATACTGTTATCCTGGTTATGTCATGAAGGGAGATGAAAGGTAAGGAATTGCCTGAACTGGTGAACCAACCTGTCTTTAAGGAGGAGCTGCAAAAGGAGCATAAGGTAGTACCTCTCCTTTCACCACACAGTCTTAAGATTAAGTGTAACACTAAGAAGTGTGTATTCTTAAGACCTGTATACAAACCATACTCCCTTCCTGCAAGACCTGGAAGCTCATTCATGGGAAATAAAGAACAACCATGGGTGTTATCCATTCCAAAGTTTGCTACTAGTACTGAGATATTGACGATAGCAGTGAATCAAGATTTGTCACCTAAATTGGAATCAGAAGAAGGAGTTGGTGATGGAGATAGCCTAAATGAAAACTTAGTTGTCTTTGTGGGACATATTAGGAATATGCAAAAAGATATAAGTATACCGATTAAGAGTGACAACAGTTGACCAAATCCTGTATTTTGGCACTAGTATAGTATGTCACAACTTTCTAGGGTAATGGACAATAGAAGTTAGTACCCAACACCTATATTTTGTTACAATGTAATTTCATTAAGTGTGCTCGAGCTAAGTAAAGGGTATGATGGGTGACTTCACTAAGAAGTTTTGAAAAAATAGTGAAATATGGTATTTGAGTATGACATTTAATCGTTTAATTGGATAACTAATAATAACTGTTTGTAACTATTGTACCTATAAATATATAAATTTTTAATTCTGGGTATTTGAAATATGTGAACTGACCAAAATACCATTGTGTTGATATCTACCTTTCCTTTGTTATATTAGAGTGATAATTAAAGATGGCTAAAATAAGAGGTAGAAATGATGAAAATGAATGAACTTTTGAACCAAACCCAATGCAGCAGATATTGGGTATACTTATTGAACATTGGGGCCTACTAATGGAAATATGAGAATAACTACATGAGATAAAAGAAAAGATAGTATCCCAACAAAGTCAAAAGTCTTATCAAACAATCGAGGAATGGTTGAAAGATTTGCATGTGTCATAGAGTGATAGAAACCATGGTGATTTAATCAAGGGAATTCTTCTTGGAAAAGGAAAAGACAAGGATTTAGATCTCGAGCCAAGCAGCATGTTCCCCAAAGACTCCTAGAGTCTCAACGATGTTCTTGATGAGGTAGAATACACCTTGGTAGAACTTGTAGTGGCACATCATTTGCTATATTTGTTGTAAGCCGGTCATTTTAGCCATCTCTGCCTACAACGTACAACTAAAAAGAAATCACAGGACCAAGGCAGGGTCCTTCTTATGACAGAATAGGAGACCAAAAAGTTTCAATACAAAGCTAACAACCAATGAAAGATAAAATTTATTGCTCATTTATTGCTATCAATTCTATGTGAAATATCTTTTGATATTCAATTCTTCCGTGTTCATATATCTACTTTGTGAGAAAGTTCTTATTATTCAATTGATCATTGTAAAATCTCAAGATAGTAGGACCTTGAGTGTAGTTGTCTAATTACAGTTGTAAGAGGGAGTGAGTCCTGGTAATGATTACTCCAAACTTGTGTAATCATTGAAAAGATAATGGAAATCTCAAAGACGCTCTGAGGACTGGACGTAGGTCATGATATTAAGGTCGAACCAGTCTAAATCTCTATGCATACTTTAGTGATATCTTTCTAATTCTTCCTTCATGATTTAATTATTTATTAAGATTGACTTAATTTCTATAATTCACTCAATTCTCCCCCCTTTTGGGTGATAGACTGCAACTAACAAATTGCACATTTTATATTTGTATGTGTAAGCAAGTATTTTTATACAATATTAGAAAATTGAACATAAAAATAAAATATAAATTTAAAATATAGGCATATTGAATTAAAATATTGGAGTTTTATTTGAATCCAGATGTCCCCAAGAGTTTAAGGTCTGAACATTTTCAGGGTAGTGGATGAAGTTCAAAAAGGAAGGCTATGACCAAAAATTATTGATACTTGCTGCTTAGTTATTGATGGAGCCATGGGACCATAATTTTAATTAACTAGTTTTATTTTGAAATTGTAGCATTTTGACACTCGTGCTTATAGATTATTGTATTAAGAACTCTATAGTTTATTCCTATACATAACCCAAAAAGATTTTAATTATCAGTTTACTATGCTATACTTGTGTTGCTTATTGTATGTCATTGTTTTACTCTGATTAATGTCATAATTACAAGGGGTATGACATACATGATTTATGTATACATGTATACATATATTGCAACACCCCCAAATTCCATACTACATATTATGTTCTTTAACATGTACTCCCTCCGGTCCTAATTATAAGACAACATTTGAGAGTTGGATTTGGTCCTAATTATAGGACAAAATTTTAAATTTTGCCAATTTTTTCCTAAAATACCCCTATTTTATTCACTCAAATGTGTTTGGTTTTTTGTGAGTATATGCATGTGGGTGCAAAGACTCTTATAGTTAGTGAAACTTTTAATTATTGGATTTTAATTTGTTTATCAATTAGCTAACGTTAATTTGTAAATACACACACATATATACATATACACAAACACACTCAAAGATATGTATATATATGTGCGCACACACACACACACACACACTCTATATATATATATATATATATATATATATATATATATATATATATATAAACACACACATATATCTATATGTGTATATAGAAACACACACAAACATATACACACATATACAAAAATATGTGTGTGCTTTTGTGTATTTGTCCCAAGGGGTCTGTGTGTATAGTTATATGCATATATAAATAAATACTTACATATGTGTGTGTATACATACACACATATATGTATATAGACATACACACATATATGTCTTAACTCTTAAGTGTTGTAAATTTACTTTTATTGATGTCATTTAAAATTTACATAAGGGCATTTTAGGCAAATGAGTAAAATTAACTAATTTAACTCCTCTCCTTAATTTCCCCAAAATCGGTTAAATATGTCATATAATTAGGACCGGAGGGAGTAGTAATTAGGAATATCATTAGAGTTTACAACGTGAAAAAGCAATTGAAATAGTTTGAACAAATGAGTAACTGATAGTATGTGATTACAAGTCTAGAAACTAGTCATGGATAAACTTTATGGGGATAATAGCAGTACAATCATCCAAAATATCAAGACATAATAAATATACTATCCCAATATATTAAACTCCTTCATATACTCTTCTTGACCGGTACCCCTTCATGGCTCCATCCACACTACCTTTCCAGGTCTAGATCCCTTTCCTGAATCTTTAGGCATGTTTGAGATTCAATTGATAATTGAATCTTAGAGTAACAATTAACTTGCAATCATAAACAATATATGATAGCTATTCACGATTTTGGAAAATACACAACATTCAACATACACACCATAACCAGAATACAATAGCATACAACACATGTATCGTTACCGGTTTAAGCACTCACCAATGCCTTGTGACTATGTCACGGATCCTTAATGCTAGGAAAACAAGCATGTAGCATTATAACAATAATCCATAGCTAGCTGAATGTAAACAAACACTTGACCTAAGATCTAGTCTTTTCACGAGTATATATGACCTAAAATCCAATCTTAGTCATAATCTCACAACCATGAATAAAATAATCATATATATACACACAAGACAAAGGACTTGTAAACTAACATACCTTTCTCTACATAGTTAGTAATAAGCCAGACTTTTTGAAATCAGTCCCAAGCTTCCTAGATATCCTATAATATTGTAATCGTATTATTTTCTTTTTCATATTTTATATGATATTATAATAAATACTATATTTATTTAGAATTATATCCAAAGGGTTATTTTCGCCACTTTTGACTTTTTTACCCTTAGTAGATAATTTATCCAACTTTTAACTTTATTTCCTTTAATTTTTCAGATTACTAGCTTTTCTGTTTAGATTTCAGTGACTTTGAAAAATCTTAGATAATTGCACAAAAATCCAATTGATGTGCTACAAAAATATACATGACCCTTGCATGTCTTTTTTTATGGAAATTTTGTTCCAAAAGCTTATAAATTTTGAGTCATTCACTATTTCACCATTTTCCATCATTGTTCATATCACATGTCTATAAACATAGAACAGTTTGAAAAATCCATAACTTTTAGTACAAAGCTCTAAAAATTGCTTGTGATACATAAAAATAAAAATATACCTGTACTTTTTATTTCTAGAAAGTCTTAGAATTTTTTAAGTTCATTTGATTAGTCAAATCAAGACACAACCTCTACTGTCAGGACTAATCTTCTAGAAACATGACTCAACTTCAAAAATCTATAACATTTCATAAAAAGGTATAAAAATAACAAATTATATATCAAAAGAAAGCTCTATATTTCTACTTTATTTTTGGAAAATTTCATGATTTTTAGAGATAATTTTCTTCATAATATACCATTCATACACTGACTGCTTCTACAGAGTTGAAATCTAGCAGTTTTTCCAACTTTCATTATTTTGATCTTTTGATTCCAAAAATCATATTCCTCCATATTTTTACTCTTTTTTTTAATCTCATGGTGACCTTAAAATTATGTACTCAATTTTACTAAATCACAAAGTTTGAATTCAAGAACCTTACCTTGTGTTCTTGAAACTTTTGTTCCTTCCTTCTTCTTTCTCCAAATTTCTCCTCTCTCTCACACTTTAGGATCATATGTGTTTTGCTTGTGATGATTTGCAAGAGGAGGATCCATGTATTTATAGATGGATGATAAGCCCCTTGTCGGCCACCACAAGGTAATTTACCATTTTAACCTTGCAAAATATCCTCTTTGCCTAGCTCAATCAACAAGCTCTTCATCTTTCATCTCTACCTTTGATCTAATTTCAAAATTTATGACTCAATTAGGGCCATTGGATTGCCTTGCCATGTGTTAAATTCTTGTGGCCTTATCTCTTCAATTTCCCTAGAAAATTCTAGAAGGTTTTGGCTAAAATTGGCATGTGATCTTAACTTAAATCTTGGTTTCATCCTTACTCCATGTATCAGCCGAAATTCAAGAATTAATGGACAAGTTTATGATGCAATTGATGACTCAAATATGGGCTTAGGCGTCCCTTAATTGTAACATCCCAATTTTCAAAAGTGGAATAATTTTTTTTTCATTTAAAATCATTTCAAATCATCAGAGTAGAGCATTTGAGCAGAAGAGTAACTGATATATATTCAAAATGCCATAAGTCTAGCTGGATACAATAGCGGAATAGAAACCGAGTATTTCAAAAGTGATGTACAAGAACAAAAGGAAGGCTTTTGCCGGAACAACAACGGGAAGTCTTCCGCTGGGTCTCTAAGCATGCTGCTTTCCCTTTTCCTCCGTCACTGGTTCTCCCGACCCTGATGCTATGTTAAGAGTTGAGGTCCCATGCATACGGACCCCAGGTAACGGTTAACCTCATGTTTATATATGTCATATATGGGTTACGAATAATCACAACATAAACAGTTCATGAGCACTCAAACAAATATATCCCTGGCATATGAGCCCCTTGGCAAATATGTCACACTTAGCATATGTTTCACACCAAGCATTTCACACATAGCAAGCGTATTCCAACACCCAGCAAAAATAATCATAACAATAGTATATGAACATATCATAGAGCTAACAACTATTACTAGTACGCGAACGTACCCTATACATACAACACACATACCACATATATGCATACCATAAACATCAGAGTTAGTGTTACAGTACGCGAACATACCTTTGCTGATGAATTTTGGGTACGCTCTGTCGGTCAGAAAACGATCACAGATATCCTATAAAGGTAATATTGCCTCTATTAATTCACAAATATTATTCCAAGAGATTTCTTGGCCACAAATGATAATTTTACCCTTGGTGGTTTTATTTTTCAATTATTTCCTTAAAATTTAGGAAAAAACGCTGGTTCAGCATTTCTGGGCAGAATTTCACCTAACTTCGAAAAATCATAACTAATTCTAGAAAAATCAAAATGGGGATCCGTAAAATTTCCCAGAATCCTTGAGATGTATAATTTTGAGGAAAAATACTGGAACTTACCCAGAATTCATGGATAATTCCTAGTTTCAACATTTCTAACCACTGCCCAGAATTTCGCCCAGAAAACGTAGCTCAACTTCTGAGATTTTTATTGTTTTGCACAGAGCTTCAAATGACACAAACTTTATATATTTAGAAAGCCCTAGATGTCTACTTTCACCATGAATTTTCTCAGAATTTTAGAATATCATCTTCCTCATAAAATACCAATGTTTTTGCTACTGGCTCCACAAATCGCTAACCGATGAAATTTCGCCAGAGTTTCGCTATTTTGATTATAATCTTCCGGAAATTTTTGCCATACACTTTCTTCATCATTTTTTTTCGAAATGAAGACAGTGGAACTCATAAAAACATGAAAATAAAACTATAATTGGAAGATTAAAGATTAAAATAACATTTCCTACACTTCTACTTTGAAAACTAAGAACTAGAACTAAAAGACTAAGAACTTCCTTACCTCTTGAAGACTCCTACTTCTTGCTTCTTGAAGCTCCTTACTCTCTCCCTTCCTCTCTATATTTTCGGTTGTGCCTTGTGAATTGGTGAGAATTCATGAAGCTTGGAGCCTCTATTTATAGCCAAAGGAGGATTAAAGATCTAGCATCTTCCATTAGATCTTGGCCATTGAGTTTTTGCTTGGTGAGGTGGTAAAGATCTTGTCCCTCTACCTCACTAAAACCGACCTCCCCCTCCTTTCTTTTAGATTTTCTTGCTTTTTCTCCAAGTTACTCCCAAAGGCTAATTTAGTTGGGTGTAAGTTGGTGTTTAAATTCAAAATTCAATTTCACTTCTAAGATCCTAATTTTATGATTAGATTTATGGTGATTTTTTAATTCCCGAAACACTTAGGTATGAATCTTAAAAGTAACCGAAATGACTTTGGGAATAGCCAAATTGAAGCTCATAATTTACTGATTCCAAATATGTATTTACTTTTAATACTTAGTTCCAATATTTCAAGATATGATTTATTTTCTATAGGTTCTTATCTAATTTTATTTCATTAGGTAACAACTTGCTTCCCAAGTCAAACAACTTGTTCCTCAAGTTTTCTAATTTTCTCCCACAAGCAATTGACTTATGTGCCTTGATCAATTAATGACACAACTTCTTCTTCTTCAAGCCCAAGCAATCCGTCCCTCCCCCCTCTCCTTCTTATTATCCATTCATGTTTTTAAATATTCTTACAAACTCAAGGAAAAATCTCTCATTGGTCAATTAATCTCACAAGGACTCAAGATTAAAGGTTAATATAATCTCTTCACTCTTTAATTAGTAATTTTCGCCACTTTTATTAGTTGAAGGGAGAATTAATTAATTCTTGATTACTATTACTAATATAGTATTTTAGGGGTTACTAGACTTAATTGCCAAAATTATAATTGATTATCAAACCAATTACAATCTTTAGAAATTCATTTGATACTTATATTGACCCCTTTTTAATACTTAATCAAGTTAAAATATTCCAATTTGTTGATCTTAGATAGTCCCAAGACTAATTATGACTAATTATGAAATTAACTTAATTAATAAAAATTCACTTGCCCCATAATTGTTTTTAATATTCACTAATTATCTACATTAGAGACAACATACTTTCTAATTTTTAACAAATATTTAGTTACCTCTTAGGATTTATCATAACATTCTCAGAGTATTTTGTAACTCATAACTTCATTTAGGAATTTTTTTAGCTCTTTATTCCTCCTAATTTCATGAGAAGTTACCTTTAGGAAATAAGGTAACTATTTCACTAGTTTTGAGACAACATATTCACCTATTTTAATAGGTGTTTTCTATCAAAATATAGTGGCTATGCTAAATAGGATTTTTGGGGTATTACATTAATGCCACATGTCATTGTCCTTTAAATTCTAGAAGATTGTTAGCTTAATTTGCATGTATTTTATCATAATCTTATCCAAATCTTTCTCTCCATGTGTTGGCTGAAATTCATGACCTTTGGGGCAGATTTTGTGATGGCAATTAATGTCACAAGATAAGCCTTAAATGCCCTTTGAACTATATGACTATTTGTAATTTGACTAGTTAGCTTATCAAGTTGCATTTGGACATTGTTTGTCAAGCTTTTTGTGTCTTCTTTGGCCCTTATTTTTGAAAAAAAAAATATCAGGCCTTTAGAGAAGGTTTTTATTGCCCTTCTCAACTTGAAGCCACATGCACAATTTGTTCATCAAGGAATTAGATATTAAGCCCTTGCTTGAGATGGAAAATTTTGGCACAAAATGGCTTAATTATTACGTATTTTATCCCCTTCAATCTCTACTCATTTTCATTATCTTCTACCTCTTATTGTTAGGCCAAAATATAACCTTATTGGGTAGTTACAATTATTTGTCACTAATATCAGTTATTACAAGCTAATTTGCAAAATAGTAGTTGCTAATTGGTTTTAATTTGACCAAGTGTCTTCATTATCTTTTCTTGTCTCCTTTGGATATAAAATAGCTATTATTTTATGTGACATTTATGTCACATTTTATAGCCCTTATATGTAATCTCATATTTAACATTTTGATTATAAATTACAAAGTGAAATTTGGATGAAAATATAATTAATAAATTATGATTCTTTGAAACACATATTCACCTTTTGCATTTCGCCAATTATTCACCCAAAATATAAGGTTTTTGGTAATCCCCAAAAATTATGTTACATATACAGGTATACATGTATACGTGTATAGGTTGACATACATACGTGTGTACATATACATGAATACATATACGTATAGACGTAGGTGTACATACATACATGTGTGTGTACACGTGCATGCGCGTATGTATATGTACATGTATGCATACATAATATATATACATACATATATGTATACATGCATACATGTATGTATAGATGTAGACATACATATATATGTACGTATTCATACATACATACGTACATGTATATCTATACATATTCTCATCCTTTCAGCAACATGTAGGTGGAATCAAACAGACCCATAATTAATTATTAAATGTCAAAAAATAGAACTACGTTATTCATAACGCAACCCATGTTTCCATATAAGCCTAATGATTCTCTTTGTTATGAGTATAAATTTTTCTAAACACGTGACAAGTACATAAATTATTTTCTTACTTGTTATCATAATGATGAAGAAATTGAAGAAAGTTGACAGCAATATCACGAAGGAAGAAGAAAAAGATAAGATTATAGGGTTTCTAGGTATCTATCTATGATGAATCTTTATGTAGTTTGATGGTGTTGTAGAAGATGTATATATATAGATATAATGTTACTATCTGAATGCGAAGTTGCTATCACAATAATGCATATTTTCTTTAGACTAGAGGACTCAAGTCTGGGTTAAGGGGAAGGTATATAATTAAATTAAATAATTCATTCCCAAAATCAAGAGTCGGTGGTTGAGGAAATTCTTTCATTTCCTTTGAAGTCCATATAGTCGGTGGTGGAGGAAAATCTTTCATTTCCTGTGGAGGAAAGTGTTTCACTTCCTTTGAAGTCCAGATTCATTTCCTTTGGAGGAAAATCTTTCATTTCCTTTGGAGAGTCATAAATGCTAAATTAAAAGGATGCTTTTTAAAAATAACGGACTAGACCGAAACTTTGTATTAAAGGAGCAAGTGTACACTTTTGCCCCGAAAAAGAGAATGTTGGCTAATGTGGATGTGATTTTCTTGAAAGATGTAGGACTCATAATTGACAAAAAGCTATGACGAAAAATGTATGTAGGTAATGACTCCCCATTTTAATAGAATTTAATATATATATATATATATATATATATATATATATATATATATATATATATATATATATATAGCTAATGACTCCCCATTTTGATAAAATTTCAATTTGGTACAATATTTAGGGGATTTTATTGCTAGAGAGAATAAAGTGAATGAGTTTTGATTTTTCATTTGTTGCTGGTAAAATTAAAAGGGCTATTCAAGCTTGGAAATCAAAACTGAAAACAAAAAAAGACTCAAGGGGCCAACTTCTAGTAGATTTTACAATTCAGAACTATATCAAAACACGTGTCTAAGTACATTGTCTCCCAAACAAACAAAATAGTAAAATATCAAGGTGCTTAATCCAACAGCAGCGTATATCTTCAGAGCTTTTTTAATTGCTTCAATCAGATACAAAAGAAGCAAGGACAGCAAGTTACAAAGACAAACCTTAATATGATGAGACATCGTCTACATGTGATTGTTTATAGGATTTGAACCCTTGTTGTCCTAGTCATGCGATAATAACCTTACTATTGCTTCAAGGCTTGTTATTCTTTATAACTAATTGAAATTAATACTATGTTTTGATGGAGCGAAGTGAGAGGAAAGTAGGGAGAGGGAATACAAAGAAGGAAAACTTCTCTAATTGGTATAAAAAAAAAAAAAAAGAAACTATTTTTGGGAGTTTTCGTTCCCCCTAAGTGTCTCTCTATTCAAATATAGGATACAAGTCAGTCAGGCAGAATATGTATAAAAATAAGGAGAATATGAAGAAAGAGCTTGGCAGACTTTTATTTAACCAAACAAGTTTAATTTAGAGAGAGAATAGCATGGAATTTGCATAACAAAGAAGGAAGGAGACAAATGACAATATCTTATATTAAGAATTAGAGGTAGTAGTTGAGAATACCTTTCTATATATGTGGAATGATTTATATGTAAGAAAACAAAGGTAGATTATCAAAATTGCATGTCCATCTAATTTAAACAAGATTTGGGTGCATTGGAGGCACAAATTAGGGCAAACAGTTAGAATGGAAAGAAGCTGAATTGGTAAGGCACGTTGAGAACATTGAAGAATATAATGATATGTATTTTGGATGGGCAACCACAAACGTGTTTTGATTCTAGCTAATGAAGTCAAATAAATTATTGAATAAGATATTTTTAAAGAAAATAATAGGAAAAAAATTGAAAATTTAGAGTGAAAAAATTATAGCATTAAACTGTTAAACATTCTTCTTGTTTTTTCGTCCGTCGTTCTTGGGTGATATATAATAGTTTTACTTGGACCATAAGCATCAATCGTGAGGATTTATCCCCATGATAGCGACTTGACCCTTGGGACTACAGACATTCCCCTAAACTCAAGAACATTCCTCTCCCTCTCATTGCCTCTAAGAATCTTCCAATTTTTTTTTTTTTTTTTTGGACACGGACCACTTCAAAAGTTGTAAATATATCTTCATATCCCGACACCAATGCTAACATAATAGATTTATTTTTTATAAATATATAATGCAAAGTTTATAACAAGTTATATTACAAATAAATTATTATTAATACTACTCCAACGCTTCAATCTTAAACGTAAGAATTATAGTAGATATGAGTTTACTTTGGTCCTACCCTATTGCAGGAAAAGCTTTTAACTTTGGTTAGGAAGGGTTTTGAACGTCGGTTTTAAGAGGGAATAAATTTCAATGCAAATAACTAACATAGGTATCGGAGAAACCAACACACAGTATTTTACTAATAACTAAATTAATTTTCTTAATTTCTGAAAATTAGTTATCTAGATGACTAGTTCCTACATTTAGTAGGAAGTATAATTTACTTTAATTCTAGTTAATGCACATAAAATAATGTCTAGTTTAATTTCAATGAAAGGGGACAGGAATATGAACAAACTATAAAGTATAAGATTTATAAGCTTGTTTGATGCTGTTTTACGTTTTAAAAATAGTTTTGTGTTACAACTTTTTAGAATAAGTTTGATTATTGATGAGAAATCAGTGAATATATTTGAATAATTTTTTTTTTAAAATCTCATCTTAGATTTTGATTACGAAGTAGCCAGCAGTTGTCAGTGGTCAACTAAGACTGTCTGTCGCTAATAATGGTCAACAATACTACAATAGTCAATGATTGATAAATAGAGAAGAATGGAAACAACTTATGATTTATATTCTTAGTTTCAATTAAAAAAAAAAAACTTTGAAAATAAGAAAATAGACCCATATTTTTTTTTTTTGTATATATATCGTATTTGTGTATTTCCCTCTACACACTCACACTCAAATACATAGCCTCAACTCTCAAAAATTAATAATTCTTTGAATCATGTAATCATTATTTTATCAAAAGATCACCAACAAAATTTAATACTATTTTTGCAGTATAATTTATTAGTTATTCTCTTCATTAAACACGACGATACCCTTTTTATTTTTATTATAAATAAAAGCTTTTTAACTCGCTTTTACAGATGAAAGAAATTAGTCGAGAGTGGTTAATAAAGAGTAAGAAACTTCAATTTTCTAAAATGATGCTTCAAAAAGTAGAAATGAAATGGATGATAGAATGAAAAAGAAAATGTGTTTTGGAAATGAGTCAATGAAATATCATAATATTTTTGTCAAAATTCTTGTTTAAAGAATAGGAAAAATAGGCAAGAAAATATCACTTCAATTAAAATTCCAAATCAATGATTTTCTACTAAAATGAGTTATTAATTGCTATATTCTTATAGTTAATATCTATACTTTTTTATATACAACATGATTGATTTGGGTTTTGAAATTCAAGTTTATTCTGTTGTCTTTTTATATTAAGAATTATTTTTTAAAAATTCTTTTTTACCAAAAAAAAATTACTGGGGACGTAACATAAAAAATATTAAAAAAAAATTATGAAACTTCACTAATTTTTCTTCACTTTTCATCTTGGACAAGGTTATAGTGCCCGTTAGCAGCGCCGAGAAAAGCTGTATTATGTTTTTTTAGTGTTATTTGACTTGAAATAGAAAACATGAAAGGATAAAGTGCAAGTAATTATATTAATTTGACGGTAATAACCACTTCAATTAAGAAATTAATGAGACGCATTAAAAAAAAAGTTGAAACTAGAAACACCAAAACAACACTAATTGTACGAATCAAATCAAATACTAATAAATAAAAAGACATTGCAATATTATAACAATAACGCTAGAGAGATTTGCTTTCATCACATAGAAAGATATAGTCGCCTTTACACATATGATTCGCTGCGAGAAAGAAATTAAAAGATATAATAAAGATAATAAAAACCACGCCTAAGATAGTAACCCAACAACCTATTCCTCACACCCATAAGTAGTCTAGTACATAACACATTCACTCAAACTAGCTCTCTCTCTCTCTCTCTCTCTCTCTCTATATATATATATATATATATATATAGAGAGAGAGAGAGAGAGAGAGAGAGAGAAGTTAATTAATATGGGAAGGTGGAGATTTGAGGAAGAGAGCATTAATCCTATTATCGGAAAGCCTGTGTTTGAAAGAGGTATTCTTGAACTCGAACCATGTGAGTTCCTTGTACAAGCTCTGTTCTTGGTTGGTCATTAGACAAGGTAAAGGCCTTATCTTTTCATTGAAAGCTATTCCTGCAAAATATATCATCGACAACCTCGACTTGCTCGTGTCTGGCACCACCCTGTGCTTCACGCTCTTAAACCTCCCATTCGTCATTATCTTAATATATAAGCATACACACATATATACATATATATGAGTTACATTGTCCATCACTAGAAGAAGATGAAAAGGTAAGGAGAGTTAGCTAACAATAGGTAGATACCTGGAGGGTGTCGCCGACATTGACGAAGAAGGAAGTGTTATCGGGTGGAACTGAAACCCAGGTGCCATCTTTCAGGCAGATTTGAAGACCAGAAGTGCTGTTTGATCTCAGAACAGAGATCATCTGTGGGTCTGTGTGTTCTCCAAAACCTATGAATTGTCCTTCAGCGTCCTCGCATGATGGATAATAGTTCACCCTGAAGACACAGTCACTTCTTTCATCTCTCAGAAGCTTGCTGAAAGTGTTCTTCTCTTCTATCCCCAGCCCTTCCGCCATTAATTCCAGCACTTGACAGCTTAGTTTCTTTGTTGCAGATATGTATTCCTCCACAGCACACCTAGAAAAATTCACAATCTTGTGAGGTTTTATTCAGAAAAGTATTAAGATGTAAATTTGCTCTGCTAAATAGCAATATTTCCCCAAGAGTTTTCTAGGTTCAATATTGCGTCCCAAGTGTTTAAATGGAGTAATATTGTCCATTGTCATTATAAAATTAATGATCAAAGACAAATTTTTTATAGTCAACAGTATGAGGCAAAACTCCTATGTTTTCACCGGAAACTTTCTGGGTTTTCCTGGAAAATGGAGAGAGATTTGGGAGAGACAACTTCAGGGTTGAGATTGAAAAGAAGATACTCGATCCAACCGACATCACCGTTGGAGCCGATATTCTTGCTACCATAGCCAAAGGGGTCGGGAGGGCCTGATCTGTCTTTGTGATCCTGAGGTATTGCAAAGAAATTCAGAGCCTGGGCTTCGAGGTCGGCGATGAGGTCCATTGAGATGCCATGTTTGACGAGCTTGAAGAAGCCAAACTCTTGGCTGGCTTTGACGATGAGGGTCTTGGCCTGAGGATCAAAGAGGTCAATTTCTGGAATTTTATCGAGCAAACTTGGTGTGTTGCTGGGCATGCATGAGTTTGGGAGAATTAACTGCTGGCTAATTGAGGAGCCAGATAGAATCACCATTGTGTTGCAGAAGTAACATACACAGAAACAGATGAAGAGGACGAAGAAGAAGGCTGAGAAGGTCGTTGAGAGAGAAAGAGAGAAAAAGAGAGAGAGACTTGGGTGAGGATTGAGAGTGCATGAAAGGGGTATAAATAGGGAGCCACATGGCTCTGTAACCGCAGCGATGTGTGTAATAAAAAGAAGAAAGAATAAGAGATCGAGAGAGACAATTAAAAGTTTTTGAGCGGAAAGGAAATTATGTCTATAGTCGTGTGTCGTAAATACTGTGGTTAGATGTGTCAAATAGTGCCTCCAATATTATTGGAATATTTTTTCATGTGTTTTGAAAAGTCATGTTCTTATAAATTTTAGAATTTACGTTGGTTCATGAATATATAAATTTTAGAATTTACGTTGGTTCATGAATATACAAAGTTTATGAACATATGATATGGTTATAACTTTTATTTGAAAAGGTATACTATTTCAGTGACACACCTTCAATGTATCAATTCATTATTAAACTTAAGAGTAAAAATAACACACCTTCAATGTATCAATTCATTATTAAACTTAAGAGTAAAAATAAATTCGTGACAAACACAAATACTCGTATCAAGAACTGAAATTATAATCGTGTAAGAGTTTACGTTTATTAATAAATAGTTATTAATATTTTATAATTAAATATTTAAAATATAAAAAATGATAACAATTTCACTTAAATATATTCTAAATACAAATAATTAAAATTAAATCTATCTAAACTCGTGCTTTTGACAAGCTTACTCATACCCTTCGCTTTTTGGATGATAAACAACAACAACGCTAATCAAATTATTTTGCTAGAGTCAAATTTCATTAAAATCAAAACTATTTTTTATTTTGATAACTTTCATAGACACCGAGAGTTTATCTTTTCTCATCCTTTTCAGCAAACATAGTAGGTGAAATCCCACAGGCTGACAATTTATTAAACGTGTAAAAATAGAAAAAAAATTGTTCATAACGCAACTAAGGTTTCTACGTATATGCCTGGTGATTCTCTTTGTTATGCATAGTATTTTTCTCTATTACAAGTTAAAAATTTGAGTTTGCATTTTGCAACCACTTGGGTTTGGGTTGTAGCAGATAGGAATTGTGTGGATGGAAAAAAAAACATATTATCTTAAAAAGGCTATACATATGTAACTAATAAATAAATTGATATCAATTCGTTAATATAAAATATATAAGAAATTAGAAAGTCTGACAATAAGTATGAACAATACTTATTATTTTAGACTCTCAAAAAATGAACAGCACTTTGTATGTATGAAAAGTTGTGTTTAATATTATCATGCAAGACTTCGTTGACTTTTTAACCACTTATTTTCCAAAATATATTATATATAATATAAGTTTATATTTACAGAAAATCCAAATCTAAATTTAATGTATTTGTTAAATTTTTTACTATTATTATCACTTGAAAATAAAAAATTACAAAAATATTCCAACTCAAGATAATATAATTGTTTTCCACACGGCTATACTGCTTCGTTAAATTGGAATTATCTTTCTGAATTTCAATTTAATATTATACAGAGTATATATTAATTTTTTTTAGTTAGAATTGTATTCATGATTAGGCCACGAAAACATTAATATAATTGGGAAGAATGCGACTCTTATGCTATACAACGACAATAATGAATTGAATTTCATTTATACAATTCATTGTTTACATTTTAAATAATTTGATTCAAATCCTAATTTTTCTTATTCATATGTAAATACATCCTGGCTGAAATATTAAGAAATTCCACTAAAATGAAATTAATAGCTATTAGATAGAATAGGACTACATATTGGTTTTTTTTTTTTGGGGGGGGGGGGGAGTTGTGGGGACGAAAATGACTATATCTACGGGGAACTAATTAATGAGCTATATTACGCCGAATATATAATAGCCTTCCATTAAATTTAAAATTTATAAAAAAATATTTTTACCATTGAAATATTTTTATTTTTTTATGAGGATTATCATTGAATATTATTAATTCTTATCAGATCCCCATGACTCTTAATTTGATTTTTTTTTTTTTGGTTACAAAACAATTTTGTTAGTTAGGTCAGAGGGGCTTATTAGGGTCAAAGCTAGAGGTCGAGATAAGCCAAGCCTCTATCAAGTGGTCTACAACATGGCCTGTTTATGGCCTAGTATGGCCTATCTTGTTTGTTAAAAAGGTCATGCCAAGACCTATTTAAAGATCTAAATGTGTAAATAGGCTAGACTTTTTTTGTTAAGGCCTTGTCTGTAAGCCTTCAGGCCTGGTTTATTTATATATTAAACAAATATAATTATATTATATCATATATATAACAAAATATTTAATTTTTTCATTCTTATATTTTAATTTCAAGTATAATTTATTAATTATAGTACTATTATATTCTTATATTAATTAATTATGGCTTTTAAAGCTCATAATCTGAAGCTTTTTTAAAGACCTACATCGTAAGTAGGCCTTTAAAAAGCCTTCAAGCTTGACCAAGTCTTATGAAGGCTCAAGCCGGAACCTAAAAAACGCCTACATTTAGGCTTAGGTTTTTTATCCTCATTACAGGCTCAGACCTATTTAGCAAAAGCGTAGTCTGACCTGTCCTATTTCCATCCCTAGTCAAAACGAGCCTATCACTATTAAAAAAAAAAAAAATCTAGATTAGCCACGAAAATAACCCACAGAAAAATTCCGTGGGAAATTACCCACGGAATTCCATGGGTAATTTCTGTGGATAATGAAAATTACCCACCAAAGGTGTGGCTTATTTTCCCACTTTTTTTTTTTTTTTTGCGACGAAATTTTTCTGTGGGTAAATTCCGTAGCTAATCCGGACTTTTTTTGTAGTGCATATTATTTTGATGTTAACGATAATAACTAAATTATTGTTGTTGTTGTTGCAGCTTTTTCAAAACTTATAATTTATATTAATAGCTAGTAATCATATAGCTGAAATAATTAATTTGTGTGTATTCATACAGACTTGCTATCGATTTAAGAATCATGTGAATCATGTTTGATTGTCATGACTCATAGTGTGTGTGTGTGTTTTATAAAATATTTTGTGTGGCAGTTTAATAATGAAAAATTATGAAATTTATGCCGAATATACATATTTACAATCGTGGGTGTCGATAATTTTATGAATGAAATGGAAAAAGACTATACATACATAGATCTCGCCACATTTAGAGAAGCGTGTATATGTTTTACACAAAGACAAACGTGTATATTCGAAATGTACTGATTAGTTATGTTTGCTGATAAAATAATGGGTTAAAGGACTATTTTGCCTCAGAAGATTTTTGGGATACAATATTTTCAAGATGCAATATCATTCCGGAAGTTTCCAAATCGTAGAAATTTTGCTTTAGCTATTATCCTAGTTAAGTTCGATTTTTAGTTGACCAAATTATCTGATCAGGCTGTCCACATGTCATCCCCGTTATTTTTGTTTTAGGTTTTGGTGCAAATTTGCCTCCGACACGTTTTCAATTAGGAGTAATGTTGCCTGAAAAGTTTTAAATCGTAACAATTTCACCTTGGCAGTTATCCAAGTTAAATTTACTTGTTAATTGACCAAATATGCTTATTTGATTAATCTATGTGTCATCTACTTCATTTTTTTTTTAAGTTAGACATAAAAATAAGTAAAAAAAATATTGTATCCCATCTAAAGTATTAGAGATAATCAAAGAGGTGAAAACATCTTGTACGGTAAAGAAAAAATGAAACAAGTACTTGTCTATCTCGGTATTGCTGGAGTGCAGTGATAGGGAGTTTTCCATGGCATTGTTCTCAGCAATCTTCTTTAGTGTGTTAGTGATTAAACCCTTTTCTTCATCACTCTCTAACGAATTGAGCTCTTCATCCATATCTAACTTCTTCTTCTTCAATGTTTTTCACACTACCACCTTAACATATTGAGTGAACTAACAGTCAAACTTAACTTAGATAGTCAATACGACATTGCTACAATTGGGAAACTTTTGGAATATCATTTCTCCTATGTGAAAGCTTCTAGAGAAAATTTGCATCTTAACAAAAATAACATTGATGCCATAAGGATTGCTACCTCAACATATTTAGTCAACTAACAATTAAATTATTACGATTTAAAAATTTATGGGGCAACATTGCACCTCTAAAACTTCAAAGGTAAAATTGTCCCACATTCTCAACGTTTAGAGCAAAATACTCAACGTTTACAGCAAAATATGCCTTTAACCCTAAAAGAATTCATAAGTAATTATGTAAATTATGCAAGTTTCTATTGAATTGAAAACCACACAAAACTTCAAAAACATATTTTTAAGAAAATATAGACTTCATTTTACACACATATCATTTCAGAAAAATAAATAGAATATAAACTTGTGCATTGCGTACAGTTTTCAAGATTATAATTATCTATACTATAGCTGCCAACAAAAATTGTCCTCCATTTGGTAAGAAGTTAATTAACTCATAAATGACAAAGTCATGATTTCAAATCATGCCGCCGATCCTTGTTGGTCTACTTGGCTTGAATTAATTAGAATACAATCTAACTTCCTAATATTGGGTAGCTTCTTGGTAAACATAAAAGCAAAGAAAAAATATATTACTAGAACATACGTTTTACTCTACGTAATCACCTGTCCCCATTTTCATTACTTACTAAAGGGAAATGAGACACTTCTATATTTTCACATATTGTTATCTAGATTATTAACTAAGTGCAGAAATCCAAAAATATATAATTAAACACTTGGTTAAAAAATCCAATCTTGGGGTAGATCATTGCATGGACAAAAAAGTCAAAAGTCAATTTTGTATGATTAATAAATTATTAAATTGGTAAATATATAATTCGTATCATACTATAATTATCTAAATTTCATCTAAAAGATAACCATGCTTGTGCGTATTCATCTTTTATTGCATGATAAACAATAACGACGCTAATCAAATTGGCTCAAGATTCAAATTTCATTAAAATTAAAACTATTATCAATATTTTGATAACTTTCTATATATGTATATGTGTGTGTGTTTAATGTAATACCTCAATTTTCATAATACATGTAAATATTAAATTTTGATAAATGACACCTATTACAATAGGTGAATTTGTGGTCTCAAAACTAGTAAAATAATTACCTTATCTTTTAAGGTGATTTCTCATGAAATTAAAGTAAATAAAGAGCTAAAAATCCCTAAGTGAATTTATGGGTCATAAAATACCCTGAGAATGTTATGATAAATCCTAAGAGGCAACAAAATATTTATTAAAATTGGAGAATATGTTGTCTCCAACTTTTTAGTTGATTTATTATCATTTTTAGGAATTATACCATTTTCTAAGCAAGTGAGTGTGTGGGCCGAAATATGTGTGTATTGTGAGTGTTGTAAAAGAAAAATCAATTAAGTAGTGTGAGGGAGAATAATTTTAAAACACATAAGACAAGAAGTGTATGGGAGAAGCTCCAAAGACTTGGTGAGCAAGTTGTCTAGCTTAATGAGCAAGTTGTTGTTAATTAAATAAAATTAGATGAGAACCTATAGAAATTAAATCATAATTTGCAATATTGAAACTAAGTGTTGAGGATGAATACATATTTGATATCAGTGAATTATGAGCTTCTACTTAGCTGTGCCCAGAGTCATTTTCGGTTACATATAAAAGTCATACCTAAGTGTTTTGGGAATTAAAAATCACCATAAATCTAATCACAAAATTAGGATTTCAAAAGTGAAATTGGATTTTGAAAAAGAACATTAGTTGATACTTAACTAAATTAGTATTTGGGATTTAATAGGGGATAAATAGCATTTCTTGGGGACAAAGCAAAGGAATTCTAGAAGGAAGAAGAGGGGAGGACGGTTTAGAGGGTCATGGAGGGTCCAGATTTTTATCTCTTCTCCAAGTAATATCCAATGGCTAGAAGGCAAAGGGAAATCACAAAAATGCCACCACCCTCTCCTATAAATAGTGGCCTCCCATTTCACAAATTCTCACCAATTCATCAAGTTTCAATTCGAAAATTTAGAGAGAAAGGGAGGGTGTGGAAGAGCTGCAGAAAAATAGGAGGCAGGTGGTCTTCAAGAGGTAAGGGAGTTTTTAGTTCATAGTTTAAGTTCTTAAGTTATGAAGTAGAAAAGTTAGAAATGTTGTTTTGATCATCAAACTTCTAATTCCAGTTTTAATATCATGTTCTTATGATTTCCAATGTATTTATTTCGAAAAAATGATGAGGAAAGAGTATGGCAAAAATTTCCGGAAGATTATGATCAAAATAGCGAAGCTCTGGTAAAATTTCAGCAATTAGGAATTTCTGGAGTCAGAGGTAAAAATGCTAGTATTTTTTGAGGAAGATGATGTTCTAAAATTCTGAGACAATTCATGATGAAAGTAGACGTCTAGGGCTTTCCAAATATATAAAGTTTGTGTCATTTGAAGTTCTGTACAAAAAGATAAAAATCTTAGAAGTTAAGCGATGTTTTCTGGGAGAAAATCTGGGCAGCAGTTTGAAATCTGGAAACTAAGAATTATCCATGAATTCTGGGTAAGTTTCAGTATTTTTCTCAAAAATAGACTTCTCAAGGATTCCGGAACATTTTACGGATCCTTGTTTTAATTTTTCTAGAATTAGTTATGATTTTTCAAAGTTACCGAAAAATTTGCCCAGAAAATGCTGCACCACATTTTTGAAGAAATGTAAGGGCAAAATTGTAATAATAAGGCCATCAAGGGTAGAAGGGTAAATAGAGGTGAAATTATCTCTTAGGATAGTATTCTAAGTGACATGATGATATGTTAGGACATCCGGGAAGTCCAAAGCCGGATTCAAAGGTCGGACATTTGACGACTATACGGTAAAAGGTACGAACATGTATTGTAACATTAACGCTTATGCTTATGGTATGGTTATATATGATAATTGTTTTCACATGTTGATACTCTGTTTTGAAATTGCTCATGGATTTGAGTTGTATACGGGTTATAGTCTTGATAACACCGTTGAGTTTTTCTAGCGCTGAGGACACGATAGGCCATCGTGGCACTGGTTATGTGCAGACTTGGGTAACATACATATTGCAGTGGCTGTGTTATGTTACTTGCTGATATGGTTTTGAAAGTTATAAATGTGATTTTATCATTGTGATATCTGTCATATACTGTTTACATAAGCATGAGGTTCACCGTTACCTGAGGTCCAATGGGCATTGGACCTCAGTCTTAATGAATAGTACAAGAAAGAAACCGAGATAGAGAAGATGCCGGTGGGTAGAGCCGTGAAGAGGCAGCAGTCAAAGACAAGGGTCGGTAGAAGTTATTAGGACTTAGCTTCTTGCACGAATTTAACAAAGTTACTTTGAACAGTTTGGTGTCTAAGGCTGGGTTAATCTATGTGGGAAGCCAATCAGTCGCCGTATAAGTCGGTGAGGCCCCCATGATAGACCCCTACCTGGCCAAACTGTTTAATTAACTGATGTTAGGTTCCAAGTCATGAGTTTAATTTAAAACTTTCTTTATCAGAGGATTGTATTTAACCTCTGTAAATTGTATCACAGGAATATTCCTTCGGGATATTTAATATATCAGCTTATGTCGGGCATCATCATATGTCTGGGCATTTTTATATTAGATACTCATTGTCCGAATCTTAGCGCACGCTATCAATTTCCGCAGTACTCTAAGCTGTAGCATCTCAAACTCTGTTGTTTTTCTTAAAACTAAGTGTCGACCGACACGATTTTCGAACCTGGGATTTGGGATGTTACATTTAAACACACACGCACATATATATATATATATATATATATATATATATATATAGACACACACACATACATACATTATGTATGTGTATGCGCGCACACACTGTGTGTGTGAATGAGAGAGAGTCTATGTCTATCTATTCTCATCCTTTTCAGCAACATATTGTAGGTGGAATCAAACAGAGACAAAATTAATTATTAAACGTCAAAAATAGGAAAATGTTATTCATAACGCAACCAATGTTTCCATATAATTAAACCTGATGATTCTCTTTGTTATGCGTAGAAATATTTCCAAACACGTGAACAAGTACATAAATTATTTTCTTACTTGTTATCATAATGATGAAGAAATTGAAGAAAGTTGATAGCAATATAAAGAAGGAAGGAAAAAAAAAGGTAAAACTATAGGGTTTCTAGGTATCTATCTATGATGAATCTTTGTATAGTTTGATTGTGTTGTAGAAGATATATATATATAGATATAATGTTACTATCTGAATGCGAAGTTGCTATCACAATAATGCATATATTTGCTTTGGACTAGAGGACTGAATTCTGGGTTAAGGGAAAGGTATGTATACAAGATATTTCAAAGCTTGAGATAACTTATTAAGGAATATATAATTAAATTAAATAATTCATTGCCAAAATCAAGAGTCGGTGGTGGAGGAAAATCTTTCATTTTCTTTCAAGTCCAGATTCTGTAAGTTATAGTACATATAGCTGCTACTTCTGTATAATTCAATAATTTAATTGTGATGATCGTGATGCATGATATATGATAATTTATTAATACTTTTTTTTGGCGTGCTTATTGTGTTTTGCATTATGGTCCCCTCATAATTATTTTCAAAGAAGTCCGTGGTGGATATAAAAAAACATTTACTTTCAAGGTCGAGATTGTGAGATATAGCACGTAGTATTTTCTTTCAGTTACAGGAAGAACACTTTGATGCATGCATGTGTGTGTGTGTGTGAAATATAATATAAAATTAATAAACCCTGTACATGTATGATTTGAAAACTTTGTTGATGGCAATAATGATGACGAGCACGACTTTCATCTTGCTTCGACTGTTTTGGATTATGCACTCTGCCAATTCAGTGTATTGAGCCATATAACCCTTATAGATATGTTACCTTAAGTCCTTGATACATTAGCAAGTTGACTTTTTTTTTTTATGAAGAGTAAGGAAGCTAAATAAATTAGCTTAAAGAATTTATATTTGTTGTTTTTCTCCATACTAATTTATCTGACTTATAAATTTATATATAATCTAATAGTATACAATATATACTATGATTAAGTAATTTATTTAGTTTCTTTAATCTCTCTGAAAAAGTCAACTAGCTCTTATATTAAGAACTAAAGTGAAGTGAGCATAATATGTTCTTGTTCTATTTGAATTTTCTTTTATATATGCTCAGATATGTTAATCAAGTCATTAGTTTATTCAGTATAGTATGAAATTTAAATTAACCCTAAAATTTAAATTTTGTTGGTTCTCTAATTATGTATTGATGATAACAAACTTTGGAAAGCAAAGGATTTATTTTAAGAATAGGCATGTATCATGAAAGTGTGATCTGAGATGATCACACTCGAGTATTAAGATAAATACTCGAGTGTGAACAGCTTTGGCATGACATTCGCATGTTACTTGTCTCTAGCATGAAAGTGTTCTAATGAATACTCAAGTATAAAAGGTGATACTTAAGTGTTATATTTGTTTCTTGCAGAATGACAGGTGAATACTCGTTCAAAAACTAAAAGTGTCCAGGTGACACTCGATTATGGATGGTCAAACTCAAGTATGAAGAAAGGCATGACATTGATGATAGCTTGATCATAAAAGGACATTGAAGATAAAACCATGCAAATGCCTAAGGGTATTGTTGATGCAAGATTGTCATATCCTTTTACAATTGACAGGACAAGTCTGAGACAATTTATATATTTAGAGGTGCTGAAACATCCCAAATTCCAGGTTCGAAAATCGTGTCGGTCGACACTTAGTTTTAAGAAAAACAACAGAGTTTGAGATACTACAGCTTAGCTTAGAGTACTGCGGAAATGGATAGCGTACGCTAAGATTTGGACAATGAGTACCTGATATAAAATGCCCAGACATATGAAGATGCCCGACATAAGCTGATATATTAAATATCCCGAAGGAATATTCATGTGATACAATTTACAGAGATTTGAATACATTTCTCTCATAAAGAAAGTCTTAAACTAGACCTATGGCTTGGAACCTAACATCAATTAATCAAACAGATTGGCCAGGTAGGGGTCTATTATAGGGCCTCACCGACTTATACGGCGACTGATTGACTTCCCACATAGATTAACCCAGCCTTAGACACCAAACTGTTCAAAGTAACTTTGTTAAATTCGTGCCAGAAGCTAAGTCCTAATAACTTCTACCGACCTTTGCCTTTAACCGCTGCCTCTTCACGGCTCTATCTACCGACGCCTTCTCCATCCCGGTTTCTTTCCTGTACTATTTATTAAGACTGAGGTCCAATGTCCAAGGTCCAATGTCCATTGGACCTCAGGTAACGGTTAACCTCATGCTTATGTAAACAGTATATGACCGGTATCACAATAATATATTCACAATTATAACTTTCAAAAACATATCAGCAAGTAACATAACACAGCCACTGCAATATGTATGTTACCCAAGTCTGCACATAACCAGTGCCACGATGGCCTATCATGTCCTCAGCGCTAGGAAAACTCAACGGTGTTATCAAGACTATAACCCGTATACAATTCAGCATATCGTGAGCAACTTTCAAAACAGAGTATCATCATGTGAGAAAAACTATCATATATAACCATACCATAAGCATAAGCGTTAATGTTACAATACGCGTCCGTACCTGAGTTTGACAGGACTTTTGGGTACGTTTGTCGTCAGAACACGTGCACAGTCTATCCTAAAAGGGTAATATTGTCTCAATTAATTCTCAAACAATATTTCAAGAGACACCTTGGCCATACTTGACATTTTTACCCTTGAAGGATTTATTTTCAATTATTTCCACATAATTTTCGTAAAAAACGTTCATTCAGCATTTCTGGGCAGATTTTCGCTTAACTTTGGAAAATCATAACTAATTCCAGAAAAATCAAAATTAGGATCCGTAAAATGTTCCGGAATCCTTGAGAAGTCTATTTTCAAGGAAAAATACTGGAACTTACCCAGAATTCATGGATAATTCCCAGTTTTAACATTTCAAACTGCTGCCCAGATTTTCGCCCAGAAAACATTGCTTAACTTCTAAGATATTTATCTTTTCGCGCAGAGCTTCAAATGACACAAACTCTATATATTTGGAAAGCCCTAGACGTCTACTTTCACCATGAATTTTCTCAGAATTTTATAACATCATCTTCATCATAAAATACTGACGTTTTTACCCCTGACTCCAGAAAATACTAATCAATGAAATTTTGCCAGAGCTTCGCTATTTTGATCATAATCTTCCAAAATTTTTGCTATAGCTTCTTCTTCATCAAATTTTTGAAGCCATTGGAAACCATAAAAACATGAAAATAAAAATATATTTGGAAGATTGAAGATCAAAATAACATTTCTAGCATTTCTACTTCATAAACTAAGAACTTGAACTATGAACTAAAAACTCCCTTACCTCTTGAAGACCACTAACCTCCTATTTTTCTGCAGCTCTTCCACACCCTCCTTTTCTCTCTAAATTTTCGAATTGAAGCTTGATGAATTGGTGAGAATTTGTGAAGTGGGAGGCCTCTATTTATAGGAGAAGGTGGTGGCATTTTTGTGATTTTTCCTTTGCCTTCTAGCCATTGGATATTACTTGGTGAGGAGGCTTCAATCCCTCCCCTACACCTCCTCTTCCCCCTTCCTTCTTCAAGAAGTTCCCTTGCTTTGTCCCCAAGTCATTCAACTTCTTCACTAAGTTGCCCTAATTAATCCCAAACTCTAATTTAGTTAGGTGTAAGTGGGTGTTTCAATTCAAAATCCAATTTCACTTTTGAAATCCTAATTTTATGATTAGATTTATGGTGATTTTTAATTCCCAAAATACTTAGGTATGAATCTTAAAAGTAACCGAAAATAACTTCGGGAATAGCCAAATCGAAGCTCATAATTCACTGAGTTCAAATATGTATTTATCTATAATACTTAATTCCAATATTTCAAGTTATGATTTAATTTCTATACGTTCTCATCTAATTTTATTTAATTAATAACAACTTGCTCATTAAGCTAGACAACTTGCTCACTAAGTCTTTGAAGCTTCTTCTATACACCACTTTATTTGACTAATGTTTTTGCATTTGAAGTTATTATTTTCCCTTCTTTTTCTTCCTTATTTTCGAAATCCAAGAGGAATTTTTGACCAAGGAATATATTTACACATCTTTTCCCCTTAACCAACAAGTCTTCTTTTTTAATTATCCCATGTGCTAATCTATATTACAATATTAGAAATTCCTTCTCCCTTCCTTCAAAATTCTGACCGAAATCTTCCCCTAGTAACCATTAAATATGTATTTTAATTCATGGCTTTTCATTGGCTTGTTGCTTTTGTTGACTTTTCAAACTAAGCTTTTTGTGATAAATTCTTTCTTCTTCTGTGTGCCCAAGCAAACCGTCCCTTTCTTACTAATTTAATTATTCAACTTATGTTTTAATGTTCTCACATATTCTAGGAAGGGAAATCTCTCATTGGTCCACTTAGATTTTAGGATTTAAGGTTAATATAATTTGGTTCTTTATTGTATAATTTATTCACCATCAAATAGGAATTTTTGTCCCATAGAGTTAAATTTGGAATAATTAGTTTAAGTCCTAATTTTAATTTCTAACATCATGTTTTAGGGGCTACTAGGCTTAACTACCAAAATTGACAAGGTTTCTAATTTAATTTTGATAATGAAAAACTCCTTGTGTGCCAATTTTAGCTTCTGACTATCAGTTGATCCTTAATTTCATTGATATTTCCTTAATTATGACCTTTATAAAGTAATTATTAACTAATTTCACAAATTACCAAAGTATCTCAATTATTGCAAATTTCAATTGCCCAATAATTGTTGTCAATTTCCTTTAATTGATTTTATCATCCTCTGATGATTTTAATTGCTAAAAAATGGCATAATTAAGATTATGCTAGATTTTGATACTCTTAGGGTATTTAATGATCCTTAATAAGACTTAGAAAAACTGGATTTGGATTTACTAGAATCCTAAGAAAATTTCTCTAACAATGATAATAAATCAGTTATAAATTTAGAGACAACATACTCTTCTATTTTAATAGGTTTAGTTGCCTCTTAGAATTTATCATAATATTCTCAGGGTATTTTATGACCCATAGATTCACTTAGGGATTTTTAGCTCTTTATTCACCCTAATTTCATGAGAAATCACCTTAAGAGATAAGGTAATTTTTCCACTAATTTTGAGACCACAAATTCACCTATTGTAATAGGTGTTATTTATCAAAATATGATATTTACATGTATTATGAAAATTGGGGTATTACAAGTGCTAGATATAGGATGGGTTAAACTTGCAATCACACAAGTTTTTTGTTGCCCTTCAATTAATGATGTGATTTTTTTGTTATTCAAAAATTCATTTATCATTTTAATTCTATCATAGTTTTTCCCACAACATGTGTCCAAACTAGAAGAAATGATTTATATGGATTCTTTTGTCCCTCAAACACAACAAAGAATAGAAATAAGGTGGAACTAAGGAAAACTTATGTGGGCTATACAATGGGAGAGATGAAATTGCCTTGTTATCTAGCACCAATTCTTGAAAGATACGTCTTTTAGTTTTGTTTATTTAAGATGCTTAAGAATAAATTGCCTTCTTATCTTAACTTAATCTTAATATGTATATGTTGTTGTTGTAGTTATAATTAAACTCTATGTGTTGTTTGTTTCGTCAAGAACACCCTCTATTGGTTTGATCCCTTTGGTAACAGGCCAAACAAAGAAATAAAATTCATCTTCAACACATAAGTTAACTTTTTTGTAAATAATTGATTCTTGAATTAAATGAATTGTTTTAACCTCTATTCATTTTCATTTTAATGATAGTGTACTCAAGACATATAGAATGCTTGGTGGGTTTAGAGAGGGTCCAAGTAAAAAATCGAAGTGGGTTTATCAAAGAGTAAGTAGTTTCAATTCAAGTTATTTCATTGATAGTGGCTTTCGATATACCTTTATTCATTTTAACCATTTGCTTTTGATTTATAGTGCTCTTGACAACCAGGGAGTACTATGTGTGGATACTATGATATACTTTATATGTATTATGTCATTCAAAGAAGAGTTACTACAAATATTGAAGAGGTAATAGCCCCTTGATTCTCAAATGATAATATTTTTTGTGTTGTACTTGAGTTGTTTAATTCATTCACTTAATTAATCTATCTTATACCTTGTTTTCCAATTTATAGATTTTTGATGATGAGGAAGCCTACTTGGAGGAAGACATCAATTTGATTCAAAACCTTTTGACTAGACATCTTCTTCACAATATTCTGAAACCTGGACCGGTCATTGAACTAGTGAGGGTATTGGGTTAAAGGTTAGTGGGTCAGACTAGAGTCAAACCGATATTAATTAAAAAAATATAATTTAATTATGATAGATAAAAATATTCATATTTTAATAATAGAAAATATTTTGTGATCAAAATATGAGAAGATGTGATAGGATAATGGACATTGGACAATACGCGAGAATGTGCAATATTATATTTGTTATATTGATTTTTCTTTGTTGTAATTACTCCATCCCCACAATAGTTTGCAGAACGTACGTATAGGTGCATCAAACCCTATAGCATCAAATCAAACCCTATAGCCAAATCCTATAGCATCAAATCAAATATGTACTTATGAGATGGTGAACCAAACACAT
Organism: Acacia confusa; assembly: GCA_037074495.1. NCBI lineage: Eukaryota > Viridiplantae > Streptophyta > Magnoliopsida > Fabales > Fabaceae > Acacia > Acacia confusa. The sequence continues at coordinate 29,911,740 of CM073504.1, forward strand.
GGCTTTGATTTCGACATTGGAAAAATGAAAGCATCAGAGAGGCGCAGAGGACATTGGTAACATTACTTTCTTCTCACCAATACTCTCAAACACCTATCTATCATTACCAACCGCGCAAGAACGAAAAATCATCCTCTGCTCATAACTCTCTTTTCATATGGCAGTTCTAGGGTGGCTCTCCATCGCCGACGTCTTATGCAGAGCTTTAACATCAACAAGCACGTCAGATCTCTCTCCTTTCTCCTCTTTCTTGTTCTATGTCTCAGCCATATAAAAACCCGCAGCCAGCCACCACCGACGTCCACCACGTCCTCCCTTCGAACCTTCACCTTTTTCTTTCTTCATCACCCATTGCTCCACTCGCTCTTTTCTCATTGTCGGAAGGTATGAAACTTGTGGGCAGTCAAGCACACTCTCCCCTCCTTCTCGTTCTCCCCTTTGTTTAATTGAATTTTAAAAAAAAAAATCCATCTTTTTAATCTAACTTGGCCAACTCGGCCGGTTTAGGCCGAGTTGACCGAGTTGAAGCCGGGTCAACTCAGGATCCCGGTTTCACCCTCACTCGGACCAGTTTTCCGACCGGTTCGCCGGTTTCTAGTCTGAATCGGCCAGTCTGATCCGGGTTTGAAAACCTTGCTTCTTCAACACATATATAAATAAAGTTTACTTTCATATTACTTAGTAGCTATGTAGACAACTTTTCGACACTTTTGTGGTGATTGTTGTACATAGTAGTAGTAGTTACCACTTCAATTAGCTAAAGCCTGTTGGTTACGATAATCTAAAATTAGACAATTACACTTTCAAGCAAGAAAAAAGGGCTAGCTCTAGCTAACCTTTTTAGCACATTGTTGTTATTTATTTTATCACTTTGTGATGATTGTTGCCTACTAATATGTTCAATGGTTTTTATAAGGTTAATCCTGGGCAATGAAAAATATGAAGCAACTTTTTTTACAAAAAAATAAACACTTACAATGTCTTAAATACTAAGAGGGACACCTTAAGATCTACTTACGACATCCTAAACCATCAACAAGGACACCTTAAGCGCTACTTACAGTGCCCTAAACTTTATTTAGGATGCCATCAGTGATGCTTATGGTGTCCTAAAATTAATTTAGGATGTCATAAGTAAAGCTTACGACTTCCCTTTTTTAGGGACACCGTAAGTCTGACTTACTACACCTCCCAGATGGGCGCCCCCTGAAAAGGGACGTAAAATGTGTAAAAAAATGGATGACGTAAGTGTTTTTTGTAGTAGTGTCATTAAGCATAACAATTAGTTGCATAAATTTATGTTGATGACATTATATTTGACTCTACTAACAACTTTCTTTGCTAAGATTTTGCTGAGACTATGTATGAGGAGTTTGAAATGTCAATGATGGGGGAATTAAATTTCTTCCTTGGGCTTCAAAATAAACAAAAGAAAAATGAAATATTTATTTCACAAACTAACTATCTCATAGAACTCTTAAAGAAGTATGGAATGGATCATGCTAATGGAGCAAACAACCCAATGAGCTCAATGACACTTATAGACGCTGATGTAAAAGGGCTAGCTTTCAACATAATAAAATATAGAAGAATGATTTGTTCTCTAATATACTTAACAGCTAGCAGGGTTGATCTTTAATTTTTGAAATGTGTGCAAGATATCAATATGCTCCAAAGGAATCTCATGCTAAGACAGTGAAGAAGATTTTCTAATTGTTAGTTCTCTATAGGTTTTGATGATAACAATCAATTGTGAAATCAAGAATGAAGAGTTATCTCAAGAAGTTGAAAACTTGCAGATTGAGGCAATACTCGAGTATTGGTAAGAAAACTCAAGTATTGAGATTTCAAAGAACAGCTCAATGCACTTAACTTAGGTCAATAACATAGCATTCAAATGAATACTTGAGTATTGTGAGTTACAGAGAGCATCGCAAGTTTTACACTAAGGAAAACTCAAGTATTGACATGAAAACTCAAGTTTCGGTCTACATGACTCTTCAAACAGTTTTAAGCTGAAAATAGAAAACCTCAGTTTGGAAAACCATGGTTTTGAGAACTACGATTTGGAATTTGAAAAGACAGTTTTTCAACTTGGCTCCAGAATTTAAATGATTTATGAAAACTCGAGTATCACTAGAATACTCAAGTATTGGGCCAAGCAAAGAGGTTCTTAAAATTAAATTAGTTATAAACCTTGGTATTGAGAACCACAGTTTTGAAAACCACGGTTTAACATTTAGACAATTAATTCCAGAGTTTCAAAACTAAGGTGGAAACTCGAGTATAGAAACTGAAACTTGAGTATTGAGCCATACAGAGAGCATTCAAGTTTTCTAAGCCTTTAATACTCCGGTAAAGAGAGGAAACTCTGGTTTTGATGTTTTGGACATTTATTCATCAAGAGTCCAAAACTCAAGTATTGGAAGAATACTCGAATATTGGCTTAAGTTCATCAAGAACACAAAAGCTCAAATCGCGAGTCCCGTCTCTGGAAGGAGAATGCTCGAGTATAGACTCAGAAACTCGAGTATAGGCTTAAGTGCATAGTGACAAACTCAAGTATTAGCCGCGCCTTCTGAGAATTCAAAATTGTGAAATCTGTGTAATGCTTATGGAATAATCTGAATGATTTATATTCTTAATTATCATCATTACCATATATGTTTAATGTGTTTGCTAGTATATTTCAGCCTAATTACAGATGATTCAAAGAGATTATAGGTGTTGTTAACACAAAAGGCAAAGTCTTGTCAGAAGCAATAAATGCACACCACCAAACTTGCTGTAATCTCAACTACCAAGCTTTCTACCGTGGAAAAATGATAAAGAGACTTTCATTTAAGTAAGGACTGACAATCCCAATGGATATAAACGACTAGAAGTCACTCTCTATCCTACAAGTCAAGAAACAAGCACAAGTATAGAGAGAGAAAGGACCAAACTGCTTCTAACTGAAGGGAAACTTCTTCAACGGTCAAATGAATGCAAGCAACGGCTATTAATGTCTCTCTAAGTATAAATAGAGTTGCATTCAAGTCTCTACCAAAACACTGAGCTGAAAAACGAAACAGAATTCAATTTGTTCATTGTATAAAGTGTCGGTTGACACTATAAGAACTTCAGTGATCATTTATTTGCCCTGTAAGAGAGTTTTTATCAAGTGTATTTGATTGATTGTAAGATATCTCAAGTCGGGGGACTTAGAGATTTGGGAGATCATTGATTACAACTTGTAAGGGGGAGCAAGTTCTAGAGAGATAATTGCTTCAGAGTTACAGAGTGTGTAATCAAGTGATTATAGTGAAAAGCTCAGGGCGCCTGAGGACTGGACGTAGGCCAAGGAGTTGGGCTGAACCAGTATACATTGTTGTGCATCGCTATTCTTCCCTGCTCACTGTTTTCATTCAGTTAATCACCATAAGAGGCGAAAACACAAAAATTTTTCAGAATCCCCAATTCACCCCCCCCCCCTTCTTGGTGATTCAGCTCCTCTAACACTAATATCTTGCAGACACAACAAAAATTTGAATATGGTACCCAAAGGAAGGAAATGAATATCTTATTGCCGATTTGGATTCAGATCACGGTGGATATAAAAATGATCAAAAAGCACCAATGGACAATGCCAGTTTCTCGGTGGCTCTATCGTATCACATTTCAGCAAAAACATTACAACCATGTTACTATCCTCAAGTGAAGCTGAATATATAATTGCCTCAAGTTGCTGTGTTCAGGTCCTATAGCTCAAACAACAACTTCAAGACCTGGGTATCTACCTGGAAGAATTTCCAATCCTCTGCGATAACATTAGCACAATAAGCTTGGCCAAGATTTTAGTTCATCATTCAAGGACTAAGCATATTGTTGTAAGACACCAATTCATTAGAAATCATGTCCAAAGGAAAGATGTTAAAGTGGTATTCATTTCTACTCATCTCCAACTAGCTAATATCTGCATAAAGCCACTAGAAAATTGGTAATGGTAAATCTCAATGAATTGTAAGTTATCTCCTTCATTATTTTTTTTTTGAATATGTTATCATGATCTAATCATTGACTTAAGCATCGGAGTATTAAGAAATTTGTTTTACAGGATCCTCTGTTACTAAAATGAAGAATAGAGTAAAACATAGATGAAGAATACTTAAGTACAAGCTATGATAATCAAGTGAAATCGAAAGATTATGTGAAGAAAGGTTACTGTCCACAACCATACTCGAGTGTATTACTTAATACTCGAGTGTAGCACTTAAATACTATAATTAGCTACTCAAGTACTGAGGAAATGCATCTTATTAACATCGGTTTTTTGAAGCTTCTGCTTGTAGGAAATTGTAGTATTGGGAAGAGACACTTGAGTATGACATAGAACACTCGAGTATTGTCGAGTAATCAACATCAACCTAATCCCTCTATTCCACCAACACCCGAGTGTATTACTGAGTACTTGAGTATGTCCATAAGTACTTGAGAACATTTGACACAGAACTTGAGAGATAAGGAATATACAGCGCTAATACTAGAGTATGGTCTCGAGCACTCAAATTACTAAGTAAAGCAAGTAGCTAATTGAGATACAACCAATTGACACTTCTGTAAGGTAATATGCACTCAAGTTCAATCCAAAGCCCTCTTCAAATCAATTGTGATCGAGTATTCACAAGACATACTTGATATGAGGTAGTTGTATTGTATTATTGTGCGAGTATTGCCTTGACACTCAAACATTATGTGAGTATAACTTTGATACTCGAGTATCCACGACTGCATTCGAGTGTGAGATGTTATAATTCAAAATATATTAGTTAAGTCTCATTTCCTTCATCTTATTCCGTCTTCTTTCACACCTCTTTACTCTCAATACCTGAAGAACTCATTCCAATTTCTCTCAAATCCATCACTATTTACCCGTTACCATTTGATTCATTTCACTAAACTCTTTATCTTCCACCTCTCAGCCTTTCCCCTCCATTTTCTACACCTTCCATCTCTTCATTATCTCACATTCCTTTCTCTCCTATCATAGTTTTGTTGAGCCCTAAATCACCCAACTTTTACAATATCTTCATTTTTAGCCTCGATAAGCACCTGACGACACTCTATGGCCAAAACAAAGATGTCATGGGTTGGTTTGGGAGCTCCAACCCCGCGAACTCTCCTCACAACTCAACTCCCCCAGAATCTCCTCCTCAAACCTCATTAGACTTACCTACTCAACCACCCAAGAAGAAAGCTAAAACCACTTCCACTTGAAAAGACCCACCACATTGTGCAAAGGTCCAAACTTCTTCTTCTCATCACCATAAAATGAAAGGCATTGTGATCCATAAACCCACCAAGCCCATGACAAGGCTTCAAACTTCCTCATTGCCATCCCATAAAGGAAAAGAGAAGGCACCCGTAGATGATACTAGACCTATCCTAAAATAAGCTCGTAAGGAGGCTACTACTAAGAGATTACTAATAAGTCATATTTCTACCATGTATTCCTTGTGTGTTATGACTATTTCGTATGGTGATTCTGAGCTTAATTGTTTTCTATAGGATAAAATATATTGAATTCATTCACATAGGGAAACAGAGGATAAATTTAGTAAATTGTTGCATTATCCATGTTATCTTATGCATGTGCAGAAGAAAAGGGTTACATTTTGATTTACTGTGAAAGCGCATAACAAAGCTAATATAATGCTATAGCATAAGGCATCTTTGTTTTGCACTAGCAAGATGATGTGACCACAATGTTATAGCATTATAAGTGATGTAGAGTTATGCACTACTTTACGTTGATCTTTGCTCAAGGGTTTTGAAGAATTAAATAAAGGTCATCAAGTTGAATGTTTAGACGGTCATTACATTGACGAAGACAAAAATGAAAGCTGTAGAGAATCAAATGGAAGATTTGCAGAATCCCGCAAAATTAAAGAGGATCAATCAACTGAATCTAAGCAGTCGGGCCTAGCAGAATAAGAAAGCCCAGCTCACTGAATGTACGGCGCGAAAAACCTAGCTATAGAAGGAAAGCACGGGTAAACCGAAATCTGAGAGTCAGAGAGTTAGTAAAAATTCCAATTCGACTAAACTCATGTCAAGAGAAAGAGAGAATCATCGAGATAGAGCTACGAAAGAGACCTGAATCCTTTCCTGAAGTCAGACAAGGCAGTAGAAGACATAGAGACATCGTGTGATAGGACATTCCCTACGTTGTCGTCCACTCTGACGAGCTTCTCTATTTTAATCTCTTTCTTTAATCTTTCCATGGGTTGTTCTACTATAATCTTTATTTTGTTTCCCTCATCAACCATAAACTAATTTCCATTGGTTGAGTGAGAATGGATTTCTAAGTCGTAAAATGAACCCAGTTTGCTAATTTTCTAATTCAATTTGTTCAATTGTGATTTCACGTCTGTTAGTTGACTGCTGAGAGGCTGATCAGTGGCCTCGACTTACTAGAAGGGAGTTGAGGTTAAACCTTTGTTGATCAATGTGTGTTAGGCAAGCTTATGCAGGGCTTGATCTAAACTATAGGCTACAAGAATGGGTTTATCTCATATAGCCAATACACCTAGATTAAATTGACACTCTAAACTAGAAAATCACCATAAGAATATGGGAGAAGTGGAGCAAAGAGTATACTTACAAGATGCAGATACTTCTATATAAATTAGTGATGGATTAACTAAATAACCTTACGATAGACATTTTACTGTAACAATGCGTCACAGGAAAACTGGGGGATTGATGTGACTTAGGATGAAATATGAGCTTTGCCTATTTTTAATCTAATATATCTCACATAGCATACATGTCTTTGGAATTTTGGGTGTATCTCACAAAATAGACATCCATTGAGCTAAAGCTGGTGGCATTTGAAAATAGACTCAAATACCTTTTCAAAAACATCAAGATCATTGGAAAAAAAATATGAACTGGGAGAGATATGACTTTTTGAAGTTCATAGTCAAATCAGAACATTAGAAAAACACTAGTCTAGAATAGTTGTCATTAATCTAATCGAAACACTCAGCATACAATGAATTTGGAGCTGATTTTTTTTTCTCATTGGAAAGAATATTTAAAGAGCTTTCTGGGCATGGGTCAATTTCCAAATTTGAAAATATATTGAATATGTTATGCTTACTAGAGTTTGACCTTCATACTGCCAATGTTCTTACGTTTTAAAAGTCACTGGATTCTGGAAATTGATCTTTATACAAGATTAATTGAGTATACATGGTTACCAATAGCAGTTTTTCTTGCCACTCGAATACATTATGGAATCATTAAAGCTAACACTCGAGTATGCTCATTGATACTTGAGTGTTCAAGTAATTTCTCTCAAGGTCAATGCATAATACTCGATAATGGACTAAGGCTTTGTGGTGCACTTGAAGTGTCATTAGTGACACTCGAGTGTCTGGTAGAAATCAATACATCTTTGATTGAACCATATTTTTACATGATATTTTATGATTAAATTGGGGTTCTTAATGCATTTTCTTGAGACATTATTGCATGATTAAGCATTAATTTGAGTTAAGGACATTTGTATGGAATTAAGTGAAATTAGGGGTAAAATGGTCAATATTTGTTAATTATTCATACAAATGATTTCTTAGATTTTTAATGCTATTGTGCTTAATCTTGCATTATAGGAATTTTAGAATTAAATGGAAGAATTTGGGAAAAATGTCCTTTGGGTCAAAATTAATATTTTTGAAGACAGAGAAAAATTACATAAAATGACCCAGTATTTTCGAAAATGTTAGTTTTACCCCAAACATGTTTCAAAATTTCACACTTTAGTCCCTCTCTGAAACTTTTCAACTTTGCAAATTGGTCCTTGGTCAAAACTTGCGTTTTGACCAGGAACCATTTAATTAGGTCTGATGTTTTACAGACGGAAGGGGGGAGCAGGCCGAGAGTTTTAAGAAAACAAACAGTGGCGGCTGGAGCTGAAAAAATCGAAAAAGGAAACAAAAGAGAGAAAACGGAAGGAACGGAAGAAGAGGAGAGAACGAAGGAAAATCGGAGGACCAGTGGGGGCGAGCTTGGAGCGCTGAATACCATGGAGAACATCTTCTTCTTCCTCTCTCACCCACCGTCGGACTGAACCACCGAAGACGCTGGATGCTGAACGAAGAACCGAAAAAAAGAAAAGAAAGAAGAGAAGGTCCAGAGTTTCGGTGAAGGGGGAGGAGGAAAAAAAACGAGAAAAACGAAGGAAAGACGGAGAGGAAAACGCGAGGGAGCAGGGGGAAGATTTGGGAATCGAAAAAAAAAAAAGGGAAGACCATCTTCTTCTTCCTCTTTCACTCCACCACCACCCCGCATTTGAGATCATCATCTTCTTCTTCCTCGTTTTCCGGCGAGTTTCCAGATTTCCGGCGAACCATGATTAATTTGATTTCACTGATTTTTCTGGACTGTTTGGTAGCTATAAGTGGCTGAATTTCTCTGTTCTTGGTGATGAAGACTTGTTCTTGAGCTCATTGGACTACATTAGGGGAGTTTTATCTATCTTACTATTAGTCTAGGATTATATATTTGAATTGCTAAATTTTGATATATGATTCTGGAACTGAGATTAATGGTAATTATCTCTGTTAGTTTGATATTTGTAGTTGAGATTGGATTTTGTAGTGTGATTTTTATATGTGAATGAATTTCTTTGTGGTTTCAATGAAGCTATGTTGATTAGCGTGGTATTGTCTAATTAATGTGGTTGATTTGTACCCTTTTGAGGGACTGTTTAGTACTCAAATTTAGAAGTCTCATATTGCATAATTCCAATTTCAATTACGCATTAAGTGGGTTCAAACAGTTTCTCAAGGGATAGTAGTTAGCTATGATTATAGGAGCTACTATTAATTGGGAATATTGGACTCAAGTGGTATCTTGAGGTTTTTCTTAAGACTTAATGAATTTTAACTCCCATAATCTTTTAAGAGCAAGGATAGTCATTTCTTCATTACCAAGAGCATTAACCATTTAATCTTATTTCTATCCAAAGTATTTTTCCTTATCTCCAAAAAGACCAAAAAAATATAGGAATAGTTTCTTTATTTTTCCTATGCATTTTAATTAGAGAAAACTTATTTAGGAACCCCAAATTTCTAACCATGTTTATATCACTTAGTTTATCTTAGGAAATTCAAAATAAATTTGGCTCCTTGATTAAGAGAACGATCCCGAGTTAATTGCACTGTATTGCATTTAATTCATGGTAAATAGTGATTCGACCCCGAGGCGACTAAGGTTGAGTCGAATCAATCTTTCCCAAGCTCTATCTCTTAATTAGTATCCTACCAGACAAACAAAGCATCAACACTTGAGTATGGATAAGGGACACTCGAGTGTGGATTTCTAATACTCGAGTGTCTGGAAGAAAACACATACTTTCAACTGAGCTTTATTTTAAACAGTCTTCTTCCAGAAAGCAAGTTCATCAATACTCAAGTGTTGAGAAACAAGACTTAAGTAAGGCTAATTGACACTCAAGTGTCACATGTTCTTGCACTGAACCTTCATCTTCATAAATTCAAATTCACTTATTATCATCTTGTTACTTTTGATTATTACTTATTATTATTCTCAATGCTTCTAAAATGTTTATTAATAAGTTTCAGATGATTAATTAAAGGATTACATGCAAATTCTTGTAAAGTAAGATTTTTGTCAAAACATTAAATGCACTATAGAAAACAAAGCAGACGAAAGGAATTGTAGAGCAAACCAATGAGATTGCATTTGAAGTATTTATTGAAGTGAAGACGAAACCAACTTATCATTAAAATCCTTCAATAGCTTCAATCTATTTCAGAGGGACAAATTGGAATATTATAATATTCATTTAATGAATTTTAATGGCAGACAAAATAGAGGGAAAATACATAAGCTTCAACATCTACTTCCAACAGTCATATTCTAAGATACTCAATGGAAAAATGTGCTCAACGGTTTCATGATCTTCATTAACTATAAATAGAGACTCATTCAAGACAAAAAGATCAACGAATGCATCGATGAAGCCAATGACGATAGTGTACAACTTCAACGTCGAAATGCCAACACTCTAAATCCAACATTTATCTCATATGCTCTCTGTTATCAATATTTATATAGTTTACCATAAAGAGTTTGATGATTCGTATTATACTTCAATGTTCATCTTATATACTTCTAAGAGAGAAGAATGATTGTAATACTTCATCATAAGGTTGTATCCTTATAATGTTTAAAGGGGAGTATCTCAGTGAGAGATTTGTAAACAGCTTCACAAGTACTTGGCTAAACTTATGGGATTTCAAAGGCTTCTCTTGTGCCCAGGTTAAATAAGAAGATGGTGGATTGAAAAATCTTAGAGGAGCCTAGGGACTAGACATAGGTCATTGTGGATTGGGCCAAATCAGGATAATCATAATCTGCATATTCTCTTTCTTAAACTCCTATATTTCCAACATATATGTTTGAATGACTGACTATTTCTTTATAACTCATTAGCGACACATAAACTACTTTTATTGTGATTTACAAACCAAAGTTCCTAAGTTCCTAATTCACCCCCCTTAGGTGCCATCCAGTGTTAACACAAATAATATCAGAAGATATTACAACATAAGAGTATATGAGCAATAAATGAGCAGTAGATTGATTCATGTGCTTGGTTGGTTGCTCTGTATCGATTGCTCAATTGTTTATAGTTGAACGCCATTAATGACCATGAAGAGCGTTCAAACTATCCGTTTGAGACATATTGGAATCTTTGAAAGAATTCAGCGTTCAGTCGCTTTCTCTTTGCTTCATACGACATCCCTTTGGTCTTCTCTGAGTTTTGCTTAAGGTTGGGTCACTTTCATCTTTGCTACAACAACTACTTTAACCAAAATTTGTCTACTTTGCAATTGCCTCTGCGTGCTCTGTTTGTGCTATGCATTTTAACGCTCTAGCATAAGAAGTTGCTTTTGAACTTTTGAAGTTAATTCAAAATCTTAAACATCTAAAACTCATACATAAATAAGATTAGTAACATTACAAAATAGTGTGAGTAGTAATCAAGTATAAATAGATGTTAATCACAAATTTTGAATTCTCGGAGATTTTGTATAGTGAAACTAAAATAGTTACTCGAGTGTGATTTCCAAGATCACTCGAGTAATGTTGTAAATCAACTCAAGTGTTGATGATCTTTTGTCTTTGAAAATGAACTGTTAAAAGCATAGCTCGCTCAAGTAATCAAAAAGCTTGACTCAAGTGTTGTTTGAAAATAACTTTAACTCTGCTAGTGACTCTAGTGCTTCTACAAGTTTCCATGTGTCACTCGAGTGACACTGATGCTCACTCAAGTAGATTTCTAGAAGAAAGGCCAACATTCTTAATTCATCAACGAGTAACTTACACTAAACTTGCAAGTTGGTGGTCATTACTCAAGTAGCATCACCTAAATTCAAGTGAGACTGGTCATGACTCACACAACTATCGCAAGTAACTTGCAGTTCACTCGCGAGTGCTCACCTTTCACTCGAGTGACAGCATGCTCACTCAAGTATACATCTCAATACTTTTAGAAAATATGTGAGTGGCTTGCAAAATATCAATGAGTGGTTACCAACACTCGAGTGGTCACTCATATACTCAAGTACTTTGAGCTTACCACTCGATTAATTAATCCATCACTCAAGTGATATACCATAACTTCCAAAAGTCATATGAGTGACTTGCTGATTTCCTACAAGTGAAAGATGAACGTTCACTTAACCACTCGAGTGATCTTGCATCACTCTTCATTCTTTGAGTAACTTGCAAAATCACTGGAAGTTAAGAATCATCACTCAAGTGATCATATTAGATCACTTGAAGTAAGTTATTATGCTAATTCAAGTTTTCATTCAAATAAAGGTTTATCACTTGAGTATCTTGAAATATAGAACTCGAGTGACTTGAATCATCAAGTCCTCCTTATTTTTCAAACTTTGTTATCATCAAAACATAAACCAAGAACTAACAGAATTTACAAAAACACATCTCTTTATTGTAAAATATTTCAAAAACCCTCTCCCATTTTAAAATGATCACAAACTCTTATCACTTTGGAAATCATATGTTGTCAATAAAGATATCTCTAGGATTTGAACTTTTACCTAAGCAATACATGGTTTCATCCATCTGAAATAATATAATAAACTAAGCTTTAAACCAATTATCCCGTATGATCAAATAGGTGTGCATGAATTATGTATGGGATCTTAGGCCATTATATGACACTTTAAATGACACATTTATTTGTGGCCTTAAGTCCATATCCTTTTCATGAAAACTTTTCAAAGTTAAGCCTTTGAACTCTTAGAAGCAGCCTCACCTTACTCTAATATTGGTAGACTTTTTTAAGAGCATCACCATGATAAATGCTCCAACAAATATATGCTTATAGATATATTAAGAGCCAAATTAGGCTCAACATACCCCTGTTTAGTCTCATGGTTACCAAATACTTTTTCCAATATGGGGTGTATTAAAAAATCAAGTAGTTGCAATCACTTTGATAGCATGCTTTCACCATTGAACTCAAAGTTTGATATTATAGTCAAGTATGAGTTGGATTTCCATTGTTGGTGATCAAAGTTTATAGGGCTTTAATCGCATCCCTTTTGATATTTTTAACTATCAGCAAATCTCTTGTTAGACCTTTCATCAAAAGATCTACAAGATTCAATTCAAATTTTATATAAGTAATAGAATTTACTCCATACAAAATCAAATGCTATGTCTTCGGTCAATATGTCACAACTTCCATTAGCCCTTACAAGAGTAGATTGATTAATGCAATAGATAGAGTACAACAATGAAAAACCATAACAATAATCAAAATTATAAGCATGTCAACAACAACTCATTACTCATTTTCCAATATTAAAATTACCATAGTCAAACATGTAAATAAAATCTATAATTCTATCATTCCCTCTTTTCTGAGAGGTTTTATGAAATTGTCATTCCTTCACTACATGTACCTTCTCATGAGCATTGGTGTCTTTTGTATCATAGATCATTTACTGTATGATTAATTATGACTCTTTTTCAAGTCTTTCCATGAAGGAGGGAGTTTTATCTATGACTGATGAGACAATAATAATTCATCCACATACATATTATTTGTTTGAAATTATTCAAACCATGTTCAATCCATGCATCAATTCTATAATGCATTTTCCATCAACCATTCAAATTAAAATTAAAACACAACATGATAATTATCAACTCATTTAATTTACCATATAATTTTTCATTATAATTATCAATTTACTAAATTCAAAATCTATCATATTTCTCATTAGTTTCTAATCATGATAAAAAAATATCACATGATTCCACAAGCAATAAACAACATAATTTAAGCAAATAATTGCATCATACCATATCATGAATGAACCTTCAGAATCTATAAACTATATTCAATAAAGATATGCAAATAAATACTTATCCCTCTCCTTTTCCATTGACCAAATGAATTTGAAATGACTCCTTTTCAATCTTCCTAGGTCAATTCATCAATTTCTCCTGGCAAGCAAAATTGATGCCATCATAGAAAGTTTCATCCTTCAAATCTTTCTAAATTCACAAAGGTTGTAGCCAACTCCTTCAAAGATGTCATTTGTATTCACATAATTAAGCCTGAAGATTGTGGAGGGGATGATCTCTAAGGAGTACAAGAATACGAGATGAAGAAGAAAGCGGTGCACAATGTCTTTAAGGTGTAGGCAACACTTTCCTTTAGGCTTAATTCGCCCCTACCTATTCCTATCTAATAGGGTGCAATTTGGATTGATGGGTGAGTTTCCTGTAAGATACAATAAAGACCCTTGAGTATAGATTTCACTCTCAACACTCAAGTCAAGACAACAATATCTTTTACAAAGTAATAATTTGACTTTATATTTGTATGTACTCAAAGACAAAGGCGATGAGTTTGATTTCTTGTTATTATGTGATTTCTAATGTTGTATGTTTCATATATCACAAATGAAGTGATGGTATAAGGTATTAATAGGCTATGAAGTGATGCCTTGAAGTAGTACTTCTTGAAGCAATACCTCTTCAATTAAAAATCATAACAATTTGTTAGATTCATGAATTTTATATACTGATTCACAAATAGACATATGAAGGGTTATACCTTTATATTATGTAAAGTTGCCTAATGAACACAAATCAACTTTTTACCAAGTGATGGTGACACATTTCTGGTTATAATCTTTCACATGTGCCTCTAAAAACTGAAGAACCTTAGTGACTTCATTGTTATAATTCCTTATACAACTCTTCATATGAATCCCTTAATTAATAAACATGACTTTACAAAAACACATACATCTCTCTATTTTAAAATATTCCAACAAAAATCATAAGTGTGACACCTCTTTTATAATAAAGAGTGAAATCCATAATAATTTGTGATATTCTCAAAATAACCATCCAACTTAACCCTTAGTCTCAACCACAGCTCTTTTCCTTTTTTTTCCAACTTCCTTTGATCAGTGTCCTCATACATGTCCACACTCTCCACAATGAGAAAAGAAATTAAGGGTGTAGAATTTCACCCGATGTCATACTGAATGAAGGCACTTGTGAGAACAAGATACGGCCTGGAACTGCAAGTGCTACTTTAGCCTGAGACCTCGACTCCACGATTAAATAAACAAGTATCATAATAAGCTAACAAGTACTCACTAACATATAGTTAATTTAGTAGTGTAAGGCCTTGCTAGATCCCTTAGGAGTCTCAAGTTCGTTCTTTAGAGGAGTCACTTGTTTTGGAAGGAGCAGTCACAAACATTGAACTGGATACTGGATAATAATATCCACACAAAAAAAGCTAACAAGTACTTACTCTGGTCCTTGATATAAGAGCTAGATGACTTTTTAAGAAAAGATTAAGGAAAGATTAAAAAGTTAGCTAGTTTTAGCATATGTTGTGTAATTTAGTTATATATTAGTTTATAAGTCAAATAAATTAGTTTAGGGGAAAACAAAAAAATATAAATATTTTAATTTAAGTTATTCAACTTTCTTAATCTCTAAAAAAAAGTCAACTAACTTTTATATCTACAAAAATTAATTCGTTTTCAAATGTACACGTAACACTTGGATTCGGGTTAGTATCAATTCTCAACCTCCGCCTCATCACTCCTCGTATAGTTCCATTATATTTAATTGGATGTCGTCAGAGCTAGAGACAAGCTCATCCCAATTTAACAAATGCATTTTCGAATAAATTCCACTGAAAATCTGCCTCCTTCCTCACTAACAATGATCAAACAATTCCAAGTAATTTGTATGCTTGTTTGGAAGAGTAGTTGGAACCTTAAAAAATAGCTTTTCAATTGTAACTTACGGTATATGAGGTAAATATGTGATAAGAGTCTTGTCCCGTTTTATGTCAATAAGCACTTTTGAGGACCCTAAATGTGAAACAACAAGACAAAAAAAAGACAAAAATTAAATTTTTATATACTACTTTGTGTAAAAGACAAAAAAGTAACCTTGAATTATAAAAAGGACAAATTCTCAAATTAATCATTAGAATTTTAAAATGTTGAGAAAGACATCACTGCCCTCAATTTTTTTAAAAGGAAAAAACCCTTAAGTATCAGTATGGCTAACTATTTCCTAATAACTACTTCAATTTCACTATTAATTATTTTTGTTTTGAAAATTCCAAAAATGTACTCCCTCTAATCCTTTTTTATATAAGAGCCCAAAAATTTATTTGTCGTAGTCCTTTTTATAAGAGCCCAACAAAAGTTTGTTTGAGTATTTGATGTTTTTTTTTTCATTTTTGTCCCTTATTAAGGATAGGTGTAACATCCCAATTTTTTGGGATTACCAAAAACCTTGTATTTTGGTGAATATGTGTCTCAAAAAATTATAATCTATTAATTATAATTTTATTCAAATTTCACTTTGAAATTAATTGACTAATAGTTAAATATAAAACTACATTAAGGGGCTATAAAATGTTATATAAATGTCACATAAAATGATAGCTATTTTAAATCCAAAAGAGTCAAGAAAAGGCTATGAAGACACTTAATCAAATTAAAGCAAATTAGCAACCACTAATTGGCAAATATATAAGTTTACACTAATTGAGATTAGTGGAAAACACAAGTAACTACCTAATGGGACTATATTTCAGCTTAAGGGCAAGAGGTTGAAGCCAATGAAAATAAGTGGATATTAGAGGGCATAAAACACATAATAATTAAGGCATTTTGTGCCAAAATTACACATGGCAAGCAAGGGATAAATACCTAAATGACTATTATCCAACTTGCGCATGTGGCTTCAAGATGAGGACAATAAAGACCTTCTCTAAAGGGCTGATATTTTTTGGAAAATAAGGGCCAAAAAAGACATAAAAAGCTTCACAAATAATGTCCAAATGCAACGTGATAAACTAACTAGTTAACTACATATGATCATCTAGTTCAAAGGGCACTTAAGACTTATCTTGTGACATTAATTGGCATCATAAAATTTGCCCTAAAAGTCATCAAGTTTGTCCAGCACATGAGGAGGGAGATTAGGATAAGATTTCATGGTAAAACACATGCAAATTTAAGCTAAAATCATCTAGAAATTAAAGGACAATGACATGTGGCATTAAGGGACAGTGAAGCCCTTAATTGTGTCATCAAATGACCTCATGAACTTGCCCAAGAAGTCCTCATTTTCAGCTGGTCACATCGGGTGATGACTAAGCAAGATTGCAAGATAAGATCACATGTGAGTTTAGCAAAAAAACTTCTAGAATTTTCTTGGGCAATTGAAGGTATAAGGCCATAAGAGTTTAACACATGGCAAGGCAATCCGATGGCCCTGATTGGGTCATAAATTTTGAAAATTTAATCAAGGGTGGAGAAGAAAGATGAAAACTTGTTGATTAAGCCAAGTAGAAGGGATATTAAGCAAGGATAGAAGGGTAATTTCACTTATGGTGCCAACAAGGGCTTGGCATTTACCTATAAATACATATGGTCCCCTCTTCAATTTCATCACAAGCAAATTAGATCTGATTCCATAGTGATAGAGAGAGAGGGACGAAATTGCGAGCATAGGAAGGAAGGAGCAAGAGTTTCAAAGCAAAAGGTAAAGTCTTAAACTCAAACTTTGTGATTTTTGTAAGGTCGTTGGATCATGGTTGTCTTGGTTTTTGGAAGCATGAAACCCTAAGGGCACATGCTGTCCAAGATTCTAAGAACACGATTCAAGAACATAAGTTCAAAAGGCAAATTTTTGGAGCAAAGCTATGAGTTCATGTGAAAAATAGGTTCTTGTTCTTGGCAAAATTTTGGGGAAAACAAGAAAAATATAAAGTAAATTTATTTACATGATTTTGAGGTCACCATGAGGTTTAAAATGAAAAATAGAATAAAAGCAAGGTGGAAAATGACTATTTGAATCAAAAGATCAAAATAGTGAAAGTTGAAAAAATTTCTAGATTTCAGTTCTCTGGAGTTAGTCGCCTTGTGAGTAATATTTTATTAATAAAATGATCTCTAAAAATCATGAAATTTTCCAGAAAGAAATTAGACACACACACACACATATTTCTTTTGATACATGATTTGTTATTTTTAGAGCTCTATATGAAAAGTTGAAAAGTTACAGATTTTTGAAGTTGAGTCATGTTTCTAGAAGATCAGTCTGGACAGTAGAGGTTGTGTATAGATTTTGACTGATCAAATGAAGTTTAACAATTCTAAAACTTTCCAGAAATAAATTATATATGAATATCTTTCTTTTGATGCATAACAAGAAATTTTTGGAATTTTTTATAAAAAGGTATGGATTTTTCAAATTGATCCTTGTTTCTAGACATGTGATCTGAACAGTGATGGAAAACAAAAAAACTGAGAATGATTTGGATTTTCTAAACTCCTAGGAATATTTTTATATAAAAATAGATATATCAAGGGTCATGTAGATTTTTGTAGAACATTAATTGGATTTTTTTCGCAATTAGTTATGATTTTTCCAGGTTTTTAAAAAATCTAGGCAGAAAAGTCAAAATCTGAAATTTAAGGAAATTGAAGTTAAAAATTAAACAACTTGTCCATTGGGGGTAAAAAGGTCAAAAGTGGCAAAATTTACCCTTTGGTATTATTTTAAGTCATATGATATTTATTACAATATCATATAAACATGGAAAAGAAAATAATGTGATTAAGATATTATAGGATATTCGGAGAGGTCCAAGAACAGTTTCAAAAGTCCGGCATACTACTAACTACGGAAGAAAGATACATTCGTATACGAGTAACTCTAATCTCTTATGTCTTATATACTTATATATGATTGATTGATTCATGATTGTAGACTTATGACTAAGATTGAATCTTAGGTCATACATACTCATGACAAGACTAAGTCTTGAGTTATGTGTTTGTTTACATTCAGCTAGCTGTGGATTATTGTTTTTATATGATAATGTTACAGGCTTATTTTCCTAGCACTGAGGATCCATGACTAAGTCACTAAGCACTGGTGAGTGTTTAAGCCAATACCATGTTATGTGCACTATTGTGTTCAGGTTACGGTGTGTGCTAAATGTTATTTGTTTTTGAAATTGTGAATATCTATTATATATTGTTTATGCTTGCATATAAGGTTAAGTTACTCTAAGATTCAATTATGAATTGAATCTTAAACATGCCTTAAGATTCAGGAAAAGGATATAGACCTGGAGAGGCGATGTGGATGGAGCCATGATAAGGCACTCATCAAGAAGAGAATCTGAAGGAGTTTAATAGTAGTATGTCAAAATTTCTAATAAATTTTGGATTACTATATCAAACATAATCCTCAATGGATTATTATTAACTAACATATGTCTAGGCATATGTTATCAATTACTTCAATCATCCAAACATTATGCATGCTCTCTACTCTGTTTTGTTAATGCTATCACTCTCATAATTACACACTAATTAGTCTAATAAGAGATATTGGATTATAATTGGACTCCATAATAGATATAGATTGAGGGTGTTACAATAGGTATTACATTAATTGAAAGGTTGGTAATACTTATATCTCATAAATAAGGTCATACTTGGAAAGAGAAGTTTATTTAAGACATATATACTTATTGTTTTTAACTAATTTTAACAACTTTCTTAAATCGCGTAAGAACACCACTAGTGGACTTTGGCAGCCGGCCAACAAGGGGTGGTTAAGGTTTTAATTAATATATATATATATATATATATATATATATATATATATATAGTGAGAACATTGGTGTCTTTCACAACATTTTATAATTTTAATGAATTGATTTGAGATTATCGAAATTCAACATCCTAATTTGTCTTTCTTATAATTCAAGGATGTCTTTTTGTCTTTTTTCCTGCTACTTAACCCTTTAAATCGTGTTCTCTTTAGCGTTAATCATGCCCCATATATTTACTTTCCCAATCAAGAGGCAAAATTTGAATTTGAAATGATGGGACATTTTCTTTTCCGGCGACGACAAATTAATATAGGGACTAATTAAAACCATCGTTGACTTTGAAATTAAACAAGATCATGGCCGGTGTCCGACTCAACACACACATAACGAATAGGTTAGGTTCAGTCAATTTATAGAGATAGTGAGTTAGATTGAAAATATCGAAGTCTTCTGTTCATTAATGTGTCGTAGCTTTTCCAGTATTCTGTATGTATACAAAGCACAACTGTTTTATTTCCTATTAATTATATACACATATATATGATTTCATCATTTTTGCTGCGGTACTGTAAGTTTAAATTCTCTTCAGATTATTTAAAGTTTATTGTGTGTGTGTGTGTGTGTGTTATGCGTTGATTATTTCCTTCATTGCTTCACCAATAAATTGAATGGAATGACCGTATGACGACATTGAGGTGGAGTTTGTATGAGAGGTCTTCGCTTCTTCTGGTTGATCATGAATTATGAAATTCAAAAATGAAAATAGTAAATATTCATTTATGTGATGTCTGGGATTTTGAAAAAAAGACTCCGCCAATAATTATTAGATGTTATTCTGCCTCTTTTTTTTTTTTTTTTTTTGCCAACATTGTGCATAATCAACCCCGTGGCTCCTATCTCATAAATATGATGAAAAAGTAAGTGATCTTGATCTTTATATGTAGTACTCCCTCTTATTCTTATTATAAGACACCAACTACCAACATTTTTTTGTCTTTATTATAAAGCACCAACTTACTTTAACTAACTCATTTATTACTATTTTCCCATTATGCCCTCATTTTTAACTAACCCATTTAAATCTACATTATTAAAGTAGGGGTAAAGTTGGAAACATTTTCTTAATTTTAGACCTAATTAATAAGTCAACTTTCATTTCTTAGTTTATGAAAAATAGTAGTCGGTGCCTTATAATAAGAGTCAGAGTATTATGCACTTCAAATATAAATGAAATGTGAATGTTCACCGAATGACGACATTGAGGTGAACTGTATGGAGAGGTCTTCGCTTCTTCTGGTTGATCATGAATTATGAAATTCAAAAATAAAAATAGTAAATATTAATTTATGTGATGTATGGGATTTTAAAAAAAGAATCCGCCTATAATCATTAGATGTTATTCTTCCTTCTTTTTTTGTGCCGCATAATCAACCCAGTGGCTACTATTTCAGAATATTCATGGGATAGGATATTCTTACTGCCATTTTTTATTGCTACCAATGTAACTACCACTTTTTTACCGTTAGATCAAAATCTTATCTATCTTTATCATTTCTCTCTCCTATTGAGATTCTAATCTAACAGTGGAAAAGTGGTAGTAACAAAAAATGATAGTAAGAATATCATATCCCTAACCTCATAAATATGATAAAAAAGTGAGTGATCTTGATCTTATATATAGTATAATGCACTTCAAATATAAATGAAATGTGAATGTTGACCAGAAGAATTAATGGATATGTCAAATTTTTAAGTTATGCTGATTACTTTTCCTCTATATCGGCGTTTCAGTAATAGGATCTTTCATAAAGTTTATTACTTGCTCGTGTCTTCTTGTTGGAATATAATTCGTACTTTGTGTTTGTGGTTTAATGTGTTTGTTGGAATTCAGTAACATGCTTTATGCAATTATCTTTTTATATTAATGGGATTAATGTTTCTCATGTTGTAGGAAAAAAATTATCTCATGCCACACACACATAAAATAGTGGGACCCACTTCATATATATATATATATATATATATATATATATGGGTCCCACCATTTCATGTGTGTGTAGGAAGTTTAATTTTCTCATGCAACATGAGAAAACTAAAACCCTATATTAATATATTGATATTCTATTTCAAAAAAAAAAAAGTGTGCATAGGAAACACGATGGGAGGAAAATGGAAATTAAACCAAATTAATCCTACCTTAAATTCCCTCTCTTTTTCATCCTCTCTCTATCTTTTAATTCTCACTTGCATTTATTTTTGGAAGATTTACTACACAGTTCAATCAAAAGTCAACAATTTACGCGAAACCCTCTTTACTTCTTTTTCAGCATCATTTAATCTCTGTAGAAATAAACTAATAACTTTATGAAGGACAACAAGAACAGGAAAAATTAATTATCTAATCACTATAATTTTGCTTCATAAATCCCTAAATTTCGATTTTGTACAATTATGTACCTAGCTATACCTAAGCCATTCAAAATATTCCCAAGTTAAAGAAATGACTTTAGTCTTTATCATTTTGCTTGATAGGGACTGGGTTATAATGAATTAAGATTATAACAGACCAGGCGATTGAATTTCTCAAAAGAAGATGAAGAGAAAGGATTAGATCATCAAAAACCAAAAAGAAAATTTCGTTCAGAAATCAGAATTAATCAAAATCTAAAAACAAAGATCAAATGGATGATCAGAGCCACAAGGCACCAGCATTCTTCAAAATAGGAACCAAGTCACCTGATATATGAGTGGCCATCACTCTTTCCAATCCTCCAAGCAACTTGCCACCCACAAACACCACCGGAAACTGCACCTCTCCGCCACCATCAAACCCCGCAACAACCTCCTTCGACAGCTCACCGGCCACCACGGCGGCTTCTTGATCGTCGTGAAGTTCATAAACGGCAGGGTTGACGCCCAGAGGCTGAAGCAAGCGTTTGACGACGTGGCACATGCAGCAGCCACGTCGTCCGATGATGATCACTGCATTCTCTGAAACCATTCTCACCACCTTACTCGTCGCCGGATCATCCACAACGGCGTCGTCTTTGGACGGAGATGGTAAGTCACGTGATGAGCCGTCGGAGAGGCTGGTTTTGCTTGGGATTATTGTCTGCGGCATGGTGAGGGGAGAGCGAGAGAGAGGGAGGGGAAGGATTGAAGTGTGGTGTGGGTAGGGTTGTTGTGAGAGTTGTGAGGTAAATAGGAGAGGACAAAGGTGGGAATATGGAAAAAGTTGGGAGAATATTCTAACGTCAATGACAGTGATGCTGCTTCTGCGTCACAGCCCCACAAGCAATGTTGTTTGGGTGTCATTGCGTCACCGACACCGATTCAGTCAACAGATTGACTGATAATAATAATACTCTGATCGTGATATTCATATTTATTACAGTTGACTATTAGTCTGTATATTTATACTAATAAAAATAATAATTAATAGTACTCCCAATATTTCAAAATATTTTGTTTCTTTTCCTAAGTAAATATTTATTACATATACTCCCTCTGATCTTTATTATAAGGCATCAACCACTAAATATATTTGGTATTTTTTATAAGGCACTTATTTGTTTCCAATAAACATTAATTATTTTTTTTCATATATACTCATAATTAATAGGAGTAGTTGGTAAGAATAATAATAATACAATATTAGAGTTTGGTGTAAATAGTAGGGGTAATATTGAAAATTACTTAATTATAAGACAACTTTATCAAGTTTAACTGTTTTTATTGATTTATATTATTTGTTAGTTGATATTTTATAATAAAGATCAAAGGAGTACCACTATATTCATTAATAAATAATAAAATATTTATTTGACTGTTTTTGCAAATAACCGCTAAACAAGTGGATTCCAATTCTCTCCTTTTCCGTTTCAATCCACTCTGAGCTCTCCTCCTCCCGGATTGATAAGGGGAGGTTTTTTTACGCAACATCCTAAAATATTTTTCCAATAACATTAAATATTCTACATTATGTTTAGCATGCTTAGTAGTTAGCACTCTAAAATATTTTTGATAGCATCTTATATCTAGAATCCATCGTTTTAAAGTATTTTTCAATAACATCCGATATCTTAAAATAATTTTTGGTCCATTTATCATCGTAGAATACTTCTTTATCAACTAGTATTTTTTATGCAAAATCGCTATTTAACGTCTTTTTGTTTCAAATAACTTATAAAATATTTTAAGGTGTTATATGTACTAAAAATTATTTTAGAAAATTGGATATACTACTAAATAACACTTCAAAGTACTCAGTGCCTCCAAAAAATATTTTAAGTATTAAGTGTAATAAAAATTAATTTATAATACTGAATTCTACTTAAAAATCTTTTTCCCCCCCATTTGGTAACATAGAGGTAAAGATACCCTTCCTTGAACCTTATTTATATAGTCTTCATAGGATACTGTTTTGTCTAAACGATTAAAATCAAAGCATATGCGTCGTGGCACAAATATAAAGGATCATCGTAGCTTATTTTACAACCGTTTATATCTTCTCTTTAGGGGGGAAAAACATAATAGTTTCATCAATCACTCACACACTGCCTCAGCCGATACTTTCTCTTCTCGGCATCTCACACCCAACGGCATGTGTCATCACCACATGCCACCGACAAACATCATCTTATATCACAATCACGTCAGAGAGGTAGATCGGAACTCGAATCTTCCAGTTGTGTCTTCTCCCTCTAATTTTTTTTTCGGTTGTGGTCTTCTCTTGTCTTTAAGGCGAGTTTTCCCTCTCCTTATCTAGATCTGTCTTGAGGCGATGAGAGCTCTCTCCCTCACTTTTATGCAAGTTGTCCGTATTCTCTTCCTGTTTTTGTGGTTTTAATGGTATTGAGTTTTAATAGTGGTGTTAATAAACAAATCTACGAGATCTGAAAATAACTCCCCTTAGTTAGAAGTTTGTTTGAATGTTAATAAATTCGATCCTCTTCAAGTAGCTTGGATTCACATTCTTCGAGAAATGGTTTTATCAATGGTCATTCCTGCCTTATGCTTTACCTATAAAAAGACCATTGTTAATCATAGGCATTATCAAGAGGCATTGTTCAGTGTGTGGTCAACATTACTAGATCTGTTTCAATGGAGGAGCAAAAGTCTTCTTCAGGACATCATTGATCTTCTTTCTAAAGTTGGGTTTTTTATGTTCTTTACCCCAAGACGGAGCTACTGTGTGGCTACTCTATTTGCAGCTAATACTTATAAGGTGGTGTGTCCTATAGGGTGGGTTTTAAACCAATACCTTCTTTCATGTCACTTCTAACCTTCGATTTACAAGAGTTTAGGGTAGTCTTCGATGCCACTTCTATTCTCATTCTTCAATTGATGATAATTAGTGTTTTTTCTAGTATTTGATTTATTTTGTGGTATTTACTTTGATTATCATTTTATGTCTGGTGTTGAAATAATAATATAAGTAATTTTGAACAACAAAAAATCAATCACTCACATAGGTTTCTGTTTTGTCACGAGACAATTGTGCTTTTTTTCTCTAGTTAATTATCTGGACCTCGAAGGGCGCGTTTTCAAAGAAAAGGGACATCGAGTTTGACTTTCTAATTAACTAATAACCTTTTTTTAATCAGTGTTTTTAATTATAACTAACCGTAACTCAATATTGTACATTAAGTACTATATTCCTCTAACTCTATTTATAGAATAGAGGGAAAAAAATTGACCTACGTATGATGTAAAGAAAGAAATTTATAAATGTATAAATTTACCTTCATTTATTATTATATTGATTTAATATTTGTGGGTATAATATATATTAGATGGTGGTTAAATTGAGAAGTTGTTAAATTTTATAAGAAAGTTAGTAAATTTATTTACTATTTTACAGTTAGTATTAAATTTATTGGACGTTATATGAAAACTTACTTGTGGTTGGTGTATTTATTTTGTCTTGTACATTTTGATTAAAAAAAATTTAAAGAATTCAAGAGTTTTTTTATCTATTCCTTAATTTTTATTTTTATCTTTACAAATAATTATTTGTTTGATGATTTTAACATTGGTTAATGGAATAAATATCATTAACGACATTGAATATTCAAATAAGTTTTTAAATAAACATGTGATTAATCAAATATATATGTTTATAAAATTTGGAAAAAATTATTAAATTATAAATTTAAATGACACATACAATCTCGAACTTATATAATTTATTATATTTGATAAAAATATGTGTTTAATAATATTTAAGTCAAAATTATTTTATAATATTAAAATTAATAAATTTTTTAACAAATTAGAAAGTTAAAAAAATCTGTTAGAATAAATTTGTTGTTGTATACATTTTTATTAGCCCACACACAGATATGTTTAAATAATTCTAATATTAAAGAGGTCATTTTTTATTTAAAAAAAAAATCAAAAGTCAAACTTAATAGCCAACTAATTGTTTGGGTGGATGAAAATATAATCTCAAGATATAAGAAAAGTTTGTGAAACATACATTTTAATTTTAATAAAGGTTTATAAGGATTTTTAAAATAGAAGGGATGTACGTACAATTAAGGGAAAACAGAAGGGTGGTCAGAATATTTTACTCTATATATATTTAAGAGATACTTTGGGAGAGAGAGAAATAAAAATTTTTGAGATAAAAAGAATTGAACTCTTATATTTAAATAAAAATAAATTTATTGTCTAACTCCTATATATATATATTTAGATCTTAAATTTAAGGCATTATATTAAAAATTCGCTAATATTTTTTTATTGGTTTCACACAACACAATCCAAATGAGTCAAAATTTAACAGGACTCGTGAATGCTAGACAGTGTTTTAGAATTTGAACTGAAAGAATTTCATATTAAAAAGGTGAACAGGGCATGGTTATTCAATCGATTATGTTTTGGGAACAGACTCACAAAGTCTAAAATAGCTGCGTCTAGATGGAGCATTTAGTACTCACAAGTTCCACGCCTCGTGTCCTTTTATGTCTTATAAAAATTACATTCAAAGATTTAAAGAGATATAAGGCATTTACAACCAATATTTTTTTGTCTTTATTATAAGGCACCAATTTACTTTAACTAACTCATTTATTACTTTTTTTTCATTATGCCCTTATTTTTTACTAATTCATTTAAAGTTATATCATTAAAGTAGGGGTGAAGTTGGAAACATTTATTAATTTTGGACCTAATTAATGAGTTAACTTCCATTTCTTGATTTGTGAGAAAAAGTAGTTGGTGCCTTATAATAAGGACCAGAATATTTAGTACTCGGCTCTAAAATATAAATCATTTTTGGAAGGATATTTTCGTTCATAAGTCGTAATTAATATTTATTTTTTAATTTTGTCATGTTAATATGTGCTTAAATGCGATTCATTATGTTAATTAATATTTATTTATTAACTTTGTCATGGTAATCTATGCTTAAATGCGATTTATTATGTTTGAAAATGTACCGTATTGATGTAAAATACTCATAGTAATCACATCTTTTTTGAATAATAGCATTAAAAATCTTGAAATATTTTTTAATAGCGCTTAATATCTTAAAATAATTTTTGGTTTATTAAATCCTAAAATATTTTTTTAGTACCACCCTACACGTAGCGTTCAGCTCACTAAATTCAACCACTAAAGCAAAAGAAAGAAGCCGCTTGAATCATTCTAGAATTAGACGATAGTGTAATGGGTTAAGTAGTAAATTTGTCTTGGAAGTACATGCTCAAGAGCAATGTTGCCTTAGAAGTTTTTTTGGACTCAATGTTGCCCTGGAAGTCTAAAAATATAGCAATGTTGCCCTTTTCCATTAAAAAAGTTACTGTCAACATCAATTTTTTAACAATCAATGTTAGTTTTTTAACGCAACGGGGCAGCATTACTACGTTTTTATACTTCCGGGGTGAAATTGAGCCTGAAAAAACTTTCAGGACAACATTGCTCTTCAATGTGTACTTCCAGAGCAGATTTGCTATTTAACCATAATGTAATTGATACTAAAATTTTCTTATAATTTAAAGTATTTATAAAATATGACATGGCTTCATTTCTATTTTAAAAATAATTTTTAATTCTTAAAAACAAAAAAAACATAGAAAAAATTTATTTGGTAATTCATTTTTAATTGATTATAAAATAAAAATTAGGAATACAATATAAAAATAAAAATACAGAACAATTTTTTATATATTTTCTTATTTTTTATCTTGTAAAATAATTTTTATATATAAATATTTTGTTCCTCAAAGATTAATTGTTTTGAAAAAAACATTATAAATTATTCTAAGAAAATAAAAAGGAAAATTCCGCTTAGGTCCCGGGGACCAAGAAAATCTCAAAAAAGTTTTAAAGGAAATTCAGATGTCAAAAAAGTCTCAAAGAATTGTTAATCCAATTGATGAGTTGTTAACCCAACTTAAGGAATTATTAATGGAACTTTTCTGACATATAAATTTTTCTTGAGAATTTTTTGAGATTTTCTTGATTCCTTGATCTGAATTTTCCCAAACTAAAAACATAATCAAATAAAGTAAGGCCTAAAATTTTATTTTTCATATTGATATCTTAGTATTGTTTGATGTGGAAGTAAATAAGTTGCCTTTTTTAAAATAAGGTAATGGAATAAGAAGGAACACAAAGTATTGAACAACATCTCTTTTGTCCCTTAAACAAAAAATCCAAATAATTAAAGGAGGTTCCATTCTCATCAACAACATGGAAAGTTGGGCATAGAATTTGACTTTGGAGGTTTCTTTTAGATTCTCATAAACATAAAATCATTTTATAATCAGGCATGTTCTTTCACACGCATATATGTTACGTCATTTAATCAAAGGCTTCATGACGTGCCCTAATGACAAATCCAAAGACTTCATCAAGTCTAAAGTAAATGCACACCCTTTTAAAGTTTCCAAGATTTCATTGGAAGTATTATTGGAAAATGAAAAACCGTCAATATACCAAATATGCTTTTGTTCCAATATATGTCTTTGTGATTGTAGTTTTCTCTTCAGAGTTAGGACTACTAATTAACATCATGATTTAAATAATTAGGGTTGTTAACTGACCCGGTTGGCCAAGTGAACCCGGTCCTGCTTGGTCCATTCAGGTCTGGTTTACAAACCAGGTTGGGCCAGAAATAAGTTACAAAATGGAGCTTGGGGTTTTCATGGGACTAGGGTTTAGCCCATCCCATAAATGCTACTACCAAGATCCAATATTGACTCCCATGCTTCATTCTTTACCAAAATACCCACTTTATTTATTTTTTCTTTATTTATTTGACATTTCATGCAGTATGATATCAACAGCGTTTTACTACTTGAAGTTATTAAAATTTTGCAACTTTTTTTTTTTGCTATATTTTTCAACATCAACAAAGGGAATTCCAAATTTGGCCAAATCAAAGTTCCTCCCAAATGTCATCCAATATTAGACACACAATCTTCTCTTGTTTCCACCTTTTTTTTTTTTGTGATAATTGAAATGGTAGCAAGTGTGCTACCACTCCGAATTTTGCAGTGACAAAGACGATCCTTCCAACTATGGTAGCTCTATACAAAACGGATTACGAATAGTTTTACCGCAGCTCGAATCCTATACCTTTTAGGGGAATCAGCGCCACATTCCGCTGGATTAACCACATGTTGGTCTTGTTTCCACCTCTTAACATAGAGAAGAAGAAGCTTTTGTGTCTTCAGTGTTTTTATTCAGTTGCATACCCAATTTCTCAACAATCTGGCCTTCAATCTTCATAATGTTCAATTCATTTGAAACAGTTGTCATGATTACCTTATCAAACATATTTTCATTCTTCCCCTTAATTTCTTCCTCTTCAGCTATAGTGGTCTTACCCACACAATCCAACCATATTAATACTAGTATTCATAATTGGCACTTTTGAACTATTCCCTTCATTACTTTCCCTATTGGTTTAATTACGGCATCAACTGGGGAGGATCACAATATGAATTCCCTTTCCATAAATTTCAACTACAAGTTATGATGAACTCTATTTTTGCTTGATTCTCTTCTTCATGAAACCTTTTGCACTTGCTCTAATATTTCATTTACTTTGAGCAACGAATTAATTTACACTAGCTCCGGTCTTAAATATAGAACATAATTTATAATGTAATTTACATTATAAATTTTGTCCTATATTTTAGAGCTGAAGGAGTGATAAAATTTAAAAAATATATATATCCAGTATTTATGGGTTAAGGCAATGGCCGGACCAAAAAGTTTCAAGACGGGACGTCCCGTCCCAATATGGCCAAGACTAGGACGGATCGACCAGGAAGGGAAAGTCTTGAACATCCCTACTTTGACCCATGAAGAGGAATCCCAACATCAGCCTATGTCATTTGTTCAAGGTCGCCTTCCTCGACGAATCTCTTCCTCACCGGCAAACAAGTAAAAATACCAATATATTGAGTTATCGGTCAACAGAGACGAGCGAAAAATAATAATCATAAGTACGGGATTAAAAGATTTTACCAAACAAGGCTCATGACTCACGAAGGGAAGGGAAGGAAGACCAGAAGAGAGACAAAGCAAAATCAGGAAGACAAAAATGGAGAGTAGAGGAACCTTGACCCTATATTTACAACTGTAGTTTTCTCAGTTAAGACTCAAATCAAAAATTGCCAATAAAGGTATTTACAAATTATTTATCAATAACATTCCCAAATCGTCTATAAAACTAGAGTTCTAAAGGTCAAAAAGAAATAAAATTCAGAGATCTCACCCAATGGAAGGATACAAGCCAAGTAGAATACCAACTGAACCAACTTTTATTGATATACTCATAGCACTTTCTCATTTGAACCTATCTCAACCATGTCAAATTGTGGTCGAAATCCTTGTCAAACTATGGTATATAACACAGATGAAGATAAAGATGCTTCATACTTCAGGGATAGTCTAAAACGTCACATAGTAAGTGCATGCCTGAGAGATTATTAATATTTAATACAAGCAGTAGTTTACTTTGGACCTGACCCAACTTAGATAAATCCAGGAAATATAGAAAACAAATCCATGTTTTTCCTCTCTTAGCAAAATACTGAGTTTTTATAAAACTCTATTACTTTATCATTATCTATCCACATTCTCTTGCTAGCCTTCATAACAGCATCATTAGAAACTCTAGTCAATACCGCAGTACACCCTGCAAACAATATGAAATTATAACAGTCAGGCATGAGTTTAAAACTATGTTAAGAAGAAACTCTATAATACATGAGAACTTGGAAGATGAAGTTGTTCACTAACCCGGCTAAAAATGTAGCTTGTGGCATCAGGCTAGGGTTGAACCCCGCCCATGTATGCCACTACGAAGATCCAATCATGTAAAAAGGATTTATACTTGAAGATTCAAAATTAATGAACTTGTTTCAAAAATTTGTGCAAACTCCATTTAATTCCAAAGATCAAAAGACCTTACCTTTTTTTTTTTTCTTTGGTGAATCTTAACCTTAAATTTTCCTTCAATAAATAATACCCCAACTATCTTCTTTTTATAAAGTTATGTCTTGTACTCCTTAAAATTGCGAGAGTGCTAGGATTGTTACTGCCACATTCTTTAGTTTCTAACCACCATGCTTCTTAGCTCAGCTGTCTTCTTTTAGAAAGGTATGATTATTGCCCAAAAAGGTGCAATTCAAACTTCCTTAAATTGGAAGACAGTTTTAAGAATACTATTTTTGGCCACTAGGTAATATGCTTTGACCTCTTCCCGTCATTGGAAAACCACTTAGGCTTCCTTATGTTACAAGAAAGTCAAAAGACTGAAGGTTCCAGGCTTCTTACAGCATTTCTTCCCAACTCTCGACATTAAAGAGTTACCATCAAATGCAGGTAAGGGAAAGGAAGGGGAGGACGGAGAACTAAAAGAGAAACTGAGGGAGAAGTAAACAACAAATAAATAACAAACTGAGGGAGAAGTAAACAACAAATAAATAACAAGAGATTCTTATGATTGTTACCGTCAGATTTGAGGTATTAATCATCTTGCATCTAAAGAATGAGCATTAAGATGTTATAACCCAAACTTCCTCAACTTACAAGGAGTTATAAGATTATTACACAAGAAAATTTTGGTTTTCTTACCATAAGGGCTTTTTTTGGTAGCCAGAAAGAGCTTTTGTTTTTCATTCAAGGAAAAAATAATGTCCTTCAGTCCTCGAGAATAATTTAAATTTTTGAAGTCCTTCATAGTAAATTTTATCAAGTTGTTGTCCTCTGATGTAACTTCCCCATATAAAATTAAACCCAAATTCTATACTCATTAACCCACAATATGGCATTATACTCAAAGTGTCAGCCTTGAAAGATCACTAATAACTCTGGAAATGAAATTGATTATAAAGCACCAACTGGCATGTGCTACCTACCACCAACATTACATCATTCAATTGGTTAACTTCTCGTTGATTTCTGCAAATTCATGCTTTTTTTGGAATACTAAAGACAAGAACTAGCTTGAAAGAGAAAAAAGGTCCAAAGAATTGGTTCCCAGGGCCAACCTCCAGCGCCAAAATGGGCTTAATTCTATCTGGCAGATATACAAAAATAGAAGGAGGGGGCAAAGTCATGCTCAATTGCAGTTCAGATGTCATTTTCATGAAAAGTCAATAAGTTAAGTATTATGTAAAATAGCATCTCTTACAGGATTAAGATTGCTTACTTTGGTACAGTTGCTTCCAGACACCTTGCTCCTGAATGAATGCCCTAGCTGAAGTTCATCCCCAACTTGTCTCATAAAGGAGGGTCCGGAATTTAATTGACAAGTGATTGTGGAGGAGCCTGCTTCTTCATGGGGAATATGATTCTCCCCAGTTAATGAAAAACCAAAGAGTTTGCAACTACTTTTACAAGAGGAAACCAACTCTCGGCTATCAGTCAGTGGCAAAAGAGAATCATCTGAACTTGCTGCGACCAGATGATTATGAAAATTTGACGTACCAAAAGAATGTTTTCCTTCCTGAACTTGGCCACAGGACCCAGGCTCATAAGATGGGGATTCTGCTAATTTTCTACCTTCCACTTCAGAAGCATATGAACCTAGGTAGTGCATTTTTTTGTCCATTTCTTGACTACTTTTATTCCCATAATCAAAGTTGGAAAGTGGATTGGCTGCTTGCTGGAACATCAGAACAGATGATGGGGATGAAACCAGCCCAGATGGATGCATATGGGAAGAATTATCCAGCATCTGGGTAGACCATTGATTTCTGGAGCCCAGCAATTGACTACCACCAAAGATTCCAAAGCAACCATTTCTATGAACCTCATTAGCAGACAAGGTTCTGTATGGTTGGCTTGGAAGTATTTCTTGACCTTGCAAGACCTTCTGGAATCGTGAAGATTCACTAAAGCCTATGCCACGGCATGACATGTCAGAACTCACTTGTGGGACCCTGACATTATTTCCTGCTGCTACAATTCTGGAACAGTTTGACCCAGGATAGCACCTACTTTCAGATAATTGGAGACTCTGAGCACTGATACCAACATATGGGGTATTAACGCCCAATATTTCTTGACCTTGCAAGACCTTATGGAACCTCAAGGATTCCCCAAAGTCTAATCCTCCAATCCTATCTGTAGAAGAAAGTAATTTAGACCTGACATTGAGTGAGGTTGGAGAAGAAATAACAGAACCAACTCCACGAAAAATATTAGGAACAGGAACAAAAAATATTCATATTAGATCCTGTATAAGGATCCTCTCAGTTTCAGGTGGAAAAATTAAAGTTATATTGAGCAAATTATAACCATTCCATATTAAGAAACAAAATTTATATCATTAATAAAAGAAGAAATTTAGACCATTCAGATCAACAGAACAGAAAATTTTTGTCCAAAGCAGAGTCGTTTGCCTTAAATGGAGAGAAGCCAGATTCTAGACTTACTCGGGACTGGAAATTCAGGCTTTTCTGGAGGCAGACCAATTCTGTTCCTCTTAAAACTAGCAGCCATGAAATTATTGGAAGTGGGAGCAGAACTAGATGGCTCAATCTCCCAAGGGGAAACCCTATTATGCCTGGGGCCTTCAGTGTCATCCCACCTGACCTGCAAGATTAAGCAAAGTTTATGACTGTAATATTACAAATAGAGATTGTAATATTAACAGGCGAGGGGTAAAAAAAGAAAAAGCAAAAGGGTAAAGTGCATTTTTGCCCCAAAAGTATTTACAAAGGATTTATGGACACGCTAAAAAAAGTTGTGGGCCAATATTGCACAAAATCTTTCAAAACCAGTGCAATATTGCCCTTTCTTAGCAGTTAACGTTAAGTCAACCGTTAGTGCAAACCAAGAGTCAAGAGACATTTTTTGACCCAACTTTGACTGCTACAAGAGGACAACATTGCACTGGTTTTGAAATATTATGTTGTATAATGCACAACAATTTTCTTTAGGGTGCCCATAGCTCCTCTAGAAATACTTCTGAAGCAAAAATACACTTTAACCCAAATTAAAATAATATATGGTTTAAGTACCATCAAATGCATTTGCACAAAATTCTAAATCAAACATGTGAGTATGTGACTATGTTTTCTAATACACGCACTCATGCAAAAGCTAATTTATGTTCAAAACATCCAGAAGCTGATAAACCCCTCATGATGGACAGGTGACAGATATCATTTTTGTGTATTGCAGAAGACTCATCAAAAACCAAGTTTATTCCAACACTTAAGAATTAGATGAACCCAAAAAACAGTTTATCACTAGCACTCTTTAGGTTGATTTGGAATGGTAAACTTACAAATTTTGAATGAATTGTGTGTTCAGTGGAATCTTTAATTGATATAATCATGATATCAGATTCACGTCTTTATTCAAATTAAGGTTAACCAGGTATTTCCTAGGAAATCTACCTATTAAGAACTTGAAGTTATCTAAGCCACACTTAAAATAATCAACTATGATTTTAATTTCAGATACCAGCATGAATGATCATGAAACCGACAATCAAACCTATAAGCTGTACAGCAAAAATTAAAAAGAAAATTCTATCTAAATAGACACATGATTTGGCGAAACAAATATAAGAATAATATTTTCAAATTAGCCTACTTTGAAAGAAGGAAAAAAATGGACAACCAAGGACTCTGTATTTGCTTAGAGATTTAGACAAAAAAAGGCGGCCCAATGTAACAAAGCTCCCATCAGGTGTCTCGGGAGGGATGGATATACACAGCCTTACCCCACAATCAAGGAGGCTGTTTCCAGGATTTGAACCTGTGAGTACGGGTCACATGGCAATAACTTTACCACTATGCAAAGCTCACCCTCTCTTGGAGGTTCAGACAAATGACAACAAAAACAACAGACGGCACTAAAAACAGAGAGCTTCTACAATATTGAGGCTAATCAGAACATATAAGCAGTATTCCTTCTAGTATTGCCCTTTCTCCACAACAACTGTTTAGTAGTAACTACTGTAAGAAGAGACTAAACAGCCTTGAATTTTTATTAGCCACAACACCCAACATGAATCTGGAAGCTGGTATTTTCAGTTGGTATGAAATTTATGTAGGCAAGAGCATATTGACCGGAAACCCTTTTGAATATAATGACAAGGGAAAATACATATGCCTCCATTCAACTTGAACCCACCTGCAAATACTATTTTCCACAATCACACTTTCAGATTTTAAACCCTTGCCTTGTTTTTTCTTAACACCATCAGGTGGAGGTGGCACATCAGATGCTGTCATTAGCATCCACAAAATTGGGAGTGTGCTACATCACAAATGATAGCATTTGATGTTGCATCTCCTCAACAAAGCTAAGGGAGATATGACAGTTTCGGAATGTAGACACATTTGCAAATGACTAAGTGTTTAAGGGGGTATTTGCACTTTTATGCTATTAATAGCAAAGCATTGCATTTCAAAGAAGCCAAAATTGCATCAGTATTTCCTCAACAAGTCCACCCTAAGATTACTCCTAAGATCACTCCTTTATCCAAATGTGGAAGCTATCATCATTAGACATAAACAGTCAAGAATTGCATTTTAAGTGATACAGGAGAAGACAGCAGAAAAATCCACACAAATTTGGATGTTTGGTTCTCTAATGATGAAAAATAATATATTCTTTTTGCAACCCAAGCAGTACACCTTAGAACACATGCCGACAACAACCATCTCCTAGCCCGCCATCTAATGCATATAAAAACATCAAGTTAAGGAGATTATCATGACATACCACCAGGCATTTCCATTTTGATCCAGGCCACTTAATAGGATCCGCATCACTCATTCCAACAATTACTCCAGTGCACCTGCCACCAAAAGTAATTTTATTAAGAATTTGATTGGAGCCCAATTATTTAAGCGCCAGCAGCACAATCAAGAAAAACCTTCTCTCTGTAGTTTCATCAGTTTCAACACGCATCCTAAACCTCATTCCAACCAAATATGAATGATCAAGGCTCTTCAAGAATTTGTGAAGGGGTATTATGAATCCTGAAGAGCTAACCCTACAATAAAAAGGGAAATATAAGAAAGAAGCCAATCATCAGAAAGCATCCCAACATAGAAAAAAATAAAGAAAAAAATCTTAGTGTTACATGAAACCACAGAAAACTTAACCAAGATGGTAGATGTGATTGATAGAATCATTGGTAATAAAACATTTTAGCATGTAAGAGTTCAGCTGGCAAGAGAAACCCGACAACCCATACTCCCAGCATACTTGCTCAACTTATTGTCATCAAAATTCATGAATTCGTTTGCTGTGAAGGGGCACAGTAAATCAGGTAATAGTAGCAACCAATATTAAATGGATTGAACTGCAGATTTTTTTATAGGATTATTAAAGGTTAAAAGCAGTAAGGTAAAACGTTCAAGCAAAGGGCAGTGTTACCTAGAAATCCAAATAAGAGAAAACAAGAAGGGAGAATGGCAAATACATTGGAACTTCAAGGGAAAGTTAGCGTACTACAATGCATCTGGAGCAATAGTAGCGTGATTAAACCATGTAGGTAATGCAAAAAGCATCCAGTAATGTAGACCAACATATGGGAGAAAAACATTTTGGCCAAAAAAATGAGGAAAAACCAGCGCACATTATTATAAATGGCAAAAGCAAGTAGAGATAAGGAGTTAGAAGAATTATTGGAATGCAATGTACTTCCTAACCCTTTTAAACCAAACCTCTTCCCTAAACTAGAGGAGAAAGGCTACAAAGAGGACA
Source organism: Acacia confusa (assembly GCA_037074495.1). NCBI lineage: Eukaryota > Viridiplantae > Streptophyta > Magnoliopsida > Fabales > Fabaceae > Acacia > Acacia confusa. Next base: position 29,948,176 of record CM073504.1, read on the forward strand.
AGCAATGGTCCCTATACACATCGAGAAAAATTCAAATAACCTCTTCAACTTTGAACCATTTGCTAACACTCCCCTCAACTGGGTTGTTAGTCACTGACCTAAAGTTGACGGAGGATATTCATTTCCACCTCTTTTGTATAAAGGAAATATCATCCTAGATCATTAAGTTAAATGAACATTACACTCAGCAATTACACTTTATAACTAACAGATTTCCTCTATCCCTAACAGCAGAGAAAACTGAGACAAGCAAGAAAATACCTGGGATTATAGTACACATTAAAGGCACATTTTGTGGATAAAGCATTAATCACATCCATGAGAGTGCTAGGATTCAACTGATGAGCAGATGGCACTGATAAAGTACCACCACTTTTTAATTGAGCAGCCCTACGAATTCCCAATCTCAGTTCTCCATCCTCACCCCTACCCAAAAATTTAAATGGTTAGTCCTGGTTGGGAATACATGATAATGTGGGCTTCTAATTGAAGTCTTCATACCTAAGAAACAACACAGCATCTCCAGACACAAGCTTCTTCTTGTTTACAAATGCACTCCATCCAGTTGTGAGCAAATGCCTCCTTGGTTGACCTGTCCATATCAAACAAAGTACAAATACAAATCCAGAGTCAAATGGTATTCTAGTCCATAAATTTTGTTTCCTTAAAACTGCCGTCCAAATATCTGAGGAATACCAACGCTGAACACAAGTTGCCATACCTCTGTAAATATGTCGGAACCTCCATTCCAGGCCATGCAGATCCTTTGCCACAAGCTCCTGTGAAGGCCTTTGTTGGCTGTAATCCTAAAGAAACAATTCGTTCATTATGATATAATACTTTAACTGCAGAATTTCAAATTTGATAAAGCTACCACACTTCAAAGAGCTTATACTAGTTAACTTTAATTAAAACAAAATTGTGAAAAATATAGACCATGACCAAAGGAGCAATTAAAATGGATGACACTAACGAGAGAGGGTGCTGGAATGCAACATGATCCCTAGTTACCAGAGGAGGGAAGCAATCTTCAGCAGCTCGACGAGGCACCGAAAATCCACCATGAGTGCTAGTATCAGAAGCTGTCAGAGTCTTGCAGAACATGTGGGGTGTCGTAGACTTCACCACAGCATCAGCATCCTCCTCTTCACCATCAGCATCAAGTTCTCCTTCTGGCAGCTTTTGTTCCCCTTGCTAAGAACCAAGGCCAAGTTCATGCAAAATAAAAGCAATTCAAATAAGTCACCTGAGGTTAGCTCAGGCAGTAAGAATGGGACGGTAAATGGGTAAAGATTAAGCTTCAAACCCTCCTCCTCTTCATGAAGCCCAAAAAAAAAAAAGAAAAAAAGCAATTCTACTGAAGGTGCACTATACAACATGTGACTCTCCAATTAACTATTTTTCATTTATTAGTAATATCTCAATTTGTCGTTCCCCTTTTCACTGAGATTATGTTGAAAGGACCAGCATAACATAAAAAAGGACGAACCTATGAGCATATTAAGTATTTTGAGCTCTCATGGTATCCAGAATTATGAAACTCAGCTAACTTTAGCAGCTTCATTATAATAGGTAACCTTAATGAATTTTATTTGACACCTAGAACCATGAATGCAAAATTATAAACCTCACCTCACTCCCAGGAACCAACAAGACCTGGCAGTACACTTCATCGCTCCCTTGATCAGCCTGCTCAGAAAACGCATACATATGTCACGTAATAAACCAGCATTTAATCATCTATGAAGAAAGAAGGGAAAAAATAGCAGAATACGCATAAAGCTTTCCCACTGATTATACACAATATTGTAGGCGAATACAAAGATAATAGGTCTCAAATAGATATTTCCAATCAATTTTCTCAGCAAGCAAACAGAACCCCCAAAAAATAAAAACCCAAAAAATATATAATAATAATATCCAAACCCGACCAATTAGGGACAGAAATCACTTTTTCCTACTGGAAATGGGGAGGAGAATGCTTACATGGAGCTTAACACCAAGTACGCGACAGAACACATGAAATGGGAAATTGATATTACAGGCATCGACCGAAAAATCCTGAAGCTGCTGTTCCATGTGGCCCTGTGGGAAGTACACAACAACGCTTCCTTTCTTGGGTAACGAGATCAGTGGACCCGCACATGCGTGCCATAGCTCCAAGCACACAGCGTTCGAAGAAGAAGAAGCGGCCGAAGCAGTAGTTACAACACCAGAGTGAGAGGACGAAGAAGAAGCCGCCGAGGAAAGAGACGACGGTGTTTCATCGTCCTCCGTGGTGTTGAGATCGATCAAACCCCCCATAAGAACCAAGCCCTCCCGACACAATGTTAACGAATCTACCAACAACAACAAGAATCTGCTGAGTGCTTACACAGTGGGCGTGAATGAGAGAAATAGAAGAAGCGAGAAAGATTGAAGGGAGTGATGAGTGGTTTCATCGATACCTGCATTTTTTCAGAGAGCGTGAGAGACGAAAGGCGCTGGCATTGCTAAAAGAAGGTGTGACCCAACACTCGGAAAAAGAGAGAGAGACCCCTCCTTCTGTACCCACTGAGCTATCACTCCCTGCTATTTTTAACTTTGTTTTCTTTTAGAGATCACTTTGCTTTTACCTTTTTTTGAATGAAAGAAAGATTGCCAAAAAAAAAAACAAAGACTGAAAGAAAGAGAGACGACTGAGTGTGTGTGTGTGAGAGAGAGAGAGAGAGAGCTTCAATCATGTGTGTGAGGAAGTGCAACTAATTGAATTCTCTCTTGGGGAGCATCAAATCCAGCTTTCTTTGGGATTAAAGATGGGGGTTTTGTTTAAAGATGGGATTTTTACCATTTTCTACCCTTTTTCAATTTTTTTTTTTTTTTGCTTTTTCGTTTTTGTTTGTGTGCAGCCTGAAGCTGCTGCAGTCACTGCCAATCCTGCGACTGGTGGGTGACTGGCTGTGATGTGGGGTAAGACACAGATAAAGTGAGGTGTGAGAATATACCGATCATCATAACATAAACACTACCAAAAAAAAAAAACAAATACTTTATTTTATCCAACATCAACTAATAATTATATTTGATTTTTTTATAAGACATTTATTTATTTTTTAGAAGTATTAATTGTTTATTTTTATATATACTCATAATTAATAGGGGTAATGGATAAGAATACTAATAATATAATATTAAATTTTAATGCAATTAGAAGAGGTAATAATACAAATTACTTAAATTTTAGGATAGTTTTATTGACTTTAATTATTTTTATTTGCTTGTAAGAATTGTTAGTTGCTACCTTATAATAAAATATAGATGGGGTATCTACAAAGGTATCTACGAAGGGGGTTAAATTCCGAAAGATTGAAGCTTTTTTTGTTTGTCTAAGCACATCTACTATCATATTTGGATAATCATGTTAGAGATATTGTCAAGCACTAACACAGTTGGCAGCTCTTTTAATGTGAATTCAAACATTACCATGTTATGAAATTTACTAACATGGTATGTCGGTTGGCAGCTTTTTTAGTGGAAATTCAAACATTTGTTCACTATGTATTGAGACTTTGGTTCATTCTCTTTGGTTCATTCTGTTGGACTCGATCCTTATTAGTATATATTGTATTAAAATTAAATGTGAAAAATATTCATTTGGATTATTTACCATCTAATATAGAATTAAATGAGGAAGATTGGCCACAAAAAAAAATACTACTCCCTCCGCCCCTAATTATAATCTCTAAATAACTAATTTGTTGTTATAAAAAAGCTGTTAAAAATAGTCAAGAGTATTAAATATGTATTTTTTTTTTCCAACATTGTCCTTATCTGTAAAAATGATAAGAGAGAGACAATAAATGTAACAAATATAATCAAGAAGTAAAGTTAAAAAAAGCGCAATAAATACTTTAAAAATTATAAAATAAAGCTTATATTTTGAGATGAGTTTATTCTTAAATTTGAAAATTATATTGAGTGACGGAGTGAGTACCTCACATCGTTAATATGGGATCTAGTTTGCATTCAAATAATAATTAAACCAATTTAGATAAGTATGTATAAGAATAATTCTCATTACTTAACTAGCAGGTTTTTTTTTAAGTGGGCATTGAGTGATTTTATTTTATACAAGGTTTTAGCTTGGTTCTTTTATTTATAAAGTATTTTTTCAGTCATTTAATCTTAATACCATATGATTTTTTTTGGATAAATTAAATTACGGTTTTTTATCAATCATTTTTACTTTTAAAAATTTTAACAATTAACATTTTTATTAAGAACATTAGGGCTAGAATTATAAAATTAGGAAATCAAAATGAAGCCTTTTATAAAATTAAAATATTTATATGTGCACTTTTTTCTGTTTTATGGTTGCTTTTAGAAAACACTTGTTGAAATAATTGATGCAAAGATTGTTAGAACAAGGGTTTCCCTCAAAAGGGGTGAAGTGGATGAAAATTAAAAACTTAAAAACAAACTTTAATGGAGAATGGAGTTAAAGCCTGTTTGGATCCTCTTATTTTTAAGTTAAAAGTTACTTTTAAGCTAAAGCTAAAAAAAGAGCTTTTTAGAAAAGATAAAAGTTGTTTGATGATAATATAAATTTTTTAGCTTAAAAGTTACTTATAAGCTAAAATTTAAAATAAACTGTTTGGTAAAATTTTTGTCATAATCACTTTTTTTAAGTTTTTTTTTTAAAAAGTCGCTGGCGGTGGGGCAGTGGTGGCCGGTCGCCGGCGGTTAGGCGAGTGGCGGTAGGTCGCCGGTGTGTGGTGCCCGGCCTTCCTTTAGTTTTTTTTTTAAAAAAAAAAGTCGCCAGAGGTGGTCGCCGGCGATGAGGCGGCGACGGCTACTAATCACCGGTGGCCGTCCTCCCCTTAGTGTTTTTCTTATAAAAAAAACAAGTCGTCAGAGGTGGTCGCCGGCGATAGGGTGGCAGCAGCTGCCGGCAACGGCTGGGGTGGCCAGTGGGGGGGTTGGGGTATTTTAGGTATTTTTTTTACAAAAAAAGTCGCCGGAGGTGGGGCGACGGCGGCTACCGGTTATCGGGGGGGTGGCTGACCTCCCCTTAGTGTTTTTTTTTATAAAAAAAAAGTCACCGAAGGTGGTCGCCGGCGATGGGGCGATGGCAGCTGCTGGTCACCAATGGCGGCCGCCAGCGTGGGGCAGCGGCCTCCCATTAGTGTTTTTTTATATAAAAAAAAAGTCTCCGGAGGTGGTCGCCGGCGATGGGGAGGCGGTGGCAGCCGGCAGCGGCTAGGGTGGTCGGTGGTGGTCACAGCGTAGAGACTAGGGTTCTCTTAAAAAATAAGAGCTTAAAAAATAAGCTCCTCTAGGAAAGCTTTTTATTTTTAGCTTTTTTCTTCATGTAAAAAAAAAGCTCTTTTTATTATAAAAGCTTTTGTAAAATATTGTTTGGTCTAGCTTTTACTTATAAGGAGAAGATAAGCCCAAAATAAGAGGATCCAAACAGGCACTTAGAATGATTTCATCGAAGATAGATGCAAGAAATTTATGCTAATTCGATATAAACTCTTGACCTACATGCAGTCAGGTTTCCACTACTCTACAAGATTTATAGGGCTCTTAACACCTCAGTATAAGCTTAGTTCTTTGTCAAAGAACTCTCACTCCCCCTAGACTTTGTAATTTAATGCCCACTCAAGATTCCACAATATTAAGTCTCTCAAATAATAAATAATTAATAAATGTCTCTCACAAAAATAGATATATAATCACTGAAATATGGAATCACACTTAAGAGCTCAAGACTTAGTAATGGAAGTAAAAGTCAATTTTCCATAGGAGATTGTTGATTCGTCTTCAATGCTTTAGGTATTTATAGGTGGAGTGAATTAATGAGTGTTGCCTTGTTGAATGTATACATTGGAGTTTTATTGGTCATTGTTATAGCCATTGGAGTCTCTAAACATTCTTTACATCTAAGTGTCATCCATCTTTATAGTCTCATAGTCCGGTGCCTTCCTCTTCTTAGGAGTGATGACCAAAGGATACCTCATGAGTAGATCAATGTTAAGTTTCAATTTAATTCCTCCTAACTGGTAGTAGTATCTCTATAGGCTCATTTAGCTCCAAATACCAAATCTTACTGGCTCTGAGGAAAAATGAGATCGGTTGAGAATATGGCATAGGTGTTTTCTTGGTGCCTAGATACCTATATCTCCTAATCTCAAACAAGATCAAAGCTCCAAAATTCCTCTCTTCTTTACTCAACAACGAGACCATAAGTTTGTAATCTATGTCAATGAAATGAGTGAAGTTGTTGGACTTGTTTACCATGGCCCTTAAATAAATGTACCAAAGAACGTTGTGGAAGTCACATATATCACTCAGGTTGAAGGTCAATGGTTCTACTCATTCACCAGGCCTTAGAATGCTAAATGTCTTATGAGGCTTGAGTTTTGCAAGGGAATATTCAAGTGGACTCTTAATCCCAAGCCATTTATTGATTCTATAAGCAAATATAAGGAATTTCTTTCCTCTAAATTTAGTCTCAAGCTCTTCTTCAATCACAAACCCACGAGTAGAGTAATCTTCAACAAGCTTCAAATGGCAGTAAAAGTATTGCACCACCTTTAGACTATATGGCAAGTGTACAGAGAGTCAAGGCATGTATTATCCAAGGTATTCAGATAAATCTAACTTGATTATTTTAAAAAAAGTATTCAAGGTTGCATAGAACATCTTACAAATCTTGTGTTTGGCAAAGTGCTTAGTAAATTTCTTGAAGTTTACAAGTTTGTCTACTTTGAAGACATGGCGTGCCATTGTTCTCCTCGTTCCTCATCCTATACAACTAGTTGATCAATCATAGATGATATCCTTCTTGAACTCTGTATCCTTGCCTCAGTTTAGTTGGAACTTTAGTTCTTATTGCCTCTTCAAGCATGTTGGCCATGATTTTAGAGATTTTAGCATTGTATTTGACATTTTACCGATCTTTTTAAGTCCAAGAGGGTGTATCCAAGTCAAAGTCTGAACTTGGTGGATTGAGAGGAGCTTTTTATGTTCCCCTTCCTTTCAGTGTCACAGCTTTAGTCTTTGACCTTGTTGTTCTTGGTTCATGAATCACAACACCTTAAGCTTTCAATTGAGGTTTAAGAGGGGCTTAGTCTATAATCTTCGCTAGAGGGTGCTTCTTCAACTTGGATTTCATTGTCTTCTTCTGTTTCTTGACTAAAGGAGGTGATGGCAACTGAGAGGACTCTTCTTCTTCATGAAATGTAGTCTTAGTCCTTGTCATAATGCTTCTAACACAAAAGTGTTTTTTCCAATTTGTGTGTTAATCCTTGTTTAATCACCTGAACAACACTTAAGCACAAATATAATGAAGAGCCAGAGTGATTAAAAGTAAGAAGAATAAGTTTCACAATCATTCCAATGATTTTTAGAAGTTTCAATGCAATGTGATGCCTATTTTCTGGAAAAGGGTCATTTGAGTGATCTTCTTTTAGTAGTTTAACAACCTTACATAGCACTGGATGGATCACTAAAGTGATATGCTAGTGATGCATAAAATGGGATCACTAGAGTGATCTTGTTTCTTTGAAAAACATATCACTTGATATATCACCTAAGTGATCAAATAGTGATGAAGGGTTACAAGGTCACTTGAGTGATCTTGTTTCCCTTAATTTTGAGATAGACATATCACTTGATCATATAACTGGAGTATTTTGCTAGTGATATTCTTTTAACACATCACTCAAGTGATCACACACTAGAAAATTTTAGGCTTTTAGAACGCTTACAGTGTCAGAAAATAATTTATTAAATCAACCCCAAACAAATTCTACTTCACAATGATAGTATATTTCTAAGAATATTCTTTAAAATATAAAATAAAAATCAATTGAAATAGTATTTGGTATTTATTACTAAAAATATTATATTTATTTTAAAATATTGAGACTTTTTGAGAATTATGAAAGTAAACAAGCAATTAATTATGGACTTATTTTAAAAAAATACTTTGTGTTCAATAATTTGAACCAAGTTAAATTATCTATAAAAAATTTAATTAATTTTTTTTTGTATTTATATAATATTTTATTAAAAATATTGTAATTTAAATTTTAAATAAATCAGTAACAAATCTCTTAAACCATATTATTTTTTATGTTTTGAAAAAAAAATTGTAATCATAAAGTTCAATTTTATTTATGTTTTCTATTTATTTATTTTAAAAAAAAACTAAACTAAACTTTTCGCAGATTAATTTTTGTTAAAAATGACATTTTTTTCATTTTCATAAAATTAAATAAATATTATTCAAATTTTAACTATATTATATATTTCATCCTGAAACATTATATATAATACATGCATATAAGTTAATGAAACAAACTAGTCTTTCCCATTATTTTTTATTTACATCACCAAGAGGTTGGAATCCTAATTATTACTTAAATTTCATCCTCTTTTCCAAAATGTTGCAATAATTTGTACATTTGCATTATGGTAAATGAGGATTTACTTGATCAAAATTGAATAATATGGTAATTGAAAATGGGGAACAAGAAGTGATCAATTGAGAATGAAATTATACCCAAAGTGGAAAATTTTGATCAAAAAATGTGGAGCCTGAGGTGCGTAGGGAAGCCCAACTTATATTCATAATTGGAATTGGCTTTGTTGATTAATGTTGACAATTAACCAAAATAAATAAGACAACTGAATCTGCAAAAAAAAAAATAATAATTACAAAGTCTGTTTAGTCTTTTCACCTTACAAACTGCCAATTAGTGCTACTTTCCCTACCCACCCAACCCCATGTTTTGGACTTTGCTATTTGGGGGGTCCTTTCACAATAATTATATGTTCTTATGGACAAGAACATGTGACTGATCCATTCATTGTGCCTGAACAATTAGGGAAGAGCAAAATTAATTAATTTTTGTTCTTATAAAAATTAGATTTAATACAATGACTCATAGGTTAAGAAATTGAGGGTCAATAGGTTTGAGAATAAAATATTTATTCAAATTTTATCTCACTAAGGACTCATCCAAATTTAAATATATGTTATTTTGATAGTTCTACCAATAATTTTAAACCTAGTGGAAATAGTTAGTGATTTATAATGTAGCGAATCAAATTTTGAATTTCATTAGAAAGAGTGTCCACATTTAACGTAATGTTTGATAATATTTTAAATAGGATTTCTTTCTGTGAAAGGCTATATATGCCTAAGAAAATTACATGTAATTTTTTTAGCATGTTCCCCTAAAAAATACTACATTTAGTCATAATTATAAGATATAGTTGACTTTCTTTGGAGAGATTAAGGAAGTTAAATAAGTTACTTAATCATTTTATATATTATGTATCTTTAGATAATATATTAGTTTATTAGTCAAATTAATTTTTGAAGAAAAAAATAAAAATAAAAATACTCTAAAATAATTTAATTAGCTTCCTTAATCTCTCTAAAAAAATCAACTATGTCTTATAATTAGGGGAGTATTATGTTAGAATTTTCTAATATAATTGTTGGATGTCGGCTTGGAACCTTATCACAGTAGGGAAATTGGTACCATCTGAATCTATTCTGGATAATTTAAATCTAAAATTTGTAGCTTATACTTTTTAAATAATAATTGTATATTTTATAGATTGTAATTTAAAGGCATTTTTATTTCAAATTATACTTCAATTGAAATAAAAAATTGTTAAAATAAAAATAAAATAATATCAACCATCAAATTTTAATTTTGATGATCCAGAGTTGATGCTCAGCATCTACTGAGCATCCACACTCTTTGTTAAAATAGTGATGAATTATCAGCAGAGTTTGAGCTTAGTGAAAAATAACTCTTTTTTTTTTTTAAAAAAAATAGAGAATTTGAACCCAGTCAATGAAAAAAAATAATATTAGATTAAGAAAGTTATCCTCAATTTGTTTTTGCTCAGAAAAAAGTTATCCTCAATTGACTCTTGTCATATACAAGCACGACTTGTTATTACTAGATACTCGTACCATATAATTGTATTAAAGAATGAAATGTTTTGGGTAAAAGTATACATGTAGTCTTTTAACTTTATATAAAATTTTATTTTGATCTCTTTTATAAAGTGTATTTTCGTACATCTAATAATGATGTCTATAACAAAAAATGTGGACATTATTGTTTTAAATGTTGACAAAAATATTCTCAAATGCTAATAGTTTAAGTTTAATTTTGAAAAATAATAATGATTGACCCAAAGACTTATCATTTGAGATGAAAATGTAAAAACTAATGTTTTTAATGGCATGACTCGTGTTGAAATGTAAGTAAAAACAGTTCTTAGTAAAAGCACTGTGCAAAAACGTAAATTTTTACTTCAAAAAAAACCCCTCCATTTTTGCTCCCCAAGTTTGAACTTCAAGTTATAAGAGCATGAATTTGTTATAAGAGCAAGAGATGGGAACATGCAAATGCAAGATGGTGTGTTCGATTTAAATCAATTCATATAATTTAAGAACTATTAAACTTTATTCTTTTAATGATCTAGAACTTGGATGTAGAAATTGTTAAACTCTTTGTGTTTTTAGACTTATGTTTTATATAGTTATATAACTTATATATTTTAAATATGAAATTGTTCATCAAATCTTGAATAGTGTTTTTTTTTTTTGCATGTGTGTGTATAATTTTGTATCATGGCTTTAGATAGTAGAAACTTTACATTTTGTGTTTTTTCTACGATTTATGTTTATATCATTCTTTTTCGTTCTTTTATAAAAAACTCGATTTTGATGATATTAGTATTAGTGTTGAAGTACTTAAAAATACCTTATGAAATTAAAGGAAAAAATTGAAATCTTGTAATAAAATTAAGGGAGAAGGGATTAATTATTACTGAGATTCTATTGGAGGTCTTAAATGTCAATTCCACAATTAATTAGATGCCTTTAGTGTAGATGATAAAGTATTAACCCATTTTGCACATATAAAGGTACTATTTGCTGTAAATATATCACTTGTTTGTTAATCATTAATGTCCAACCTACCTATTATAAAAATCTTCACAGCCGCAATCTTAGGCTAACCTTTAATAATATATAGGTCTCTACTCTTGGCATAAAAAAAGAAATTTAAAAACCTCGGAATAAATAAATTATAAGGAAGGGAATCAACATGATTACTACTTTCTTAAATTTTATATCCGAATTTTTTTATTATTATTCATAATAAATATTTATTAAAAAATCAGTGAAAATCTATGTTTGAAAAATTTATTAGCAAGAAGAATCTGATATGTTTTTATATATAAAAAGTACTGATATTGTGTATAATTTCATACACATAAAATGCTAGTCCTTGAATGCAGTAAAAACTAAGTAGGGACTTTTCTTTAATTTTTCTATTATTATTAATAAAAAAGAATGCATTTTAACAATTTTTTTAAAAGTTGTAGAGAAAATCTAATATAGAATATCTGACAAGGGCCCAAATTACACGTACATGGCCCAATTGGCCTAAAACTAAATTTCTGAGTTGGAATGCTTGCAATACAATATTTTAAAACTTGCCTATAAGAGTTGGCACAGATGGTAAGGGATTCAGGATTAAGCCCTTGGGTCATGGGTTCGATCCCCTCTATCGTCGCTGGGACTCCTTTGGTAGGCGATCTCGTAAGTCCCCAGTAAGTGCACATAGAGCCCAGGCCGTGTCCTGATCTTGGTAGGGGACTGATGTCAAACCCTTTCAAAACTTTTTTATACAAAAAAAAAATATTTTAAAACTTGTTTTCACGTTTTTAGAGGAAAAAATATCCCAATTGGACTAAAAATAATTTATATTTTTAATTTGGAAAAAAATATTTATATTTATTTCGGTTAAAATAAAAATTTTATTCATTTTAATTTTGAAATTTTACCTTTTTTAATTTTCAGTTTTGAACGTGTCCATAGATTTTTCTCTCTGTTTTTTTTTTAAAAAAAAAATTGAGCAAAAATTTTATAATAAATATTTTTTACTATGTAAGGACTATAAATTAATTATAACGGTTTTGTTCCTGATTATCTCAAGCTAGTTTTTACTTGAACACTATTTCTTGAAGTGGAAGCAAAAGATTAGGTTTGCTTTGAATGAAAATATGGCTTGAATTCAACCATCTCATTATGTTTTATAAATTATATTTTAATTTCAAAAAGAAATATTTATATTTATGGATGCCTACTCACTAACAGACCAACATGATTGCGTTGACCTTTACTATTTTATTTTCTTGGCAAACAACTTTCACCTTAAGCTACTTCACCAATTCATAACCTTTTTTTTAAAAAAAACTATCCGATATTCAATAACATTGACTTTTTAAATGTTGTTGGAACTATTTAGGATGAGGAGGGCACTTTTTCTAAATGTATTGAAGTCATATATAAGAAAGAGAAACAATAAAGGATATTCGAAATCAATTTTCTAAAGATGATTATAAAAGTGTTTGGATTAGTTTATTTTAAATGATTTTGTCTTTTACAAGGTTTAAGGTTTAATCACTTCACTCCATCCTTTATTATTTGTACTGGCAAGTTGAACACTTTCATAAGCCTAAATGGTGTCAACTTAAGGGGCATATTGAAATATTAAATTGTGATTAAAATATTACTATTGTTAATTAATATCAAAACAAGTGATTGTACTCTACAACTTTTTCCTTTTGTTTTTTCCCTTCAAACTACAATTTTTTTCCTTTCGGTACACACTATTTTCTCAGTAATATACCCTTTATATAAGGGTCAAGGGATACCCCACCCTTACATTATAGTGGTCGATAAAAAAAAAAGATTTTTACTCACATGCTCACTCTAAGAACATAACAGTATATGAGTTCATTGAATCTCTGAAACTCAAATGATTGATTAATTTTTTAAATATGAGGATTACAAAGAAGTTATAGCTCATATTTTAGCATAACCTCATCATTGTTCAAGCTTGGTAAATTTTGTTTGGAATGTGATAAAACATCTCCCTCCGGTCTTAATTATAAAATCAGGTTGACTTGTTTTGGAGAAATTAAAGAAGCTAAATAAATTACTTAGGGTTAAATACTATTTTTGCTATGGAAGTTTATCCTCAGGGACACTGGTCACCCAGAATTTTTTATGGTCTCATTTTTGCCCTGAAAGTTTAAAAACATAGCAATCTTGCCCATCCGTTGACATTAACCATTGAATTGTTGCTCTTTTTTTTTTTTTTTTAACTTTCAGGGGCAAAATTGCTCTTAAAAAAATCGGCTTAAATTTGCTCCTAAAAAAAACTTTTAAGGCATATTTGCTCTATTTTTAAACTTCTAAGGCAAAAATGAGATTAACAAAACTTTCAAGAGACCAGTATTCCTTAAAGTAAACTTCCATGACAAAAATTATATTTAACTCAAATTACTTAATTATATCATATGTTGTGTATTATTAGATTATATATTAGTTTATTAGTCAAATTAATTAGCTTAGAGAGAAAAACAAAAATAAAAATACTCTAAAGTAATTTAATTGGCTTCTTTAATCTCTAAAAGAAATCAACTTAAATTTATAATTAAGACTGGAGTGAGTATAGAGAAATATAGTCAATAATGACAAACTAATTACATATGACTGTTGAAACATTTTATAAAACGTTAACAAGTACAATGGTAGCATATTAACTGCAAAAGGAAGTAATCTCAATATTTGATCCTAACTACAATGGTCTTAACTATACATAATCTTTTGTATGATTATTTAATTGAGTAAAATTCAAATATTCTTTTTTTTAATCAAAATATTCGAATATTCTTAGACTCCATTAATTGTAGCTTTTTCAGATATGCTTTTCCCTTCATACGGATTGAAATTCAAGAATTCATGTTTAAATTGTTAAAGTCTCTTCCAGTAAAACTAACGCGAGTTTGTTAACTACATGTAATTATACTTATTATTTCAAAACTTGTTAGATAGGAGGGGATAGTAATCTTGCAGTGAAAGCAACGTAATGTGTGTGCATAACTGTTTGAGTTGGCGTTAGAAAATCACGGTTATGTAAATCGATTGAAACAAAAAATCATCTCACAAACTTACCTCGTATATCATATATCACCTTAGAAAAACAACTTTTATCTTTAATCAAAACAAGTACTATATATATATAATGAAGGAGCATTTAAGGTATACCTATGTCTCAATGGGAAATAGTTGTAAAATAGTGGTATATCCTATGAGTATTAAAAATGATTTCTTATGAAAAACTTATTGTGAAAAATATTAGTTCTCCATGAGTTTTTGATGATAAATAACAATTATAAACCAAAATGAAATCAATGTTTAAATAAAGAATGCTTTAACTTGTTCAAACTTAAACCAGTAACTCACTATCAAAGTGACTTGAGTTTCAAGTTGTAAAACTTGAGTCAATGTGTTATGGATTCAAATATTGAGCCCATACAAGGTATGACCCAACAAGAAATAACCAATATGATAAAGAGGTGATGACACAACGTTTGAGCTTAGAGGCATAAAAGACCCACAAGTCCAAACCCTAACCCTAAGGTAATCTTTATAAATAGGAGATTAACTTACAAGGTACACACGCTCTAGACTCTGCCTCTTTACTATTCTGCATATACAGAGCACACACCCTCACTCCCTTTGGCTAAACGCCTATCTGTATCATCGAACTACGTAGATTTTGATCTCTTTCATGGGTATGTAGGGCCTAGGTATTGCTCCTAGGTCAAGTCCCACATATTTTGTTCTATAACAGAACATTGGCGCCGATCGTGGGGATTCGATAAATTTTGATTCCTGCAACCAAAGATGGTCAATGCAAAAAACAACAGTCAAATGCCTTTAATGAATCAACATGCCTATCCACCATATCTGGTTTGCCTAAATTGAAAAATGATATTTAGATTCCGGTTTATGGCTTCCGTGAGCGACTAAGGATCGATCTGCTTGTATATATCGCCACAATCAATGGAGTAACGGAAAAACCAGAACTTTTTGGCATTCTAGGTCAGGGTGTTGGTTTGAAAATATATTACAGTGGGATGAGTAGAAATCATCGTTCATCATCAGTGCTGTTGATGTTACAATCAAATCAAAGCAACAGTCTAATTCTAACAACAACTTTATGAAGATTGGATTGAACACACGGAATCTTGGGCTTAGAGTATATTAACCCGGAATCTCGAGCTTGAAGAATATAAACCTGGAATCTTGAGGTTGGAGAATATAAACCCAGAATCTCGGTGTTAGAGAACATGAATCCGGAGTCTCGGGTCAACACGTAAGGAATCCCAACAATCATGAACACCTGGTCGGGTTAGAAAATCAACACATCTCGGCAGCTCTGAGACCTGAACTACCAGGCTGGGGGGCAACAGAGTGGACAACAAGGAACTAATGGAAAAGTATGATTATCAATAGGAATCAATGGAAAACCATGATTATCAATTACTAGAATGGAAATCAAATTCTAACAAGTATTTGAAATGCGTAAACAGTAAATATTTTCCATTAATTGTGATTTGCTTACATATTGTTAAATGCAAGAATATAAACTAGGTAATTATCCCAGGAAAACTTGCTACAAAAGCAATTAAGACAATCAGTACATCCCGGCAGCCCAGAGACTTGAACTACCAGGTTAAGGGCAACTGTTACGGATTCAAATATTGGGCCCATCCAAGGTATGACCCAACAAGAGGCAATCAATATGACAAAGAGGTGATGGCACAACGTTTGGGCTTAGAGGCATAAGAGGCCCACAAGTTCAAACCCTAACCCTAATGTAATCTGTATAAATAAGAGATTAACCTACAAACTACACACGCTTTAGACTCTACCTCTTTACTATTCTGCATACACAGAGCACACACCCTCACTCCCTTGGCTAAACATCTATCTATATCATCGAACTACTTGGACTTTGATCCCTCTCATGGGTACATAGACCCTAGGTATTGCTCTTAGGTCAAGTCCAACATATTTTGTTCTACAACAGAACACAATATAAGATAGAGACCTGTCAAGATATTTTGAAATTAAAGTAACTCGAGTTTCAGGTTTTTAAACTTGAGTCAACATGAGACAGAGAGTTATCAAGATGTTTTAAACTTTCATTAGCTTAAGTGAGTCATAATTAATTCGAGCCATAAGCCTTCTGAAAAATTGTGTAAACTAATATTACCTCGCAACTGTGACTATTGACCCAAGTCTGTTGGAAACTATACTTTAGGGGATAATCATTTAGACTAATTGAGATATCGTATCTCATATTTGATTTATAAAGATAGATATTATATCTCATATTTGATTTATGAAGATAAATCAATGATTTGATTTATGAAGATAGATATCATATATCATATTTGATTTATGAAGATAAATCAAATCAGTTGGCTTTTAATTAGCATTAAATAAATAGATTGGATTGAATCAGTTAGACAAATTTAATTTTCAATTCAATTTCAAAATTAATAAGATTGGTTTTGAATATTTAATACGGCCCATTAGGGTTATAAATACCCTTAGGTTATGAGTAATTTGATGACACACAAGAGAATTGAAGAGCCACAAAAGAACCTTAGAAGAGAGACGTGAGACAAAAGCTTGAAGGTGCTAGCACGCTGCTGTTTGTGTTGGAGTGCTGTTCGATGTAAATACCGGTAGAGGGAGTGGATTCGTAGAGTCGGCTCTTAGAGATTGATCGACTAAGAAGGTGTTAGCCCACAAGTTCGCAAAGCATGTACAAGAATTCGCATAAGTACGATTCTTAATTACTAACTTGATTTAAACGCTGCTGTTGATAGATCCTCTTCTTGGGATTCATAATTTATTGGATAAATTTCATTTCGCTACGTGTACGAATCCCAACAAAGTCATACCTTAAGGACTTAAACTTATTTTCAAATTCAGATGTCTTTGACTCTAGTCTGTGTCTCTTAACTCGAGTTTGCTATTTGAAATCATGTTTGAAATGAAATTGACTTACTTGAGTCATCACTTAATGACTTGAGCCTACGCGACTTCAAATCATTTTCAAAAGATATCTTGAAGTGCATTTATGAAATGTAAACTTTGACTCAAGCATACCATGATTAACTCGAGTTATGAACTTGAGTAAATGTTTTTTAACTCAAGTTAAAGTCATACAGAGACATCTTCAAATTTACTCAAAACTTATTTTTAAAGAAGACGAACTTAAGACCCGAGCCTACATTGGCTAACTCGAGTCACCTGCTTGAGTTTGTTTGTATTTAACTCGAGCATAATGTATCTCTGTTTTACAATCATTTTGTCCGTAAATCTTAAATCTTCAAGTGTGATTTACTTACTTTATATCATTCACTTATTATTGTTCTCAACTATATTTAATCAGTTTGTTCATGAGTTTCAAATGATTAGATGAATGATTAAATGCAGATTAATAAAAAAAACATTGATTATGTCACCTGTAGTAAATGCATCTGCAGAAAACCAAGGACCAATTTGGTTAATCATTCTCTGCAAATTTCGAAGGCATTTAAGGTTTCTTTCCTCAATTGAACCCCAGATCATCTAATGCGAAAAACACAAGGAATGTTAACGAAGAATGTCGGCGATCATTGAATGTATCAAGCGCTGAGAGTAACGAATGGTTTTCAAGTTTAACAGCTATATTGATTACTTTTAATAGTGCATTGAAGGCTTCCAATGGTCATTAATTATCCTCACCAAATATAAACTCAAGTATTCAATTCATTTCACCTACTGAAACGAAAAAAAAAAGCTTAAACAATCAATACGCATTTACTGTTTCATTCATTTGTGTAATATCTTCGGATCTTTATAATCTTCAATGTTTATCTATTTGATCTTTTAGACAGTTCATTTTTTATTATAAATCATTGTAATAATCTCAAAGTATCGAGACTTTAAGATTGAGATATTTGATTACAACTTTTAAGGAGGAGTAAATCCTAATAAGAGGATTATTTTTGAGTATAGAGTGTGTAATTGATTCAAATGATATTGAAAATCTCAGAGTGTATGGGGGCTACACGTAGGTCAAGAGTTAAGACCAGAATAATATAAATCATCTCTCTCTCTCTCTCTCTCTCTCTGTTAAGCTCTGTTTTTAGATATTAAGTTCAAGGGAATTCGAAAAGCAAATAGTGAGTTCACAAAAAAAAAAAAAAAACTATATACATTTCGACCGTTGGATTGGTTACGAATTTTAAACCCCAAAATTTGAAGTTTTTCCGGTGTCACAAAAAGTGTTGATACTTGCGAGTTGCGCACAAAAAGTGGGAAATTGTCGGATTTCCGTTACTCTTTTTGGTGGTTTGTTGTTATGCATGTGAGCCTACCCTCATCTGAATCTTTTTATAAGTCTAAGAAAATAGAATAATATATATAGGCTTGTACTATCTTTTTTTTTTTTTTAATCAAACTGTACTATCTTATTTTTAAGCATTGTGAAACTTAATTATTTGACACACCCATCGTATGTGTATTCACAGCAAAATTCAAAATTAACAAAATATTATATAAGAATTAACCAGATTGAGATCTTAATCTAGAGGAATTAGCGGTTAGCATATTTCAGAAGAACTTGGGGAAAAAAAAAACGCAAGCTGAGATCCTCTTTTCTTAATATTTTTACTACTTTTTTTTTTTTGGCTCGAAATCAATATTTTTACTACTCAAGATAAATAATTGATCTTCTGTAACATTTTACATTGACATTGTACAAAAACCAATACCCTTTATTCAGTTCACACATCCTTCTCAAAGTCCAATATCTGTTATGTAATGTAACGTAACTAGAAACTGTATTTCTGACGGATCAATGAAAGGAGTTTTCTATTTTTCCCATTCTCAAATCCGAATGAATTTTCCGTTCACCTCTCTTCTCTCTGTACTCAAAATCGAAATCCTGCTCTCCCGAATCTGATTTCATCTTCTTGATTAACAAGAGACCGATTGATTCCACAAATTTGCTGATGAACTATACCATATTAGACATTCGCTTTATGAATTTGGCTTCTGGGAAAATTCTGAAAATTTCGTTCCTCATACTTAGTAGCATGCAGAGGCTTTGAATTGTAATCAATCCAATGGAGCACAATCACAATGACGATCGAACCAGCAAACATGGGAATCGGCCCGAAAAACCACAGCAACAAATTAAGAGCGAAGTAAAGAGCTCGAAGACCTAGTGACCAGAACTCAGTTCCTCTTATGACTGCATTTTCTACACTGCTCACTGGTACAGGTAAGTCCAGATCTGGTGTGCATATTAGGTAATTCGCATGAACGAAGTGTCTGGTTGATTGAACGAAGCATGAGAAAGCAAGTAGGAAGCAGATTAGTAAGCATATGTACTTGACGGAGATTGTGACTGATCTTGTGTCTCCGTAGATTAAATCACTCTGGAACACGTTGTTGTTACTGTTTGCTATCCAGGCTCCGATCAGAGAACAGATCGTTAATGAAATTGTGGCTAAGAAAGTTGCAACTGTTATGTTCGATGACATTACTGTGAGAGAATTCTTAACATCTCTGTTTTGCATCTGATCATCATCATGAAAAAACATAAAAATGAGAAATATGACCTAGTAACTAACTAGCCCTTGGTCTAAATTAAACATAAACTTATGAGATGATGAGGTTGGGTCAAGCTTATCCCTCTCATATTAAATAGATATGCATTTATGGCTTCTCTAATTATCAAAATCATGATTCTGGGTTGGGATTGAAACCATTGTTTTGATGGTTTCCAATGAGAAATCAAACAGGAACTCTTGCCATGTAGTTCATTTATTGTGTACTGGAGACACTTTACTATCCAGAAATGAAGAGGGGTTCTCCTTCTTTTTCCCCCTTAATCTTTTATTTAGCATTTAAAATTTAGATACAACTAACGTGCAGGAGAGAAGTTGAAATTGGTGTACACATGAAGCATTCGTACTTGAGAAACAAAGTGATCCCATAGAACATAGTATTTTGGATTTTTCCACCATTATCCGGCACTTTTAGCAACTAATTAGTCCGAACCTAGAGCTACAACGCAAAACCACTAGTTAAATTGAAATGACTCACAACCAGTCGATTCAAGCTTTGGTGGTTATAGCACAATATTTCAAATTGTATTTAAATATGATATTATTCATATATGTGTGTGTGTGTGTTATTTCTGATACTGGGGCTACTTTATTATGCAGAAAACTGAAGGGAAGCTATGGGAATGGAGGAGGAAGGAGAAGAAGGACTTGCCTGCATGATTCTATGAACCCATTCGCTTCTGTCGTTGTTCTCAAAGCCCATGCTTGTGGTGTGAGTACGATAAAGGTACCTGTAAAGGAGAAACAAGTGGTAAACAAACATGATAAGTATTCCACAAGGGACCAGAATCAGATCAAGGTACGCCTTCTGAAAATGGAACCCCATGATTCTTATTTTTCACTTTCAGGCAGTTTCAGAACTGAAAGAAAATACAAGTTATAGAGGATGACTAATTGGGGGATTTTAGTCATATGATGATTAGTCAGACTTATTGCTTCGTTTTATAAATTGGTGGCTCAAAAGAGGAACATCCCTTCATTTTTGTTGACCCGGCCGTATGTTATTTAATTTGATAGAGGCATCTTTGACATTTTTGTGATTGGGGGATTGAGAGCAACTTGTTGGTTGTACTCACCAACTCTTGTGTGTGTATCTTGAACTCTTTATAATTATTGGATTGGATAGCTAATATTGTTTGTAAGAGGAAGGAATTAAGAGTTAAACAATTGACTTTGGTATGAAAATGGACTTTTCAAAGTGGAGACAGCTAAGTAGAGCTGGGACATGTGCTTACGTTAGAATGAAATTATAAGTTTATAATGTTTTTGCTTGTAAAATTTCTCAAGGTGAAGAGAGAGACGATCACATAACGAGTCCCACTTTTAATGGTTTTGTTTGGAAAGAGCTTTAAGTAATTTAAAGTTAAAAAAAAGTTTTAATGAAGTATTTGGGTTGAGATTTAAGGGAAAAAAGCTCTTAAAAATCAGTTAAGGAGATAGTTTTTTCCAAAAGCTCAATGGGGTAACTTTTTCCAAAAGCTCTCTGCTTTTTGATGTGAGCTCCACTACTTCTGTCATCATCAATCCAAACACAAATCATATTTACAATATAATTTTTTTTTTATCAAATTTTAAAAAAAGTCAGATAGGAAATAAGTCAACGCTAACCCAAACAGGCCTGATTCTTGCAAAAGTAAAGCCCCTTGCTGGCAGTCAAGCTAAATTTAGAACAGTGAAGTTAAACTCAGCGTCAAAATGATTAAAGGGTTGCTGAGTCACTTCACACTTTTTAAAATTATTCCCAAATTTCTTCAAATTCGTGAGTAATAATTTAAAAGGAAAATTTAATATACAAGTCTCAATAGTTTCGCATTATTTTAATTAAGTTTTTGTGGTTTTTATATCAGGTCTTAATGTTTTATATGTTTTTAATAAGGTCCGTGTAGTTTTCTTCTTCCTTTTTATTAGTTTTATAATGTTTTTCTTGATTTTAATTAAGTGTGCGTTTGGATAATATATTAAAAAAAAAGCACCTTTTAAGTTCTAAATTATGGTTTTGCCAAAAGGCACTTAAATATCTTAGCTTTTGTGGTTTCTTTTTCTTTTAATCATTTACCTAGCTACAAGGCGGACCAATGATTCCTATAAATCCCTAGCTATATGATATGATATGGTTAGTACAAATTGATAGACTTTATATGTACTGTTGAATACCATATTAGCAAGCCATATGATACTCTAAAAATGAAGTGGCATGTTTAATTTAAAGTCAACGGTCAACGTCATACATTGCAATGACATTGTTCTAATAAATAGTTTAGGATACCCAATATAAATTGAAAATTAATTCAGTGACCAAAATACATTTTAAACCTTTTTTTTATTATTAAAGAATTATTATTAAGTTGAAGTCAATTTGGATAAAACCTCTTACTATTTCCAAATATCACTCTCACATTGCGTTATCTTATTATCACGTTTAATGATACATTATTCGTGGAACCTAGTTAACCACAATACTAAGGAAAAATTTTATTAGCGTTTTAAGGGCATTTTTCCATATGAACTATTTTCTAAGGAGTACTATTTATCCAAAATTATTCATGAGATACAAAAATTACGTTTTTTTTTTAAAAAAACCTATAAAGATATAATGTACAGAGAAATGAGAAAAGCTTATGTGCTCATTTGAGATCACTTTTGAACACCTAAAAAAATGTTTAATTATGTAAATTGTGACAAAAATCTTCTTTTATATATTTACATTATAAACTATAAATCACAGTTAAAAAAAAAAAGAAAGAAAAGAAAACGTTGAACAGCTATTCCAAATAAATCAATTATCAAACACATGTTGACGTTCTCTTACCCAGAAACACCAATCCACTCTTGGGCGCGAACCATCTTCAAAGTCACCAATGAACCATACACCAATCCCAGAAAATCGAAGTTATTTTCTTTTACCCGCTCAATCCCATTCTTCGCTCTCTCTCCTCAAAATTGAAATTCCCGGTTCCCCAAATCCAATACTATGATCTTATTCATCAACGACCAATCAAACTGTTTCACAAATTCACCAATGAACTATACCATACTAGACTTTCCCTTCTGGATTTGACCTCTAGGTTTCTGAGAACCAAGTCCCTGCAAATTTGTCGGATGCAGTGGCTTTGTATTATAGTCAAGCCAATGAAGAACAAGCACCAAGACAATCGAAGAAACAAACATGGGAATCGGCCCAAAAAACCAAAGCAAGAAATCGATAGCGAAGTAGAGAGATCGAAGACCCACAGTCCAGAACTCAGTTCCTCTAGTGACTGCTTTTTCTACACTTGACACTGGTACTGGTAAGTCCAGATCTGGGGTGCATATGAGGTAACTTGCATGAACGAAGTGTCTGGTTGATTGAACGAAGCATGTGAAAGCAAAAAGGAAACAGGATAGTAAGCATATGTATTTGATGGCCATGGTGATTGATCTTGTGTCTCCATAGATTAATTCACTCAGGAACACGTTGTATTTACTGTTTGCTATCCAGGTTCCGAGTAGAGAACTGATCGTTAGGCAAATTGTTGCTAAGAAAGTTGCAGATGATATGTTTGCTGAAATTACTGAGAGATCATTCTCAAGATCCGTAACACTCTTGTTTGGCATCTGATTTTCACCATGAAAAAAGAATTAGACATGGGATAAAATGTAAAACAGAACATTAAACTTAAATATGTGAGATGATTGATTAGATTAATCCTAGATTTTCCCTCTCATAAATAGGTATAGACTAATCTGGATTTCAGACATGACAAGACCATTTTTTTAGGTGGTACATGTTGCTGCGTTCTCAAATCTTGATCTTGAAACCATTGTTTAGCTAGAACAACCCCTTTCAGTTGATTTCAGCGTTCAGTGGTTATCAATCTGACTTATTTAATTTGTTGTGTAGCTCATTTGTTGCATAGGAATGAAGAGGATACTCTCCTTTTTTTCTTAATTGTTTTCATAGAATTCAAAATTAAGATAACAACGAAAAAAAAGGACATTGAAGTAGAGAAGATGAGGAACAAAATTATTCTGTACAAGAGACATGATGTGAAATTATATCTAAATATGATATCACTTAACCATATATTTGTATTATGTCTGATCCTATGTTTACCTGGGCATCCTTATTATACAGAAAACCGTAAAAGGAAGCAATGAAAATGAAGGAAGAAGAAGGACTTGCCTGCTTGATTTTCTGAACCCAGTTTTTTCTGTTATAGTTCTCCAAGCCCAAGCTTGTAGTCTGAGGACGATGAAGGTACCTGTAAAGGAGAAAGAGGTGGTAACCAAACATAATGACCAATCCACAAGGGACCAGAACCAGATCAAGGTACTCCTTCTGAAAATGGAACTCCATGATTATTGTTTTTGCTTTCAACGAGTTTGGGTTGAAAGAAAGATAAGATATAGAGGATGATTATATTACTTCAGTTTATAAACTTGATCCCTTAAAACAGGACTCTACTTTCATGTCTGGTTATTTAACTTGATCGCGGCATCTTTGACCTTTAGCAATTGGGCAAAGCAAGGGCTGCTTGTCGTACTTGCCAACTAAGATGCGTATTGACCTGGGGAATATTTGGAGAAATTAATATATCATCTCTCGACTAATTTTGTGAGAATAATAAAATTAAATAAATTATTTTAATTTATTTATAAGTATCATTTTTTTCCTAACTAATTTATTGATTTATAAACTAATATATAATATAATGATTTGAAAGAGATCATATAATAATACGTATAATTAAGTAAATTTTTTTTGATAAAATAATTAAGTAATTATTTAGCTTCATAACTATTGCTAGCAATAATGGGCTGAACCCACCGAACCTAGAAAACTTGATCGGTTGGGTTGTGAAAAATAAGAATCATTTTGATGCGGGTTTTTTTTAGTCCAAACCCATATAAGTTAGTTTTTGTTTTTTTAATAATTATATTTACTCATTCATCTCATTGTCATTTACTCATTTATTTAAAATTAAGATAATATTTTCTTTCACTTTGTTTTATTATTTGTGGCAGATTTACTCGTGCAAAAGGAAAGTGCTCAAGCTTAAGAAAATCTTACAGCTTTATATCATGCTTTGAATTCGAACATCGTTAATATTGACTAAATTGTTGATTGTAATGTATGGATTTATGATGCATGCTTAATTTGTAATTTTTTTATGGTTTAGGTTTGCAGAAAAAAAAATTCAGTATATTGTTTTTTTTTTAAAAGAAAAATTGACAAACACAGTATAAAAAAGTTAAAAAAAAAAGGAAAATAAAAATGGGTTGGGTAGGCAAACCCACCCATCCAGAGGTAATGGGTTGAGTTGGTTAATTATTAACCCATATTGATACGGGTCCTTTTGACTTGAACTCATGTGGTCCCAACCTGAGACGAGTTGGGTGGCTTATATTACCAGCTTTATTTCTAACCTCTAAATTAGATAATTGAGTTTTATACTAAGGATTGGAGGGAGTAGAAATCTTAGTGGTTTCACATGATTTTATATAAGATAATATTGGTATAATTTTTTCTTTTTATTACGTCATTATAATTTTACCTAATTTTTGCAGGGACTGCTTAAAAACTGGATGACAGTATAAAGATATGATGAATAGAAATTTTTTTTTGAATCTGATTACAAAAAAGGTGAAAGTAGAGGTAGTTGTAGATTGAGTTTTTCTTTTTATTTTGAACTCAGAATCATAGAATTGTATACGAGGAAGAAATTAAGAGTTAAAGGATTGAATCTGATGGATACATTGACTTTAATTTGGAAGAGGAGACAGCAAACTAGAGCCATGAGAATCTTAGGATGGAACTGGAACTCCATAAGTTCAAATTCTGTTTTTTTTGTTGATCTGAATAAAATAGGAGTATGAAGATAAAACTTGGTTAACGAACTTATAGAAGTGGTTCATGTTCATAATTTTCTTTAATAATCATTAACCAAAATAACCACAACTAGGCAGATTTTTATTGATATCTCAATTCAATTTTAATTCGGAGTACTATCAAGGGCTTTTTTTTGGGTCCAGTAAGAAAGGATTACATTCCTTTGTTATTACTCCTCTGGTCTTATATTTATCTTATTTGACTACATTAATGAAGCTAGTTAAGTTGTTTAATATAATATATATTTTCTAAAATATTTAGTCATCTTTCTTAATTCCTTATATTTTTCTTTCTTGATTATTGTTGAGGAAGTATTGATAGGAGCAAATTAAGAAAATATTGACAAATATGAAAACTATGCTTTATATGAAGGACCAAAATTAGTTTCCCAAATATATCTTATATTAAGGGATGGAGAAAACTCTGCCTTTGCCAGCAAAGATTGGTTCAATTGATAAGGGGGTTGACTCATAAGCACATGGTTCTTTGCTTCAATTGATAAGGGGGTTGACTCATAAGCACATGGTTATGTTCAACTCCCACCAATATGATTATCTTGTTTGTGGGTGATGTGCAAGTGCCTTTTGAGTTGGAGGCATGCCCCGGTCATGATGAGCCCTAAGATCCAAGTCACTTCAACTTTTTTGTAAAAAAAAAAAAAAAACTCTTCCTTTCCTTTCCCCCTTAATTTTCCCCCCAATTTTTTGTTATATATCTTCTTGATATTTATATTTTATTTAAATATACCCAGAAAAAAAACAGTGATTACATAGAATTCTGTATTTCAATTTTTTGGATCACTTGAGTATGTGAAAGTGGAACCTCTTTTATTAATACTACATATTTCATATCTATCCTTTACTGAAGGACGTTAACACTATCAGTTTTTTAAACGAAAGAAATTAAAGAAATCCATTAATTAAGATTTAAATCATCATCAACATCAAATATAAAATTTACTAAATAAATTTCACTATCACAAGTTGTGAACATAATGGTTCTTTATTTAAATTCCATATAACACATATGAAGAAGAGTTGACTTGGTTTAGGGATAAACTTCAATGAGGGACCTTAAACCAAATAAAGGTGTGATCTTGTAGTCACTAAATCCAGCTTTGAAGAAGAGTTTCTTCCATTCTTTTTCGTCCCTTTCTTTTCCATTCACCAAACACATCATTATCAGATCAAAATAAAGCTTGGCTTCTGTCATTTCATGCTTTGCTTTCTCTTCATTGTTGATTACTATGTCTATTATTATTACTTTCCCTTTGCTTGAAATGGCTTCTCTGCAATTCTTCAATACCTTCTCACACTCTTCATTGCTTAATGTGTGCAAAACCAGCTGCCAATTTATAATCTCCACCCATTCAGATTTAATTTATGTATAGCTGAATTACACATAATCTCTCTGAACTTTGTCATATATAGATATAACCTCTCTAACTTTTGAAAGTTTACAATGAACCCTCAAAAACTCTAATATTTATGCAGATAACTTTCATATGATTAGTTTTGTTGTTGCTTATCGGCACACAACTTAAAGCTCTTATTAAGGTTATAGGCATAAAACTCGAAGTTTGAAGAGGCTATATGTACATAAAATAAAATACAGTTTAAGGGTATATATTAAGTTCTAGTTCTAGGCTATTTGCATAGACTTAAAAGCTTTAGAATATTTATTATTAAGTTTTAAACATTTGGTTCAAAATTCAAATAAATTTTATGTAATTTAGTTGTGTTTTATGTCAAAACTCATAAAGCACAAACACAATACCCTATTTTATACCTAATGAATTTCAAACTTTCATTACAAGAAAATATACAAAATTCTTGCAGGATAGTTTTAAGATAAAAATTCTAAAAATGTGTAAGAATAACGAATCTTTTATAAAACCTCACAAGAAATTTAGGCTGTGAAAATAATTAATCTTTTTATCAACGAAGACGTTGTGAGAAATTTTTTCCATGAAAGTTTCATTATTTCAATGGTGTGAATCATTTTGATTACTTGAACTTCATCAAGATTTTTTTTTTTTCCAGTTATTAAGATGTTCCTTTAGTCTGTTTATCGAAATAAGTTAAGTTTGTAGTCAACTTGGTCAATTCACACGTCATTATTTAAATAGAAGTGGAGTAGTTGAAGAAAACTCTTGTAATATATTTTTCTGCTCCACCAAAATATAGCTTTCATGATTGGTTTTTTAAAGTGTCTTTTTTTATGATTGGAGGAATTTAATATATAACATAATATACTTAACTAAATATCAAATAGTTTTGTATAGTTTGTTGGTACGAGAAAGAGTAAAATGCTTTATTCAATAAACTAGAGTGCACCTGATGGATCTTGTTAAATCTAAACATTTAATAATACCAAGGACCTACACATTCAAGTAAGAATTTTTCAATTAAAATGATTTTACAAACATTTAAATTTAGTTTCTTAAGTTTAAAAAACATGTTCATCTTGTACATATTTTTTTGCCGAAAAAATACGGATAAAGAGTTTAATTAAACACTAATGAGTTGAGGAAGAAGCAATCATGTGAAACAACACAACATCAATTTTAAATACTGCTTTGTGTCCTTAATTATTATATGATCCACATTGTAGTATATTTTTGAACTACAAAATATATCTTACATTAATGTTAGAAGGTTGTATTTGATTTCTTTAGTCATACAGCTGCTTGAAACTGAAAGATAACGACACAAAAAATGAAAGTGAAGGTGTATATATTGGATTTATTTCTCATTTTATATCCATATTTATTTTTTTATCTCAATTTAAAGCACCAAACATACTAATTAATCAATGCTAACTTCTTTAATTTCATATAATGTTTTATTTTTGTCTCTTAATTTCATAAAGAGTTTTTTTTTTTTTTAAAAAAAAATTCTTTAACCATAATCAGGGTAAAAGGATTGAAAAAGATACTTTATAAAATTAAAGGATGAAAATTACAATTTTATAGAGTTAAAGGTTGAAAGCTATCCTTTTTGCCTGAATCATCAATTTCAACTGCAGAAGAATCATATTCACATTTAAAAGTTTCTAAAACTAAGAAACTTTTTTTGTGCTAGCGTACGTACCTTAAGAAGAATGACATCAGCAGAAGGAATAGACTGAAACATATCACCTCCTACGAACTTTAAATTGCCACTATCCTTCAAATCAGCAACAACATGAGGAAGATCCATAACTGTGAACTTCAAATCTGGAAATTCCTCAGAAATGGCCATGGCTGCACCACCTTTGCCTCCTCCAACATCAACCAAAGACTTCAAACCCCAAAACACTGACTTAAGCTTCTTCATCACCAAGTTCATCATCCCACAATCACTAATCATACCTTCATTTAACACTCTGCAAAATTCAGGATTCTCACTTCCATACCTCCAAAATTCCATCCCAAAACAACTTTGAAAAGCTGTGTTATTATTGTTATTGTTGTTATCATCGTCGTCGTTATTATAAAGCCAATCTCCCAAGAACTGAACTGGGCTCATCACTGCTGGATGAAACACTGCTTGAGCATAAGCAAACATGGAGGGAATCTTATCTTTGAGAAGAAGCCTAGAACATGGCGTGAGATCATAACCTTCTTCTTCTTCATCTTTTTCTTTAGGGATTTTGGTTAAAGTGAAGATTCCTGAATGAACCAGTAAGCGCATGAGCCTGTGGACATGGTTGGATCTTGAAGGTTTGATTTTAAGGGATGAGATTAACTGAGGAAGAGTGATGGGTTTGCCATGGTTGAAGATTACGTCTGGTATTCTCATCTGGAGAGCAGTTTTAAGGCACATAGATCTTACAAAACTGAATACGTGTTTAAACAAATCTGCTTGTGCTTCAAACAAACCTTCTCCTTCGGTGATCTCTTCTTGTTTTGCTTCCATTTTTTTGTTTGCAGATTCCTTGATTATCACTTGTTGACGTGCAGAGGAATTGTGTTGTGTTCTTGCTTCTCAGCTTCCGATGTATTAAAAAATGGGTTAAATTGGAAGAAAAATAATTTCGGGGAAAATTGCTAAAATATCCCACCTTGAAAAATTTATTTCCTAAAGGTATCTAAGGACTCAAGTCTATGAGCGGGTGCAATTCACCTCAAGCCGTGGGCAACATATATTAACTACGTGCAAGTGTTTGTTTTTGAATACATTGTTGGAGATAAGTTGCATATTACTGAAGAGAAATGGCATATGTATATTGGTCTTGGTTCATCCTAAAACTAATTTTAGATACAATTTTGCAATCAGAAAATTTTCAACAATTGTAGAAATTTTGAATTAATGTGTGAGTCAGATATTTCTAACTTTTTGTTTTATTACAAGGCACGTCAAAATGAATACTAGTATAATATTTCGGCATTTGGACTCGTACAAGAGATTGTTAAATTCTTAGTGGATGAGTGAAAGATTTTGTTGTAATATTTTATTTTCTCACGGAACACATTTTAGTCATCCTTGTTAGTACTTGTCACTAATTGGTTATTCTCCATCGCCATTTCTTTTAACAGAATCTTCATGATCAATTCGAAAGATTGTGTTTATTAAAATATTAT
Organism: Acacia confusa; assembly: GCA_037074495.1. NCBI lineage: Eukaryota > Viridiplantae > Streptophyta > Magnoliopsida > Fabales > Fabaceae > Acacia > Acacia confusa. The sequence continues at coordinate 29,978,184 of CM073504.1, forward strand.
AGTTATTGGGCCTGTTTGGATTGACGGTAGGAGTGGTGGCTTAAAAGCTATCTGACTTTAAAAAAAGCTCGGTAGTAAAAAAGTCAGGTTATTGATAATGATGTGTATTTGGATTGATGGTAGTAGAAGTGGCGAGGCCCATATAAAAAAATTGAGAGCTTTTTGGAAAAAGCTAAGAAGTAAAGTTTTTTCCTTAACGGGCTTTTTGAGCTTTAAGTTTAGTAAATTTAAGTTTAACTCAAACAGACCCAAAATCAGCTGACAACGTTAACTAACTTTTAAAAAAAAAAAAAAAATTATCATAAAAAAAAGCTCAAAAAGCTTGTAATCCAAACACGCACATTATCTTTTTTCGCCTACTGTGTTGCAAATTACGTGTAAGACATGTTTTGAACTTCAAACTAATACCATTGACGTTTCTCAATGTGTGTCCCAGTTGGAATAAATTAAAGTACTTGTATTATGGAACCCTTTTGGCACGTTGTATAAGAATAAGTTAGTGCAATAGATGATGGGATTGTCCGTTGTTTAATTACTTACTGCCACAATATGTTGTTTTCTTTACTATTGTCCATCGCTCTCTTTTTCTTCTGGCCCTCCTCTTGACTGTTTAGGTGGTGGGAGTTCTTCTCTCATTATTGGATGACTTTTTTTTTTTTCATGGCATCTCCCTCCCCGGTTTCGGCCGAGGTGGAAATGGCCATATTTTATATTGATCTCTATTTATTTTCATGTTTCTTTTGGTTTTTTTTTTGTATAGTGGTGTTGATTATATTTGCGCCAATAAATTGAGTTGGGAGTTCCAATGGCATTAAATCTCACATGGTGGTTATATTTCACGGTTTTGGGGATTGTGAGTTGGTAACTATAGTCTTATGTATTGTTGGCTCCATTTTTTAAAACACTATTATAGATTATTGGCAATAGTGAATCTGAAGTATATGTTATGCTTGAGACTGTGCGATTCGTTGTGCAGTTAATGACTTCTCTATCTTTATCTTTTGTATTGGTGTTTGTGGATGCTTTTCCTCCTATGAGATCTTCTCATTTAGTTCATTCAACAACCAATTTAGTTGCTTGCTTTCCAAGAAAAGTGGTTAATCCTTTAGAATGTTTCATTAAACAACCACTTCTAACAGTAGCTTGATTACCGCTGATGACATTTTTCTACCTATAGATTCTAGTGTAGGGGTTATGAAGGCGGTAGGGTTGATGGATGTAGTGGTAGCTCCCCCTCAACTATTTTGAGGTGATGTTATTTTTAGAGCTCTTTATATTGTCATGTATTTGGGTTTTCTTTTTGAAAACTTGTTATTTTGAGTTTATATCTCTCATTGTGTTAGTTTTAAAGAAATATATTTTCTGACCAAAAAACACTATATATCGTTTTCTTTAATGGAAAAATCAATTCTAACCCATATAGTTTATATTATTTTTAGTTAGCTTTTGTAGTTTTTTTTTCCTTAATTTTTATTTTGTTATTACATTTTTTTTTAATTATAGGCATTTACTTCATATACTCATAATATGTTAATTAGAGTTTTTGTGGATATTGTTGATTAATTGACATGTAAATTATCATAAAATACAAAATAAAGGGGTTTTTTTTTGTTAAAAAAATAAAATGATAGAATAAAACTTAATTTGTTATCAACATAAAAAATAAAAAATCATGCCAACAATCATCTCCTTGCATATATATATATATATATATATATATATATATATATATATATATATATATATTTACAATGGGAGACATATCTTGAAATACTAACGTTATTTATTTTGCCACTTAACAAATTATAAACATATGGATAAAACTAATGACTTAATTTAAAATTAGATAATGGAGAAAACTGTGGGATAACATAAAAAAAAGTTACAAATGACTTAATTAAAAATTAGATAAGAATTGAAGAAGTTACAATTAATTTTTCTTTTAAATAGGCTTCATTTCAATTACATATGGGTTTTAAATAGGCAGCCTATTAAAATAGTACAATTTATAAATATATGTAAATATGCTTTGTTTTTTTTGTTTTTCTACAGACGTACAAACACACACACACACACACTCTCTCTCTCTCTCTCTCTAAACTTGGATCCCATGTATCCTCTTTCGATAAAGGATCTGAGTTCTGCATCCAGTTTTTGAGCTTGCTGCTTCTAGAAAAGATACAAATTTTTGACTTATTCAGACAACTGATCAATTTGAGAAACTAGTCCCTAAGAGTACCAGCAAACCGAGAAACAAATTCTTGTAATGCTTGCCTAAGAGGAATTCATTGGTGAGTAATTTGAAGATCAATCCAAGCTCCAACTTCATGAAGATGATGTCTCCATTCATGATGAGGAATATCATCAAAAGTAAAATAGGGACCACTAATAGATTTGTAGTTTGGCTCTTGTCTTGGAGGATCATTTGGACATTCAACAAATGATTCACCAATTTCTTCATCATCATTTGGTTGAACCATTGCTATTCTAGTGATATTAGCTATATCAACTTCTGAATCAAAAGTAGAATAGCTTTGTGATGAATCTTCTGATTGAGAATTATCCGAACTAGATGAGTCATGAGGAGAGGTAAATGGGTTGTGGAGCATTCCCATGGTACTAGTATTAGGTTGTGGCGGAGTAGAAGTGGAAGAAGGTTGGGTAGATGAAGGTGCTGTTGCAATAATAGTAGAATAAGAGGGTGGTTGGCTAATGGTAGGAGTAAAAACATTTATTTTTCTTTGAGGATGGAGGAATTGGTGGTGATGAAGAAGTAGGTGGTGGTTCATTTATCTTGATGCCTCTTGTATAAGGAGGTAATTTAGTTCCTAAATGGTTCTTGTGATATAGGTAGATGGAGGAGTGAAATAAGGAGGTCTTAGTCTTGATTTGTGGAGAAATTGAGGTTTAGGTTGTGTAAGTAATTTTGGTGGAGATAGTTGAGCAAACAAAGGATAATTGAATTTAAATTTTTTGCTGTAATCAGCTTCATCTGGATAGGCTAGAGGAGATGGTGGGAATAATGGAGGTGAGATAGTAGAATATGAGGGATAAGACTCATATATGACTTGAGATTGCTTTTTAGTTATATCTAGTTTAATCCTCTTAAGATCCCTTTGAATAGCTTGTAACTCTAATTCTTGTTCTTTGAATTTGAATCTCATGTCTCCTCTTTCGATAAAGCATTTGGGTTCTGCATCCAGTTTTTAAGCTTGTTACTTCTTGAAAAGATATATTTTTTACTTCTTTAGACAACTGATCAATCTGATAAGTCAATCCATCTATCTTAGAGGTCAAAGAATCAAGCTTAGAATCAATCCTTCTTGATGCTGTATTTTGGCTAACAACATTTTGAGTCTGCCAATTTTACACTTCTTTTGAGCCAATAGCTTGGTAAGTTCCTTGGTGATTGACTATATCGGGAACAACATAGGATCTTGAAAATACCCTAGTATTTTCATCATATTTTCTCAAGAGGAGGAAAATCTTGTTCACAAGGGTGCATCATTGCAATACATGAAATAGGTTGAGTGACAATTGGTGGGTCAGTTAGTGGATCAATTGGTGGTGGAATAGCATTAGGAAAATATTTCTAGAGAAGATCTTAGTGACCTGTCTCAATCATGTTAACAAAAGATATCTCTGGTAGAGGAGGGGTTGTCTAATGTCTTTTAGGTTTTGTTTGGGAGTTCCATTTTGAAGGGAAAGGAAAGGAAAGGAAAGAAAGGGTTTTGGTAGTCCCTTCCCTTGTTTGGGAGTTTTAAAAATAAGAGGGGAGGGAATAAGGGATTTTTACTAATTCCCCAAAATCCTCCTTCTTCAAAAAATAAAGTTTCCCAATATGGGGGTTTTAAGAGGGAAAATGAATTAATTGTTTTTTTACTCTCGTTCAAATAGAACACTCTCGCTATTTCTGATTTTTTTTCTATTGTTGGAATGCACACGAAAATATTTTTTAGAGAGAGAAATACTTTTTTTACGAGAAAATACTTTTGTAGGGGAAAATATTTTTAGAGAGAGAAAATACTTTTATGGGAGAAAATATTTTTAGAGAGAGAAAATACTTTTTAGGGGGAAAATACCTTTTAGAGAGAGAAAATATTTTTGTAGGGGAAAATATTTTTAGAGAAAGAAAATATTTTTTTAGGAGAAGAATTTTTTGGAATATAAAAATTACATAAATAATTTTGTAGAAAATTTCAATTTAAATTTATTTGTAAAGTATAATAATTATATTAATTTTTAAAGAAAAGGACAAAATGGTAAGAATAATGCATTAATCCTCCATCTTCCTCCCTTACTAATTTTTAAACTCCCAAACAAGGGGAGGAAATATTTTCCATTTCCCTTTCTTCTCCTCCCCTCCAAACTCTTTGCATCTCTTTCATTTCCTTCTCCTCCAAACTCTCAAACAAAGCCTTAGAGGTTGTAAGTTGTGAAGAATCAAAATCATCATTATCATCAAATCTTTTAGAGGTATGAGATATGTAAGGAGATTTTTAGTAGATTTGTTCTTCATTTCCTGTTTGAAAACATATTTATAGGGATACAGTCTATGTTCATCATCTGAATCTTCCCACCATTATGGAGTGTCACATTCATAGTTAGGATCACACATGCCTAAGCCTGAAACATCCCATATAAAATGACCATTTATGTGAGAAACATAACATGGTTGGGCCTTTTGATCTACCCAACACTAGTGCAAAAAAGTGTTTTAAGACCGCCTCATTTACAACGGATTATCAATGCCCCAGTCTTAAAGAAATGACCGGTGGCAATTTTGTAAATATAAAGAACTTCTACCACTGCATCAATTTTTAAGATCGCCTCATTTACAGTGGAGTTTCAACGCACCGGTTTTAAAGATATGACCGGTGGCAATTTTGTAAATATAAAAAACTTCTTTTAACGTATCAATTCTTAAATATAATATTCAGGCCGCTTAAAAAAATGAATCGCTCTTAAAAAAGTTAAGACAAAAATAAAATATGGATTACATTATAGAGAAAACTCGTGCATTCCCGACTTATATTTTCTGCGGTAAAAAATAATAAGGAAATATTTAAATATAATCATATAAAAATTTTAAGATCGGACATATATAAATGATGGTCTTAAAGGTAATACTTGTAATACCCTAAAAATCCTACTTATGATAAGTAACATAAATTTAGTAAATAATACCTATTGGAAATAGGTGAATATGAGGTCTCAAACACCTTATATTGAATTTATTAGGACAATTTCTCCTAAGAATAAATAATGTGCGAAAAGGTCCCTAAAACATTAGATAGTTTGCAAATAGGTCCCTGAAATATTTATGGATTATAAAATACCCTGAAAATATTATAGAGAGGTAAATAAATATTTATTTGAAATAGGGAAGAATATTGTCCCTAATTTAGGTAATTTATTAAATTATTACGTTGGAAAAATTAAAGGAGAAAAATCAAAAAGTATTGGGGGATCGTATTGGACCCCATGATTTTTAATATTATGCATGGTGCATAAATTACCAATGTCAGTAAAATAGTTGTGAGATAATAATTGTTACTAATTAATAAAATTATCAACAATTAGTAAATGATTAATTAAGTAATTTTTTGGAATTTTATAAGATTATAGAAATTTAGGAAATATGGAAAATGGACAAATATAATTAGTTAATATTAAGGGTCAAAATTTTGGACCAATTAAATAATAATAAGGGTTAAGATGTAATCTTAAAAAGTAAAGATCAAAGGCTTAGGATTTTTCAAGAAATTATAAAAGCCTAAATCCATGTGATTACTTATGGACCAATAGGGGAAATTTGTGGAAAATGAATATAAGATAAATGTAATATATGTGGTTGAGGAAAATATATATATATATATATATATATATATATATATATATATATATATATATATAGTGGCCGAAATTTTTGGGCCAAAAAGGAAATATATAATAATAATAATAATAATAATAATAATAATAATAATAATAAAAATGGAGGGATAAGGATGAAGGGAGATTTTTAGCAAATAATAATAAAATAAGATTTAAGACATGTGGCAATTAATTTTATAATAGTAAAAATGTGAACAGGATAAATGAGAACGGATAGAAAATAATTCCGTTGCGAGAATCTGGGGATGGGTTAAGCAAAACCATAGCATATTATTGGTCAGTGGATTTTTATCCAGAAGTTGGAACCGGCCGAAGTTATTTCTGTAATCGGACATGAATACCGAAGATTTTCGCCAGATAACAGAATATCCTTAATGAGAGTATAAGGATAGTAAAGTACAGTATTCTTGAAGAGGAAGAAAAGACCTTCAGCGTCTTGTTCCCAGAATTTTAAGATTTTACGAAATTTCGCGATCAGGATACCGAACCAAAAAGTTTACCTGATAAAGCAAGATGACATAAGGCTTGATGATGCATCAGGGATGACATCATCCTTAAGAGGTGTAAGGCCAAGATCTTGCCACCTCTAAGAAATGCGATCCGACGGTCCAGAATTCATCTGACAAAGCATGAATAGTAACTTGGATTTTTCTATAAATAGCCCTTCATTTTCTCTTCATTCCTCACCAATTCACACAAAATCTAGAGAAAAGTTAGAGAGAGGAGCTCTGGAGGAGGGGTAAAAAGTTCATAGCGAAGCTCTGAGTAAGTTCTTCAGTCCTTAGTCTTTAGTTCGGTAGTTCTTAGAGTTTTAGGATAGATGTTGTTTTGATCTTTAATCTCCCAGTATATTTTAGATATCATGTTTTAGGATAGATATGATATTTATTTTGGAAAATATGTTGGAGTAAGAGATATGTTAAAATTCTGGAAGATTAGAATCAAAGTAACGAAGTTCTGGCGAAATTCCGCCGATTAGGGGATCAGGGGCAAAATGGTAATTTGTACCTAAAATGCCTGTTATGATATAAAATATTGATAAATGTGATATTATCATTATAGGATATCAGTAATCTTGTTCTGCTGTCATTTCGCTGTCGTTCCGCTGTTTTCCGTCGAAAGTGCATTTTATCGTCAACATACTAAACGCTCCTCAACGAAGGTACGTTCGCGTACTGTAACACTAACTCTGATGTTTATGTTATGCATATATGTGGTATGTGTGCATATAAAGATTAGAGAGTATCTGTAATGCTGGGAGCGATATGTCCATATGCTGGGAGCGATATGTCTGTTTGCTGGGAGCGATATGTTTGCATGCGGGGAGCGATACATATGCATTGGTTATGATAGTTTGCTTGAGTATGTTGTTTGGTGTTGTGGTATGAGTTGTCTATATATTGTGTATGTAAACATGAGGTTAACCGTTACTTGGGGTCCGTATGCATGGGACCTCAGCTCTTAACATAACGTCAGGGTCAGGAGAACCAAGGACGGAGGACAAGGGGAAGCGCAAGCAGGTCGCATAGAAGACCCGGCTGAAGATTTCCTTTGATGTTTCGGCAGAAGCCTTCCTATTATTGCTTTTCTTCACTTTTAAACCACGCGGTTTCTATACCGCTATTGTTTCCAGCCAGACTTATGGCATTTTAAATATATATCAGTTACTCTTTCGCTCAAATACTTTACTCTGATGATTTGAAATGATTTTTAATGAAAATAAAATTTATTCCGCTTTTGAAAATAGGGATGTTACAATACTTTTAAGAGCGGAAGTAACTTATACCCGATACTAAATAAGGAAAAATTTAAAATAATAGTTTTTTACTTTTAAGAGCAGACATAAATAACAGACGGTATAAAATTTTAACCTTTAAGATCGTCGTTTTAGTTACTTCGGTCTTAAAAATGGAAACATCTACTTCTTCCCGTGAAACCTTACTTATGACTTACGTCTATCTGTCTGAGCTCTAAAACCCTTGTTCTCTTTGTGAAACCCCACTTCCTGTTGCATTATGTCTATTCCTCTCCAACCACCACCATCCTCTGTTACTCTCTCACTTTCTCAGGTGTTACTCCTTCGCACCACCACTCTCAACCTCTCTTCCTTGATTGAAAATGAATGGAGAAAACCATTCTCTCCTTGTTCAGTCAACGCCAGTTACTGATGTTACTAGTGTGAGCAAGAACCAACCCTCTTCTTCTCAAAATGAGCCTCATGACCGCCCTGCACGCCGTGGTAGAAGTGGCAAACAAATGAGCAACATATCTATAAAATGGAACGTTAGGTCAAAGATCGAGATTCAGTTTAGTGACAAGTTAAAACCTTTTGGTCTGAATAAACACGAATATAATAGTTATGTTGGCTATATGGCATAAAGCAAGGTCAGCATCTTGATAGATGAGTGGAAAAATGTTGACCAACGCACAGTGAAGGATCCTATTTGGGACACTATCCGGCTTTCATACACTGTCCCTGACTCTGAGAAGTTGAAAGCCAAGACATTGTCTTATTGTGCTGATCGGTGGAAGAAATTTAAGACCTTTCTAGCCAACACCTATATTTTTGCTAGGGTTCAACCTGATCATAATTCATGGGACAAGTACATATTCATTGATCAACAAATTTGGGATCAATTTGTTCAGCTTCAGACCATTCCTGATGCTGTGGTGAGTTCATATTTAGTTTTGTTTGCTTATTAACCTGTGCGGATATATGAATGTTATTGTGTTCGTCTAATCCTGTTAGTTAGATGGTTTAATGTGTGAGTAGAAGTATATATTTCCATCCTTTGTCCTGCATCAGAGGAACAATCAAGTAAGTCAGAAGTGAATTTGAGTATGATGGTTTAATGTGAGTATGCATGTCTGATATGTTAATTGTTATTATATTCTTAGCTAGTTCTCTTATAGTAGGTAGTGGTTAGACATTGCTATTAGTAAGTCAGTATAATAGTTCTATACAATTCTACATCTTCGTTAAATAAAATGTTGAAACTTGATGAAGTGAATTTGACTAGTGTTTGAGGTTCATATTAAGCAGAAGTTATATAATTTTTGTTAGTGAGATGACTTGAATTCATAATTAATAGTTGTTTTCAATTCTAATTCACAAAGAAGAAGGGAACAAGCACAGGAGATAGGGCGTAAGAATGATTGCCCGCATAGGGCTTCTCGCGACGGATATGCAAAGGCCGAAAAAGAAATGATGGAGGCCAAGCGGAAGAGATTGGAAGAAGAAGCTGAATCCAATCCTTCTGCTATAGTTGATCAGCAGGCATCCCCAATCTGTTGCGAGGATTTGTTGTTGTATATTCGGCAACCAAAAAAATGTGCCTACATAAGTGAACAAAATCGTATAGTTCCTAAAAGAATTGTAAGTATCATTATTGTTATTTTTTAGTTACTAAACATATTTCATTACTAAGCTTCTCGTTATCTGTATCTTACAGGAAGATCTTAAAAAGAAAGAAGCAGAGGGATCTTTTGTGTTGGACGGGAGGAATGTTGTTCTTATTATTGCGACTAGAAAATCGGATCACTCGGGGTGGGTAAGGGGGTTTGGAGGACGGGTAGGCCTAAAAGAATACTTTAGTAAATCTAAACGCCTGAAGCAAAGTATGGTTACCTGGAGGAGATGGACCAAACGATAGCCAAATTAAATCAAGAGGCAGAGACCAAAGAGGAGGCATTAAAAGAATTGTTTGAATCCCTGATAAGGCAAATGAAGGAGGAAATGAATCAAATGAAGATGCTTATTAGCTCTCGGCCAGAGACCAGTGTTCCCTTCACACATACACCTGCACCTATGTAGCAAAGCACCAGAGGGAGTTGCATTGTTGGACAGTCAAAGCTACTTTGTGACCTGTACGTGGCAGAACCAACTAGAAAATTAGTTGCTAAAGGGACTGTCCACAACTTGGGATCAACTGTATACCACAAACAAATAGTTGATGATGAAGTCAGAGTGTCAGTTGAAGAGGTGATCATTGATGCACCTCTCCCTCTTCTAATCGATCAGCTGAAGCGTGTGAGTGATGTCAAGGGAACCTTCATCTCTTAGCTAGTGAAGCTTGTAAATGTCTTTACTCCTCCTAATGCTTCATCCCGTCCTCCAGTTCCATCCCCTCTTAAAGCTGCATTCCCTACTGCTGAGTTGGGGGCCAAGGATAAAATATCCCAAATGGTATCCAAAGGAGAATTTACATTACAATCTTGGGATATCGATGAAATAGTAGGGGTTCCTCGTCCATCACCGTTTTTCTTTGACACTGTTGATATACAGTCCTTACTGCTTCCTCGACAGGAGGTTACATCAGCATTTGTTCAAATTTTTTGAAGTAAGTATCTTCTTTTATGACTACATAATTTAAATGCATCGTTTAGACACACATACATATATATTAATTCCCTGATCGATGTCATTATTGTAGGTTCATGCATCAAGATTTGGAGCAACAGGGCAGAATCAATGATTTTGGATTCTTGTGCCTAGTATATGCAAGTAGCACAACCAAGGAGGAAAGACAGGAGTACATATCAAAGAGGTTGTGTGAAATGAGAAGGAAGGTGTACTTGTTTCCATATCACCATAGGTACAATTCTACAATCGATCTCTTGTTGCAATCCACTTAATTCTACATAATATATCACTAAGTACTCTACTGCTGTGAATTTTCAGCAACCACTGGTAGTTGCTCGTCTTGTGCATGGACACACATACTGTGTTATTCTTATGCTCCACTCACGGCCAACGAGGGGTTTTGTTGCAGTAGATCATCAACAAGTAAGCATGTCATTTTGATTTTCTTCTCTGAAATTTTTGATGTGAATTTTCAACGAACATTATTGATAAATTTGAGATTTTGATGATAGTGCCATGAGGACCTTCTAAATCCAGGTCAAAAAAAGAGAGGGAATGATCTCAAAGATCCTAAATGGCTCACACCAAAGGTTAGTACATATTTGGACACTAGCACACTGCCTTGTGAAGTTAGTCAGTAAGCTATATATGCTCGATCTTATATATATTTCTTGTTCTTTTCAGACCAATCGGCAACCAATCGGATCCAACTTATGTGGTCTGTACATAATGAAACACATGTATGATATTATCACTCAACCAAGTAATAAACTCACTACAAAGGTAAATGTATTTGATGTTACATATTATGACTGAATTCAGTTTTTGGCTTAATTTACATATGAAATATGCACGTGAATTAATTTAGTTTCTTTCTTTGATGCTACAGAGGTTTGCCTCTGAGACTTCTTTTTCTGATGATGAGGTGGATCACATACGCAGTGTGTTTTGCCAACATGTTACTGACATCTTAAAGTAAATACAACAATCATAGTACTAATTCATTTGTAAATATATGCTTATAGAGCAACAATTGTAATTACAATACTATATTAAACTATAAATTCATTCTGTAAATGAACAATTTTTACAATTTGTATAATTCAATATATAATAAATTTGTTTATTTTTTCAAATAATTTTCTTAGCTTGTGTAATTTTGGTTTTGTGAACATATTGGATGGTGGATATTGTTTGAGATTTGAGTTTTTGAGAGTTGTAAATAGCACTAAGAGATTCTAAAAAGTATTCGTGACTTTTAGGATCATATATTTATTAAAGAGACGGTCCTAAAGGTCTTTTTTTTTTAAAAAAAAAAGCCTAGATTTTAGGACCGTATGTTTGATACATCTCCAGTCTTAAAAGTTTTATAAATATGGCGACGCTTTTAAGAACACATATTTAATAAAGAGACGCTTTTAAAGGTCTTTGTTTTTTTTTTAAATAATAAGACTATATTTTATGACCATATGTTTTTTAGATAGCCGGTCTTAAAAGTCTCATAAAAAATGGCAATACTTTTAGGATCGCTTATTTATATAACATCTGGCCCTAAAAGTCTTCGATAATTCTAAATTAAATATGACTAGATATTTAGGACTGTCTATTTGTTAAATTTGCGATCTTAATAGTCTTCCTTTAAATAGAAATGATAACTCATTTTTTAGACAAATCATTAGGGTTCAAGAACACTCGAGTTTCTAGCATTCTGCTCAAGCTTAGGACCCTCGTTGTCATCAGTTTTACCTCTCCAAAAGTTGAAGAGCATTGTCGGAAAAAATGTAAGATAATGGAAATTTTCAACTTTGGGTGTGGTAAAACCGATGACAACGGTGGTCCAACTTTGACAAGAGTTGTCACTGTGTTTGTTTTTATTCTTAAAAGGTAAAAGTTGTCTTTTTTTTCGTTTTGTTATGTATGTTGTTAACAATTAACTGTATTCTGTGAACTTTTATCATTAATCACATTTCAGTTATGGTTTTGTTTGTTTCCTTTTTGTCTGAAACAAAATTGAGATAAAGAAAGGACTCGAACAGACAATCAATATGGGGAAAAAAAATTATTTATCATTTTTTTTCTGCCTGTTGTAGGGCAGGAATAGTACAAAAAACATCTAAATATTTAATCCCGCTGTCATTGTCAGAGGGAAGGGAGGGATCGGAGGGGAGGGAGGGATCAGAGAAGAGGTCGGAGACGTTGTGTAAGAAAGATTGTACTCGACGTCATTGGCGTCGAGTAACATGTTCAGCTTGTTGTTGATGGCGTGGTAGACCTGAAACATTTGGCCCATGCGTCGATCTATATGAGCGATGCGGGCCAGGAGGTGCTGCATCATCTGTCGGGCAGAGGGGTTTGGAGGCAGCGGAGAAGGGTACGGAGGTGGCTGTTGGGGTGGAGGGGGAGGATGATGGTTGGGCACACTTGGTGGTGGTGGAGGGGGAGGACGATGATTAGGCACACCTGGTGGTGGTGGAGCGGCCATTACGGTGGAGGTTGTAGAAGAAGTGATTGAGAATAATGTGAAGAAAGTAAAGTAACAACGATTTTAAATAGAGAAGTCATCCTGAAGAATGTGAAACACAGGAAATGTTTACAGGGAGATGCATAGTTCATCAGAATACGAGGAGACGCCTAGTTAGGAAGTTTATTTGGAAGCCGAAAAGACTCTAAATCATTCATTTGAACAGAGTGTAAGGATACTAGTGTCTCTTATTTGAAAAGAATAAACTTTTAATACAGGATATTGTAAAATATCCGTTCTTAAATGTATTATTTTTTAAAAAAAATTAATAGACTTTTAGGACCAAGTATAATATAAATGATCGGTTTTAAAGGTAATTTAATGAAATAATAAATAATAGAATTTTAGGATCGTGGATATGTTATATGACGGTGTTAATACACTTTTGCGTATTAACTCCTGCTGTCCTGCCTTTATTATCCTCCTCATGCTTCCTCTCTGTCCTTCTTAAGTCCTTATTACCTCGTAACTCCACACTATGTAGCTCTCTGTCCTAACTGCTCAAACAATGGTTAGATACAAGATAGCCCCTTACAGGGGTACTCCTGAATCTCATGCCTTATTTAGATCTCTCGTTGGTTTAGGTCCAATGCGTTCTATTCTAACAGAGGAGTCACGGGTGGTTGGACCCATTGTTATTTCAGACGATGAAGAGGTTGACGGCCCCCTCTCCAACCTCCTGGTCCCAGTGCTCCCTCTCTCCAACCTCCTAGTCCCAGCGCTCCCACGGATGATGATGATGAAGTGAAACTGATGCGCATAATACAGGAAATTGTTGATATCTGACACGAAATTGTTGTTGCTGAAGTCGATATCTCCAAAACATTAGCTGATAATAAGCATTAGGATTTTTAGTCACATTATTAGCATGTTTTTGTTAATTTTCAGTTTGTTGTTCTTATTTTCCTTTTGTACTTGCATATTGTCATAGTAATCTAAAAATTAATAAGAATTAAGCTTATATTTTATTTTTTCCATTAAAGAAAAAGCTTATTCTTCAATCTCCAGTGTTCTTTATTTTCATTCAGTTGCTGCTGTTTTCTTTTGTCTTAATATTAAAAAGTATTTGACTTTTAAAGCCGCAGTATTCTTAACCTCCGGTCTTAAAATTTTAAGATCGCATTTTTATAAAACATGCGGTCCAAAATTAAATGACTTTTAAGACCGTAGTATTATTAACCTCCAGTCTTAAAATTTTAAGACCGCAGTTTTATAAAACATGCGGTCCAAAATTAAATGACTTTTAAGACCTCAGTATTATAAACCTCCGGTCTTAAAATTTTCAATATAAATTAAATTTAATTTAAGTTAGGACCGCAGTTTTATAAAACTTCGTTCTTAAAAAGTTCAATATAATTTAAATATATCTTTAGGATTGTATTCCTTTTAATGACCGATCTTAATAATATCCTAAATAATAAATGTCTCTCTCTCGTGCCACTTGCGTGGAAAAATTAAATGTCCCCATATGAACTTCTCTCATCGAGCCGAAAGTGATTACCCAGGTTCTGTCTCCAGTGTTTGTGTGTTGCTTCGTCGTTGATTCGCATTGCTATCTCAACAACAACTTTCTTGTTCCTTAGCTCAACGTCTAAAGACCAAGCTGTACGAGTTGTTTCGACTATATAACTGTATAATTTTCCTGCTTATCATTCTTGGTTTTTCATGGGTTGAACAAAATCGGTAAAATGTTCTTTTGGGACCTACCCAACTGACCAACAAGTGTTTTTAGGTTACTCTTACTGTCTGCAGCATTAACATTCGTGGCAGGAGAAGACAGACTCAACAAACATATTTGACCTTATATGTTACAGGTGAGTCCACAAGACCTACTTGAGATGCGTTTAATTTCCTTTTCATGCATTTATGACCATAAGACAGAACCAACATTTTGCTTACATATGCATTTGTAGTTGGCTTATTTTATATGCAAGTTTCAGTTTTTTCGGATTATGTATGTTAAATCTTTCCGTCTATAGGAATTCTACTATGGATCGCAGTTGGATAAATGCTTTACGGACGAGTGTTAAGTATCAGAATGGGGTTAGGGAATTTAAAGAATTTTCTAAACAAAATGCCCATGATGATAGTGTGAAGTTTTATTACCCTTGTGTACAATGTTTTAATGAGAGGCGACTAAGTCCTGAAGTTATATACACACATTTAATTTGTCAAGGATTTTGTAAGACTTACACAATATGGGTATGACATGGTGAAAAAATGCCAAGTGGGTCTCAACATGGCGAAGTGGCCTCTGATGATAATGACGCGGATATGGATAATCGCATAAAGGACATTATTCGTGATGTAGGAGAAGAGGCTTTTCATCAATCACATGCATATGGTAATATGTGCAGTGATGTAGAGACCCCAATATACCCTGGGTGTAAAAAATACCAATTGTTAAACGTTGTATTGAAATTGTTCAGCTTCAAGGCACGTCATGGGTGGAGTGACAAGAGTTTTTCTGAAATGCTTGAGGCTTTTAAGGACATGCTTCCGGATGATAATGTGTTGCCTCACCGATACTATGAAGCTAAGAAAATACTTTGTCCACTGGGGATGGAGTTCAAAAAGATCCACGCATGCCCAAATGATTGCGTGTTGTATAGAAATGAGTTAGAAGAGAAGATGAATTGTCCGATATGTGAAACCCCAAGGTACAAGTCAAATAAGGGGCCTGCAAAAGTGTTGTGGTATCTTCCAAGCATACCAAGGTTCAAGCGGTTGTTTGCTAATGAAAATGATGCAAAAAGTTTGAGGTGGCATGCAGATGAGAGGATTTCTGATAGAAAGATTCGACATCCTGTTGATTCTTCTCAATGGAGGAAAATCAATCAATTATTTCTGACCTTCGACGAAGAACCTAGGAACCTTAGGCTTGCCCTTAGCATGGATGGCATGAATCCATATGGAAGCCTTAGCAGCATATATAGTTCTTGGCCTGTACTCTTGATTATTTACAACTTATCTCCTATGTTAGCATGAAATAAAAGTACATCATATTGTCTGTGTTGATTTCGGGACCAAAACAACCCGGAAACGACATTGATGTTTACCTTCAGCCCTTGATCGAAGACTTTAAGCAGTTGTAGGAAGAAGGTGTTGATGTTTTTGACTCTTTCAAGAAGGAGGTCTTTAAAATGAGAGCCATGATATTTTGTACTATAAATGACTTCCCAGCATATGGGAACTTGTCAAGATATAGTATAAAAGGCCATAAAGCATGTCCGGTTTGTGAAGAAGGCACACGCTACCATCAACTTCAACATGGAAGAAAGATGGTTTATATTGGACATATAAGATTTCTTAGACGGGGCCACCCATATTGTCGATTAAAGAAAACCTTTTTTGGTAGCCAAGAGTATGAAGATGCTGCGATGGCATTAACTGGCGAGCAAGTGTATGAAAATGTGAAAAATATGTGTCGTCTTCGGTAAGACTGCAAAGGGTAGAAAAGAAACAAATATATGGAAAAAAAGATTGGCATTCTTCGATCTTCCATATTGGAGCAACCTTGATGTGAGACACTGTATTGATGTCATACATGTGGAGAAGAACGCATGTGATAGCATTGTTGGAACGCTTCTCAACATATACGGTAGCACAAAGGATAGAGTGAAGGCAAGATTGGATTTGCAAGAAATGGGAATACGCAAAGACTTACATCCAAGGCCATATGGTAACAGAACTTATTGTCCCTCGGCTTCTCATACTTTGTCTAAGGATGAGAAACATATTTTTTGTGGGTGTTTTCATGGCACAAAAGTTCCGTCGGGGTATTCTTCAAATTTTAAGAGGCTTGTATCAATAAAGGACTTGAAATTGATAGGCCAAAAGTCTCATGATTGTCATATCTTGATGCAACAACTACTCCCAGTAGCTATTCGAGGCATAGTCAAGTATGATTTTTGACACATTTTGACTAGGCTTTGTTTGTTCCTCAATGTTGTTTGCTGTAAAATTTTCGAGATTGAACAATTGGATAAATTGGAGAATGAAGGATATCTTATCTTGTGCCACCATGAGAAGCTTTTTGTTCCTTCATTGTTTGACATCATGGTTCATCTAATTGTTCATCTAGTGAGGGAGATAAAGTTGCGAGGCTCTATCCATTTACAATGGATGTACCCAATTGAAAGACCTATCAAAATTCCTAAAAGGGTATGTAAAGAACGCATACCGATCAGAAGCATCAATTGTTGAGAAGTATGTATCTGAAGAGGCCATGAAATTTTGTTTTTAATTATTTGGCCAAAGTAAGACATATTGGGCTTTCAAAACGTCAGCATGCTGAAGGAGGTAGACGGGAGGCTTCAGTAAAGAGTGTAGATCCTGATGAATTGTCACAAGTCTACTTATACACCTTGAATAATGTTGATGAAGTTCAAGCGAGCATAACTGCACATAAAGAAGCTGTGAGGAAAGAAAATCCCCAAATGACTAAACAGAGGTTGATTAGGTTGCATAACAGAACATTTGCAAACTGGTTCTAACAAAAGGTCGAGGGAGAGGAATCTGTTTCTGAGACAATCAAATGGTTAGCACGTGGTCCTAAGGTTGATGTCATAAGTTGGAATTCGTATGTGATCAACAGTTATACATTTTACACGAAGTCCCAGATGATAGGAGCACCGTCCAAAACAGTGGTGTACTGTTAGAGGCTGAATCTATGCACTTCTCCAGTTCGAAAGACAAGCGGCCTAAATTGGCAGTCATGCCATATTACGGGGTTATTGAAGAGATTTGGGAGGTGGACTATGTCGTGATTAGTTTTCCCATTTCCAAATGCAAGTGGGTTAATAGTTGGTCTTTCAAGACCGATGGTTTAATACATCTGGTTTGAAAAGTTAATCTTTAAGACCGGACATATTAAAAATCCAGTCTTGAAAGTGAGTCTTTTTAAACCGCGTATAATTATTCGTCGGTCTAACAAGCCGCTATCTTTTAGAATGCATTTATTTTTGTCCGGTCTTAAAAATTAGAACTTTTAAGAGCGGCTAAAGTTTTGTCTGGTCTTAAAAATTGAGTTTTAGGACCGACAAAAAAATATTTCACTTATATTTAGTATCACTTTTAAGACCTGATGTTTTTAAATGTCCGGTCTTAAAAGAGTTTATTTAAGACCGGTTTATTTCCGGTCTTAAAGAAATACTTTTAATACTGGCAGGAACAAGACTGGTCGTGAGTCTGGTCTTCCAATGTCTCTTTTGTCCGGTCTTAAAAGCATTTTTTGTACCCGTGCAAGCAATAAGAGGGCTCTTTTTGGAGGGTGTATAGACAGGTGTAAGAGCTATAATGGCTCCACTTAATCACTATATTATTTATTGCCTTCAAAACCATTCCCTAGATCTTTATCTTCCAACCTCCACCCAAGATGCACTAGTGGCTATTTCAAATAAAGTTGATAATACATCCATCATCTAGATTTCCAAACAAATTCTTAAAGAAGAACTTTCTCAACTGATGCCAATGAAATATATCTTTAATTATGAAAGACTTTTCCATGGAATCTAGCTAGATGTCTATAGCACAATCCCACCTATTATCCAAAGACTCTCAGATAGTACTACAAAAACCACTTTTACTCAGCCAAGTTCATCTAGCCTAATAATACCTTTTGGAAGAATCTTAGCTCTTATACTTGCCTATACACCCTCGAGAAAGAGCCCTCCTATTGCTTGGGTAGATCAAAAGGCCCAATCATGTTATGTTTCTCACATAAATGGTCATTTCATATAAGATGTTCCAGGCTCAGGCCTGTGTGATCCTAACTATGAATTTGACACTCCATAATGGTAGGAAGATTAAAATGATGAACATAGATTGTATCCCTATAAACATGCTTTCAAACAGGAAATGAAGAAAAAAATCTTCTAGAGGATCTCTTTTTAGATCTCATACCTCTAAAAAATTTGATGATTTTGGTTCTTCACAACCTGCAGCCTCTAAAAGACATTAAAGACCCCCTCATTCGCCTAAAAGATCTTATGCTGACATGATTGAGACAAGTTGCTCATATATTCTCTAGAAATGTTTTCTTAATGCTATTTCACCACCAGTTGATCCACTAGCTGACTCACCAGTTGTTGCTCAACCTATTTCATGTATTGCAATGATGCACCCTTGTGAGCAAGATTTTCCTACTCTTGAGAGGAAATATGATGAAAATACTAGGGAGTCTTCAAGATCCTCTATTGTTCCCAATACAGTCAATCACCAAGGAACTTACCAAGCTACTACCTCATAGGAAGTGTTAAATTGGAAAACTTAGAATGCATTCAGCCTAAATACAACATTAAGAAGGATTGATTCTAAGCTTAATTCTTTGTCCTCTAAGACAGATGTATTGGCTTATCAGATTGATCAGTTGTTTGAAGGAGTCAAAAATATGTAACTTTTATAGAAGCAACAAGCTCAAAAACAGAATGCAAAACTCATATCCTTTATCAAAAGAGGATATATGGGATCCAAGTTCAGAGAAAAGGAATTAGAGTTATAGGCTAATCAAAGGGATATTAAGAGGATTGAACTATATATGACTAAGAAGCAATCTCAAGTCATCATATATGAGTCTTATCCTTCACATTCTACTATTCCACCTCCATTATTCCCTCAATCTCGTCTAACCTATCCAGAAGAAGCTGATTACAACAAATAGTTTAATTCAATTACATTTTGTTTGCTCAGCTATCTCCACCAAAATTACCTCAACAGTCTAAACCTTAATTTCTCCACAAACCAATACCTTATTGGAAGGAATTTGGGGTAAAAGGAAAATATCTGAATGAAATATGTTGAGTCACAATAAGTGATTTGTCTGAAAATGAGTGTGATAAAATGAATGAGTTTGTTTCTAAGTTTGGTGTGATTTCAATCCTGAGTTTGGTAAAAGGAATTTTGCGTGACGAAAATATCTTGTCATTTGCCTCATAAGAAATAAATGAGTATGGTAAAAGGAATTTGGTGTGATTTGCATCCTGAGTTTGTTCATAAGTTTCTGAAAATGAGTGTGATGAGTCAAGGGTTAGACAATATGCTATTTGGCATGAAGATGAAATATATCTTACTTCAATAGCACCAGATAGCACCAAGTCACGAATGAAATGAATGTCAATTTTGATATGCTTGCATCTTGAATATTGCACTAGATTTATTGCCAGTGCTTGGCCAATTAAGTTCATATAAATGTGAACTTAACCAATAAAACTTGGCAGCACCATCAACCAAATGCTTTATATTCTGGCTCTGCACTTGTTAAACGAGCAACCTAAAGTCATAATCTCTTATTAACTTCATAAACATTGTTTTCACTAATTTAATTAGCCTTATTGTCAATTTTGTTAATCTTGAGTATAAATAGCTATAAGTGTTTATCAATCCACTTACAATCCTCTCTTAAATATAAATTGTTATGTCTAACATAATTATTCAAGAGGCAAGATAATGCAAATATACTCTTCAACAATTTTAAGGGGCCATTAAGTATGTGTCTATCCTAATCACAAATTAAATCGTAATCTAATTCCATATTTCTTAATCTCATATCCTAATTAAAATTCCCTTCGTTAAGGTATATCCTAATGCTCAAATTTATATTCAATGATGGTCAATCACCAAATAGATAAAGCTAAATAAGATTAAAGTAACCAAAATTAATATTAATTATAACTAAATAATGAAAACAAAGTCTAACTCACCCATAAGTTCATGACTCTTTTAGGTTGCACAACAAACTAGCTAAACATAACTAAGGAAAAACAACAAGAAGTTCAAAATCCAAAATCTTAAGAAAAATAGAAAAGAACAAGAATAGAGCATTGATTCAAAGCCTCATCTTTAAACTCCAACTGCTCCTCTATCCTAGTGGTTACTCTAATCTCTTCTCTTTTCCACTTTTGTCCTCTCATGTAGAAGAAGAATGAAACTCGAACTCCTTTCTTTCTCTTTTCTTGTGATTTAAGATGGTGATGAGTGATATGCAGCTACCTCCTCATCCTTTTATTTCAATTGTGACTTATGGCTCTTTCCTTTTATTCCAAAAGCAGTGTTCTATCAATCAATAGAAAAGAAAACAATATAATAATAATAATATTTTTTAGAAACTTTCAATTATCATATTTTTATTATTGTCTCTTTCCTAGACTTGAAAACTTATATTTTAAGTTGAAATCACACAAATGATACACTCAAACTCAAATTGACATCTCTCAAAATTTTAAGAAAATCTCTTTATTTTAATATTGATCTCTTTCCAAATATATCAAAATAGATATTAGAAATTATTAAAAATGGGAAGTCATCAATTTGTTGAATCTCCCAACTGAACGTGATTGCTATTGTAAGTACAACCCGAATATTTGTTGGCTTGATCACAGGGCCAAAATTTTCTCCATTGTCAATGTTGATGGTCTGCTGAAATCCCTTGACCAGCAGACACGCTTTGTGTTTAAGAAGAGTAACATCAACTTTAAACTTCTTCTTAAATACCCACTTGCAGTCGAGAAGCTTTAACACAGTATAAGGAACAAGCAACCAGGCTTTATTTCGTTGCAATTTAAAGAATTGATCAACCATTCTTGCCACCAATTTGGAGAAGACCATGCATCCATAATTAACATAGGTTCAGTTGTCTAGGCCAAACTAATTGGGTCTTCAGAATGAAAAAAGCTGAAAAAAGGGATGCCTGGGCTTGTATATTACATCTTTAGCCCTAGTTATCACGGGATGGTCATTTGTAGCTGAGTTTCTGATGGACCTGAGTTTGTGGGGCTCATGACAAGTGACAACTCTGGACTTTGTAAGAGTCCAAGTAAAATATTTTCTTGTTGAGAACCATGAGACATTGAGCTAGAAGATGAGCTTGAAGATTCAGAACTGTTCATATTTGAATTGCAAGGTAACAATTGAGTAGTCTCACCTGTGATCATTTTAGGTCATTGAATAACCAATAGTACTAAGCAATATGAATTTAAAGAAGATCCTTTTTGACGATTAAGAAAACCAGAAGCGAACAGAAACATCGAAGGATTGAATACAACATGTCGTAACACATACATTCTTCTAGTTTTACTCAAGCATTTCTAACCATTTTGTAGAGGTGCTAGACCAAGATAGACACGTTTTTTACTGTGAAAGTGAAATTTGTGCTCATTGTGCGGTTTCAAGCAAGGATAGCATGCACACCTAAATGGTTGTGTTGTCTTGTATTCTGGCTCTGTTTTAAACAATTTGAACAGAGGTGTTTCACCTCCAAGGACTACAGTGGGCAACCTGTTAGTTAAATATAGATAGTGGCAGAGCCACCTTAAGGCCAGCTGGGGCTTTGGCCCCAATTAGTCTTCTTTTACCTTATGTATTTATATATATATGTATCATATAATATTTTATTTTCGCTAATAATTTGGCCCCGGCTAAGTATTTTATTCTATGTATTTTACTCTTTCTAATAAGGGTAATATTGTGTTGATTAGTGAAAATTTTGGGATAATGATTTTGGCATGATTTTGAGTTTTTACAATAGATGACTATATATGTAGAGGAT
The DNA here is from genome assembly GCA_037074495.1 of Acacia confusa. NCBI lineage: Eukaryota > Viridiplantae > Streptophyta > Magnoliopsida > Fabales > Fabaceae > Acacia > Acacia confusa. The sequence goes on from CM073504.1 coordinate 30,000,507, forward strand.
GATTAATGACTAATTTTAATCAGTTTGGATTTATTATTTGGTTGTCTTATGATTTTTTAAAATATTTTTTGGGGTTCATATTATATTTATTTTTTATTTTCTCCCATTATTATTTTTTTTAGGTGGGTGGAATATGTATTTAAGTGTTAATTCTATTAAATTCCATTATATATTATTATTATAATTGTATTTGTGATATCTTTAGGATAATATTTGGTTCAATACTCATGGAGCTGTAAAAGGAAAGTAAAATTCTTGTTTGATATACATACTGAAAATGTTATCATCTTATATCTTGTTTAGATTTATAATTTTTGGTTATTATTTATTTGTATTTTTAATGTTATGCGATATTATTCAATAAATAGTTTAACATATTTATTTTTTAGCCCGGGCTAAAAATATTTTCTGGTTCCGCCACTGAATATAGAACCATTTGAAAAGCTTCCTGGCAGATCGGATCTTGGGCTAAATATTTGGGGTGCCAAATGTATACTTATTGACTAATTAAAAAAATATTTGAGGGGACCAAGTGAATAAATTTTTAGGACAAATGTATATATTTTGGACCAAATGTATAAAAAAAATCCTATTTACATTAAGTTTTTTTCACAGATTTTGTTTTTTTGGGGGGCCATATATTTATGAAGTTCCGCAAGTGCTTCCACCTAATGCATAAGTTGAGACACCAGTATTCCTACTCATCTTTTGTATGAGTACTAATAAGGAGAGCTCTTCCCATTTGAACTGTCTAGATAAGATTTGAATAGTCTAAACTTAAATTTTTTTTTAATTGTCGATTTTTAAATGAAAAAATTATTTTTAAAAAATATCCATTAAAATATTTTTTGAAAAATAAAAGTTAAAAAAATATAGACCTTCTAAATCTCATCTAGATGGTTCAAATGGGAAAAGCTCCCCAAGATGAGTAGAAAAACTGGATTTGAGTTGAGGCATATATGCAATAATATGCCAATCTTTCCTCTCAACTCTTACATTACGTTGAGATATAAAAGACATGTAAATCAAAGATTAATTCCTGTATTTTGATTTTTATAAACATTAGAATTCAATTCACTTTGCCAGCTAAATTTGGAAGAGAATACTCTCATTGTCATGTTTCTCATTATCTTCTCATGATCTCTTCTGCACCTTTAAATCATGAAATGGATTGTTTATAGTTAATGTTTTCTAAAATTTATTATAATATTTTATAAATTAAAATTTGTTTATCTTTTATGGATTGCGATTAGGAATGTGATATGTTATATTTTGATAGTTTAAATTTACTTATTTATATTTATAAAAATAATTTTATAAAAGATTGAATCTTAATCTTAACCATATATATTGTTTTAATCTAATAGTAGATATGAGATATGCCCCCAAATTTTTTTTCTTTTTTCCTCAAAGCGTCCATATTAATTACACATGGTAAGAAATTTCTATCAAGAAGTAGTTATATTACACATGATTAAAAATGATATTTTAAGAAAACTAATACATATTTGTTACAAATAACTAACTTAATTAATTTTCTTAATTTTCTTAATATCTGTAAATTGGTTATAAATTTTCGAGAAACAGTCAAATTAAAGTTATGTATTTATAATCAAAATAAATTCCTCAGATAATGCTCACATTAAGAACCAAAAGAGACTACATAAATTGCCCCAATTCACGACGGATGGATGACATCATTTAATTTAGTTCCCTGCTGATGTAACTGCCTCTCTTGGAATCTAACACAAGAAATCATTCATGTCAAGTTCTGCAACAAACAATGAAACAAAGAATGGTCACACCCTTTAGCAATTGTGCTACTTTATATCTCACTATTTGAATGTCAATTTTTTATTTCATTATGTCCACAAAACCAACGGCCACAGTAATATTCTTTCTGGTCTAATATGTAAAAACTAGTTGAGATATTTATTTTAGTTTCAAATATAAGACATTAATAGACATTAATTCATTTTGTATCACATATATAATTCTTTTACCAAACAACCCTATTAATAGCACATATTAAAAGAAGTTTTCTTCAATGAGGATAGTTACTAGTACAAATTATTGAAAAAAATATTTTAAATAAACTAATATGCATTTATTACAAATAATTAAATTAATTAAATTCTTTAATATTTATAAATTAGTTATGTAGCTTTTCAATTTAGAAGTGAAAGAAGTACATAAAAATTAACAAAATCTATACAACTTAGATGAATGGGGTTTTTTTAGATTAATCCACTGGTATCTAGCGCTACTTACAATTGACTAGTTTGATTCGTGGGAATGTAGACCCTCAATGGGTTATTAGTTTGGTTAAATGAAATAAAACTATATTAGCTTTAAAAAAATAATATCAACAAGTGTATGAACAAAATAATGGTTCGTTTCTTTAACCTATTTAATATTAATTTCAAAAAACAGATTATCACTCATGTGGATTGAATACATTCAAACGTGACCCACCTTTTTAAGTGCATCCTGGCTATACAGTCAAGCTTAATACATCCACGTTTTGTGTTAAACCCTTCAAACATACCAAATGGATTGCACGCACATTAAACCAAAATATTTCTGCTTTTACTATTTATTCTTAATGTCACTTCTAAAGATGCTTGACTTTGATGTAGTCTTTAGTTCATCTTCTTTACATCACATCTTTTTCCCCTTTAAAAGCATGCGAGTGCATTACAAAAAAAAAACTACTGCAAGTTAGAATAATGAATGTTCTCACTACCTTTCTCTTCTCTTTACTCTCAATATCAAGTCTGAAATATTCCCTTCTTCCTCCTCTTTATTTTAATCAATTTTCTTCAAAGTATATAATCTTCTGCAATATGTAACACCAATTTCATATTTTTCATTCCACAGGAGCAGAAACCTCGAGCAAGATCGGTGTGAACTATGGCCAACTTGGCGATAACCTGCCCTCTCCGGCTCGATCCATCGAGCTACTAACAACGATAAAAGCGGGACAAGTAAAGCTGTATGATGCAAACCCAGAAGTTCTGAATCTTTTATCAGAAACCAAGTTTCAAGTCTCCATTATGGTCCCTAACAGTGAAGTCTCAAGCATTGCTTCAAACCAAAGCAAATCAGATGGATGGGTGAACCAGCATGTCTTACCTTACTACCCCAAAACCTCGATTTGCTTTTTGCTTTTTGGTAATGAAGTGTTGAGTGATAATTCAGTACAAGGCCAAAAGATTTGGCTTCATCTTGTGCCAGCAATGAGAAGGATCAAAAGGTCTCTCCAGGCTCAGAACATTACAGATATCAAAGTTCGTACACCACTAGCCATGGATGTTCTAGAGACAACTTTCCCGCTTCCCATCCGGGATAAGAGACACTGTGATGGTACCAATGCTTGAGTTCCTTCAACAAACCAATTCATACTTCTTCATTGATGCATATACTTATTTCCCATGGTCGTCAAACCCTAACAGCATTAGCCTAGATTTTGCACTTCTTATAGGGGATTTCAGCATCACTGACCCTGTTAGTGGCTTGTCCTACAGCAATTTGCTGGACCAAATGCTTGACTCACTTATCTTTGGCATGTCCAAACTCGGGTTCCCCGGCATCAGGCTGGTGATATCCGGTTTGGCCCCACTCCGGCAACATAGGTGAAGAAGCCCGCGGTGCAAACATATTCAATGCAGCAATGTATAACCGGAATCTCATCAAGAAAATCACAGTAAAACCACCCCTTGGGACGCGGGCTCGTCCCGGTGTTGTTATTCCGGATCCACTTTCCCTGCTCCTCGTTTGGACGATCCTCCCCCTTGGGAGTGCTGGGAGATCTGGACGGTCCAGATCTCCCCATGAGATCTGGACCGTCCATTTTTTTTTTTATTTTTATAAGATTTTTGTAAAAAAATTTTATTAGGATTTTTTTTTCAGTGCCAGTAAGTATCCTGAAATATCTTTTTAGTAGCAACCGGTAGTCTAAAATATTTTTTCAAGATCTTCAAATAATTTTTTAAGATGATAAAGTATTTTTTAGCAACAGTCAGTACCCTAAATTTTTTTAAAACAGTATCATTCAGTACCCTGAAGTATCTTTTTAGTCTCAGTCAATCCCCTGAAAAATTTTATAATCTTGATAAAATTTTTCAGAGGACTGATTGAGATTAAAAAGATACTTTAAAGTACTGACTGGTACTGTTAAAAAAAAATTCAGAGTACTGACTGAGACTAAAAACATACTTTAGGATACTAACTGACACTGAAAAATATTTTATATTCTTGAAAATAATTTTTAGAATCTTAAAAAATTATTTTAAAATACTAATTGGTAGTTAAAAAATTATTTTAGGATATTGACTGGTAATTAAAAAAATATTTTTTTCTAAAAATCTTATAAAAATAAAAAAAATGGACGGTCCAGATCTCATGGGGAGATCTAGACCGTCCAGATCTCCTAGCACTCCTCCCAAGGCAGAGGAGCGCTTCTTGCTCGTCCTTTGGAAAGTGAATCCTTGTTATTCCCACCTTCATCTTCGCCTTGTATGATGAGAACCTGAAAAAAGGGATTAGAATAGAGCAATATTGTATTGGGGACTTTTACATCCAGATGGGACACCAATTTATGAGATTGACTTAACAGGAACAAGGGGTACATCAGATTTTGCACCATTACTTCCTCCAAAGAACAATTAATCATACAGAAGAGCAAACTCCTGTGAGTTTTCTCAGATCCTAGATTTCATATGTCCTTTTCCTGTAATCTTGAAATTTTGATACTTCAATTATTGGGTCTGTTTGGAATACAAACTTTTTGAGCTTTTTTTGTGATAATTTCTTTTTTTTAAAAAAAAGTTAATTAACGTTGCCAGTTGATTTTGGGTTAATTTGGGTTAAACTTAAATTTACTTAACTTAAAGTTCAAAAAGCCCATTAAAAAAAAAACTTCTACTTCTTAGCTTTTTCCAAAAAGCTCTCAACTTTTTGACATGGGTTTTACCACTTCTACTACCATCAATCCAAACACATATCAATCAATAACCTAACTTTTTTCTTATCGAGTTTTTTTTAAAATCAGATAGCTTTTAAGCTACCACTCCTACCACTAACCATTGATGTACTAAATATTCTGGCTGATGGAGCTGGATGTGGATATTGCAAGTTCCCCCCTATGTGATTGTCTGAAGACAATTAAGCACTAAAATTCCATAATATTGCAGTTTAAAACTACTCTGAATAATGGAGAACACAATTTCTCAACTTTGTTCTTAATTATGAATAAGTTGCCTTGTTCGACATCATCAGTGAAAGACAAATGTGGAACTACATCGCACTTCTTGGGAAGTTATTCAGTATACAAATTATTTGGCTTGCCAAGGTCATATTATTGGCTCATCTGATATAGTGCTGGTAGCTAATGGATAGCTAGGAATGTTTTTGGAAAACAAGCGAAATCTTTGCTCGGTAGCTGTACTTTTTTACCATGAATATATCCTAGGTCCTTTTATCAAGCTTTTGCTTGCATTTTTTGCTGTTTTTTTTTTTAAAAAAAAGAGGAAAATTGCACCTAAATCCCTGAGTCAAGGAAAATACGATAAAATTTGAAATCTCAAAATTGCGGTCAAGTCTCATGGTAATATTTTACAATATTTTCTATGTGTAAAAAGACACGAATGCCCCCATGAAGGCTCGTGGACTTGTCAAAGCATATTCATAGACTTGTCAACATATGCACATCGACTTGTCAACACATGCACATGATCTTGTCAATTCATACTCATAGAATTGTCAAAACAAACCCATGGCCATAAACATACACATGGTCTTGTCAATTCATACTCATAGAATTATAAAAACAAACTTATGGCCTTGTCAACATAGGTACATGAGCGCAGTTGCATCTTTTCACATATTAAAATATTACAAAAGAGTCCCACAAGACTTTACCGTAATTTTTAGATTTCATGAGACCATTTTGTCATATTTTCTTTTGTTGGGACCTAAGTGTAATTCCCCCCCCCCCCCCCCCCCCCCCCCAAAAAAAAGAATCAGATTTTAATCTTAACTACCATTTGGGGGACGAACATGATTTGATGAGCTGGGCATGTGAATTGAGAAGGGTATCCTGATCAACCCCTGCCTCCTATCATACCTAAATTTGTCAGTTTTATTGCGTCCCATTCCACCCTCGGCCTACCTAATATTTTACCAAAAGAATTTTCCTTCGGCCTTGTTTGGTTTGAGGGAGTGGATGGGGCAGGGAAGAATCCCCATGAGTATATTGACCAAATTGCCATTAATAAAAGGAATATTCTTTTTTGTTGAGAATATATTTTTGAAATATTGAAAATTTTTCATGGACAATTTAGTAAAGATGAGAGGAAAAATTTATCTCTCCTCTTTCCCTCCTCTCAAACTAAACACATTATTAGAAGATAAGCCAACTTTTATAAAATAATATTTTTAAACTCCTGGATAGGAAAATGGTCGCACATGAATATGTTAATTTCTCATCAGAAGCAAATGATTTTGCTTCCTCTGAATCAAATTTCATATAAATTATCATTAGATCGCTAGTCTTGGCGAGTCGAGCATGTTTCTTCAACCCCTCTACTTCTTGGGCAACCTTGTTCTTCTTGATGTTGTGAAAGAAATTGGAGTACCTACTCATTCATCCATTAATGGAATAGTTATTAAATCAAGGTATGGTAATGGGGGAAAAAACTTGACCAGTACTAGGATTTCTAAAGCATCAAAAGTTTTTAAACAAAACAAAAAGTTTAAAACAATAATTCTAGACAAAAGGCGTATAATCAAAGCCAACGATTCCATTACTTGATAAGAGTCAAACTAGATAAAATATATGATACAATTTTTTGGAGTGTCAACCAATTAAAATGACACGTAAATAAAGAAAAGACTTTCAAATCAAGTTCGGTCCTGCAAAATATAGCAGTTGTCAATTAGTTCAAGACAGCACTCAACATTAGTTTACTAGGCAACTTATTCAAATCAATCTGCATATATAATTAGACAGGAATATAAATACTACGTCAAGGGGGGAAAAAACAAGTTGAAGGAGGACAAACGTAAATGGGATATACAAAAAGTTGCGCGTCATTTTTCCTCTAGACGCCGTAGCACTGACTCAGCAAAGTTTTGTTGCCTACAAAATGCCCAGTAACCAACCAGTAAGTGCCATGATTCAAATTTCTCAAAACCCAGAATTTTTTTAAAAAAATCTAGTCAAATATCATGATCCAGTACACGCCAAATCTAGAAAGCATAATCAATCAGAAACTCTGCAAAATAGCAATTTCATGAAGAAACTATTAACACACCCTATTTGTAAATCAAATAGATAAAATGGTGCCAGAGCAAGAAATCTGTAAAACCTAGGTCATAACTACCCATCCAACAAGTGGTTGTACCTTATACAAGCCTACATGCATGTGCTTTTATCATCAACAACGATGATTGAATGAGCATATTATAACCTACCAAACCATATAGCACAACAACAACAAAACTAACTAACTACGTGGGCTTATTGCATTCCGTCCAGACTGTTGATGACTAGCGAATTGTAAGAATGGTCATAAATTTGATATTTTATATTGCCATTAAAATCGACTATAACCACCTAGGTTAATGGCCATGTGATATAGCAAAAGGGTGAGCACCAAGAGAAATTAAGAAAAAGAACTTACTTTCCTTCCTTCAGCTTTGGGCTAGGACGAGAATACTTCAGATACCCATCCCAAGGAACCTTTTTAAGGCCAGCCCGAACCGAGATTATGTCTCTCACCCTATATAAAAGTAAAATACATACAGTTTCAACACCTAAAAGATGCCAAGAATAGACTTCCATGTAAAGCCGTTGCCACTAAGAAACCTTCTTACAATGAAGAGGAAAATTATTTTACCTCTCAGCAAACTCGATGGCAGTTTCTCCTGGCTTCAGATTCTGTGGCTCCAAGTACCAAACATCACAAACAACAGCCCAAGATGTCATTAGCTGCAGCAGATGCGTAGTGAATGATTGCCTGCAAATCAATGAAATCCAACCATTACACCTCTAATACAGCAGTGGAACAGTGGAAGTACAGAAGTAATTTATATTGAAAAGCATAACCTTACTTTCGACTATTCCAAAAAGCATCCACAAATATTTTATTGTACTTTATTGCGACTGGGCAAACTGTGCAGCCAAGTTCAAATGCACCCTAAACGTCAACAAGTTAAATGCTTTGATGATAGATAAAGAATACAACTAGAGTAGAAATCAATGTGAGTGTGTGTGTGTGTGTGTGTTTAAGCGTATAAGTGAACACAATTGCATTTTTCACAGATTCACCTACCTTCTTGAACATGACTGTGTAGTGATTATTTACACAAGTTCCTTCAGGAAATATGAGAAGAGGGTTATTGTCTGTTCCCTGAACATGATCCCTCAATCTGAAGAATGTAAAACAGAAAAGTCAGAACAAATGAAACCAGAAATATACATTTCCCAAATTTTCAAATAAACTCACTTCTTGGCGACAATTTCTCGATCCTTTGCCTCAGAACGGTTGAACCAAATACATCCTACACTCTCCAAAATGGTGCTCTGCAATAATCCTACACATAACAGCCAATATTTACAAAATGCATATATTAATATTTTATCAGGAAATTTTCCAAAATTCATTCTTCGTGAACAAGCTTCAAGATATCACTAGTTGTTCGTCACATGCCCTGTTCTTCCCAGCGAATATTTAAACTGACCAAGAGAGAATAGTACTAAGAACGAAACGGTTTAGATATATTACTTTCCATGCTATCATTATTATCTTAGCAAAAGTACACAGTCATCTTGATAGTGGGGTACTAACTGTTTAAAACCAAACTATCCAAATATATCATGTCTATATATATATATATATATACTATTTAAAGAAACAAACAGCTTTTAGCTGAGGAAGATGCTTACCAACCCATCCAGGATGCTTCTGCATAATTACAGCAAATGCAGTCATCTGTTCTAAAATAATAAAATCAATCATGGAAGTATGGTTGGCCACAAAAACCTGTTCATGAAACGTAGGGAGAATTCAGATCATCAGTCAATAACATTCATATTTTCTTAGACATAAAAATAAGGTTACATCCGTCAATCAATATATATTAAACATACCTGCTTTGGTCTTATGCTAGGGCGTGGCCCATGATATTTGACAACCCCAGTCCATGATGCCACAAAAAAACCGCACATCATCTCCACCAAAGACCTCTGAAGGACATTTTCAATTAGCATCATATCCAACTTTTATTTTTAAAAAGTATGTATTTTAAGAAATACCAGGAAATATTATAACCTAACAAACAGTTTAAACCTTCTTTATTCGTTTATGATATATATCAAAAACAGCAAGAAAACTACAAATTGAATGGGAAAACATTAGGATGGGGGAAGAATAGGCACCTCGATCTTTCTCCTTAACTTGTCATGTCCCTTCAGTAGGAAATGCACAGGAATGAAGGATGAAAGAAATATTATCCATCCTATTGTCAACACTAGAACCCTGTAACATCAAATAACAAGTATTAAAAGGCCATAAATAATCAACGGTAAATGATTTTATCACCAAGAGACACAATGGAGACCCATACATCAAGTTTAAAAGTGAAATTTGAAGTAATCAAAGTTAAAATTTAAATTTTTACACAAATTTTAACGGAGTAGACTCTTAAATAACAAGACTCACCGTTACTGCATCATGCATAAAGTGATTGTAAATAAATATGAAAAAAGTGTATGCTAACCTTGCAGGGAACAATATCAAATATCGAACTAAGACTCCGAAACACCACAAAGGGAACAAATAAATATTCCAATTCCAAGGTTCAGGAGGATTTGACTTGAAGCATCTTGTGAATGAATCCTATCCAACAAAGAAATTTTCAACTAGTGAGCAAACACCCAAAGGTGACAACGGCAAAAAACCAAGGGGCTGAAAAACATCATTAGTGCATAGGCACACACGTGCCCACACATTTTATGAGCTTGAGAATAAGTTGCTGATTCTTAACGCAAGCCTAAATAATCCCTGAGAACAGAACCAACAAGAAATCCTAAGGAAAAGCAGTACACAACATCTAGTCCATGTGCTAATTTCTAATCCTAGGCCTCAGTGTGATGTATTAATCATAGTAGGCATAGGATAAGACTATTATGTAGTTATTAGGTTAAGAGGTAGGTAGATAGTAAGTTAGCCATTGTTACGCCTTGCATATACCAGGAATGCAACTGTAACTTAGATGCTATGCTTATTGTGAACTACACAGAATATTACTCAGTTTGGACTTCTCTTGTCTCTTTCTTCTCTTCTCCTTGCCTCTCTCTCATTCTACCCCCTCGCATTTCTTTGCTTTTTTTTTTTTTGAAATGAGGACTTCTTTCCTTTTCTTTCATCATTCTTTCTACCACTACACAACACAATCGCTCATGACATTTAATTTAACATATGGTAATCATTTATCAAAAAATAATGGTGGTGCATCAAAAGCACAACACTAAGAAGACAGAAAACCAAGCAAATTGAGCAAATCTTACATCTACAATGGCACCAGCTGCCTCGGATAAAGTAGGAGAGATGTTGAGCAAGTCACGCCTGAAAATCAATATCCAAATAGCAAAAGACTAAAAATGTTGAAAAGAACAAGGAGGGGGTGGGGGGGGGGGGTTGAAATTTTATAGGAGCAAGTGAATCTCTATGCTCCAACAGATTCAATTGAAAAGAAAAACTGCTCCTGTCTTACAACTCGCTATCAGTTAACATCTAAACAAACAGTCGTAAGACTAAAAGAGAAAGAAACATACAAGCAAAGCCTGCCATGAGGTTCTTGTTGAATGGTCGATCCTGAAGGGAGGTAATCTTCAATGTTGGGTCGACCAAGGTCCAATTCAGACCTAGAAGCATTGAGCTTTCCAGTGGTACTCATCTCTGTTGGGCTTTCACCACTGCCAGAGATTTCTGAAAGACAAAATTAAGGCTAAATTAGTTTATCATTAAATTACAAAACTCCCATCCATCGAGTTTATCAGATAATTAATATTCTGATTGGATCATTGAAAATTTTCAATCAGACTCAATTCCAAATGGAATATGTTAAGCAAAAAAAAAAAAAAAAACTAATGACTTAATCAGAAAAGAGGTGCTAATTTGTTTTGCTATCCATTTACTAACTTCAATGGTAAGGTGACCAACTTCAGACAGGAAAAGTCCTTTTATCTTGGGCATATACAAAGTTTGAAGTTGGTCACCATACAATCAAAGTAGGTAAGTGAACAGCATAACAAGTTAACAACTCTTTTCTGAATTAAATCAATCAAATTTTAGCACCTAACATTTTCCATTTGGAATTGAACAGCGAAAAAGTAAAAGATGCCAGGAAAAACTCTGCTGAAAAAGCAAGCAATTTCACCAGTGTTCAGTTGTGAATCACTTCTACGAGTCAGAAAACTCGGACGAACATAAAAGAAACGCTACTGTTAAACAGAGCAATCAAGCATCGCCGCCAAGAGAATCACCGTTGGAGGAAGTATTCCGTTAGTAGATGGTTGTCCGAAGGCAGATCAGAACCCGGAACTTTCACGCACCAACTATAAATTAGAGCAACAACCGACAACGAAACCAAAGCTTGATACTTGAGGCAATGTTCAGACATCTAAATCAGGAAGTGAAGCAATCGCTGACCTTAATCATGAAACCATGCAAATCAATAGGGAAACCATACCTAAATCCGTGAAACACACGTCCCCCAGCAAAAAGACGAAGCAAGTAGATTTGGCGAAAGAAAGAGGGAGCTGGAAGGAAGATAAATATTAGGGAAAATTGATTTCAGGGCCCAAGCTAGGAAAATAATTACAAAAAAGGCTCAAGAAACATTCACATAGGGCCTTTTCTGGAATTTTTTCAAAAAAAAGTGTACGGATATAGTTGCTAATTGCTACTGATGTAGTTGTTAATTGCTACAGATGTAGTTGTTAAAATGTAGTTGTTAATTAGATTGATTTAGTTGTTAACGGGGACTGATATAGTTGTTAAACGCTACTGATATAGTTGTTAACGATTTTTGAAAAAATGCCAAAAAGGCATGTGAATGTTTCTTTGGCCTTTTTTGTAATTATTTTACTAACTTGGGCCCTGAAATCAATTTTCCCTAAATATTACCGTAGAGGCTAAAAATGTCAGACAAGATGACGACAACGGCTAGAGATAGCGAAGGGAAAAGCTTGATGCTACGAATTGAAAGAGGATTGATTCCACGAGAGGTTCAGATGTGAAGAGACCCAAAAGGTTTTTGTCCAAAAGCAAGTCACATGAAAATGAACAAACTGTCCCTAATGCAAGGCCCAATATGAGTAAAAGTAAGGTAAAAGTAAGGGAAAATTTGGGAAAAGTACCCCAAGAAAATACTAATTATTGTGAAGAACCATAAAACTTGTAATCATTTAATACTACTGAATAATAAAATATAAATTTAAAAAGCCTAAAACATCCATAACTACACCTCATATATTCCTTCCCACTGCATACCAAGTACTCAAGCTCAACTATTAGTGCGTTTTCTCATTCCCCAATCCCTATTAATGAATAGATACCGTAATTAAAAAACTCAGCCTAAATTATTATTAAGATATTTGTTGAGATGAAAAAACCAAAGAAGAACATACTTTTCATAGATTTAGAAATCAAAATAGGTGTCTATCCCTTTTTTCTACTTGTTTTTACCTTTAGATGTCTCTTCATAAATTGAGTTTTTGTTATCTAATTCACTAGTAGCAACAACAGCATAATTATTTGCTCTTAAATTTGTTTGTGTTTCTCTTCTCATCCCCTTATCTTTCTATTGTTTTTATCTGAAATACCTTTTGGCAAAGAAGGTTTTGAAGATCTTATAAAATAATCTTTTAATATTACGAATTTTGCATACAAATGAAAGAAAATATACAAGAAAAGAGGAAGCCATAGACTGGATACCATATACTTCACCACCACTGATATTATTGTAACAAAGGAAAAACGGTTCATAGAAGAATGTAATAAAAAACGGTACAAAAGAATTTTTTATTAAAAAAAATTAACAATATAAATAGTGTCATGTTTCTTAATAGAATTTAACTATGGGAGCTCCAATGGTAAATTTATGGAAAAGCAGAGTCGGGATCAAAAAGGGAAAAATTGCAATCGAAAATGCATATAGCAGACCGAAGCACTCTTTCTAATCTTCCCATCCTAATTCAGGATGGCCAGTGGGTCTAATCCAGTGTTATCAAAACCGACTCGGACCAGCCGGGTTGACCCGGAAACAGGCAAACCAGTCACCCAACCGGTCCGAGCTGGTAATAGGATTGTATATGCGTCAAAAACGGTTTTGGACCAGTCCGACTGACGGTTTTAAGTGGCCGAGTCGAAGTAATTTTTTTTTTTTAAAAAAATGATCTAACTGGCAAATGGAGGAAGAAGAAGGTGGGTACGAAGATCATGAGGAGGGTGAAAGAGATCTCAAGAGCATGAAGAGGGTGAGAGAGATCTAAACACTAAAGTTTGAAGAGGGTGTGAGAGAGATCTGAAGTGAATCTGTGAACTTCGCGTCTCTATTGAACGGAAAGAGACTTATGATGCAATAGCCATGGCGAAGGCAAACCCCTACAAGAGGGAGCAAGACGATGAGTGTTTCTGATTTACAACAAGCCAACATATTCAAACTTATGAGAGTTGGAAGGGAAGATGTTTTGATAATAATAAGAGGAACATTTACATTTATTTGCTTATTACCTTGAATTTCCGTTGGATAAAAGGTATAATCAGGGAAAAGTTACTTTTCTCCTTATAAACCACTGGATAAAAAGGATTGATCAATAAAATGCTAACTTTTCTTCCTCCCAAGGCATTTAATCATTTCACCTCGTTTCCCATGCATTTTGTCCTTTCTTTTTTCTTTCTTTTTCTTAGCCATCCATTTCTTTCTCTTTTAAAATAATGGAAAACAATTTTTAAAAAACTACTCCCTTACTATTTCCAACAATTTTCTAAAAAACGTGGCTGAACCCAAGAGGGGGGGTGAATTGAGTGAAGGTAAAAACTTGCTCCCTTTTTAAAATATTTTCGAAACTCGGTTAAATCATATTTGAATGATAGTAAGAGTTATAAAGTTATAAACAATCATTCAAACATATGTGCTGGAAGTAAAAGAGGTCAGGGAAGAGAATTACAAACTCAGATTTATACTGGTTCGGTCCAACCTTGACCTACATGTCCTCAAGCTCCACTTGAGATTTCCCCTATTCTCCTTGTTTAACCAGGCACAAGAGACAAGTCTTTACACCCCACAAGTTTATCCAGGCACTTGTGCAACCTTTACAATCTCTCACAGAGATTCTCCCTCACAACCCAAGGGATACATTCAAATTCTCACTCAAGATTACCCAATCTTGTGCATCTCTTAGAAAATAGAATATTTACAATATATCTTCTCTCTAAGAAGTGATTATGATAAACACTTAAGCTCATTACAAATGATATCACTCTCTATATGATAAAATGTGAGACATTGAGAAACAGAGAGTAGAAGAGGATTCTGAATTTCGGCATTATGATAGTATAAGCTCACTCCTCCATCTTCTTGCATTTTGAATCTCGTTCTATTTATAAATGAAGGTGTTCTAGCCATTGTAGAATAGAGTTGTTGTGTTCAAAACCGTTGGATAATGAAGCAGTTGAGAACTAGCCTTTTTTTTTTGCTTTTTGGACTTTGACAGCTCGGCATTTCGGTTCTTCAGGAAATTCTTCGTTTGATCATCTGAAATGTGTCCACAAATGATGTAAATGATGATAATAAATGCTATGAATCATTTGGGAAAGGTTCTGGTTGATCTGGATCAGATTCAGGATTTTCGTCATTTTGATTTTTCTGATGCTTCGCTGTAAACTCAAGTTTTGGCTTCAATACTGCGGTTTTGAGCTTGTTTCGATACTTTAGATTTGTCTCTGTCTGATCTATACTCGAGTTTTGCTTCTCATACTTAAGTATTGAGGATCCTCTAACGTTCATTGCTCTCTGTCTGAGCTATACTCGAGTTTTCACGTTGTCATGGACTTTGGTTGCTTCCAGACTTGATATTGCTTCAATTTTGGCAAGCCAATCATCCCCATTTAGCTAATTGATCCTCCTTTCCACAGCAACAAGAATCAGATCCAAACTCGTTGGATTCTGTTCAATATGATCTGATGAGTTCAAGTTGTTCTTTGACCAGCGTTTTGCATTGTTCTGAAACTTCAGTCAACTTTCAAAGATTGTATTTATCTAGTCTGATCTTTATCTTTGTCAAATCAAGTCTTGATTGAAAGCTCCATGGGTCTTCTTTCCAATGCCACCAATTTCAGCTTAATCCGATTTGTGGATTGTGAGTTACACTCAAAACACTAAGCTTGTTCTGAAATGTGGCGTGAGTATTTGTTCCAACTTTAGAAATTCAAAGCTCTTTGATATTATCTTCTTTGGACTTGAAACTTTGTCAAGATGACGCATTAGATGTCTAGTTTTAGCCAAATTTGATTTCACCTCAATCCGATGTCTGGTTCAGGAGATATCATCGATTTACCAGACCTCGTTCAAAGCTGAACGTGAAGCAGAGCTGAGCAGAGTTGCTGAAGAGCTGGACACTCGAGTTTTCATTCACAAACTCGAGTTTTGTTGGGACCAGAGACACCAAAGAAGCTGAAAACTCCCGATACTTGAATTTTTAAGTTCCATACTAAAGTATTGACTCTCATACTCGAGTTTTAACTTTTTAACGCCCAAACCGTGGTTTTCCAAAACTATAGTATTCAAAACCATAGTTTTCTCATCCAGAAGCCAATTTCTCAGTTAAGCTCATATTCTCGAGTTTTGACCTGAAAACTCGAGTATTCACTTCTAGAACCCGATTTTTATTGTCTTTAGCTTTGAAATGAGATTCTCCAACATCCATTTAATTGTAAAGACTTATGATATCAATCTAAGACCTTATATATTGATTTTCTCCATATTTTTGACAAGATCTTCTATTTTTTTCTTCTCTTCACATGATCATTCTTCACAACTCTATTCTTTCTTCCTTCTTCTCTTGAGCATTCTCCATAGACATATTTGAATTGAGCTTAGAATGAGGATGTTCCATTCAATAAGATCTTTCTTCTTCAATTTCTCCTCTTCCTTTTCATCATTCAATACTTCTTGATCACCTTCTTCTTGATCATACTTCATGAGTAAACTTCACATCATTGATTCTACATGAAATACCAGAAGAATTAATCAATCAAGAAGATAAACATATTACTCAATCTTTTTGCTCTTATTAACGGCATGTACAAGACATCATCAAAACTAATCATATCTAACATTTTCCAACACAAACTGACGCACTATGGTCATATCTCATCAAAAGTAGTAGGTTAATGGCTAACTTTTTTTTACATTTTTTTAAAACATGAAAAATGGACAGTATAAGGGGAAAAAAATTAATTTCTCACCGGTTTGGTCCGATTTAACTCCAGTTTGACTCCGATCTGACCCATTGACCCTTTAATTTTGCTCCTAGTTAATTGGGTTATTCAAGTTTTAAACTTGTAAAAATGTTTTACGTACTTTTATTTTGTAAACTCATTTTTTTATATATATTTATAAGTATAGTTGTATAATTTATAAATATAGTATGGTTTTCGAGACTGAGTCATAGTTATGTGGTTCAACCAGTGACCCATTGACCCAGTACCTCGACCGGCTCGATGACCGGTCCGAGTCTGATAACATTGATCTAATCAATACTAATCCTAGGGATTAGTTTGGGATTGAGTTTTGTGGTCAAATTACTTTAAGGCCCTTAATTTGAGAAAGGATTGATATAATTTAGGGTTAAGGTGCAAAAATACACATATGTTTTTCCTCCAAGAGCGCCCAGCACCATATGTTTTTTTTTTTGTGTAAAAATACACACGCCGTTAGGTTTTAGGAGCAAAAATACCACTTCCGTTAGTTGACCGTTAACTGACCATTAGTTGATTGTTAACCATGGTGAAATTACCTTTTTGCCCTTAGTTTAAAATAATTTAAAAAGAAAAGGGTTAAGGGCTTAAGGGCAAAAAGGTAATTTTATCATAGTTAACGGTCAACTAACGGTCAGTTAACGGTCAACTAATGGAAGTGGTATTTTTGCTCTTAAAACCTAACGGCGTGTGTATTTTTGCACAAAAAAGAACATATGGTGTTGGACGCTCCTGAAGAAAAAATATATGTGTATTTTTGCACTTTAACCCTATAATCTTTTATTCCTCAAATTTACCCTCATTTTGGTTTTAGTCTTTCAAGTTTTAAACTATAGGTTTTTATCTCTTTCAAGTTTCATTTTGTTTAAAACATTGGTACCTATAATTCAATTAAAACTTGAATCATTTTGCCCATGGAGGGACAAAAGTTAATGGTTTGAAAATTAAAGGACCAAAACTAAAATAACGATAAATTTAAAGAACCAAAGATAGTATTAACCCTTTGAAAAACAAAACAAAACAAAAAGACAAGTGATGACTTTGACATCATATATTAAGGTTATGAAGTGAAATTTCTGGTTGAATATCCATGAGACAATAACAATTTAACAGGTAATAATAACTGTAACTTATCAGGTTGGGACAATGGCAACTAATTCCACTTAGGGCAATTAAGTCATTTTATTAAAAAAAAAAAAACTTAATTTTAGAACGGTCGATAAAGAATTAAGTCGTTCCAACCAAAAAAAAAAAACATTTTGAGATTTTCATATTTCACTTGTCCTTACAGGTTTTTCTCTCAGAATGATTTTAATGAAATGGAGGAGTAAGACGTGTTGTTGTTGATTAAAAAACCTCTCAAAGCCAAAAGAGAATCAGACAGATGAGATGTGGTAAAAAGAAGATGATGATATTTGTGAGGGTGCCACAAGGTAAGAGGTACTTGGTTTTTATTTAATCATTATTATTTATGATGAATTGTGAACAGTCTTAATCATATATAAATGGCAGTTGCCTGAAAGAGGGTGGATCAAGAAGAAGAAGATATAAGTGGAAACTGATTCAGAGATTCTGGCGGAAGGAGACTAAATAGAGTTACTGGATCGGAAAGAAGCTGTGCAGGCGAGTCGGTTCCAAGAACAGTGAAGGATGGGCGTAGGAGCATCTGGGGGGTTAACAGTGAGTTGCCTCCAGTTGGGGAGAGTCAGGTCTTTTTGATTTGGGCTTGGGCCCGTTTTGTATGGAAAAAAAAAAAAAAAAAACTGATATGAATGTTACAGAATTAAATTCCACAAACTGGATGGGATTCCAAGAGGAGACATTTCAGTCACGGACTCAACGAAACCTTTATTTTTGGGCTCAAATAATAAAGGAATCGGATAATTTCACTAAAAAGAGAGGGTTTGATCTTAAAATTAGTCATGACTCTTGAGGAGACATGATAGGTGATATAAATTTATGAAAACGCATGTTGAAGTGATATACTTTCAGTTCTGTATGCCTTGAAAAGTAAAGCTATATTATCCTGATCTTGGATTGTGGTGAAGCCAGCCCCCTCCTAAAATTGTTATACAAAAAAAAGAAAAAACCAATAACGTGTGATAGTATTAAAAATTGGATTCGATTTGAAGCTACTAACTTTTTGGGGGGAATTTGGTTGCTATCGAATGATCTTGCAGTAAATTTTGATTGATTATCTCTAATACTCAAACTTCATTGCAAATTTACTCTAAACTGATAACACTCAGTATCTTCTTTCTTGGGTTCGCCTTGACCCACAGCCTTAGAATCATCCTCTTCTTTAGGATGTTACTCCTTGTAGTTTTTATTATAATACTCAATTAACTGATAAATTAAAGAAGTTAAATAATTTATTGATCAGATATAGGATAAAAAATATATAAGGTTAATTAAAAGATCTTGGGTTTTTCATTAGGGATATTTATCCATCAAATTATGATTTATTAGATTTATATTTGCAATATCTATCTAGCAGCGTATAATCTTATTAGGATTTACTCCATTCGAATTTAATATTTAAATTTAAATTTTGAATTGTTATTATATATTTATTTTATTATTTCTTAAGCTATATAAAATAAAACTAGGATTCTCAAGATAAATATTTCTTAAGCGAAGTTAGTCATTCTCGACTAAATACCAATGAATTTGACTGCTAATATGACTGAGTTATGGGTTGCTCTTGGAGACCTCAACAATCGTTGACTAAGTGACGGTTTGTGTATGATGGATGCTTCAATTCTTAATATCCTCACTGTTTTGATGGATGAATAAGGTCGAGGAATTGCAAGTTCCCCAACTTACCTGCCTATTGGATAGAACTAAGCAGAACTCAAGGTGAAAACACTAGTTCCAAAATCTTACAGTTTAAATTTCAAATTGAAGGAATGTAGCACGATCCCTCAAAGAGTTTGCTCTTCTGAACAAGTTAACTTTTTTTCTACATCATCTGGGCCAGGCATATGTTTGAACCATAAAATAAGGTTTTCTGATTCGAAATAAAACTCGACCTGTCATATTGCCTTCTATCTGATAAGAGCCAATCTAAGGAGTAAACCAAAAATGAATGCCAGATCCAGGTTGCTTCATGTAAATAGCACAACTAATATACCCTCAATTCCAAACACTTGACGCTTGACACTTATAATGATTTAACTTCAGTTCTGGGCTGTACCTGTCAAATTTTTCACAGTTCCTAGAGACGCATGAATCTGAACTAACTTAAAACAGAGATCCAAGCGAGGAACAAGATCGAACACAAACTTTCAAATTTAGGTTAAGAAGTCGAAAATGCCAAAGATACAGAAAATAGCATAAAAAACTAATTGACCAGAAGATCTTTTGTTCCACTGACGAAACTAGTACACATGAACTTTCTTTCAAAATGCTCCAGAAGGTAAATCCATTGAAGTTAACTACGTCGATTCAGCATTAACCAGCACACTATACAGATCTAACTGATTGCTCAAGCACGCTCACCCCTGATACGCCTTGCAAGCTGAATATCCTTAGGCATAATTGTGACTCTCTTGGCGTGAATTGCACAAAGGTTAGTGTCTTCGAAGAGTCCAACCAGATAAGCTTCAGCAGCTTCTTGAAGGGCGGCGACAGCGGAGCTCTGGAACCGGAGATCCGTCTTGAAGTCCTGAGCGATCTCACGAACCAGACGCTGGAAAGGAAGCTTGCGGATCAGAAGCTCGGTGCTCTTCTGGTACTTCCGGATCTCACGGAGAGCCACAGTACCGGGCCTGAAACGGTGTGGCTTCTTCACTCCTCCAGTGGCCGGAGCCGACTTCCGGGCAGCCTTTGTCGCCAACTGCTTCCTCGGAGCCTTGCCTCCGGTGGATTTGCGAGCCGTTTGCTTGGTACGTGCCATTGGAAAGATGAGATCACGACGCGAGCCTGCGAAGGAGAAACAACGATAGAGACGGTGGTAATTATGATTTTGCCAAGGCGTGGATTGTTATATATACAGAGCATTCAGATTGGGAATTTTGCGCGCCGAGTTTTAGATGATATAGACCGTCGATTTCATTTAATAATCGACGGACTTTGTTTACCGAGTGGCGTCAGTTGCGGATAATAGCTATGTGATTGCTATTGACAACCGTCGATTTTTTCCATAGTACGGTTTGGATGAAATCTTATTATTGACGAGGATCGATGACTTGGCATATGAGCTTTGCGCGCAAGGCGAACTAAATCAAGTAATCATGTTTTTGGATTGCCAATTTATCTATTCGGACCCTTTACTAATGGGATTAGGGTTATACTCTTTTCAATATTAAAAAGATTAAAAAAACAAAATAAGTTACTTAATCATATTACATGTTGTGTATCACTAGATTATATATCAGTTTATTAATCAAACTAATTAGTTTGGAGAAAAAATAAAAATACTCAAAACTAATTTAATTAATTTCCTTAATCTTTCTAAAAAAGTCAGTTTTGTCTTATACTTAAGACCGGAGGAAGTGCTACAATACTAAGTGCTCATTTGTTTTAGACAAGATTATTAAACTCGAATTGACCATTAAACCAGTCTAGATAGTAGGTCAGATTAAAGTTAAACCGGAACCAACCCTAGACCAAACCGGTGAGGAAATGAACTTGAACGATAATATTTTTTAGAACAGTTTTAAAAATTTGAAATTTTTGTAGGATCACATGATAATATTTTTGAGTGTTTTTTATATATTAGAAAGTAGACATATCAAGCTTTTTGTAGAGTATTAATTTGAAATTTTTGAAAATATGTAGAACTAAATATACATTTTTGAAGTGAGAAAATTACAAATAATCAGTGAAGATTGAACTGGTTAGGTGACCAGTTAGCCAGTTTTGTGGTCGAACCAATTAATCCGGTCCAGTTTTAATACATAGTTTTAGAAGTGCTTTCATATTTACAAAATAAATATGTTATAAGAGTTTTGTCTCGATTTACAAAAATGACTTTTGAAACCATGGTTTGGAGTATCCCAAATAAGCAGTAAATATATATATATAAAAAATTGTGCAAAGTCTGAACAATTATACATAAATAAATCCATCTAAATTTGTTTTTATAATTATACTTATATTTATAAGCTTTTCAAGGTCAAAAAATTGTTTCTAAGCTTTTATTTTGGAAAATATTTAATTAATATATGTAAAATATAATAATTCGAACACTAATAAATTTTAAATAATTAAATGAATATATATTCTAATGGGATATCAAAAGTATAACACCTTAATATAGGTACACCTAATGGGAGGAGATTTTGTCAAACTCTTTTCCTTTTTTTCCTCATAATCTTATCTCCGCCCTTAAATAAAAAAATAAATAAATTGTTCAAATTTAATATTTTTAAAATTATTATCATAGTATTTTTATAAATTATTCTCTAAATTTTGGTTGCATTACAGTTATAAATTGTATATATCATGTTTTAACCGATAAAATTTATTTTAATCATAAAGGTGGAGATGAGATTTTAAGGGTAAAAATGATTTTGAGAGAAATCATACCCTAACACATAATATAGGTATTTAGCTAATAGCTAATTCTAAACTACCAACGACCCATTTGGTAAACTAAAATGTTGAACTTTTAAAACTAATAATTTTTATAAGAATGGGATTTTCTAAAAAATTGAAAATTCAAAACTGATTTATTTCAAATCCAAAACTTAGTGGTTTAAGCTCCATATCAATCGTTTTTGTAACCTATGATAAATAACTACGAGTCAAGCTCTTTTCTATTTCTCTTTATCCATCACATTAATATAACAAAATTGAAATCTATGTATAGCATTCCTCGTAACATAAGGTCTTATCTCATACATAGTTATTTTTTATTCATTTAATCAAAGTTCTAAGCTATACATGTCAATTCAATAATTGCTAGATTTAAAAACATATTATTGAATTAGTTAGGATGATTAATGTTAATCACCTAATTATTAGATTGCCCTAAAAACTCTATATAAATCCAAAAGTTAAAAGTGTGTGGGATATAGAATCCTTACCAAGTTAAGAAAGAAAAATCTTTCTCTAGTCATAATATCAAGACTTAGGGTTAGTGGTTTATCACCTTCAAGTAGGGGATTGATTAGGGTTAGGGTTAACCAAGTAGGTTACCATGTACGAACATGTTGCTCTTATATCAATACTACATAATGATTCTTCAATTTGATTTTTGTTATTTCTTGAGTTAATACTACTACTGGTCCTTATAATTTACCTCCATTTTGGTTTTGATCTCTATAGTTTGAAACTAAAGGTTTCGGTCCCTATAGTTTCCTTCAATCTAAAAACATTAGTCCTTAAAGTTTAAAAAAGTCCGAAATCCAAAGTTAATGGTATTAGATATGCCGATGCGTCACTAACACCATTAAAAATGCTGAGTTGGCTTGATGAGTGGGTAACCTAAGCCTGGTGTTAAGGGAAAATTCCATTCAGGCTCTAAGGTAGGAAAATATTGTCAAAAAAGGTCATGAAAAAATTCAAATGTCAAAAAAAGCCCTAGGGCCTTTTCTGATATTATTTCAAAAAACGTTAACAACTATATTAGTCCCTGTTAACAACTAAATCAGTATAATTAACAATTACATATTAACAACTAAATCAGTCTCATTAACAACTATATCAGTAGCCATTAACAACTATATCCGTACAATTTTTTTTTTAAATAATACCAGAAAAGGCCCTAAGGCCTTTTTTTACATTTGACTTTTCTTAGGGTTTTTTTTTTTACAATATTTTCCTACCTTAAACCCTGAATGGAATTTTCCTTGGTGTTAATTTGCTGACCTGGATAGGAGTTAACAAAAAAAGACAAAACGCATCAGAGAGCCAAGACGCCAATTGTCTTCGAACCTTTCATGCTTCTCCTGTGCTAATTGCTTCTTCTTCCTTTGCAAAACTTATATATAGATGTATTCCAAAGTAAAATAAAAGGAACATGAGAGCAACTTTAAAGGTATGAGGAAGTAGAAGCCATTGGGATGTCTATTGGAACAAAATGGAAAGCATGAACTGAAACAGAGTTCACATCCTTATTTATCTGTTGTATTTTGGACTTGAATGATTATAATAGATGTCGCTTAAAGTTGTTTGTATTCAAAAATGTCAATTCGAAAATGGGTTTATGCTTTTGGGTATTTATTTAATGATTTTCAAAGTAGGAGGAGAGAGAGAGAGAGGTTTAGAAGAAAAGGAACATTTGAGCCACAATTACTGACTAATTCAATGTGGAGAGAGCCACAACAATTGAGGTTTGACATGAAAATGTTGTGAGGAAGTTATAGAAGAAAAAAGAGGAGCTATTTTAGTTTGTAATATATTGCTATTCAAAGTTGTGTGTTGGTTTGGGGTTGATGCTATAAAGGCTTGGGAAGGAGTTCAAGCGCGGGAGGTTTTGAGAATCCAAAGAAAACAAACACTAGTGTACATGTTTTGTTTTCCCCTGTTTTCATGACCATAAACTATAGATCCAAGTCGAGTAAAATCTAGGTTCCATTAGCAATCCAATTTGAAACTAACCTTGTATTCTCTTCCTCTGATAAAGACCTCAAACACATATCTTCAATTTTCCCCCTGAAATAACCATTTATCACTGAAGAAGTTGATTATTGAATTTACATTCCTAACTCGCCAGGTAGTTCCCTCTTCAATGACATCTTTTTGGTGACAAAGGAATCACCAGGCCTATCTTCAAGCAAATTAAGGTAATTTTTTATCATGTATTTGTTGAAAATGACTTTTGACCATAAACTCTTAGCACCAGCAATGAACTTCCAAACCAACTTGCATCTAAAAGCTTGATTCATAGCAGAAAGTTTTTTATAGCCAAGACCTCCATAATTTTTGGGTTGAAGTTGAGTGTTCCAACCCAAATTATGAAAACCATGAGTGCTTAACTTCCCCCATATGAAATTACACTACAATTTCTTGACTTCCTTACATATGTTTAAAGGGATTTGCGCAACTTGTATAGGATACAGAGGAATAGAGCTTATTACAAATTTAGCTAGTATGATTCTTCCTGCCATGGATAAAGAATCCATCTTCTATACAACTAGCTTTGATTTAACTCTATCTATGATGTATTGAAATGTCTCTCTTAACTTCCTTTTTTGAGACAAAGGAAAACCTAGGTACTTACCAACTTCATTGGTAATCTTCATCTGTGTGATTCCCTAAATTATTCTTTTAATCGCTTCTAAAATTTTTGAAGAGAAGAATATAGAAGATTTTTTAGCACTAACTTTTTCACCTGATGCCCCACAAAATCTATTAAGACAATCCATTATACATATAGCTTGCTCAGTTATGACTTATCCAAAAAGTAAGAGATGATCTACAAACATTAAATGTAATATATCTGGCCCTACTTTGGTCGCCCTTATAGGTTTCCATTTGCTCTCCCTTATTGCATCACTAATAATATGAGAGAGGCAATCAATCACTAGTGGAAAAAAGTGTTTTAAGACCACCTCATTTACAGCGGATTATCAATGCCCTAGTCTTAAAGAAATGACTGGTGGCAATTTTGTAAATATAAAGAACTTCTTCGACCGTATCAATTTTTAAGACCGGCTCATTTAAGAAGCTTCATTAAGTGCAAAGTTTCAAGACGGGCTGAAAAAGATGAAGGAGGAGATGATGATGATTGTCAGCTCTCGTGGAGAGAGCATTGTTCCCTTCCTACACTCACCTCCATCTGTCTAGCAGAGCACTAAAGGGAGCTGCATTGTTGGACAGTCGGCGGAACCTTGTGACCTCTACGTGGAGGATCCTGACAGACGATTGGTTGCAAGAGGGAATGTCTACAACTTGGGATCAGCTATTCACCACCGACAAATGGCTGATAATGAAGTCAGGGTGTCAGTTGAAGAGGTGATCATTGATGATGCACCTATCCTTCTTCAAACCGATCAAATGAAACTTGTGAGTGAGTGTTTGGGAGGCTTCAGCCCCTACTAATGAAGCTGCCGCCTCGCGTGATATTCTGCTCGCTCCTAAGTTGACTGCCAAGGATGAAATTGGACTTATAGTAGTTTATCAAACTTTTGGAGTCAGATCGTGGCATGTAAATGCTGAAGTTGACCTAAAAGAGAAGCTATCAGTCTTCATTGACCAATAAGATTTAATCTCCCTGCTCTTTCCTAAAAAGGAGATAACTAATGCAATTGTGTTGTTATTGATAAAGTAAGTAGTATCTTCTTCTATGAGTGCGTACATAATTTTAAGAGGGGTCGTTTAAACACCCATACATATATACTAGCTAATCACTAATGCATGTCATTATTGTAGGTTGATGCAACGTGAATTGGGAGTATAGGGCAGAGAACATGATTTTGGATTCTTGTGCCTAGACTACTTCAGTGGGACAACTGTAAAGGAAAGAACAACATACCTATCTAAGAGGTTGTCTACCAATATGAGAAGGTGGTACCTTGCACCATTCAACCATACTAACCATTGGCAATTGGTCCTCCTTTCCATGAAGGAAAATAAAGTAGTCTTTTTATGCTCCCTTTACCATGAACTAGTGCCTACATTAAAGTAGATTGTTGATAAGTAAGTGCATGTCATTTTGTCATTGATTTTTGTTTGAAATCTCTTCTGTGAATTTTCAGTTACCATTATTGATAAATAAAATTTTTTATTTCGTTAATAGGGCCATGTTGGAATACCAAAAGAAGGTCAAGAGAAAGACTAGGTATCAGGTCAGAGATACTATATGGATCAAACCAAAGGTTAGTATGCATGGACACTGCCTTGTGAACTTTGCCTTGTGAACCTGGTCATTGTCTAACAAATTATATGCGCTCTTATATATATATATATATATTTCTTGTTTGATTTTAGACACATAAGCAACCACCTACTTCTAACTTATGTGGGTTTTACGTCATGCGACACATGTATGATATTATCACGCAAAGAATTCTGTCTATCACTGAACAGGTAAATGTGTTTGATATTACATACGTTTGGCGTGCTAATCCCTTTGATGCAAGGAATTAAGGTCTAATATATATTTCTATATTTGATGTTATAGACGTTTGATTGCGCTGACCCCTTTTTTCTGATGGTGATATTGAGCGCATACGCCAAGTCATTTGTGAATATCTCAGTCAGGAAATCGCAAATGCTCCCTAGGATTAATTTGTAAATATTTGTTGTAGACCTATTACATCTTCTGTAAATAATAATGAACAATTGTACTGTTTAATGATAATAATGAACAATTATACAGTTTAAGGATCAATTGTACACCTTCTGCTTTCTATTTTTTGTTGCTGAATGTATTGCATGGAATTAGTTCTTAAACCTTTAAGATAGGATGCTGTAAATAAGCTTATTATAAAGTTCAAAATGTCCAGTGAGACTTTTAGGACCGTCTTTTTCATATATGTTCGGTCCTGAAGTTATTAATTTTTAATTATTTAAAAATTTTAAAATATACGAGACTTTTAGGAGCGACTATTAAATTAAAGTCTGGTCCTAAAAGTCCTTATATAATTTTTTAAAATATTGGAGACTTTTAGGATCGTCTATTTCATAACAGTTCGGTCCTGAAGGTCTTTTTAAAAATACATTTTTAATTTTAAAAATACACGAGACTTTTAGGAGCAACTAGTTAATAAATGTCTAGTCCTAAAAGTCCTCGTATAATTTTTAAAATATTAAAGACTTTTAGGACCGTCTATTCCATAACAGTTCAGTCCTAAAGATCTTTTTAAAAATATGTTTTTAATTTTAAAAATATGCGAGACTTTTAAGAGCGACTAGTTAATAAATGTCCGGTCCTAAAAGTCCTCGTAGGAAAAATGTAATACCTGGAAAAAAAAAACATTATTATTATAATAAAAAGAAAAAAATAATTATCATAATACCTATTTTAAATAGGTGAATATGAGGTCTCAAATCTTTTGTATTTTATTTATTTTTGTTTATAGAAAATTTTTCTTAGAATTTAGGAGTATGAAAATTAATTTTAGCTTGTTGATACAAAAACCAATATTTTAGGGATTAAATTAGGACTCAACTCATTTATTCCTAATTTAACTTCATGAAGACAAAATCTTTCTAAGTAAGAATAAATAGATTATACAATGATATTAACCCTAAATCTTAAAGTTTAAATGGACCAATAAGGGAATTGTCTTCTTGAGCATGAGAGAACAATTAAGACAAAACTTCATAATTAAAAATAAAGGGAGGGGGGACGAAATTTTTAAGGAAAATGGAAGAAAAAGAATAAACCAATTAAAGGAGTAGGAGAAGATAACTTGGTGAGCAAGTTAACTTTCTTAGGGAGCAAGTAATTGCTTAATTAGAAAAAGATTAGGAGAAAACTTATAGAAATTAAATCATAACTTGAGATTTTGAAGTTAAATATCCAAGATAAATACATATTTAGAATCAGGGAATTTTGAGCTTCAACTTGGCTATTCCCAAAGATATTTTCGGTTACATTTAAGATTCATACTTAAACATTTTGGGAATTAAAAATCACCATAAATCTAATCATAAAATTAGGATTTCAAATGTGAGATTGGAGTTTGAATTTAAATACCAACTTACACCTAACTAAATTAGGATTTGGGATTAATTTCATGAAGAAGAGGCTTTTCTTAAGGACCAAGCAAACAAATTTCTAGAAGGGGGAGGGGGAAATTTCGGCCAAGAGGGAAAGGAAGGCCAAGATCATGTCTTTCTCTCCAAGTAATGATCCAAGAGCCAAGATCAAGCAAGAGTTGCAAGATGTTTAACCCCTCCTTGCCTATAAATAGAGAGCCTTGGCTAAACACATTCCTCCACACCAATTTCCCTTGCCTTGGCCGAAATATAGGGAGGAAGAGAGAGTGAGTAGCTGCTGGAGAAAGGGAGGCAAGAAGTCTTCAAGAGGTAAGGAAGTTCTTAGCTTCCTAGTTTAAGTTCTTAGTTTATGAAGTATAAATGCTAGGAATGTTATTTTGATAATCAAACTTCCAATTCCAGTTTTATTTTCATGTTTTTATGGTTTCCAATAGCTTTATTTCGAAAATTTGATAAAGAAGAAGTTATAGCAAAATTTTTGGAAGATTATGATCAAAATAGCGAAGCTCTGGCGAAATTTCAGCAAATAAGAACTTCTAGAGTCAGTAGTCAAAATGCTAGTATCTTATGATGAAGATGATGTTCTAAAATTTTGGGAAAATTCATGATGAAAGTAGACATATAGGGCTTTCTAAATCTATAAAGAGTGTGTCATTTGAAGCTCTGTGCAAAAAGATAAAAATCTTAGAAGTTAAGTTACATTTTCTGGGCGAAAATCTGGGCAATGGTTTGAATTCTGTAAACTGGGAATTATCCAGGAGTTCTGGGTAAGTTATAGTATTTTTCCTTGAAAGTAGACATCTCAAGAATTCCGGGAAATTTTACGAATCCTCATTTCGATTTTTGTGGAATTAGTTATGATTTTTCGAAGTTAGGCGAAATTCTGCCCAGAAATGCTGAATTAACGTTTTTTTTCCGAAAATTAAGTGGAAATAATTAGAAATAAATCCTTCAAGGATAAAAATGTCAAGTGTGGCCAAGATGTCTCTTGAAATGTTGTTTGAGAATTAATTAAGACAATATTACCCTTTTAGGATAGACTGTGTTCGCGTACCGTCAACAAAACGTGTCCAACGACCCGTTAAACTCAGGTACGGACGCATATTGTAACATTAACGCTTATGCTTATGGTTTGGTTATATATGATTGTTGTTTTCACATGATAATACTCTGTTTTGAAAATTTGCTCATGAGAGTTGAATTGTACACGGGTTATAGTCTTGATAACACCGTTGAGTTTTCCTAGCGCTGAGGACACGATGGGCTGTCATGGCACTGGTTATGTGCAGACTGGAGTAACATACATATTGCAGTGGCTGTGTTATGTTATTGCCTTACATGTGGATATTTGTTTGAAACTGTGATTATGTTGTATATCTGTGATAACTGTCATATACTGTTTACATAAGCATGAGGTTAACCGTTACCTGAGGTTCAATGGGAATTGAACCTCAGCCTCTGCCATAGCCTCAGGATCCCGGGAAGTGATCGAGGACAAGGGTAAGAAGCCGGTATGAGGACCCTGCGGAGGCATCGTCTTTTTGATACTTATGTTAGAAGTATTAGACTTGGATGACTGTATTAGTTAACATTCAGTTAGATACACTACATACAATGTTATTCAGTTACTCTTTGTTTATGTAAAATATTTTCAACTCCAGAAACGTTTATGAAAAATGGGATGTTACAAAAAACACTTCTCATGTTGTAGGTGAAGTGTTTTCTCTTGTCACAAACACATGAAATGGTAGGACCCACATATATATGTGGGTCCCACCATTTCAAGGGGTCTACCGGACATCAACGAAGAAGATGAAGAGGATAATGAACCCGGCATAAGAAATGATCATCAAGAAGGGATATGAGAGGATATCCTTTTATAAAAGAGTCATCAATTCATAAGGTAATATTCATTTGCACAATTCTTTGAAAACTTTAAGGTTTTAATTTACGTTTTTAACTATATTCAATTCCTTCTTAATTATGTTCTTAAACAATGTCACTGACTGTCTTTTGTTCTTGTTTTTAATTTTCTGGCAGGATCCGATCGAAATGGGCTAGCTTGTTACAAAAGAAGATGAATGTTAGTTATGTTCGTTGTTATTGGCCGAGTGG
This sequence comes from Acacia confusa, assembly GCA_037074495.1. NCBI lineage: Eukaryota > Viridiplantae > Streptophyta > Magnoliopsida > Fabales > Fabaceae > Acacia > Acacia confusa. Next base: position 30,030,788 of record CM073504.1, read on the forward strand.
GAATTCGATGAAGACAAGGTGATGAATTGATATATATGTTCATTTAGGTGCTGTACATTGTTATTTGTAACTCATTGTATGTATTTGTCTTATTGTATTATTACATTTATTTATTATTAGATTTGATTTGTACTGTAATAGCTAGTAACAAGCTACATTCATTACGATGCCTGGTGAATAATATTTGTATCCATTTCCAATTCAGTTATAGTAATTTATAAAGGATTGTTCACATATATATATAGCTTGTAGCTTAGAGTACTATCTTTTAGATGCTAGATTGTGTGGCGAATTTGTTTTGAACAAAGGAAAATTCCACTTTTAAGACTGGTCTATTGAATGTCCGGTCTTAAAAGTCAGACTTTTTAGAGCGGAGGCTATTCCTTATGGTCTTAAAACTACTAATAATGGTCTTAAAGACTAACTTTTAAGACTGGTCTATTTGATGTCCGGTCTTAAAAGTTTGACTTTTAGAGCGGACGCTATTCCATACGGTCTTAAAAGTACTAATAATATATAAAAAAAAGACCAACCTTTAAGACCGCACTTATTAATTTTGTCCGGTCTTAAAAGTATTATTTTTAAGACCAGTTATATGTTATAGTAAGGTCTTATTTTCTTTATTTTTGAGACCGATGCATATGTTTGTCCCGTCTTGAAAGTTTTATATTTTTAAGACCTGATGATATTTGGTCCAGTTTTGAAAGTGGTGTATTTAAGACCGGACGGTTTATTGTCCGGTCTAATAAATTCTGGTTTTAAGACCGAACAAAATATATGTAAGGTCTATATAATGCAATTTTTAAGACCTGTTGTTTCTTATGTCTGGTCTTGAAATATTTCATTAAGACCGGTTCACATCCGGTCTTAAAATTTACATACTTTTAAGACCGCCTGGAATGAGACCGGTTGCTAGTCCGGTCTTACGCAGCCTATTTCGTCCGGTCTTAAAATACTTTTTTGTACTCGTGAATGCACATCATAAATAAGTATGTCAAAATAGGATCACCTTGCCGTAGTCCTCTATGATGAGCAAAATAATTTGTCTTCTCACCATTCCATGTAACATTATATTTAACTGAAGAAACACATTCCATAATTAGGTTCACTAGTCTAGATTCAAGTCCTACTTCCATAAGCACTTTCTTCAAGAAGTCATAGTTGAGTCGGTCATAGGCCTTCTCTAAATCTATTTTCAAGGCCATGTATCCTCTCCTTCCTTTAGCCTTTTTCATCATGTGAAGAACTTCTTGAGCAATAATAATATTGTCTTGAATTTGTCTTCCTTTGATAAAACCAGCTTGATAAGGAGAAATGAGCTCATTAATCACATGTTTTAATTTGCTAGTAATGAACTTGGTAACGCATTTATAGTGCACTGTATAAAGAGAGATTGGTAAGAAATGATTAACAGATTCAGGATTGTCTCTCTTTGAAATTAGAGGAATCAACGTCCTGTCAGCATCTTTTATAAACAATGATCCTTTAAAAACTTCCTTCACAAATTGACATACACTAGGTCCTACTATATTCCAATTAGCTTGGTAGAAAATAGGAGAAAAACCATTAAAACCTAGAGATTTATACGGTCCCATGGAAAAAATTGTCGCTTTAATCTCTTCATCAGTGGGCACAACTCCCATATTCTTAAGAACTGCCAAATCAATCCTAGGAAAATTCATATCAGATTGCAAAGCCACCACATAGTTGTTTTAATCTTGAAATAAATTTTTAAAAAAGGTCAAGAATAAAGTCTTGATTTCCTCCTCCTCTTCAACCCATTGGCCATTGTCATTTTTTAGAGCTAGAACTCTATTTCTTCTCCTTTTTAAATTTGTCTTCAAATGGTAATAATGTGTATTTTGATCTCTTTTTGAAATCCAAATTGTCCTAGACTTTTGGAACCACTTAATCTTCTCTACTCTGAGTACCTCTTCCAACTGTCCATGGAGTTGCAATTCTAGGTTAAAGAGGAACCTAGAATGAGGGTATGCATTAGAGTTTTGGATGCCACTAAATTGAGCAAGTATGTTAGATTTTTTCCTCTCACAAGGCTAAAGACATTCTTGTTCCATAGTGCAATATTGGCTTTTAGTTTGTCAAGGCTATCAAGAAGATTATCCTGGGCAAACCAATTGCTATTGAGAAACTCATTAAAACTATCATGTGATAACCACATCTCTTCAAAGCAAAATGGCTTCCTTCATCTAGAGACTGCCTATTCATTTCCCAAAAACAATAATATAGGATTATGGTTAGAGAATTCAGTTCTAGGAAATATCTTAGCATACGAATCCGGTATTAGATTTAGGAGATAGTTGTTTGCTAAAGCTCTGTTTAGTCGTTCATATAGCTTTGAACATTCAGTAATATGAGGTCACTTCCACGTCATCTTTGGTCTGATTGATCCCATATCAGCAAGCTCACAGTCATTGATGCGATCATGGAACCACCGCTTCTATTATTAATTATTTCCACTCCTACCTCCAATTTGCTCATTTGTTGCAAGTATATTATTGAAATCCCCTAGAACACTCCAAAGAATTACAATACCTTTTGACAATCTCAATAGGTTTTCCCATAGCACCATTCTATAATTTGAGTGAGGAATTGCATATACTGTAGTGAGAATAAAAGGCGATAGCTGGGAGATCTGACATTGAAGTTGAAAAATTGCCTATTATCTTCTAGCACCATTACTGATATCTAAGAGCTGATCCAGGCAACGTCTAACCCACCAGATCTACCCACCCTTGGAATAACTCAAACCGAGTCATAACTCACTGAGCTTAAAGATTGAAATCGAGTAGCAACATCCATCCAAGTCTCTACCAGCACAATTAAACTTTTTTACTACCACCTTCTCCTACACTTGAGACTCATTACTCTTACCCAAGCCCAACTTTTCTCTGCCCTATAATAGAGTAGACAGTTCATTTGAGGATCTCGACTTAGGTTGACTCACAATGATAGGCCCATTAGATCTCTTGCCCGACACAAGCCCCATCTTTTGACCTTCCTTAGTCTCAGCAACCTTCCCCAATCGAGTCTTAATTGCCCTAGAATCCCTCCTCTGATTATCAATTAAGGGTAATACACGTTGACTAGCTGAACTGTCTGATCCCGTAGAATCCACGTACACAATCCATGCTTGAACCAGACGATGCACACAACCCAATGATGAAAAATGAGAAGGTGATGAGACCAAGCAAGTCTGAATGTTCATCACTAAAGCTTTGTTTGGGAGTTCCATTTTGGAGGGAAAGGAAAGGAAAGGAAGGGTTTTTGTAGTCCCTTCATTCCCTTGTTTGGGAGTTTTAAAAATAAGAGGGGAGGGAATCTAGGATTTTTACAAATCCCCAAAAACCCTCCTTCAAAAAAATGAAGTTCCCCCAATATGGGGCTTTTAAGAGGAAAAATAGATTAATTATTTTTTTACCCTTGTTCAAATAAAATACTCTCATTATTTCTAATCTCTTTTTTTCTTTTCTATTGTCGGAATGCACACGAAAATATTTTTTAGAGAGAAAAAATATTTTTGTAGGGAAAATTTTTTTTAAAGAGAGAAAATACTTTTTTTTGAGAAAATTTTTTTTGAATATAAAAATTACATAAATAATTTTTTTAGAAAATTTCAATTTAAATTTATTTGTAAAGTATAATAATTATATAAATTTTTAAAGAAAATAATAAAATTGTAAAAATAACTCATTAATCCTCTATCTTCCTCTCTTACTATTTTTTAACTCCCAAATAAGGGGAGGGAATATCTTTCATTTCCCTTCCTTCTCCTCCCCTCTAAACTCCTTGCATCTCTTTCCTTCCTTTCTCCTCCAAACTCCCAAACAAAGCCTAAGAGGTTGTCAACGACTAAATTAAAGATCATTGTCTACCACGTACACACTTTCACTGCCCCACTCTCACAACAATTGCATTTCCTAAGTGCACAAACTAAATCCCTTACATAATTACATTCCCTCTTACCATTCATCGTAATTAAAAATTTAAAAATTTATATTTATTCAATTGTATATTTTTAACAATTATATAAAATGCATTTTATTTAAAATATAGTTTAGTATCATTTTTTATTACTTAAAAATTGATTTTTTTTCTTATTATTTAATTTCTAATTCATTTTGTCCGTCGTACATTTCTATTTTCATAAAACTCATAATTCAGTTGATCAATTGGAGAATGTAACGTAAATTAATTAGTACAAAGCATATGAAGAATACATTTTAACAATCAATTAAAAAATTATTAAAAATTAGCGTTTTACTCCGCATACATTAATGTAATTATTAATGAAAAAACATGTTGATATCTTTTACTATGTAACAAGTTAATGCTTAGTTTGATATGTTAAATATATTATCTTAAGAGATATTTTAGGATGTTAGCAAATTGATTAAGAAATTCAGATATTATATTACATTAATATATTAATTTAAATATTTTAAATAATTCAAGGTAGTTATAGATTTTTAATAATAATACCACGTAAAAGAAACTTCGTAGGTTGTTATAGGAAGTTACCTCCTAACTGAAACTATATATAAATAATAATAATAATAAATAAGCCGGGTGAAAACGCTTACGTGGCACTGTGGCAGTAGCAAGGCCGTTCACGCGGCTGCCTTTATATAGTAATAAAATGTGAAGAATACCATATGACTTAAAAGTTGGCCTTGTAGTAAGGAAACCATAATACATGGTGACTCAGCAGACTTTTGATGAATCTTATTGTAATTTCTTGTTTATTTTCGGTCAACAAAGTACCAACTAGCTAGAGCTCCCTCTCATTTAACAACATAGGAACTTAGGAAGCTATATGTTACATTTCAAGAGAATCAGTACTTAATAGGAATGATCGAATGACTGGGGCATTAAGTTGATCTTTCAAGAACTGGATAAGGATTTTTAGTTAATAAACCCAAAATATCCATGTAATCCTTTTTAAAGTGATGACATTGCTTTAATTCCTTTTATTCTTCTAATTAATTTTTTTCATAAACATATGTATCATCTTACTCAAGACAATCCTATTTGAGGTAATATATCAAGCACTAAATGTGAACATCTCTCTTAACAAAGATTCAAACTTTAGCTTGAAATAACACTCAACATATAATTCTTGAATCTTTCTTTAGTGTGTATCAATAATATATATTATTCGACCAAAGACAATTAATATATATTAGCTCTAGATTACCCACATCCATCGGGAAGTTGGTGTCACTAGTGCAGCAAACTAATTTAATGACTGAGTTTTCACGTATGTTGTCACACCCGCCCTTGAGACACCTCTATTTATTAGATTTGTTATCGCGCATAAGCTTCGAGATAATTTAGACAACTTAATTGCAGAATAAAAGTTTTTGAAAATAACTTAGTTTGAAAATATAAGGATAAATTTTTCACGATTATAATATATTCCCATAGTGGGATATTAATAAAGTAATCTAAATTCGACGAATGATAAACAAAATAATAGAGTATACCTATTCATATTTTTACATCAAGTTCCATTACCTATAAGGTATCTTCTTCCAAAACATTTCTTCTGTTGTATGCTTTACAACTACATCTTGTCTCTTGATCCCGAACCACTACTTGTCTCTTTTATGCAGTCTGGAGTTCAAATGAATGAACCCCAGGATAACAGTTAATTTTATATGTAAGTATGAAATATAAATGACAATATATCACATGTTAAGCATAGAATAATTTATAGTAAACAAGTCACACCGTAACTACAGTTACCGGTCAATGACCGTAGAAGTTTAGGACACGCAGCCCATCTATAGCTAGGATATACATATGCAAATATTCTAGCAAACATGGTTAGTCATATATGAATATATATGCATACAAGCTAATAAGATAATAGTTACCCACCTCAAGCTTGAGTCCTTAATTTCGTCCGGAGGTGTCGGGATTAGTGGAGGTGTCAAGGTATGCCTATAAACGTTTATCATTGTTGTTAATCACTTCTGTCTTCGCAAAGTACCTAATTACATGAATTATTTTTAGGGGATTAAAAGTAAATTAATCCCCAAAAATTCCCTTTCCTAACACTAATAATAATAATTATTATTTATATTATGACTATTATTTTATTGTTTATTATTATTTCTCTACAATTATTTTAAACTTTCAGAAGCTATCCTAATACTATAAATTAGGAGTTTTTAATACCAATCATCATATAAATTATGCTTTAATACATTGCATATAATGTTTCTCAAAATTCCAAAATGTATATATATAACTTAACTCTTTACATAGGATTTTATAAATTTTTTTTTATTAAACTTTAAAAATTCACAATTAATTTTACAAAAATCTAAATGAGGTGCTTCTAAAAACTACGTGTTCCTTTACATGTTTACTTTCACACAAAAAATAATACCAATAGCCATAACACATCATATCATTCCTAGATTTCAAAAACTTGATTATTGTCCAAATAACTTTCCAAACTTACAACGCAACTTCCAAAAATTATCTCTCAAGCTATAGACCTTCATTTAAGGTGATCCAAAGCTTATTTTAAATATTATTATATTTATTGTTATCACATAAAATTTCATAGAAAAACTCGAAGGTTTACCACTTTGAAATGGAGCCCGAAACTGATGACTATTTATAGAACACCAAATTCGTCCAGATTTTTTGTTAAACTTTAGAAAATCATATCTCTCATTATATACATCCTTTTTAATGTTCTTTGGCTCATTGGAAAGGTTGATATCTCTACTATCTACTACCAAAATTTCATTGAAAAACTCAATGTTTACTATTTCAAAAATCAAAAACGAAAATTACTGTTTACTTCTTTTCCCAGTTTTCAACATTTGACTTTGAGAAATCATAAATCCCAATCTACATGTTTGTTTTGGCTGTTCTTTTGCTCATTTTAAACCTTAGTGAGTATACTATTTATTGTAAAAATTTCAAAGAAAAACTCAAAGGTTTACTATTTCAAAATCAAAAACGAAAATTATTGTTCATTTCATTTTCTAGTTTTCAGTGTCTGACTTTGAAAAATCATAACTTCCAATATACATGTTCGTTTTGGCTGTTGTTTGACTCGTTTTAAAGCTTATTGAGTCTACTATTCACTACCAAAATTTCATAGAAAAATTCAAAATTTTTCCTACGAAACAGAAGCACGCTAGCCTCTCTGTTTTTCTGGTATGAAAACAGAGTTTGTTTATATGCTTTACGTTTTCCCTTCTAACCAGACAGCTAGCAGCAGACTAAAACCATGAGAGTAAGAAGGAAAAGACTTAAGGAACTCACCTAGGTTGATTCCTTAATCTTGCACGATCAAATCCTTCGCTTCTTTCCGGCCATGACTCTCTCTTCCTCACTCTGTCACGTTTCTGACTTATGCTATTTGTCTCTCATTTTCCTTTATGTTTCTTGGTTGCTTTCTGATACGATGATATATGGAGGAATGGGAAGGTGGGATGGAGCTCAAGAAGCATGGTTCTCTACTGCAAGATCACGTGTTCCCTCTATCACGCTGAATCCTTGTTGCCTTTGCGTGTCTGCTGCTTCTGTGTTTGACCACCAGGATGAAGAAATGAGATGGGCTTGCATTTCGGTGAGGCTGGGAGATAAATGGTTGCTGTGATGTTTCGGCTGTCATTGTTTGATCCAAATTACAATGTCTTTGAGGCATATTGTGCCGAAAGGAGTAGAGTAGAATTGGTTTGCTGATACATGTTGCCATGGGAAAGCATATTTATAAATGGATCTGACACACACACACAGAGATAGTTACGTTGAGTTTTTTTTTTTTTACTTTATTTTTTTCTTGAAATAAATTAAGGAAAATTAAGCCCATTCCAATAATTATTCTCATAATCATTTTAAGAAAAATTTCAAAAATTAATATACCTAAATATATAAATTTTAAATCTCAAAATTTGAGATGTTACATTTATTGCTTGTGAACAGAACTACTAATAAATTAAATAATCAATTTAGCTTCTTTGAATTTTTTAAATTAGATAAATATGTCTTTCTTTCTTTTTTTTTTGCAAGCAGATAAATAGGTCTTAGTTAGATTAATGACTAGGAGTATCTTGTATTAAAAAAAACTTATTTACTAAGCACTACCTCTAATCCTTAATATAAGCTATACTTTAATAAAGAAATTGAACTATGAAGTTTATCTTATATTAAAAATCCACAGGAGCAATTTTTTTATTTACAAAATAAAGTATCGATTTAAATATTTTGAAAGTTATCATCAATATTTACTTTCAATATGTGGATATATCTGTATGGGGAAAATATGTTGATATATCAATATTACAAAAGGGATTAAAGTTTAAGTTTATGCTATTTTAAAATTGTTGCAAATTAGAGATTATGCATATTGTTGTACAATCTAAGATGAGATTGATGTGAAAAATTCGTATTGAATGAGAAATTATAAATTTTATGCTAAGTTATAATTGATGGGTTGGTTTGTATATTAGGGGAAGAAGAATTGAACAATTTGAAAGTTGATAAATTGGAGAATGAGCTGAGGTATAAATAAAAGCATTACAGTTGAGTAAATAACGTTCTATTATAATATTTATAAATGATATTGTACTTCTTATATTTTTATATTGATTATCTCATTCGAAGCATTGTGTTGTCGAGAAAATTTTTATTAGAAGTATCTAGTTTCCTATTTATATTGAAATGAGTAAGGATTGATGATTGAATCTATTGTTATTATTTATTTTTATATTGGTTCATAGTATAATTCATGACTATGCATGAAAATGTAAGGAAAGTTTTGAGATATCTTTAATAAATTTTTATTTTAAGATAGTATTACATTTTGGAATGTTTGTACTTGAGTTTTATTACTTGGAAAGGGTTTTGTTGACAAATTGGATTTGGACAATTTTCAAAATATTGTTTGTGAACTTTCATGCTGGTATTTTATTATGTTGTATTTGATGTGAGTTATCATGGTATTGAAAGAAGAACTTTTGATTCATTTGATAAATTGGCTCAAAGCACGCTTGAAAACATTTTTGGAGACGACTGAATATATAATGCTAGTTATTAACAGTAATGCTATTAGTCTTTAGTGCGCCAAAGTTAATCTTGCGCTCGTTTGACATTTGTAAGCAGATTACTTACGTTTGATATTTGTGGGATTCATTCTCATGTTTGTTATTCATGGGTCTTATATCTGCACTTGTTTTGTAGCCTCAGACTACATTTGCTTGGTTACTTACCTTTATAGATTGTATGCCCAAACTTGTGATTAAAGTTGTTTTAATCATCCTTCTGCATTATATTTACCTTTATAAATGGGACATTATTTACCAAAATTTTCCCCCCTTAGATAGTATACTGTTGACCTGAAGGGTGAAGAGCCTTCTTGATGATTCAAAGTTTGCTGACTTATTTTTTTAGTGGCTTGATGACGTAATCATAAACCTAAACTTTTGTATTGCTATAAGAAGATAGATACTCCACGTAGTCTATAGCTATGATCCTTATCTATCTTTTGTTTGGAACATATGTGTATGTATATACAGTGGCGGAGCAGAGCTCCAAATGCCCTTTTGATGCTTCAAATCGTTGTAGAATTCTTGGGAAGTCCGACTTAGAAAGGAAACTTTGCCAAAAATTTCTATAACTGATTTACTATATTTTGTTTATTGCAGAGTATGTAGATGTGAATTGGAGATAGAAAATGTATATTTCAGATAATGATTTTTGTTGTTGGTAACAATATTTCAGATAATGGTTATTATGTCTGACAGTTCGTTTATGTTTTAAGGTTTAGGAAATGTGAATTTCCCTCCTATTCAATGTCAGTCGCCCCTCTGATTTTCCAGGTGACATGTTGCATATCTTTGCATTATAATATGGGCCGACTATGATTGATAACTCATGATCCAACCCAGCAGGTGAATAATGTAAGAATTAATAAACTAATAATAGAGCTTATCAATTAATAATAAATAATTAATAACTGACAGTAAAAGATTGACATTTTGACGGTGCTGACGGCTGACACAGTGGGGGAGGGAACGTGTCAATCGGGACAGTCTAGATTTACTTTTCTTTAATTGTCATTTTTTAAATGAAAAAATTATTTTTTAAAAATATGTTAGTTGAAAGATTATCTTTATTTTATATTTTTTATCTATTAAAATAATTTTTTTAAAAAATAAAAAAAATTAAATCTAGACCATCCAGATGAAAAAGTTCTCCCTACCTATCCCAAAGATAGGTAGGAAATCTGATTCCGTGGGAGGGGCTAGTAGTTGAAGAGGTATTATGGTAATAATGATATTATTGTTTTTATAAAAATGATTTTACCTCCATCCTAAATATGAGAATTAGTTTAAAAATAAATTTTGATGACATTTTTTTCGTGTTATCCTTTATACTTATCACTTTACTTCAAACCAATTTTGATCACGTATAAAATAATAAATAATCTAATGATACCAATAAATATTTTAGAGAGATCATTAACTTTTGTTATAATTAACTAATTTTTTTCTTACTTTTCAATTGTAATTTTGTATGAATATTAAGTTTAAAATTGCAGTGCATATGAGCATATAGGAATCAATATATATAACTGAAAAAAATTATACGGATACAATAGAAAAAAAGTAAAAATACAAAATAGGAAAAAATCCCTTATTAAAAATTTTATGGGCAAAGTTATTATACATAGAGAGTGTCCGTCATCAATAAATTTTTCAGTTGTGAAGTGGAGGTAATTTGACTCAAATTTTAAATCCCTAATTATGATATATAACCTGATATATAATTTGTTAAGTTCAGTGAACCAATTAAAACTTAGATAATTCAACTGACTTTATGTGGGATTTTCCCAATTAAAAAAGTCAAATAAGGAGGTCAATATTTTTTTAATTTCAAGTGACATTTTTAAATATAAGTATTAGAGGATTATGATATTGTGAACATCTCCAACGACATCGTGCCTTATTTCACCAGATGGGGTCGACTACAGATATTGTAGAGGCAATGTCCATGAAAAAAAAAACTAATGACTCATGTGAGTTAAATGAATTCTAATTAAATAAAGCATAAAAAAATTTGAGCCAACACCAATAATAATAGATCATGATGAACATGATTAAGATACTTCTATTGATAAAAAGTTATCAATGATTATTATTGGCACCATATATTATCCGTGTAACACCGCAAATTCCATGCTTGAAAATCGTGTCGATCGACACTTAGTTTTAGGAAAATCAACAGAGTTTGAGGTGCTACAACTTAGAGTAATGCGAAAACGGATAACGTGCACTAATATTCAGACAATGAGTATTTGATATAAAATGCCCAGACATATGCTGATGCCTCGACATAAGCTGGTATATTAAAATATCCCGAAGGATTATTCATGTGATACAATTACAGAGACATAAATATAGTTCTCTGATAAATCAACTCTATAACTAGACATAGGGCTTGGAACCCAACATAGTTAATCAGACATATTGGTTAGATCGGTGTTTAGTCTAATGAGAGTCTCCTCGTCTTTCACGGTAACTTATGACAACCCACCGACAAACCCTTTCTTAGTTTAAGCACCAATTAATTTGAAATAACTTTGTTAGATTCATGCCATAAACTAGGCCCTAATAACTTCTACCGATCTTCGTCTTCGACCGATGCCTCTTCGCGGCTCTATCCATCGGTGCCTTTCTTTGGCCCCATTCTTCGGTGTCTTCTATGGTCCTAGTTCTTTTTCCTGAATCTTTAGTCCAAGCTGAGGTCCAATACCCATCAGACCTTAGGTAATAGTTAACCTCATATGCAAAGTATGATCAATATATATGACAATTATTCAATATATTCAATAGACAATACATAGCATAAAGCAAATGCATGTCAAAATCACCATACATAGCACACAACAAATGCATGTAAACCCATGTTTGCACATAACCAGTGCCACGATGGCCCCTCATGTTCTCAGCGCTAGGAAAACATACAAACAGTGTTATCAAGACTATAACCCGTGTCAAGCTGAATCCACAACTACCTTGAATGTATGCAAACGACTGAAACCATAGTCTTGCTCATAACACATGAATCAAACAATCATATATAAGCATACAAGACACATAAGTGTTAAAGTTACAAGTACGCGAACGTATCTTTCATTGGATAATTGTCAAACATCTGACCTTTAAATCCGGCCTTGGACTTCCTAGATATCCTAACATATCACCATATCACTTAGAATAATATCCTAAGAGATATTTCTACCTCTATTTACCTATCTACCCTTTGTGGATTTGTTATTTACAATTCTGCCCTTACATTTATTTAAAAATGTAGTGTAGTATTTTCTGGGCAAATTTTTCGGTAATTTTGAAAAATCATAACTAATTCTACAAAAATCAAAATGATGTGAAACCAAAGCCAAAATTTCCCTTAACAAGTCTATTTTTAAGGAAAAATAACAGCTTTAACTCCTTCCAACCATATCATTCCCAGTTTTAAATTTTCTCAAGGTTGCCCAGATTTTATTTCAGTAAAAATGACTTAACTTCAAAAATTCATATCTCCTTGACCAGGGATCAAAACGTTGCATATTTTATATATTTGGAAAGCCCTACATGTCTTTTTTCTTTCTGGAAAATGTCATGATTTTATAACTTCATTTCATACATAAAATAATAGCATCTATTTTCGTTGCCAGCAATTGATTTGCACCTTCAGTTTTTCCAAACTTTTATCACAATGGTCTATTAATTCTAAAAATTATTTCCTAACATGTTTTTACCTCTTCAGGAATTTCTCAATGCAATGAGGCCTAAAAACAAGTATAGGAATTTATTCTTTAATTTCCTAGATTAAACTAATATTTATACTAAGAACTAAAAACTAGAGCTCAAGAACTAGAGAACTTACTATAAGCTTCAACTCCTTCTTCCTTCTTACTCCAAGAACTTCACTCTACTCACTCTCTAATCTTAAAATCAGATGTTTTAAACTGATTTTGGTGTGAAGAATTTGAAGAGAAGAGCCCTCTATTTATAGGGAAATTCTCAAGGTTAAAATGGTATTTTCACAAGGTAATCCAAAATCTCTTCTTTCCTTTCAACCTTTGGATCAAATCCACTTTATTAGCTTTAATCTTCATCCTTCACGGTGATTAGAAAAATCTAAACACTATTGAAGATTTTTATTTTAATTTGACATGTGCTCTTAAATATTATATTATAATCTCTCTCTCTCTCTCTCTTCCCCATGTGCATGCGTCCTCTCTCTTGACTTTGGGGGGCTGAATGTTTAATCTCAATTAGCATGCCTAATGTAGTGTTTTATATGCCATTGAATCTAATTTCCATAGTATGATTGGTTCCTTAGTTAATTATGGTCATTAGTGTTTCACACAAGCTTAATCTTGGCCATTGATCTTAGCTACCCATCTTGACTTTTCAAAGTTGATTAGCAAGGCTTAATTAGTTTCCTAATCAAGTGCTTAAAGCTTTCTTAATCATAACCATCATTGGTTACTTTAATTAAGTAAAGGCTTAAGCTTAATCCCATGAAAATATCTTGAAACCACTTGGCTCCCATTGGCTAGTCTAAATTGTTGACTTTTGGGGCACAATAATTAACACTAATCATGTGATGAATCTCTTATCCTCTCATCTTGATCCTTCACCCTTAGATCAATTTGTGTTTGTTCAAAATAAATCCTCACCATTTATCCATAGCTTAATTTTTCCCATTGGTCCACTTAATTATCTAAGGATTTAGCTCAATTCTTTGATTTTTCATTGGCTAATTCAATTACAAGAGGATTAAGCTTACTATGGGATTAATTAGGACCATTGGATTCAATTTGTGTTTGTTTAAATCCAATCTTCACTCTTTATTGAATTTTCTATTAGTTAATTGATTTATTAACTAATCATGAAAATTAGTGTTTAATTAGGCAAGTATTATTTCACCCTCATTGGCTTAATTATGTTTAAGTATAATTAGCCCCCCTTTTGATGATCCTAATTTACCTTTAACTATCTTGAAGAATTATGCAGCTAATCTCAATTAGTGCAAAGCTTATTTGCCTATTATTTGCTATTAGGCACTTAATCAAGGTAATTAGACCATTATTAGCAACTTAATTTCATCCTTTAATCTCTTAAATTTTTTTGAATATCACAGCCCCTACCAATGATTTAAATATCTTAAATCATCTTGCAATTAGTCTTTGTTTAATGCCTTTAGTTGCCTTTAACCAAATTGAAAATACTTACATAAGTTAATTCACATTTGATTAGTCATTTTTCTTTTCATAGGTTTATGCAATTTTAGCATAATTTGCCTTAATTATTATGCATTTAATTTCCTTAAATACCCATTTAATTTTGTTGTTATCTACCTCTTGTCTTTAGGCTAAGATATAGCCCCTAAAGAATGTCTCATAATTAACCTTTGGATAATTAATTCCAAAGGAAAATTGCCTAAAATTTAATTAATAATTTACACAAATTTTGTGACCATATATTCGCCTTTGTATTTTGCTAATTAATTTACTGAAATATAATGTTTACATGTATTATGAAATTTAGGGTATTACATATCCGTACCATGCCCAGGATATGATCACCCATTTTTTTTGGATATATGTTCACCCATATTAAAAAGGCTGGAAATATAAAAAGGAGTATTAGTACCAGGCCCAGGATATTATCACCCATATTAAAGAGAAATATGGATATGTAGGCCCACCATGTAGTTATTGGGTAACTTGCTGCAAGAGGCCTATTAGATTTAAACCCACAAGACAAGCAAGGGTTTTCTATTGGTTCACATTATAATTCATGACTATGCATGGAAAAGTTAAGGAAAGTTTTGATATATCTTTAATAAATTTTCATTTTAAGATAGTTTTACATTTCAGAAAGTTCGTACATGAGTTTTATTACTTGGTAAGGGTTTTGTCGACAAATTGGATTTGAAGGACACTTTTGAAATATTATTTATGAAATTTCATGCTGGGTATTCTATTATGTTGTATTTGAAGTGAGCTATTGTGGTATTGAAAGAAGAACTTTTCATTGATTTGATAAATTGGCTCCAAGTATGCTTGAAAATATTTTTGGAGATGACTGAATACAGAACGTTAGTTATTAACAGCAGTATCACATCTTGAGCTCACTTGACATTTGTGGCCATGGTACTCACACTTGATATTTGTGAGATTCATGTTATTCATGGACCTTATACCTACGATTGTTTTGTAACTTTAAGCTATGCTTGTTTGGTTATTTACCCTCATAATCTGTATGTCCAAACTTATGTTTGTAGCTTTGACCTACGTTTAGTTAGTTATCTTCGTAGACTGTGTGTCTATACTTATTATTTCATTTTGTCGAAGTCACATGGAAAGAAGAGAGTTGAGATTTATTGTTTTTAGAAGGGTTTCGCTAACAATACCTAGTTTCATTCAATTAAAGAGTTTTTATACAATTTCATTTACGATTATCACTATGCATTATTATTTAAATTAAAGTTGCTTTAATCATCATACCTATGCATTATATTTATCTTCATAAATGGGGTGTTATTCACCGATTTTTTTTTTTTTTTTTGCCTCAAATAGGACACTGCTGACCTTTTACCTCTAGCAAAGCAGTGAAGAGCCTCATTGATATTGAGCAAAAAAAAGAAGAGCCTCATTGATGATTCAAAGTTTGCTAACTTATTTTGTAGTGGCCTCTTGATGTAATCATAAACCTAAACTTTTTTATTGCTATTAAAAGATAGATGTTCCACGCGCGTAATCTATAGTTAGAATCCTTGTCTATCTTTTGTGTCAAACATATGTACATGTATATACAGTGGTGGCGTACGTAGAGCTCTGAATGCTCTTTTAATACTTCAATGCTAGTCACCCCCTCTTATTTTCAGGGTGACATGTTGCATATCTTTGCATTATAATATGGCTCGGCTATGATTGATGACTCATGATCCAACCCAGAAGGTGAATAATGTAAGAATTAATAAACTAATAATTGAGCTCATTAATTAATAATCAATAATTAATAACTGACTGTAAAAGATTGACGTTTGACATTTTGACAGTTTTCCTTTTTTGCTCAAAACAATTTTCACGGGGTTGATACAGTGGGGAGGGGCTAGTTGAAGAAGTATTTTGGTAATAATGATATTTTTTTTACAAAATTGAAAAAAAAATTATACGGAGCCAATAAAAAAAAGGAAAATACAAAATAGGGAAAAATCCCGTATTAAAAATTTTATGGGCAAAATAATTATACACATAGAGTATCCGTACTCTGTTTTAGTCATTGTCATCAATAATTTTTTCAGCGAGGGACTTTTTCCCATTTTTCCCTAAAACAATCTATGCACAAAGATATAATAAAAATTGAGGTGAAATTATAAAGACTTGGATATTAATTTTTCCTTTAAAGAAAACCAAATTTTAATACTTAATTTCTTTGATAAAAATATAAAAGTCAAACAAAGAGGTCAATACTCTTTTATATATATATATATATATATATATATATATATATATATATATATATATATATATTGTGATAGCTAAGGGATATATGGGGTAATTTGACCCAAATTTTAAATTTTTAATTATGATGCATAACCCGATATATAATTTGTTAAGTTCAGTGACCCTAATTAAAATTTAGATAATTCAATCAACTTTATGTAAGATTTTCCCAAATAAAAAAGTTAAATATGGAGGTCAATATTTTCTTAATTTCGAGTGACATTATTAAATATAAGCATTAGAGGATTATGATAGTGTGAATATCGCCAACAACATTGCGCCTTCTTTCATCAGATGGGGTGAATTACAGATATTGTGGAGGCAATGTCAATAAAAAAAATAAATAAATAAAAAACCAATGAATCATGTGAGTTAAATGAATCCTAATTAAATAAAGCATCATAAGGAAAATTTGAGCCAACACCAATAAATAATAGATCATGATGAACATGATTAAGATATTTCCATTGATAAAAAGTTATCAATGATTATTATTGGCATCATATATTATAAGGGGCCAGATACGTGACATTATTATACTCAAAACACACAACGAAATAAGAAAGACATGCGTATTGAAACAAACACCCACAGGTTATAACAGAACATTAGATTAATTATTATTGCACTGGAAGCCAGAGTCGTTCTTTCCACAGTCGTTAAGAATCAGACTCAACGCAACTGGAACGTTGAGGTTGATGCCAAGAACATTAGCTCTAATGGCAGTGCAAAGGCATACAGCAGCTTCGTGATCAGCCAGGCCACTAATGACACTGCAACATGGGGTTGTTGGTGGTGATCCTACAGTAACATTCACAGCGCCCAGCAAGTCGGCACACGCACCCAACTTAATGGCATCTATAGGACAATGGGAGGACGAAGGAGGGGGAGGAGAAGGTGTTGGAGCACATGAGCTAAGCGTGATGAACAAGAGGAGAAGGTTGAGAGTGAGAAGAAGAGAGGTTGCATGAGCCTTTGAAGCCATCTTCACAAAGGATAACAGAGGATGTGTTTATTTATGAATATCGGCTTGACTGCTTGAGAGTAATTTGTGTGTTTGGGATGATGATTTAGAAGGCAAAGGAGTGGTATTTATAGTCGAGGATTTTGTGAGATTACCTCTATTTTCGTTTCAAGTACTCCCTTAATCCTTAATATAGAAGCTATATCTAGATGACTAAGTAAATATATGAAAAAAAATATTTATTTGTAAGAAAATGTGTCTTAATTAGTGTCTTTATAATATCTTATTTAATTATATATGCATTAGAACTAGTTTTTGGGAAAATTATAAATTTGGGAAATAAAATGAATTAAAGTGCTATATTTAAGACAAAAGCAAATCCTTTAATTAGTTCAGTGTATCCAAATTGAGGCCTTGTGAACATGTGAGTTGGAAATGTATTGCCAACTCTTCTTCTTCTTCTTGTTTTTTTTTTTAAAAAAAAAATTCCAAGGGTGAACATAAGTTATCCATATTGTCGTCTAATTTTATTGTTTTTTTCTGAATTTAATTAAGATAAACTTGAAACATCTATTACTATTTTTTCCATGATTAATGAACGATGAAAAGTATTTTAATATTGGATTTATTGTTATATATATATATATATATATAAAAGATAAAATGAGTTTAGATTACAGCATCAATATATGTGTGTAAATAGAAAGAGAAAAGCAGAGCTGCGGAAAAACCTGAGCATGACCAAAGCATAATAAAATCATAGAAAAGAATATAAAAAGAAGTGATGTCTTGCCAAACCTAGACCAGATGCGATACATACAAAAATTTAAACAGAGTTACGTTGTCTGTTTATAAGTCCTCCTTCATCTTGTAATCTTTGTTTTGAAATACAGATAAAAAAGTATTTAAGTGTTTTTATTAGTTAAATTTCATTTTTATGGCGTCTAGCCTAGTCTTAAGTATTTTCATAAGTTTTCTTTTTTTTAAAAAAGAAAAAAAATCATTTTGCCGCCTGCGGCACACTTTATGTTAATTTTGCTTTGAAATTTTCTTTATTTCATTAATTGATGATGAGCGATAAAACTTGTAGAGAAAGGTCCACACGAATATAAGTGCCATGTGATCGATCACTTGAATTCATGCACCTTTTCTGCTTCTCTCTCATTTTACCACCTCTTCAAAGTTGCCCTTTATTAAGGAAACTATCATGTATGGTGTCTAGGCACACTACGATGAATATTACTACCTTAATTCATCCAATCTTTAATTTAACACTTATATACTAATTTGCAAAAATAAAAAGTTAGTGCTGATTTCCCCAAAATATATTTGATAACCATATATATTGAAATTACCCCTTAATAAAACCCTTTAACATGTGTAATTAACAAGGACACATTTGAAAAAAAAATTTATAAATATAGAAGACAAAGTTGGCTAAAGAGTTAGGAAAATGGCGTCGACCCATTTATACTTGAGTTCGTCAAGGGTAGAGCTTGAAAAAAACAAACCATATTATAGACACATACTTTTAGACTTGTCCTTTTAAGTCATAGCCTCTCAATGGCAACCTTGTAGGACTAAATGCTCACTTGTTTAAATCCGATAATATTATTATTATTTTTCCATTTGAGCTATGTTTTAGCTATTTTGATAATTATATTTTTCCAACTTATTCCTTTAGCTAGTATTTAATTGAAATTATTTTAACATTTTATAAATTTCATGATCAAACATGATGTAAAACTATCAAGATATTTATGCCATTACGGTTCATTTTTCTATTAGGGTTCTTGATAACTGTTTGATTTAACTTAGTTTTAGTTATCCAAACTTAGTTTGGCACTTTAGTTTGCTAATATATATTACTGGCTAGCTTTGCTCCTTAGTATAAGATTTGGTTTGCACAGATAAGATATTGTATTAGGGACCGTAAGTAGCATTTGAATTAGAAATTTTATTTCATTTTTGGCTATTTGAAAATAAGTACTCCGTAAATAATATTGAAAATCTTAAAGGACTTAAAAGTTCACAGGCCAGATCCAAACTCATAACTTTGAGAGTTGAGGTAAACACACTTTTCAGGTTCCAAGCCCATAAAGAGACGGCCGATTTTCTCACATCTATTTAGGATTAAAAGAAAGCCCTTATATAGTTTTTATATTAAAAAATAGACCACAGAGGCGGTATTATAATTTCTTCTTTAATTTTGGTCAACAACGTACCAACTAGCTCTTTTAACAACATATATAGGAAGCTAATAAGTAGTAAGTATGCTACATGCCAAGAGAATTTTGAGTGCGTAATACCGTAATAGGAATGGCAGGGCATTCGGTGGATTTTTCCAATACTATAGAGGTTTTTAATAAATCCAAAATATCCTCCTAATCTTTCTGAAAGTCATGACGTTGTTTTAATTAGAACAATGAATTAACGAAAATGAAATGGAACGCACATAATGGATTTTGTAAAGTTTATGGAGAAAGTAGGCAGGTTTTGTAAAGTCGCAAGTGAGAGAGAATCTAGATCCTTGTGAGAGAGGAAGAAACAACATCTTATCTAGAGCATTTTTATAAGGTGTTTCTTTATAAAAATAACATAATATTTGTTATCTTTCACTCTTATATTCTAATTTCAAGTTATATTGAGTTAATTATAGTATTATCCCTACTATTATTTGAAAAAAAAATTGGAACATCCCCTTAACTATTCATAGCTACATCCCTATTATTCTCTTTAATAAAAACAATGTTTTATTTCGGATGATTATATTATTAGCTTTCAATTTTGGTGAAATAATAATAATAATAATAATAATAATTTATTTTCATAATATGTTGGCAAAAAAAATATTTAAAGGGTAAAATTTATAAATATTATGCTTTGAAGCTTATTAAAATCCTACATTTATATATATATATATATATATATATATATATATATATAGGTTTTGATAGATTTGAAGTATATAAATCTTATTTATTGCTTTCAAGGCCGGTAATATGAGACCTTTTTATAGGCATATATTGTAAGTATGCCTTAAAAAATGCTTCAAGCTCAACTAGGCCTAATGGAAGCTCAAGCCCAAACCTAAAAAAGTTTGTATTTAGGCTTAGGCCCAGGCTCAAGTAGATCCGTTGATCAAGGCCGGCTTGTGAAGGGCCAGGGCCGGCCCTCCAATGCCCGAAGTAAGAAAAACACCTATTTTTCAAAGCTCAACCCCAGAGCCCCAGGGCCAGGGCTGGCCCACAGGGCCTGGAAATTATTATTCCAAATTTTAACTATTTTTTCTCCACTTTTTTTAAAAATATAATTAGTAAACTACAAAACAAATCATCTAATAAATAAGCACAATCACTAATTCATAATCAAAAGCAAACTATGTTCACAAGTAACTCACATAAAACATAAAAAATATATCATTAAGCGACATTAGTACGATGACTATTATTGTTGTCATTTTCGTCACTATCATCGATTTTAACGACATTTGATTGTTTTTCACTTTGAGTAGTAGCCTCTAGCTCATGAATAAGAATATCATGAAATTCTTCTTCCGCATCATGAACACATCCATAATTTTTATTTTCAACAAATAATAAATCAAATAATAAAATTAGAGTATAGTTATTATGTATTTGTAGTTAAATGGATAAATAACTTTATAATAAATACAAAATATATATAAATTACTAAATTTAAAAAAGAAAAAAAAGAAAAAGCTATAGTGAAAAGGGCTTGCAGGGCTGGCCTGAGGCCCTCCAGGGCTGGCCTGTTTAAGCCTGAGGCCTGTCAGGGCCAGCCCTACAGGGCTAATTTCAAATATCTCGTCCATTTTTCAAGCCCGGCCTTTAAAGGGTCAGGGTTTAAATGGGCCTAGCTTGTTTTAACGGTTCTAGGCTCAGGCCTTTTGCCTCTATTTCAAGCTCAGACATATTTAGCTAAAGCCTGGTCTGACCAAGTTTATTTCCATGCCTAGTCTTGTCTAAAGTATTTTCATAAGTTTTAAAAAATTCATTTTGCCGCCTGCAGCGCACACTCTTCATTAATTTAGCTTTCAAATCTTCTTCATTTCATTATTGATGATGGACGATAAAAGTCGTAGAGAAAGGTCCGTACGAATATAAATAGATCCGCTTCTCTCTCATTTTACCACCTCTTCAAAGTTGCCCTATACTGAGGAAACTATCATGCATGGTGTCTAAGCACGCTACGAAGAATATTACTACCTTCATTCATTCAATCCTTATTATAACACTTAAATACTAATGTGCAGATTGAAAAATTACTTAAGTTACTTATTTGTAATAAATTGGTGCTGACATCCCTAAAACATATTTGATAACCAAATGTATTGAAATTACCTCTTAATGAAACCCTTTATTAATATGCATATAATAAGGATACATTAGGAAAAATTATATACATGGAAGACAAAGTT
This sequence comes from Acacia confusa, assembly GCA_037074495.1. Taxonomy (NCBI): domain Eukaryota; kingdom Viridiplantae; phylum Streptophyta; class Magnoliopsida; order Fabales; family Fabaceae; genus Acacia; species Acacia confusa. Next base: position 30,052,766 of record CM073504.1, read on the forward strand.
GGTTGAAGAGTTCAAATAATGCCATCAACCCATTTATGCTTGAGCTTGTCAAGAGCCATGCTTCAAAAAAAATAATGATTTTAGACTACACATACTTTTAGGCCCGTCCCTCTTGAGTTCTAGCCCGTCAATGGCAGCACTGTAGGGCTAAGTCGCCACTTGTTTTAATCGCATGATATTAATGGATTTGTGTTTTGATTCATGATGGTAGAAGTAGCAGGTCCATGTCAAAAAGTTGGGAGTTTTTTAGAAAAAACTCAGAAGTAGAGTTTTTTTCTTAATGAGCTTTTTGAGTTTTAAGTTAAGTGAATTTAAGCTTAACCCAAATAGACCGAAAATCAACTGACAATGTTAACTGACTTTTTTTTCAAAATTACTACAGAAAAAATTCAGAAAGCTGCATTTCAAACAGATAACTATTTTCCCCCCATTGATTATGGCTCATTTTTCTATTAGGGTTCATGATAACTATTTGAATTAATTTAGTTTTAGTTATCCAAACTGGGTTTGGGTTCTCTGATAATTCTTTATCTTATTTTCTTCTCAAAATTTTATCTCCACCATCAGATTAAAAAAATGGATGGTTCAGAATTCATATTTCATAAAATTGTTATTTTAAACATAAATAAACAAATTTAAACTATTAAAACTTTATCCACACAATTCATAACTGCAATATAAACAAAATTTTGAAAAAATAAATTATAAAATATTGATAATAATTTTAGAAAATATTAAATCTGAACCATTCATTTTTTTAAATATGAGGGTAGAGATGAGATTTTGAGAAGAAAATGAGAAAAAAAGATTATGAGAGTATCCTCTTCCTATCCAGACTTAGTTGGGCACTATATATAGTTTACTAATATTTATTACTAACTTTAGTCAGGAGTATTTGAATTAGGAATTTTACGAGATCTTTTATTTCATTTTTGCCTATTTGAAAATAGGTAAATAATATTGAAAATCTTAAAGGGGTTTAAGTTCCTAGGCCAAACCCAAGCCCATAAAGGGAAAGCGGATTTCTCACTGATTAAAATAAACCTTTTATTTAACTCTTATATTTAAAACTAGACCATGGAGGTAGTTTTATAATTTCTTCTCTAGTTTTGGTTAACAACGTACCAACTAACTCCTCCTCATTTAACAACATATATAGGAAGCTAATAAGTAGTAAATATTCTACATGTCAAGAGAATTATGAGTACGTAATACCGTGATAGAAATGGCAAGGGCATTCATTAGATTTTTCTAATATTGTAAAGGTTTTTAATAAATCCAAAACATCCTCCTAATCTTTTTTAAAATCATGACATTCTTTTAATTCCTTTCATTCTACTGATTAGCACACTGAATTAATAAAAATGAGATGGAACTCACATAATGAATTTTGTAAAGTTTATGGAGAAAGTAGGCGTGTTTTGTAAAGTCGCAAGTGAGAGAGGGAGAAACAACATCTTATCTAGAGCATTTTTATAAGGTATTGATCTAATTTGGGAGTTGATTTTATAAGGCATATTTCTTACATTTTTTAATTTTTTCTTCCTACTTTACCCATATTGTTATTCTCTTAACAATAATTAAGAGAGAGGGGGAGGAAATTAAAGAATAATGTTAGGGTATTTTAGAAAAAAATATTATATTAACCAACTTAACTAATCTTTTTAATATAATTAAATTAGATAAATGAGTTTTTTTTTAAAAAAAAAAAATTAAGATCAAAGGGAGTAGCTCAATATTTCAAAGTCTCGCTTGGCCTCAATCTATGTCACTCAAGACAATGTCATCCTTTCCTCTTCATAAGCTTTTGATTTGCAGATGATGTTGACTGTAGGTTTCATGGAAAAATCAATAGTTTTGTTCATTGAGTTGCGGGCAGCCATGAAGGATAGATGATGCATTGACTGAACATAAAGAATAAGAATCTAACATTGGATTTCCATTTACAATTTTATGTTGACTGAACAACTCGTGCAAGGCACAAATGGGATTAACATTCTATTTAAGAAGATATGAGTATAATCATCAATATATATAAAGGGATTAATGTTTCTCACGTTGTAGGAAAAAAATTATCTCATATCACATACACATGAAATGGTGGGACCCACATATACATATATTAATTAATATATGTATATGTGGGTCCCACCATTTCATGTGTGTGTAGGAAGTTTAGTTTTCTCATGCAACATGAGAAAACTAAAACCCATATATAAATCATGAAATTATAAGAACTTAGTAAATAAAAAACTACATTTAAAGACTTAGTTAAATATAAATATTAGAGGATTATGATCATGTGAGTACAATCCTGTAACGATAATAGTAAGTCTTATTCTAATAGGTGAGGTCATGCAAATATACTGTGAATGAAATGACAAAGAAAAATACTTCTGAAGTTAAATAGAAAAGAACGTATAAGGATACAAATAAAGGAATTTCAGTTTTTTGAGGGAATTGTTGCTGAAATAGTGACGAAAATAGATTACCAAAGGAGGAAAACCGTCTGTTTCTAAAAAATGCGTGGCAAATTGGTTCATTGGCCGAATCTTTTTTTTTTTAAAAAAAAAAAAATTTCCACATGGAGGCCGACTCTCGCCGGCCTCCAATTGTTGTTGCCTCCTTGTTCTAAGGTTATGTTTGGTTTGACGGAAGGATGTGGGAGGGAAATTTTTTTTGGAAGTACATTGACCAAATTGCTATTAATGAAAATAATAGTATTTTTTGTTAAGAGTATATTTTAAGAATATTGAAAATTTGCTATGGGCAATTTTGTAAAGATGAGAGAAAAAATTTCTCTCTCAACTTTCCCTCCCACACCATTCCCTCAAACTAGAGCTGTTAATTAGTGATGGAATTTAATTCCGATCAGTTGGAAAATTTAATTTTGATATTGAATTTACCATCAGTACATTTTTCAATAAAAAGTCACGAACAAGAAAAATTCTGTTTGTAATTCCGTTAGCAATAGCAATTTTTTTTTTTTGGTAGTGACATCCTTTTCCATTTTTGATGATCTTTAGAAGGGATTGTCTTTTTAATTTAAAAATCTTAAATTAGTAATTTTTTACAAAATAAGCATGGAACAAAAAACCATATTAAACTTTAAATCATTTGTAATAGTGGCTCAAATGTTAATATGTCAAGTCACTCTCACGGTCAACTTAGGGTCAAACCGGCTATATTAAAATAATAGAATTTAATTAGAAATTTAACATACTTTATTTCTTCTCATTAGCCATTTTATATTTATGAAAATTAATTGGGTAAATATTGAATATTATTTTATTTTATGCCCAAATTTAGAGTTTAATTAAATAGTAATGATGGAAAATAATTGGGTAAAAACGAACTAAATTTATTTTATATTATTTCTAGTATATTTGAGTAATTAGGAATTAGGGAATTAAAAGTTTGTTATTATTACGGCGTCTGGTCTGGCTAGGAGTAAGTATTTTTTTTTTCTTTTTTGTTTAAAAAATCATTTAGTCTCCTATAGCTATAGTAAAATTTGCATTAATTTAGCTTTGAAGCTTTTTTTTTTATCTATTAAATTTGATCTTATGTCTAGCTGCAGCGGGAACCATGCCCTACGGATTTTCATATATAGCTTCAAAAAATTAATTCATTTCGTCCTTGCAGCACACTTTCCATTAAGTTTAGATTTCAAGTTTTCTTCATTCATTGATTGATGATTGAGAAACTTCGCCACGCAAATGAAAGCAATCCCACCGGTTTAAAATGTAAGAGCATTAATTAAGAAATGTTAGTTAAGTTCTTCTATGTGTTTCAAATTCATAAAGTTTACCTATTTCACCTTTATTAAATAATTTTACTTTCAAACATGCACTTATTATCCATCATTTCTGTGCCTCTATTACTCCTGTAAAGGATAAAAATGAAAAAAAAAAAAATGTTATTAGTTACCTCATCAACTTCTTATATTTTGAACTAAAAATTTATTCTAGAACACTTCTTATATTATGAATAAAAGGAATGCCATATAAATTTACTCTTGTATTTTGTTTTCGCTTTTGTTTTTTTGGCCGTAAAAGATGTAATTCATTACAATTAAGTTTCCCTTGTATTAAGGATACCATCATGCACGGCGACTAAACACGCTTTGATGGATATTATTGTAATTTATTGTTTGTTTTCGGTAAAAAATGTACCAACTAGCTCCTCCTCATTTAGCAACATACGAAGCTAATTAGGTTGCCCAATATGCTAGATGTTAATTAAGAGAAGGGATATGTAATAGGAATTAATGACTAGGGCATTCAATAGATCTTGCTAATATTATAAGAGGATTTTCAATTCATTAATTAATCCAAAATATCCTCATAATCTTTTTTTTTTTTAAAGTCATGACATTATTTTATTAATTTCTTTCATTCTACAAATTAATCAACACAATGAAATAACACTTACCATTCTCTTTGTGATGACCGTCCTTCGGAGCCTTTATTTCATCAGAGTTAATGCGGAAAGAATCGATGAGATTTGGACGACTTGATTTCCTAATAGAAGTTTTTAAAATTAATTTAGTTTGAAAATATGGGATAATTTTTCGCGATTCGATATTTATCCCGTTGTTGGATATTAATACAATAATCCAAATTTGACAAATGATAAACCTTAAAATACAGTCTAACTATTCCTATTTTTCCAGAAAGTTCCAATTACTATAGTCTTTACAGCTGCTTCTTGTCCTTTGATCCCGAACTAGTGTCTGTGTCTTTCATATGGTCTGGAGTTCAAATAAATGGACCCCAGGGTAACAGTTAATCTTATGCACATGTATGAAAGTATAAATGATAGTTTTAGTACATGATAAAGGAAGAATGGTGAGTGTAAAGGCTGGAAATATAATTGAGAAGTTGAAAAATCAACTACTCCCTCCGGTCCTAATTATAAGACATATTTAACTGATTTTGGGGAGATTAAAGAGAGGAGTTAAATAAGTTAATTTTACTCATTTTCCTAAAATGCTCTTATATAAATTTTTAATAACATTAACATACTTCCCCAACCTAAAATCTTCTTTTCTATACTTTCTAATTAAAATGATGGTCTTGCTATATATACATATATATGTGTGTATGTGTATGCACACACACATATATCTACACACACACGTATATCTACAACCCCCCCCCCCCAAAAAAAAAGAAACACACATACACTACCCCCCAACCCCCGCACAGACACACACACATATCTACACACAAATACAAACCCCCACATCTCCTCCCCCAACACACACATGTATACACACATCCACACACATACATAAATACACAAATATATATATATATATATATATATATATATATATATATATATAGACACATACATATATAAGTGTATGAGTACACACACACACATATTTATATAATGCGTGTGTATGTCTATATGTGTGTGCGCGCTTATATATATATTGATAAATTAACGTTAACTCATTCATAAAAAAATTAAAATCCAACAATTTAATAGTTTTATTGACTGGAAAACTCTATGCACCTAAATGCATATACTTATAAAAAATCAAACACATTTGAGAGAATAAAATAGAGGTGTTTTAGGAAGAAATTGACAAAAATTTAAATTTTGTCTTAAAAATTAGGACTAAAATCAACTCCCAAATGTTATCTTATAATTAGGACCGAAGGGAGTATTAAATATATAAGAGCAATATTTAAATACAAACTATATAACCCACTTTTGTTTATAAATGATCATCCCTCACTTAAAAGTGATTAACCACTAAGCCTAGCTCTAAGGACCTAGGAGGGGCTTCGCTCTCTAAAGAGAGACACATATTCACTTCTCTCTTAACATGATGTGGTTCTCACTATTCTACACACTAAATTACATATACTAGATCTTTTATATTGGATATGATGTTAACCAGTCAACTAATCGGCTTATACTTCTAACACGTCCTTCAAGTTAAAACTATTTATCTCATCAAAATGTACTCAGCTTGAACAACACAAATTAAAGGGTAAAAGGTGATATGAACCAAACCATTTTCAATCTACAAAATAATACAAAGATGCCTTCACAACACTCTTCTCAATGCCAACTTGTTAGTTTTGAGATGCTTTAATCAGTAAGCTTCTGCAACCACTGGCTCACACATTGGAGTGCCACACCCAAGCACTATCAAGATCTTGAATTAAATTTGATAGATAAGAAAGATGCATAACACGCGGCTTTGAATTAACGACACACTATCACCTCCATGTCCTTCTTGTACTTGAATGTAGATAAGCTATGCTGCTTTCTTCATGAAGTAAACCAAGAACTTAAGCTTGATTCTGGTTTTGTCAATGCAGAAAGTTCTGGAGATTTAGAATGGCATGAAATGGCACCTTGTAAGGGCTTACCCATTCTGACAATGTATGCCACGTAATCATTTTGAAAGTCATGACATTGCTTTAATTCCTTTCATTCTTCTAATTACTTTTTTCATATGCATATCTAACATATTATTGGATATATGCAAGATAGAAATCTGTGTTATCTGTCTCAAAGATTCTCATACAAGAATATAACACTAAAAGAACTTAGAATATCATGTTTTCATAATCAATATAATTAAAACATACTAACATTCATGCATAATTGCACAAGATCTTTAGGGATGAAAACTTTCTCAGAGTATTGACCTTTTTCTTTACTTGTATCTTTTTGTGATAGGGATGTGATACAACTTTCACGGTTAACTCAGAAGGCCTCTTACGCCCTTTATATTTCTCTTTTCTGAACGTACATGCCCTTTAACTTTTTGAGAACTGTGCCTCTTAGCAGTCATCTCTTTATGACTTTTAATAACTCCCATATCAATTTACCTTTTTGCCCTTTTTCTCATTAAATCAAAAGAACATTCCTTTTATACATGAGACACAAATATTTTACATTCTCCCACTTAGCTCATGTCACAAAGTATCTCTTCATGATTTAATAAAAATTATCATAATGCATGCACATAAGGCTAAAGGTTCTATACATTGGCCTCATTATACATCATGATTAGAAATAAACCCAATATGAGTCATTGCGGTTATATGTTATGAAAGTAGCATATTTCCTTCTATGTACCACTATATCAGTTTTTCTTCCTAACATGATACTTTAATGGAAGTAAACATAATATCTCGCAACAATACTATAATGTCTTCATTAGGGACAATTCTTGTTTTTCAAAAAAATCATTTATGCATGCATGCACGCAAACAAAATATTTTTAAAGAACAAGGTGATTTTCAGAAACTTATATATCATTGAATTTAAAGTGTCAATAGTCAATAAACATAATAATGATCCATCATTCATTAGCTGACATAATACTCATACTATACAAATGACCAGTAAACACCTTGGGCGATAATCCCTTTGTAATACCCTAATTTTTCAATTCTCATAAATTTTATATTTTATGGATAAATTAGCAGAATACAAAGGTAAATAGTTATGAGGTAGATTTCCATGTGATATTTGATTGGAAGATGAGTTTTAGTAGATGGTGTAACATCCCGTTTTCATAAACGTTTCTGGAGCTGAGAGAGTTGAAAATATTTTACATAAACAAAGAGTAACTGAATAACATTGTATGTAATATATCTAACTGAACGTTTACTAATATAGTCATCCAAGTCTAATACTTCTAACATAAGTATCCCAAAAAGATGATGCCTCCGCAGGGTCCTCACACCGGCTTCTTACCCTTGTCCTTGATCACTTCCCAGGATCCTGAAGCTATGGTAGGGGCTGAGGTTCAATTTCCATTGAACTTTAGGTAACGGTTAACCTCATGCTTATGTAAACAGTATATGACAGTTATCACAAAAATACAACATAATCACAGTTTCAAAACAAATATCCACATGTAAGGCAATAACATAACACAGCCACTGCAATATGTATGTTATCCCAGTCTATACATAACCAGTGCCACGACGGCTCATCATGTCCTCAGCGCTAGGAAAACTCAATGGTGTTATCAAGACTATAATCCGTATACAATTCAACATTCATGAGCAAATTTTCAAAACAGAGTATCATCATGTGAAAGCAACTATCATATATAACCAAACCATAAGCATAAGCGTTAATGTTACAATACGCGTCCGTACCTGAGTTTAACGGGTCGTTGGGTACGTTCGTTGACGGTACGCGTGCACAGTCTATCCTAAAAGGGTGATATTGTCTCAATTACTTCTCAAACAATATTTCAAGAGACATCTTGGTCATACTTGACATTTTTACCCTTGAAGGATTTATTTCCACATAATTTTCGGAAAAAACGCTGATGCAAAATTTCTGGGTAGAATTTCTGCACATAATCAGCACAATGAAATAACATTCACCATTCTCTTTGAAGGGATTCTTTGACGGAGGATTAAATGGCTCTGAGGTTTTATTGAGAAGGCAAAGGAGGGGTATTTATAGTCGAGGATTTTGTGAGATTACCTCTATTTTCGTTTCAAGTACTCCCTTAATCCTTAATATAGAAGCTATATCTAGATGACTATGTAAATATATGAAAAAAAATTATTTATGGGTAAGAAAATAAGAAAATGTGTCTTAGCGTCTTTATAATATCTTATTTAATTATATGCAGTAGAACTAGTTTTTGTGAACATGTATTGCCAACCCCCCCGGGGGTTGTTTTCCAAGGGTGAACATAAGATATCCATATTTTATTTTTTAAAAAATGAAATTTAAGGTAAACTGGAAACATCTATTACTATTTTTTTTCATGATTAATGAACGATAAAAACTAGTTTAATCTTGGATTTATTGTTTTTCTAAAAAAATATAAGATGAGTTTTGGCTTGTTGTCAAACCTGGACCAGACGCGATATATATGTGAAAACAGAAAGAGGAAGGCTTATTGTCCCCCCAACACACACAAATAAAAAAAAAAAAAAGAAAAAAAAACACAAAGAGAGAAGCAGAGCTGCTGAAAAACCTGAGCATACAAAAATCATAGAAAAATAAGTGGTGTCTCGCCAAACCTGGACGAGACGCGATACATACAAAAATTTCAACAGAGTTACGATGTTTGTTTAAAAGTTCTCCTTCATCTTGTAATTTTTTTTTCCCTGAAATACAGATAAAAAAGCATTTAAGTGTTTTTATTAGTTAAATTTCATTTTTATGGCAGCTAGTCTAGCCTAAGGGTAGGAATAGGTCATGCCCTATTAAGCAGCCTACAATCTAGACTATTGAGGGTCTGGTTTAAACAAAAGGTCATGCCAAAACTTATTTAATGACATAAATTTATAAATAGGCCAAATCTATTTTATTAAGACTTGGCATGATATCATATAAATAACATAATATTTATTGTTTTTAATTCTTATATTCTAATTTGAAATTATATTAAGTTAATTACAGTATTACCCCTACTATTATTTGGAAAAAAAATTGGAACACCCCTTTAACTATTCATGGCTGCATCCTTACTATTCTCTTTAATAAAAACAGTGTTTTATTTTGGATGATTATATTATTAGTTTTGAATGTTAGTGAAATAATTTTTTAATAATAAGAATAATAATATTTTATTTTAATAATATGTTGGCTAAACAATTTTTAAAGGGTGTAATTTATAAATATTATGTTCAAAAGTCTATTAAAATCCTACATTTATATAGGTTTTGATAAGGTAGAAGTGTATAAAGCTTTATGGCTTTATGGCCTCCAGGGTCTATAATATAAGACCTTTTCATAAGTATACATTATAAGTAGGCTTTTTAAAAGATTGCAAGCTCAATCAGGCTTATGAAGGTTCAAACTTAAACCTAAAACAATGCCTGAATTTAGGCTGAAGCCCAAGTTTAGGTTTTCTGCCTCCATTTCAGGTTGAGAAATGTTTAGCCAAAGACCGGTTACGCCAGTCTTATTTCCATACCTAGTCTATTCTAAAGTATTTTCATAAGTTTAAGAAAATTCATTTTGCCGCCTGTAGCACACTTTGCATTAATTTAGCTTTCAAATTTTCTTTATTTCATTATCGACGACGGACGATAAAACTGGTAGAGAAATGTCCGTACAAATTTTCTTCAAAGTTGCCCTTTACTAAGGAAACAATCATGCACGGTGTCTAAGCACACTGGGAAAAATATTACTACCTTCATTCATTCAATCCTTAAGTTAACACTTAAATACTAATTTGCAGCTTGAAAAATTACTTAAATTACTTATTTATAATAAATTGGTGCTGACATCCCTAAAATATATTTGATAGCCATATGCATTGAAATTACCCCTTAATATATGAAACCCTTTAACATGTATGATTAATAAGAATACATTAAGAAAAAAAATTATAAATATTGTTTAAATCCGCATGATTTGTTTGTTTTTTCCCCATTTGAGCTATTTTTATTTTAGCTATTTTGATAATTATATTTGTCCAACTTATTCCTTTAGTTAGTATTCAATTGAAATTATTTTAACATTGATAAATTACATGATGAAACATGATGTAAAACTATCAAGATATTTATGTGATTATGGTTCATTTTTCTATTAGGGTTCTTGATAACTATTTGATTTAATTTAGTTTTAGTTATCCAAATTGGGTTTGGATTCTCTCATAATCCTTTATTTCATTTTTTTCTAGAATCTTATCTCCACCATCAGATTAAGAAAATGGATGGTTCAGAATTCATATTTCATAAAATTGTTATTTAAACATAAATATACAAATTTAAACTATTAATATTTTATCCACACAATTCATAACTGCAATACAAACAAAATTCTTAAAAATACATTATACAAAACTATGATAATAATTTTAGAAAATATTAAATCCGAATCATTCATTTTTTAATCTGAGGGTAGAGATGAGGTTCTGAAAAAAAAATAATAAAAATGATTAATATAGTATCCTCTTCCTATCCAGACTTAGTTGGGCACTTTAGTTTACTAATATTTATCACTAACTTTTCTCCTTAGTAGTATTTGAGTTGTAAATTTTATGAGATCTTTTATTTCATTTTTGCCTATTTGAAAATAAGTAAATAATATTAAAAATCTTCCCAGACCCAATCTCTTAAGTTCAAGGGCCTAAGTAAACAAACTTTTCAGGCCCAAAGCGCATAAAGGGACTTTCGATTTTCCCACATCTATTTAGGACTAAAATAATTCAAATATTTAAAGAGCTTTGGTTTTCTCATGTTATATGAGAAGAAAAAGTTTCCTACACACACATGAAATGGTGGGACCCATATATACATATATAAATTAATATATGTATATGTAGGTCCCACCATTTTATGTGTGTGTAACATGAGAAAATGGTTTTCCTACGGTATGAGAAAATGTTTTCCCATATTTAAAACTAGACCACGGAGTTAGTATTATAATTTCTTCTCTAGTTTTGGTCAACAACCTACCAACCAGCTCCTCCTCATTTAACTACATACATAGGAAGCTAATAAGTAGTAAATATTCTACACGCCAAGAGAATTATGAGTACGTAATACCGTAATAGAAATGGCAAGGGCATTCAGTAGATTTTTCCAATACTACTGTAAAGGTTTTTAATAAATCTAAAACATCCACCTAATCGTTTTTAAAGTCATGATATTCTTTTAATTCCTTTCATTCTACTAATTAGCAAAATGAATTAATAAAAATGAGATGGAACTCACATAATGGATTTTGTAAAGTTTATGGAGAAAGTATGCGTGTTTTGTAAAGTCGCAAGTGAGAGATAATCCAGATCCTAGTGAGAGAGGAAGAAACACCATCTTGTCTCACTACCACAAAAAAAAAAAAAAATAATATCCTAAATAAGACACAATTAACGCCCTAAATGAGAAGGACGTTTATCAAAGGGGAGTAGAAAAATTTAATTTTAGTGTCTTGAAAATATTTCAGGACGTCCTATAAAAGACGCATAGAAAACAATTCAGGACGCCTTATAAGGCATCTTGAATCAACATAAGGCGTCTTGAATTAACATTCAGGACGCCTTATAAGGCGTTCTGAATACAATATTCAGAACGCCTTATAAGGCGTCCTGAATGTTAATTCAAGACGCCTTATAAGGCCTTCTAAGTACATATTAAGGCGTTTTCTTTTAGTGCGCCAGGGCAAATTAAAGCATCCTGAAAAGCATTCATGACGCCAAATATCCAATTAAGGCGACTTAAAAATAATTCAGGACGCAAAAAAATTGATATTTTACACCTTAAAACGTTTTTAGGACACCTTATAGTTATATTTTTTTAATATTGCTTACATGCATATTAAAATTTTCCAGGCGTATCTATGTCCTTTCAAAGCAAAGCAGGCATACATCTTTTGAGTTTACAAACAGCTTCCAACAAAGAAGATACAAATTGTAATAATTTTGATTTTCTAAAAAAGCTCCAACAACAAAGTGCTGACAGCAAAGTGCTCCAACAGTTCTAAAAGAGCTCCAACAACAAAGTGCTAACATACAATTCAAATGATCATTATAAAGGAGCTCCAATTCTATAACAAAGTCCACAACAAAGTGCTCACATACAATACATTAGAATTCACATGACAACATTATATAAACCATACCCTCTCAGCCTATGTGTGTTGAAGAAGATGTCTAGCTAAAACGTCTCAAACCGTATCGATGTCTTCCTCCGAGTACGGATCCAAAGTATCAAAAAACTATAAATTGGAAATCAAGGTATATAAGATAAACCAATGAAGTGAATGCAATAATTAACTAACAACTCAAGTACAACAACAAAAATATCATCATTTGAGAATCACGGAGTGATAACATACGCGTTGAAAACCTGAAACATGTCCGCTGGAAATAATAGAGTGCATAAAATTGATAACGTAATATCCGTACTCCAAGCTCCTTGGTTGTCGAGGGTATTATAAATAAAAAGAAAATTGTTAAAACTTTCTAAGGCACATCGAAAGCTACTGTGTCAATGAAATAACTTGAATTGACACTACTTACCTTAGGATGATACCACTTTGGTCCACCCTGCTCTTGAAGTTCAGCAATCTCTCTAAACGACTTGAGACCACTATCATTAAAATGGAAAGTAACATATATGAAAACAATTCAGTAAAATAAGAATCGATGATTTAGACAAAAATTAACTTACTTGGCAAATATGGTTTTGATGCTTTCGTTTGGCTTGCCACCTAAGGAATCGAACCAATAACATATGTTGCTTTTGGGACAAACAACACACAGGGTTTAATGGTTGCTACAACATATACATATTAGTATTAAATTAAGACAAGAAAGCTATTTATTCTTAAAAATCTTATATAGACAAAACTAAAATAAGTACTTTTCAAGTATTAGAGCTAGATAACAAGGCTTATCTCCGCCCAACTCTCCCATTGTACAACCAACATAAAGCCCTCTTCTGACTATGTTAGTGTCCGGGGAATTCCTTGTGTTTGTAGGACACAAAAATCCATATGAACCCATTCGCCCTTTCTGGACGCATATATTGTGGTAGACACTATGATCAAAATAACATTATAACTACAGTTGTTGAATATAAAAAACAAAAAGATCAATGCGATAATTAAAGGGGGAAATTAAAAGACTTACAGAATTGCAACTTGAAGAAATCCTATATCTAAATAATCAATATCCATAAATTGTTGCATATTTGTCTTGTCAATTGATATGGGATATGTTTTTTCTGCGCCTACAATGCTCGTACGCATCTCCAAGGGTATAAACTCGATCCCTGTACAACTCTCGCAGCTGTGCTGAATAGGGAAATCTGCTCGGAGCTTGTTCAGTCTATAAAAACATAAAAAAGACATATTATTAGTGGGTTAGCAATGAACACCAATCGAGAAGAACCTTTTCATCATCAATCAATAATTTATTCCCTACCATTGGATGTGTCATCGCCATCTGAATTAGATGATTCGACCAAAGGATGAAAGATGTTATGGCCTCCCCTAGCGTGGGAACCTCCTCATCATAAATCGGGATGGTTGCCTTCTCTTCCCCTTCTCGCACACTAGTCACAGTTACCCGACGTTGGTCTTATGGAATTTGCCTATTATGGTGGGTGGCTTGTTCTGAGTAAACAATGGCATTGACAACAATACGCCAGTGTGGGACATCCAAATATAGAGTGCAAGGATGTCCTCCCTGAAAGACCTGGCTAAACCCAAGAAGGGGTGTGAATTGGGTGAAGATAAAAACTTACAACTTTTTGAAATCTTTTTGCAATTCAATAAAATCAGTTTGAATGATAATAAAAGGTTATAAAACTCTAAACAATCATTCAACCATGGCTGGAAATAAAGGAGTTTAAGGAAGAGAATTGCAAACTCAGATTTATACTGGTTCGATCCAATCCTTGACCTACGTCCAGTCCTCAAGCTCCACTTGAGATTTCCACTATCTCCTTGTTTAATCAGGCACAAGAGATAAGCCTTTACAACCCCACAAGTTTTGTCATGCACTTGTACAGCTTTTACAATCTCTCGCAGAGATTGTCACTTACTACCTGTAAGGATACAATCAACTTCCCAGAGGTCTCTCAGAAAAATGCGATTTACAATAATTCTTCTCTTAAAGAAGTGATTATGATAAACACTGAAGTACATAAGAGATCATTTCACTTTTTCTAAGATAAGCTATGAAAGCATGAAAAACAGAGTGTGCAGAAGCTTCAGAAATTTGGCATTATGACAACATAATCTCTTTTCATCCTCTCCTTGCGTTTTGAATGTGGCTTCTTTTATAGATGATGATGATTTGAACGTTGGAGAATATAGCCATTGTAAATGGAGACGTTGAGAATATGATAGTTGGAAAAACTAGCTGTTTGGAAGCTTTTGGGACTTGACAGCTCAGCATCTTGAACTTCATGAAATCCTTCGTTTGATCATCTAAAATATGTCCACAAATGATATAAGTGATGTTAAGAAGTATTACAAATCATTTGGGTAAGGATCTGGATGATCTAGATCAGATTCAAGATTTTCGCAACGGTGATTTTTCTGATTTGAAGGATAATACTGCAGTATTGACTTGAATAATGCGGTATTGAACTTGTTTTATAACCTCAGATTCATCTCTGTATGTCTAATACTTGAGTATTGACTTACAAACTCGAGTATTGAAGATTCGCTAACGTTCATTGCTCTCTGTCTGAGCTATACTTGAGTATTCATGCGTAAACTCGAGTATTCAAGCTGTTCTGCATTTTGGTTGCTTTCTGACTTGATACAGCTTCTAATTTAGCAAACCATTTATCCTCATATAGATCTTTGATTCTTCTTTCCATAGCAACAAGAATCAGATCTTAATTTGTTGGAATTCACTCGGTATGATCCGATGAAAGAAGATTGTTCATTAACCATCGTTTTTGCAACGTTCTGAATTATCAGTCAACTTTCGAAGACCATATCTCTCTATTCTGAGCTTCATTTTTTGTTGAATAAAGTCTTGATGGAAATTCTTATGAGTCTTCTTTCGAATGCCACCAATTTCAGCTCATTTCGATTTGTAGATTGTGAGTTATACTTAAAACATTGAAGCTTGGTTTGATGTGAGGCGTGAATATTTGATCCAACTTTAGAAATTTAAAGATCTATCATCTGATCTTCTTTGAGCATGAAACTTTTTCAAGATGATGTATTGGATGTCTAGTTTCATATAAATTTGGTTTCACTTCAATCGGATCTCTGGTTTAGGAGATATCATCGATTTACCAGAGGTCGCCTAAAGCTGAACGTGAAACAGAGGTGAACAGAGTTATTGTTAAGTGCTGATACTCGAGTATTGAAGTGCATACTCGAGTATTGTCGAGTCCAGAAGTGTCATAGAAGCTGAAAACACCCAACACTCGAGTATATAAGTTCCATACTCGAGTATTGACTCCCATACTCAAGTTTTGACTCTTTGACTCCCAAACCGGAGTTTCCCAAAATCGAGTTTTCTCATCTATAAGCAAATTACTATAGTAAGCTTGTATACTCGAGTTTTGACCTGGAAATTCAAGTATTCTCTTCTAGGACCTGATTTTTGCTGTTTTCAACTCTGAATTGACCCTCTCCAACATCCATTTGATTGTGAAGGCTTATAGAATCAATCTAAGACCTTGAATATTGATTTTATTCATTCTTTTTGATAAGATCTTCTCTTTCTTTCTTCGCTTCACTTGGTCATTCTTTACAACTCTATTCTTTCTTTCTTCTTCTTTTGAGCATTCTCTATAAACATATTTGATCTGTTCTTGAATAAAGATATTCTCATTTCATTTATCAATTTCTTCCATCTTCCATCATTTCCTATCTTGATCATTCTTCATCATTTAACTTCAGCTCACCATTTTTCTGCAAGTTCTTCAATATTTCCTTTTTGAACTTATCATTTCCTTCTTCTTTTTGAAGTCTCATCTCTTGATCATTCTTTACAAATATGTTTGGATTGATCTTCTTCTATCTTCCATCTTGATTATCCCCAAAATCTATCAGCAAAGAACTTGAATAATAAAATTCTATTCAGTAAATTCTTCCTTCTTCCTCTTCATCTTCTTATTCTCTTCCTTTTCCTTATCCTCATCTACATCCTCGACCTCCTTGATCTTCTTCATGATTGAGCTTTACACTTTTGATTCTATATTAAATACAAGAAGAATTAATCAATGGATGAGATAAATATAGTAAACAATCTTTTTGCTCTTACTAATGGCATATACAAGACATCATCAAAACTAATCATATCTAACACTCACTGTGGAGTGTGAGAAGGTTCGCCAACATCAACATGTAGAGTGTGAGAAGGTTCGCCAACATCATCAACATCTGGAGGGTGAAAACTTTCTTTGCTGCTGGGGAAGAAGGCAGGGGATTCGTGGGTTGTACGTTCCGTATTCTCCTTCCCTTGTATCATAGACGCACTTCCCCTCGCACTTGTTCCATGATCTCATCGAAGAGGGACGCTCGAATTTTTGCTACAAGCTAACGACTAGGGTTGTCATCGTCATGCGAACAACGTGAACGCCCTCTAAAATATTTCTTGACAGTAACTCCCCTTATCTCCCCTCGAACTTGATCAAGGTAATCAGGCTTCCCAATCGCCGTTGACAAAATGTCCATCTGTGTACCTGACACGAATGAACCTTGGCTGTTCTGCTGCTCAAGTGCATCCTATATCATAATAATTTTCATAAATTAAAAAACTAAGTTCTTATAATATGAAACAACTGAAGCTATTTAATACTTCTAATTGAACTACTTATAATCTTTGTGGCAACCTCAGCAACATCTGCATTTACGTATTTGCCCCTTTCATTCTTGCTGCTTTCCATTTTGCGTAATGAGTAGGAGGTTTAGGGTCCTAAATAACAATGGACGGATCGGATTGGGTGGCTTCCTTCGTTCTCTCTAATGCTTCCTTCTTCATCCTTCGTTCCAGCTTTCTATATCCACCTCTAGACAGGGTATGCGGATACTTATTTGCCGCTTGCTTCTCTTTATTGACTTTAGCTTGTTCTTGTGACATGAAAACAAATAAAACTGAGTCACGATGTCAAGTAGATTCAAACAAATAAAAGATAAGATATGAAAGAGATTGTACAAGAAATTCAGGACTTTGCCGGTACGCCAAAAACGCCCTCCAATCCTCTGGAGAAATGTAATCATACGTTGCACATGGATCCTTGTCCCTCAGTGGCCCTCGAATATACTTTTTAGTGAGCTTGTTCTTAAAATCCTTCCAACGTATTCGAACTAAACTCATCTAATGCTTGTTCTTCTCCTTAGTGTTAGGGACATCATATGTTTGCTGCAAGGTAATAGAGAAGTTAATTACATTTCAAGTAATAAGACTAAAGATACAAATGTAGATATAACAAAAGTGATATACCAAAATTTGTGCCCAAATCAGCTCCTTTGTTTTCTTAGGCACCAACTTCCAATGAGGGATTGCAATGGTAACTTTGCTTTGAGCCAGATAGCCTAGATAGCTGATGAAATTATCTTCCTCTGGACCAACTAGATTCTTATTGGCATCGAACTCAACAAGCAGCCTCTTCTTTTGAATGCCACGACATGCGAATAACACACCCATCTTGGTGCTACCTCTACCTTGTTTGACAATGGGTTCATCAACTCCATCATCCGCTGACTTGGATGAGCTAGACATATTCCTGTTCAACAAAGACAACATCAATGTTAGATAGGTTATTAAATAATAAACAAATTAATAAAGAAAATATTAACATGTTAAACCACTACAAAAATAACATGATACTTTTTCATAATTTAAGATGTTAAATATTTCATAGAGTAATCTTACTTTATATGGTTTCCCATATTCCTTCACAATGATCATTTCTTGCAGCATATTCTTCATCATCTACCACTTCTACTTCACGTGTTGTAGGTGGATTTGTTGTGAAAGGGAGTGTATCGTCAAGGTTCAAGGATTCTTCACCATATTGCTATTTTTTACTTTGAAGTACAATGGATATTTTTTTATTTGTAGGGTTTGTAACATAAAACACTTGTTTCGCTTGGCTTGCTAGAATGAATGGCTCATCTCTATGACTAAGTCTTTGAAGATCAACATAGACAAATCCAAATTTAGGATCTATTACAATAGCATTATTGCTAACCCACTTGCATTTGAATAAAGTAACTTTGATGATGTTATAGCTCATCTCCCATATTTCTTCAATAACTCCATAATAGGCCATTGATGCTAATACTGAGTTTTTGTCTTTCGAACTCAAAAAGTGCATGGATTCAGCTTCAACCATCACCCCACTATTTTGCACAGAACTTCTGTCATCTTGGTCTTTTGTGTAGAAAGAATACCCATTTATCTCGTAACCACTCCAAGTAATGATCATGAAAGAAGGCCCCTAGGCAAGCCACTCGATTATATCTGACACACCAGTCTCATGCAATACCTTCTTTTCAAACCACCGTATGAATGTCTTCTTTTGCTCATTAGCTATCTGCATGTCATTCTTCCTTGGATTCATATTCTTCAAACACTTTCTGTGTTCATCAATATATGGTTGAACTTCTTCCATATTATTCAAGATGTAAAAGTATGCTTGTAACACCTCTTCACGAGGCATATTCTTTAGTTTGATTCCTCGAGTTCCCTCACTTATCCCCTCATCATGCTGAGATTGTATCGTCGCCCCTGATAGATAATCCTTGCAAAAGTCCATAGTCTCTTCAACTCCATATCTCTCAACTATTGAGGCTTCCGGCCGATATGGATTTTTGGAATACCCTTTTAAGATCTTCATGTATCGCTCGAAAGGGTACATCCACCTTAGGTAAACTGGGCTGCAGAGCCTTACCTCCCTGACCAAGTGCCTTACCTTCCTCACCATGCCATATCCACGTTGTGTATCGAAGGTTTATTCCATTACTAAGTAGGTGATCCCTTATATCAGGAATATTCCTTCGAACCCCATTTAAACAATTAACACATGAACAATAATACATGCCATTTTTTGTTGCCATATTCCTTCTAGCAAATTGAATAAACTCTTCCACCCCATTCTCATAGTCTTCACTAGTTCTTAATGCATTCATCCAACTATGACCCATTTTATTACCACCTAATACATTTCCAACAATAGTCAAGTTCATAAAAATTTCAAGAACAACATGTTTTTTTTTTCTCAATCCTGTAAAAAAAATTCGGCAGCATTTTCACTCAATAGTAAGACATCCAAAATTTCATAACAAATCATTTTAGTTTAATTCAACTAAAGTTACTCAGTTTAATTCAACAAAACTTACTAACTAAGGTAATTTAGAAAATATAAGCTATTACATCCAATAATTTCATCAATGCACATTAATAATAACTAAGGCATAATTATTCATACTACAAAGTTTACCTAGTTCAATGCACATCAATAAAAAAATATATTTAACTATAATTACCTCAACTTTAAATTCCGGTGCTTGAAATTTATTTGCTCTATTCAACCTAAAGACAACAATAATAAAGACAATATTAGAATTATTTAAACTAACATATGAGAAGGAATAATTGAATGACAAAAGGAACAAGATTAAAAATACCTATCCTAGGACCCCTCAAGCTTTTGTGGGTTGCTAAATGATGGAAAGAAGAGATATGTTGATTCAACTGTAAAGACAATTTAAAAACCATAAGAACTCAATTGTGAAAACATGATAATGCTACATATTTAGAATATAAAAGAGAGAGTTCCTTACAACTATAGAGTGCACGTGTTTGCCTTTGAACAAATCTAGAAACTTGGTTTTGGGAAGGATTTTCAATATATTCCTGTTAGAGAAGAATGTCTCAGATTCATTAAAAAGTTCTGTTAACAAATGTGTTCAGGATAATGAACAAATGTGTTCTATTATTGGAGTTTTCAGATTCTTATATTTTGATTACTTGTATATAAACATTAAAGTCAAATCATACCATTATAATGAACAATGCTAGGAAAAAAAGTCACATCTGAAAAAAAAAGTCACATCTATAATGGTATGAATAGAAAAGGCCTTAGGGTCTTTTTTCAAACGTGACTTTTCTTTGAGCATTTTTTTGATAATATTTTGGTAACTTGGACCTTAAGAAGGATTTTCCCAATATTATTTGATTTGAATGTTTTTTTATGTCAGTCTTGTTTTTTTTTTTTTTGATACAGTCAGTCTTGCTTATGTTTTCTAAAGGAAAGAGCAGGAAAAAAAAAAGAAAAAGATATGGGCTTAGATGATGAGTCCGACCTAGTTGATGTAAGTAATGAGGATTGGGAAGGACATGCTGGAAATGGAAAAGGGAGTATCAGTACCAGGCCTAGGATATTATCGCCTCACCCATATTAAAAAGAAAGCTGGCTATGCGGACCCACCATATAGTTATTTACTTAGTTGCTGCAAGAGGTCATTAAATTTCAACTCACAAGACAAGCAAGGTTCAGAAGACAACAAAATAGAGGGAGAGGAGGAAATCTGTCAGGAGGGCAAAACGATGAGGATTTTAGGTACTGAATCCCAGGCAACTCTAATGGGGTGGTTGGAGTATGTAAACAAATGTTAGTGGAAAAATATAATTAAGAAGTTGAAAAATCATGTATTAAATGCATAAGAGCAACATTCAAATACAAACTATAACCCACTTATATTTAGCAATGATCATTCCTTACTTAAAAGTGATTAACCACTAACCTTAGCTTTAAGGATCTAGGAGAGACTTCCCTCTTTAAAGAGAAATTCATATTAACTTCTATCTTAACATGATGTGGATTTCACTATCCTACATACCAAACTACATTAACTAGATCCTTTATATTGAATAAGGCATTAACCAACTAGTCAACTAATCACCTTATACTTCTAACACGCCCCTCAAGTTGAATACTATTTGTCTCAAATGTGCTTAACTTGAACAACACAAATTAGAGGGTAAAAAGGCTATTTGAACCAAACCAATTTCAATCTACAACATAATACAAATATATCTTCATAACTCTCTTCCCAATGCCAACTTATTAGTTTCGAGATGCTTCAATCAATAAGCTTCTGCAATCACTGCTCAAACAGAGGAGTGCCACCAATATTAAAAAAACTATAATTTACTAGCAGTCAATATGTAGCATTCAAGAAAAACCACTACAAATAAGATACTTTGTAGTGATTTATTCTAAAACCACTACATATTGGCAACTACAACACTCGCGCCAAAACACACACTTGTTGGTAATGAACTTTGTAGTGGTTATTAGAAATAAAATGCTACAAAATCGTTGCCAGCTTCGCGTGTAATGGCACAAAGGTTGTGAAAGTTCCATTTGTCATGGTGTAAGGGAAAAAATGCTATAGTAGTTGAAGAGTCACATTTGTTGCGGTTTGAAATCTAAACCCACTACAAAATGGTGCTTTGTCATGGTTTGAGGCAAAAACTACTACAAATATTCTCTATTTGTTGCCAGTATTTAGCACACCGCTACACTAATAGCTATGTATGTTTTGTTAGAATACAAAGAGTCTTGTACATTTGTAACGGTTGATACCAGTTACAGAACGGAAATAACAGGTGGACTTGTAGTGTTTATCTTGAATAACCACTACACATATGAAGCCTATAAATAGCCTGAATCCATGAAAACTTTATTCTGTAAAGAACTAGTAGCAATAAATTAGACTTTAGTTTAAAAACAACCGCCCTCTTGAAAAATTGTAGATGAAATGTACTTAGTATCATGTTACCTAACACCACATTTGCATCTTATCAAGAGTGGCAACTGATTTCAAACAAATACATGATTTCTTGCTACTATTCTTGAAACTTACAGTGACATTTGTAGTAGTTATGTAATAAACCGCTGTAGAATGCAAACAGTCCCACATTTGTAAAGGGAACTTGTCTAATACAAAAATTCAGTGACAGTGAGGAATATTGTAGCAATCAGTGTAGGGTTTCTGGTAAAATCACTACAAAATGTTAGTGTTTAAAAGCAATAGTGACGTGTGTGCGTTTCATTCTTACAATTTACTCTTTCTTTCTCATGAACTTTCTTACAACGTTTAATTATAGTTTTTAACGAGTGATAGTTTCAGGGAGGGGTAAGGGAAAGGAAGTGATATAAGGAAGAGTGTCTCGACGAGGGGGCAGTAGTACTAAAGGGCAGCACAATGGTAAAAATATTCCTATGCCATCAAGGGAGGGGACCCAACATTTGTAGATGTTCCCATGGGTAGAGGAGGCGGCCCCACATGGTGAGGCAACCTTACTGCCTCATGATGAGGATGAGGTGGTTGAGGATGTGGTTGTGTAGAAGTTTGAGATAAGTGTAAAGGACTTTGAGCATGGTGGAATGTTAGAATTTAACATGTCGATACATGATATGGAGAGTTTATTGGATGAGGACATTGCTAAGGAGTAAGGGAACCTGCAACATTCATCTTTTTGGGTGCCTGGATTTAAGGTAGAAATTGAAGGTAAAGTTAAATATTATTTTCATAAATGTTTATTTAAATTCTGTATGATTTATTAATAGTGTGTGTGATTGTAATAAAAAATGTTGTAAATTATATAGATGAATAGGGGAACATTAACATGAGAAGGCTGGACATGATTGGTTTGAATGCGATCAATGGTGTACGTGGCATAGTTTTGTGGAATGGGGACACATACCAACCGATCCAGAACCGTGGTCACTTGTTCAACCACTGGTTGTCTGACTTTGGAGGTGAATACTGAATGACCACAACCTACACTCATAAGATTTCAAAGCTCTCACACTCAAAGCTCTTGACCATACAACCAAGTTTACGACATATAATGTCAATGGTTTTAAGTTTTGCATGATTTCACAAAATCAAGGATTGCTAACCCAAAATGCGGGTGTTTATGACACTTTTGGGACAAAGAGTTATGTGAGTAGTAGTGATGGTAACATTTAGTTGATAATTGAATATTTTACACACTTATTTCTTTCTATTGTGTAAAAAATTTAGGATTGTTAGCTAATAAATAATGGGTTTTAATGTTTATTTGGGCTTTGGACTTTTATTTGGATTTAATTAATTTTTATGATAAAAATTCCAGATTTACAATGCTTCACTGTTTTAACCATAGCTTTTTAACCAGATATCGGATTAGCCTCATTTTTGTCTCATATTTCAGATGATTCAAAGAGCTACAAATGTTATGAAGACTTGGAAGGAAAATTTAGACAACAAGATGATCAAACTTGGAGCCGAAGTCAGAGACATTTTTCTAGATTTTTTTTATTTGGGCCCGGATTTTGTAAAGGCTAATTTGTTATTTTAGTCTATTTCTTTTGGGCTGGATGTTTTATGACTTAGAGCCCTATTCTGTTTTGCCATTTTGAGGTTAGGTTAGATGGTGGCTACAAACAGATTGTTATTTTCGTTTTTTAGATTTTTGGATATCAAGCATAGACTTTTAAAATTCTCTGAAATGTTCTTCGTGTTCTTCGCTGCTTTTCCTTTCTATGCTCGGCTAAACCTCTCTAATTAACCCATGGATTAGGGATTCCATATTTCAGAAGACTTGCGCTTAATCAGTAACATCTAAACTCGTTTCTGCTTTCTTTTATCGGATTCAATTCTGGACTTGGATTATAAAAACCTAGATCGACTCATCCCAAGGACACAATTCGGACTAGGTTTAAGTGATCATTGTGCGATTGTTCAATGACATGCCACTGTTTTAAATACATTCTGGATGATTGTTCAGTTGAGGGAAATTCTGGACAAACGTAGAGATTTCGGTTTGTCTAGAAATCAATTATGAGTTCGGTGTATTATTTTCGTCTGATGAAGGTTCTGGAATCCCTGGTTCTGAGTTAGTCGTTTTAGTTTGGTTAATCTCATTTTCCTTTATTATGTCTGTTTTAGTTCTTATTAACTACATTGAAAACTCCCCCCAATCAATTACTGTTATTATTTCTATTACTATTGAAACCTACTGCAATTCCATGGGAAACGATCCAGGTTCCTTATACTGCAAATCTTTTTATTGAACTTGGTTATTTTGAAAGGGGTTGGCAATCTCTTGTCAGTAGTTCAGCGACGTCCCTTGTTATGAAAAGCTTCTTGATATCAGCGAAATAAATTACTAAGGCCATTTTCGTGTGACTCTTTTCAAGTATTTGTTAGCAAATATGACAACTACCCAAGGACTCACAATTGACGACTTACGTATCACATCAACCAATTTCTCTTGGTTAATTCACACCAATCAATTTGAAGATAATAAGCCATATATTCTTACCTCAAAGGCATAACAATTTCATTATGTTGAGGACGAGAGGCACATGGATTGGAATATGACGTCTTGTAACCTTTACGATATGATATACATGATGTAGTGACATCTCATCGTCACCAAATTGAGGAGAAACATACATATTGCCAACATAAGCTATTGGTATCTTTGAATTGTTTGTTGTCACCACCACACGATTTCCTTTGTAATCTGATAAATTTTGTAGCTTTTCCACATCACTTATCATGAGATAGGAGTAGCTTGAGTCAACAATCCAATATTTTTCAAAATCAACTTGACTGGATGTTATTGATGTAAAGGCAAAGTCTTCCTGTCAAAAGAAACTAATGCCACAGTATCCCACTCCTCCTCGACCTTGGAAGTAGTAACATCATACAACCTTTTTATTTGAGCAATAATCCTTGGTCATTAGTTCCTTCTTGTTGTAGTTAAAGCACTTCCCATCAAACTTCTTGCCACAACTTTGGTTCTTTAAATATCCCTTATCATGTTCACAACCTTGACTTGAAGAACCCTTTCTCTCTCTTCATTCTTTTCATACCCAGTTGCACCATGTTGCTTGAAATTCATTCCACCTTTGTTGGCAAAGAGTGCTTCTTCTTGAGTCTTTGATGAAGCTCCTCCCACTTGCTTCGCTATAGCTTCCTGACCAGCTAGCAAGTTTTCAAATTCTACAAGTAACGGTTGAACTAGCCACCCTTGTACAATAGCAACAAAGCCTCTATATCCAGGATTCAAACCATGGATAATAAATCACCTCATCCTCATCCCTCCGATTGGTGGTTCCAGATCTAAATCTGTTATTTCTCGGCACAACATCTTCACTTTGTTAAAGTATTATGCAATCGTCATGTCTTGTTATGTTATTAAGAGTAACCCACTCTCTAATAACTCTAGCCGTGTGTTGTTGTTCTTTGAAAATTGCTTGGAAAATGTATCCCAAGCTTGCTTTGGAGTTAAAGTATCTCAAACATGCTCAAGCACATCTTCCTTTACTATTATTTTCAAGGCAAACACTGCCTTTCCTGCTTTAGTCTTCTACTTCTGCAACACACCATTAGCATCTTCAGCTTTTGGTTGCACTACTTCACTACCATTAACAACCTCCCACAGGTCTTACCCTAGCATATAAGACATTATGCAAGTCGACATTTTTTTGTAGTTGCTGTTGTTAAGCTTTCTGAGTCAACAATAACTTGAAGGTCAGTCATTGTTGTTGGCTATAAAGGGGGAAAAATTCTCACAAAGCTAAGAAAGATGGTCTCTCAATAACCAAGCTCGGATACAAATTGAAGAAAAGGAAAAGGACAAGTGATCACTGCTAGACAATTTTATTCATCTTCAACGAATAACATATAAACTTTACATATGTCAAACCATGTAGCTTTTCTGTTATTTCTCTATGAGTTTTGATGATAACTAATAATTGTAAACTGGAGATGAAGTTTGTCTTTAAAAAGTTAAAAATACTGACTGTTAAAGACAAACTCGAGTTTTGGGTTGAAAACCCGAGTTTAGACTTGACAGAGAGCAATTTCAGTTTTGTGAACCAAGGGAAACTCGAGTCATGATTTGAAAACTCGAGTTTAGGTAATACAGAGAGAGTCACTAAGTTTTTCAAATACAAAGCAAATTAGAGTTTAGTTAAGCAAACTCCAGTTTGACAAACTAAGAAACTTGAGTTTTTCCAAGAAGTGAGAAAACTCGAGTTTTATCACATACAGAAAGATATAGTATTTTAAGCTTGTGAAAACTTGAGTTATGATTTTGAAAACTTCAGTTTGGATTTGATTGAATGATTTACAAAGTTTTCTCCTTTGAGAAAACTCAAGTTTAGAACTTACAAAGAATAACACATTTCTCTAAGGTCTTGAAAACTTAAGTTTCAAAATGAAAACTTCGGTTTGATCAATCCAGAGAACTTTCTAATTTTCTTAAGTCTTGTGGAAAGTCGAGTTAACATTTACAAACTTGAGTTTATGCTTCACAAAGAACATCACACTTTTTACACCACTTTGAAAACCCCGGTTTTGTATGAAAACTCTAGTTTTCAGGTTTTGGTCTAAAAATTTGTTTTTCATCTCAAGTGTCTAAAACTCGATTTAGTTACTTAATGACTCGAGTTTAGACTCAGCTCAAAACCTGTTTGAGAGTTCAAATCACGACTTTCTTCTCTGTATGAAGAAAACTCGAGTCAAACATATAAGACTCGAGTTTTTGCTTTGAAAAATGAACTGCAAACTCGAGTCTTGATGAACTGACTCGAGTCTATATCACAGAATTCAA
Organism: Acacia confusa; assembly: GCA_037074495.1. Lineage (NCBI taxonomy): Eukaryota > Viridiplantae > Streptophyta > Magnoliopsida > Fabales > Fabaceae > Acacia > Acacia confusa. The sequence goes on from CM073504.1 coordinate 30,079,830, forward strand.
AATTTGAATTATCTGAATCTGTGAAAATCTGTGTGACTTATCTATATGTTGTTTATTATCATTCATCACCATCTCTAGTTGTGTTTAACTTGTTTGCTAGTGAATTTCAATCAATTTAGAGATGATTCAAGAGAATTAAAGTGCAGATTCAATACCAGTGAAAAAGCATGTCAGAGCATTTATTATAAAGTTAGAAAACTTGCTATATTCTGAACAATCAACCTCTATATAATGCAAAATGGATTAATGCTTCTTACCTAAACTAGCTTCTGACATTCCAACGAACAAAAACACAAGGGAAGTTAACATTAGTCCACTGAACAAAAAAAATTAACTGAAGAGTAGAGAGAGAAGAAAACTAAAGTGCCTCCAACAGCTAGATTAATGCACCAACGGTTAGAATGAAGATTGCAACGGTCATTTAATGCTCTCTTAATATAAATAGAGTTGCATTCAATTTTTCTCAACAACCAAGACTACTGAAAACGAATTACATTCAAGTTTTTCAACTATTCTTTCAGTTTTCACTTGTATAGTATCTTTTGATACTCTGTGCTTCAGTGATTATCTATTCACTCTTAGAGAGAATTTTATTTGATTGTAAATCATCCTTTGTAAAGAATCTCAAGTCTAGGGACTTGGAGATCGGGATATTGACTACAACTTGTAGGGGGAGTAGATTTTAGTGAGAGAATTACTCTTGAGTATAGAGTGTGTAATCAATTGGATTAGTGGAAATCCTAGAGAGACTGGGGACTGGATGTAGGTCAGAGATTGGACCGAACCAGTATAAATTTTGTGTGTCTTACTTCTCTTCTCTATTCTCTTAACTGTTCTATTTAACATTGAAAAATAGAGCAATCCGAAAAAGAGTTTTAAAATCCCCAATTCACCCCCCTCTTGGTGATTTGATCCATTTTCATTTTCAACTTAATATCTAGGACCATTATCATATAACTGACTAAAAGACTCAATCAAATAAACAGAAAGGACTTTTACTACTCCTTAAAAGTAGATAGTCACATGCCCACAACATTTAAAAATAATATAACAAAAAAATCAAAACAGATTCAACAAAATAAACAAGGTTTAATATGCAACAATAGACATGTGGTTTTTTCCGAAAGTGTGCTTAACACCAATTTTTTTTTAGGTGTAAACGTGATTACATAGCTATAAAAATAGGGCAAAAGTTACAAAACTGGTTAAATGTAGATGACTTCGTTAGATTAAAATTAACTCTGTCATCTATATTTGATGAAAGTTGTGACTTTTGACCCACTTTTGTAATCACATAATCACATTTTCACTAAAAAAAAACACATGATTTTGGATGCACTTTGAAAAAAAACATATGTGTATTTTAGCACCATCATCCAATAAACAATTAAAAAACAAAACAAAACAAAACAACCCAATCATGTACTTGCGGAAATCAACAACCACGTACAAAGAGAAAAAGCTAGGATTGTTATCTTTAACATAACAAATGAAAATTCACTAGAATGTTATTAATAAAATTGTGATCATCAAGAGGGATGACCAATCTCAACTTCCAACACAAATCACCATGCTTGAGCTAATAACTAATCATAGAAGAATGCAACTTGATGAGTTTATCCTTAAGATCTTTAATCATGTTCGATAATTTGACCTAATCTTACACTCGATTGATAAAGGTGCCTGATACACTTGATAAAGACAACATGGTTACTCATGATAGAGCATCAACAACAATATTTCATTTTCCAAAACAATACTCCACATAAAAAATAGAGCCCAACAACTTTGTCAGACACTTTTATTGCTATGATGTTTGCATTACTTGCTCTTTGAGGAGTTGTAAGCTAGCATGATCAGTTCACATAAAGAAATGATGGCCAAATAAGTAATGTTGGAATTTAGCCACCACTGTTGTGACTACTATAGCTTTCAAATATACACAAACTAAGCTTGAAGCCGCAAAGATAACTTTCTAAAGAAGAAAGCAATGGGCTGATTTCCTTGACTTAAAACTGCACTGATGCCTCACCTTGAAGCATCAGTTTCTAAAACAAATGGTTATCAAAAATCCGGCATGGCAAGGATTGGCACCATTGTTAGATCTTGTTTTAATTGATCAAAAGCCTTTTGAGTGACAGGGTGCAAATGAAAAGAGTCTTTTTAAAGCAGATCAATAATTAGGCTAGCGAGTTGTGCATGATAGGTTGTGGACCTCCTATAATACCCAATTAAGCCCGAAAAGCCCTTAAGATGCAAATTTGATTGTGGAATGGGCTAATCCATGACGGCTTGAACCTTATAATGTTCTATCATGACTCCCTGAGTAAAAATTATGTAACCCAGATAATCTATTTTAGGTTTACCAAAAGAACATTTACTTATCGTCGCAAATATTTGGTGGTGGGTCATCACTTTAAAACTGCTTCCACGTATTGCAAATGTGTTTCCCATGTGGCACAATAAATCAAGATATCATTAAAAAAATATCAAGACAAATTGTCGGAGGAATGGCCGGTAAATTGAATTTATGAGAGCTTGAAATGTGGCTAGGGCGTTTGATAATCATAATGGAATCACCAACCATTCATAGAGGCCTTGATGTGTTTGAAAAGTGGTATTTTCTTGGTTAGAATCTCACATTAAAATCCAATGATAATCAGATCGAAGGTCGAGTTTCAAAAAGAACATCGAGCCATGAAGCTTATCGTGAAATCTATCTATCGTTGGCATGGGCAAAGCATCTTTGATGGTGACCACATTTAAGGCACCATAATCCTCAAAAAATTCCATGTGCCATTTTTCTTTTGAATTAACAATATTGGCGCAAAAAATAGGCTTAAGCTTGGTTGGATCAATCCTTTTGCAAGTGGCTCGATCAGTGATTATTTTTTTGATTTTTTCTTTTTGGCTTACTGGATATCAGTATAGACACATCTTCACAGAGCCAGTGCTTCCTGGAACTAGTTCAACACAGTGAGTAATATCACAAGCTAGAGGAAGGCTGTGTGAAGCCTAAAAAATAGAGTGATATTTCTAGAGCAAGTTGTAAATCACCAAGCAAGTCATCATAGAAATCCATCTAGCATAAATCCGAACCAATAGGTTCCAATAAATATAGAGAATTAAAGTCATCTAACTAGGAAATTTGAATTAAATAGTGGAGTTGCACTTCTCTTGGCAAAAGAACCATAATATCCTTTGAGTATGACGAAATCATTATTCTTCATATAATTAATCATACAAGTGATGTAGTCATCCACATGGGACCCAATTGTCTCTAACCAATATGTTCCAATCACCAAGTCTACACATGAAATCAAAAGAATGTATATCATTAGAAAATGTGTATGACCTGATATTTGTGCAGGCACCTTGACTACTTTTTTATTGCTATATATAATTCGCCCCATACCACTCATCATCCAAATTGGCAGAGCTTGTCTCTACATGTAAGCCTAAGTGTGTCATAATCTATTGGTGGAGAAAATTATCTGAACTCTCCCCATCTAATAAAATCTATACAGTAGTCCCATATATATTGCATTGGAATTGTATAGTAGCGACCGCAAGTGTGCCACGTAACACATGAACCTAGAGTTGATGGATTATGGCACCGGCCTCAAACATTGGATGAGGCATTAGTTTAGAATTTCATCATTGTCACCACATTGTAAGAGCATTAGGTGTTTGTTGGGGCAATGGTGTGACAAGGTAAACTTGGCGTTGCATGTGAAACAAAGGCCCTTCTCCCTTTGAATATGTATTTGGTTGGACTCATACTTTTAATTGGTTGTATTGAATGTGTTGGTAATAGAGAAGGTAAATTTGCTTTGCCAGACCCAATAGAGGAGGAGGAAGTGGAGGTGTGAGGCTATGTATAAAGCATGAATCATGATGGTTGTGCTAGTTTCGGATGTCACCAGCAAACATGGCAAGGGAAAATGCTTTGTTTTTGTGTAGCACAGCTAAAAATGAGAAAACCTTAAAATAAGCGTGCTAAAGCCATTGCACTAAGAACCGAGGAAGGGTGTTGAACCAAAATACATGTTTTAGCTCCAACATTAAACCACCGAGATAGCAGTCCAACAACGCATACTCTAGAAATTCCTTTATGCAATTGGCTAGTGTCAAAAACTGAGAGTTATAGTCCTCAAGAGAAACCACCCACACTAATATGAATGAGATTAAATAGTTGGGTTGGATCGTAGTCAAACAGCAAAGGACCATGCTGAACTTCTATAGCTTTTGACAGAGCAAACCATGTTGGAACCTTGCTGACCTAGTCAAGCATATGGAACCATGAAAGGACATCACCGTCAAAGTGGACAAAGGCGATGACAATTCATTAAGGATAAGAGATATCATAATATTAAAAGTATTGGTCAGCACGAAAAATCTAGTTGAGAGTGTCAAAACCATTAAAACATGGAAAGTATCCTTAGTTTGATAGATTTAAATGGATAAGCGCTTGATGTATAAGAAGGATCGTGAGGGAAAATAGTTGTGTTGGAATCCTTCGAGTTTGAAGAAGATTGATCCAATCACAGTTGAATAGCATCAACATATTTTACCAACGATTGAAGCAACGAGCCAATTTGATCAAGTTGACTAAAACATTACTTCGCATATTCCATAAAATCCTGTTTTTCTGATGTCAACTTGCATTTCCTTCATCCTTGTACTATCTACCATTACGACAACAAGAGATTGATGAAAGCACCAAATGTAATGGCTTAAATAAAAACAATAATAAAAGAGATCAAATGCAATAATTGGATTGATCTTTCTATCAATAGAGAATCCAATACAACTGACTTTTAGAGCAGAAGAACCATATAACATAAAAGAAAAATAAATATAGAGAGAGAGAGTGAAGATAATTCCTAAAATACATTCACACCCTTTTTCTGTTATAGCTTTGTCTATTTATAATCCCTTTACTCCTTCCAATTTGAGAAGTTACCATCTCTTTCTCCTTACTCGAAGGCTTCTTTGAATCGGGCCTTTTTGTTGGCAAACCACTGGGCTTGCTCCTTCCAAATTTCCTAAGCCATTCTTAGTTGGACTAATGACATTGTGATATGGGTTGATAATACATATTTCATGTTTCATGTCTATTCTTCCCATTTCCTTGTAAGAAGCGCTAATGAACGACTTCATCAAACAGAGTAGAGGCTTAGGCTATGGCACCTTCAATGGGTCGATAGCTAATTTTAATTATGTATTTGATTCTCTTTCAGTCATCCTAAGTATGCCAGAAGATTATTTGGTCGCCGCCTATGTTTATGGCTCGAAGGAGGACATTGCCATGTTTTTCAAGCTATTCAACCCCCTTACTCTTCTTTGAAGCTAAGTGTTTGGCAAGAGTGCAAGAAGTTTCTTTGCAATGGCAAGACAAGAAAGAGTTGCAGGCAACAAAAGTCTTGGAAGATCGAGAAGAAGCCTCTTCCATTCATGAATGTAGTGGGTCTTGTTCAGACTCCATCCAAGATTTCAACAAGCTACAAGCATTCACATACAATAGGACTTTGGTGGCAAAGACATCACAACAACAACTAGTGTAAGCATTTGTGGATCCCATCATAGGCCTTCAAACCCCAGAGAAGAAACTAAGAGTGATGATGAAGTTAAAACCATACAACTGACCGTCTTGGGGCCAATGTAGACAAAGAAGAGATGCAATGACAAATGCAAGGTTGAGTGTGATGCATTATGGGCTTCCAACTGTAAGAAATGTCTCATGTGGCTGTGACAAATGTATATGACTTAATAATTAATGAAAGGGCTAAATGACTATTGGTAAATGACTTTTGGGAAGAGGTTTTTTGACAATTGCATATACATGTCTTTTGGATACAAAAGTTATTTAAAGGATAGAAACTTGTCCATTTACTCTCTAACCATTATAGACGCCTCTAGTTTTCCATCAAGAAGATAAAGCATGTAAAGAAGGGTAAAGAGAATGATAAAGGTTTCAATTATTGTGTTGCAAGTTATATATCATGAAGTATTGATTCCGCAATTATGGATAAATGTTAGTGTATCTTAACTTAAACCTATATTATTGTGAAGATCATTAGTTCTTAAGATCATTATTCATGTTCTTATTACTGGATGTTTGAGCATGATATTATAGAAAAACTTACACCAACAAGTGCGAAAAGACGTCTTTGAAGGGCCCTAGACCGAAGTTCTCGCTTTTGATAGACCAAAACACAACAGCAAAGATGAATGCACAAAAGGTAAAGATAATTCTTAGGAAACTGAATCAAGCTAAATGGAATATTACACAGATGCACACACTAAACTCTTCCCTCTTGCTTATAAAATGCCTCCAACTCCATTTGCTCCTCCTCAGACATTGTCTCCATCTTTTCCTTCATCTTCAATCCTCATTCCTTGTACTCAGATTGCCATTACTCGCTTCCCAATGGCTCCCCGAGATCTACCCATCTCCCTTGCCACACCCGACAACCCCACCCTCACTACTAAGGAGATTCGCAATCGCGGCATCAAGAAAAGACCCTTGGGACATTACGCCACCAAGATTTGTTACCCCTGCAAGAAAAGTCACGTTTGGCTTGGTGCTTTCAACACCACTAAGGAGGCAGCATCGGTGCTACGGGGTTAATAGTCATCCTCGTTTCTAATTTGGAGGAAACTTGATATTTTATTAAGAAAACCCAATATTGTTTTTTTAAAAAATAACATTATATAACACTTTCATGAGAAAGCGTTACAAAAGGTAAATTATTTTTTTCTTTAAAATTAATACATATTATGTAGCTCTTTCTTGAAAAAGCACTGCATAATGTCTATACAAGCTGTGGCGCCTTCCGAAAAAAGCGCTACATATAATAAATATTTTGTTTAAAAAAATTATAAAATAGAAGCTATAGCACTTTCTCGCTATATTTTACTCATTTTGTAGTAGTGTACGTAATTTCCTATTACTCAAATAATTATATGATAATTTTTTACCAAGAAATAAATTCTTTTCTAATGTTATTTAAATTTAGGAATAAAAAAAGCCAGGATGTTACAAATACCACTTGATGGGACCCCATTTTTCTGCATATCTTTTGTATAGTCAAGAGACAAGCTCCTAACCATCCAAATATGATTTAGACGGTTTAAATTTTTTCTTAACTTTCTATTTTTTTAAAAAAAAAATTAATGGATAAAAAACCTAAAATAAAACCAATCTTTGAACTAATATTTTTTAAAAAAATTAATTTTTTCATGTAAAAAAAAAAATATGACCGTCCATATTTAGATCTGAACAGGAGCTCGTTGGTGCGCCCAACCTGTACATAGGCAGAAAAGAAATCGGTTTCCCCGGCCCACTTGATGATAGACATGTCCTTCAATTGGAACTTGGGATTTGCCACCATTGAGCAGAGCCGAAAACGATCCTCAAAAAGATAGAACATAAGGTCATCACATAGAGGCCCGTCAACAATACCCTTGCCCCAAAAACACGAATCCAAGTTGCCAAGTTGGATCAAATTAAGAGGTGCCGGAAACAATCTTCACAAATATATTTATTTCAGTAAAAACAAAAACACAACACCACTAAAGACCCTAAAACACATAAGGAGACCCAAAAGACGGTTGTCCTCTCAGTCGGCAGAAACCGTATGGGAGAGAGACGCCGCAGCTCTCCCAAACGTGAGGAAACACGGTCACCCACTTAACATCACAGTCAGATCACAAATATCTTGGCTCACAAAAATAATTAGAAATACATTAGATAAACGATAACTCAATAAACAGTTTTGAATCTTCTCAATTCAAGATTAATTGAGAACGTAACTTGTGGATAAATTCATCAAGGTAAGCATCTTCAAGTCCAGGGGCAAGCAAAATCTGTCTCCATTTGTTATGATTACTTCTGATCGTTTGACCTATTTCACTGTCACTATCCATCGCCAATTTCACACCCTTGCACACGCTTTCCCTAGTGAAGAGTCCATCTTCTTCTCCTCTCTCAACTTCAACTGCTATTTTCAGATCTTCACACAGAAGTTTTGTGTTTACAAACTGATCTGCGAAATTAGGTAGCAGTACCATTTGAGTCCCACTGCATAATGCTTCTGTCATAGACGTAGCTCCACAATGATTCAGAAAACAACCCACAGAAGGATGATTTAATATTAAAAGCTGTTGAACCCAACCTCCATGAACAATCCCTCTTCCCTTTACTCTCTCATCAAACCCTTCAGGCAATGCTGACTCAACAGTTTCAGCTCCCACGGGAGGTTTAAGTGCTGCAAGAAAAGGCATGCCTGTGAGTTCAAGACCTAAGATCAGTTCCTGAAACTGATCTTTCTTTAGAATGCATTCACTTCCAAATGCACAGTATATCACAGATCTTGAGCTGAATCTTCCCAACCATTTCACCCATCTTTCTTCCAAGGTTGCATTTTGTGGTGGTTTCGGCAGAACTGGTCCTGTCAGGAATATTGGCTTATCGAGTTGCCTTTCAAGGTAATCAATGTAAGGCCCTTCCATTTCCCTGAATGATTTGAAAACAATGGCGTCACTGTCAGTGAAAGCAGTCATAGTCCGCTCTGAGAGCGAAACTCCCTTTTCTTCATGCTCTGAAGCAGATAATTGGGCTAACAAAATGAGTACATTTAGTTGAATCCTAATGGCTGAAGGAGGAAAACCAGGTGGAGGGACTGTGATATCAAATTCTGTCGCAGGCTTATCCAAAGACTTCTTTTCAGGACGTAACAAATACCCAACAGAAACAGGGGTTGCTATTGAAAACATGAAAGCCTTGATTCTCAAGCGACGTGCCAGTTGAGGCATCCAGTACTGAAAGTCGTAGAAGATGAAGTGAGGTTTGAGATCTCCAAGAAAAGCTTCAATGAAAGGTTCAGTGAGGTCTAGGGCCTTCATGAGAAGAGGAGTTAACGACAATGGAATATCATGGGTGGTTTCAGCACCATTAGGGAGGCCATCAACGTGTGGTACGTTAATGGGAATGAAGGAGATGAGATTTGGATGGAGATTGAGATGTTCAAGTTTGAGTGATGTATTTTTTGGTACGAAGAATGAGACCCTATGGCCTCTATGTGCAAGCTTGTTTGCGGTATGAAGAAATGCAGTAAGATGGCCAATAGCGAACCATGGGTTCATTGCAACATGAAGGGTTTGGTCCGCCATGGTTGATGATCGATGAAAAAGAATGTGAAGGCAGAGCTGGTTTTATGATTTGAGCCTTACAAGAGGTCCTTTATAAAAAGGAGTACTATCAAATGGGCGACGATGTTGATCTGTTTGGACATTTGCACCCACCAAATAAATTATCAAATCAAACCATGGAGGAAAAAGTTAAGCAGTTGGATATAATTAATGAGAAAATATATGCAAAAAGATAATTCAAAAGTAAAAATTTCCTTTTCTTTTATGCTTAATTAAGGTGGAAATCTAGTTCAGAAGCACAAACTTTTATTGGTGCAAAAATATATATAAAATTTTCAAAATAATATAAAAATGTCATAGCCATTAAGTCAACTAAGGTTATAAGGTCATTAGGAGCAAAAACGGTATGTAACATGAGTAGGGACTAATTGTTAAACAATAAACGTTAATTGATTTAACAGTGGTGTCAATTTTTTAGATATTTAGCAAAATGATATAATAGAACTTTTTCATTAGAGGAATGAGTTTGGATTTTTGAAGAAGTATGCCTAACACATTTTTTCCCAATAAAAAAACAAACTCGTTTCCAGCGGGACACAAGTTTAAGTGATTAGCGTGCATTGTACAACGAGTCTCACGTCTGAACTTATTCTTTTTCTTTTCTTTTTACTTCAGCCAAAACTACAACTAATACCCAACTCTTTAAACTTTTTACTTTCTTGTTTGATTTGGAAGTATTACAGTTATTGACCCCAACACTTCCCATCCAAGTTCTTCCCAAATTTCTCTTAATTGTATTCCCAACTTCACTTTCAACATATTTTGTTGTTGTTGTTGTTGAAGAGACCACTTTCATCATATTTCAAACAAGATAAAAAAAAAAAAAAACGTTATACCTGTATCTCCAACCTTACCCCCAGTAATACTCGCCTGAAAGTCCTTTTATATGAGTCTAATAACTGAATTAGACGTTTAGGAAAAATATATTTTTTTTAAATACTCCTTCGATTCTTTATATAAGACATATTTTAAGAGTTGATTAAAACATAATTTTTACATTGGTCAATATTTTTTCTAATTTACCATTAATGATAGATGTTCCCTCAACAATAATAAAGGGGATGAAATAGATAATTGAGGAAGTTGAATGGGGTGTCTTAGAAAATACATGTCATATTGACTAACTTAACTAACTTATTTAATATAATTAAATTAGGTAAATATACATGAATAGAAGTAGCATCAAAGATTACATCAAACTCCTGTAGATCTAAAGTTAGAAGTGACATAAAAAAAGATGTTGGTTGTAAAACCCACCTTGGAGGGCACACCTCCTTATAAATATTGGTTGCAAATAGAGCAACTACATAGTAGTTTCTTCTTGGGGTAAAGAACATGAAAAACCCAATCTCAAAAAGAAAATCAATGATGTCCTGAATAACATTTTTGCTCCTCCATTGAAATAGATCTAGTGACGTCGACCTCACACCAAGCAACACTTCTTGATGATGTCTATGGCTAACAATGGTTCTCTTATAGGTAAAGTATAAGTAGCAACCATTGATAAAATAAAACCATTACCCCAATAACGTGAATCCAAGCCATCCGAAGAGGATCGGATCTATTAATATTCAAACAAATTTCCAACCATGAGAAGTTATTTTTAGATCTTGTAGGTTTATTTATTAATACCACCACTAAAACGCAACACCATAAAAACTACAAAAACAAGAAGAGGAGATTGGCAACTTGCACAAAGACGAGGGAAAGAGCTCTCACTGTCTCAAGACAGATCTGGATAAGGAAAGGAAAAACTCGTCCTAAAGACAAGAGAAGACCACAACCATAAAAAATCAAAGGGAGAAGGCCATAGCTGGAAGATCCGAGTTCTAATCTATCTCTCTGATATGACTGTGATATAAGATAATGCTTGCCAGTGGCATGTGGTGGTGACACATGCCGCCGGCGAGAGAGAGCTAAAGAAAGAGGTGAGTGTTAGAGGCAATGAAGAGATAGTGTTGGCAGGGAGGGAGAGAGGGTGTACTTGAAATTAAAAATCTATATAAAATAGTGGTAAGGACAGAAAATATGAAAGAGGACGTGGTATGAAAAAAAAGATGATGAGAGAGAATACATTAATTATGAAAAAATGGTAAAAACACGTTAAGTATTCAAACGATCTCAAAAGGTTTTATTTCTTGAAAAATAGAAAAAAAAAAATATGAGTAAATTTTATTTTATTTTCTTTATGATTTTCCCTTGTATGCTTTTATTTTGTTCAAACGAAATAAAAAATGAGCGTATTTTATTTCCTGAAAATAGAAAAAAATATGATTAAATTTTCTAAAAATTATTTTTTAATAAAAATTAAATTTAGTAAAATTAAAATATATATAGATATGGGATAATATATACAAAGCATACACCATTTATTTATTAAAATTGCATATCCATGGAGTGGTTATATTTTTTCACCCAAAAACGATGTCTACGTATAAGTAATATGTATTCATGTTATATATTTTTCCCAAAATAATTATTAGCTTCAAAATTAATATTTATAAATGTGTACTCATATTTATGAAAATAAAATACACTTATTAGCATATCTCTTAAACTCATCCATGCAGTAAACGAGGTCAATTTTTTATTGTAAGGAAAAAACTATGCCAGGCATGAAACTCGTTTCTTCCTGAAATATTTTAATAAAAATGCCTGAGTTGGTGGTAGCCACGAGGATAGATTACGTTGTTTCTTAACGGGAACTCGTTTCATTGCTTGTCCTTAGGATAGGAACCACGCGCTTGTTACATCTGATCATTCAGATGCAATTATCTAGACGGTTTAAATTTTATTTTTTAAATTTTTAATTTTTTTTTAAAAAATGACTTTAATGGATAAAAAGTTTAAAATAAAGATAATCTCTCAACTAATATTTTTTTAAAAAAATAATTTTTCTTACTCTAAATTAAAAAATAAAATAAAATATGAATCGCTCAGATCTCATTTGGATGGTCCAGATGTGACAGACGCGTGGTGCCTATCTTTTGGATAGGCACCGAAACGGGTTCCGTTAATGTCCTTTTATTTCCTTTCCTCTCTCTCCCTCCCTCCCTCCCTCTCCCTCTCCCTCTCCCTCCATCCCCCCAGCCAGCACGTCCTTCACGTTAGATGGAAAGACATGTAAGTTGTAATGCATTTTAGGTTCATTTGGATTAGCGATGACAGAAATGATGTCAATCTGACTTTTATAAACTTAGGATAAAAGAACAGTCACATTGTAAATATAATTAAAGTTTGAATTGACGTATTAGAAGCCTATCTGTATAATGAAAAACAAATTCTTAGTAGTTTTTTTTCTTAAAAATAATTTTTAGCCTAAAATCCCATTTTAAAAAATATTAATCCAAACACCTCATTTTACTAATCATGTGGTTTTCTTCTTAGGTTTATGACATTATAAGAGGGTCATCAAGGGCCTAGGTGAGGTGGTTCAAGGTTGGGGGTGGAGGTTAGGTATATGACGGAGGAGAATGCATAGAGGAGCAAAAAATATTTTTTTAAAAAAAAAATTTGTGGCAAGGGTATTTCAGTCTTTTGATAGAAAAATGTCCATTATTATTTAAAAATTATATTTCACTCCCACGGACATACCAAATGTGCTTTAGAAGTTACTTAATTCCACTTCTACCTTGAGTTACATGCCAACTTCCGCTTTCATGAAAAACTCTTCCATTATATCAAACAAGGCATTAATGTAAAATTTATTTATGGAGTTGATTTTGATTCAAAATATAATATTTATGTTTTATGTTTGTTTATTTTTTTCTAATTTATTCATATTGATATTTCTTTAACAATAATCAAGTAAGAGAAAAATAAATGAAATCAAGGAAGATATTTAAATCTTAATCACATTGACTAACAATAATCACACTTTATTTATATTTTTTTCTATTCCCATAAAAGAGTGGAGATTATAACCGAAGGTAAAAAATTTGAAAATGATGATAATCCAATATTTGACGTTGTTGAATTTATAATTATTTGTTGGTTTTAATTATATTTAATAAATTCATATATGAACTTGTATGTTGAATAGATCAATTATATAAATATTGGTGGATTTATTTACTTGAATTTAAAATGTATTCAAATCAAATTTTTTATTTTAATATTTAATTATATATTTTAATAATTATTTAATGATAGAGATAAACTCTTAAAAACTTATGATTTTAGTTTACATCTATATCACGACTTTGACAACCTGAATCCGTTTACCAATATAAAATATTTCTAAAATAATATTTTGGTCCATTATATAAGTCATTTGAGCAGTTATTAATGTTTATTTTCCAATTTTATTCATGCAATTAATGTCAAGTGTCGTAGAATGCATCTATGTCGTGTATGGATGACCCACTTAACATCGCAGGTAATGTAGGAACAAAATTGGTTAATGAAAACACATAACACTGTTTGTTTGGTTTGTGAGGAAGAGATGAGAAGTGAGGAAGATTCTACCAAATTGTCATTAATGAAAAAAATATTTATTTTTATTGAGAGTATATTTTTGAAATATTAAAAAAAAATTATGAGCAATTTGGTTAATATGAGGTAAAAAATTTCTCACATTTCCCTTAAACCAAACACACTTATAAAGTCTAATAAGGGACTCTTCTTCTTAACATTCCTGTCAGCTCTAACTCCCATCTCTTTGGCCCTTGAGCAATTATGCTATTTGTTTTCATCCTTAGGGCAATGGTTTTGCTTGTCTTTTGGCTTTAATTATTTTCTATCGTTTAACAATATTTCCAATAGAAAAACAAAGGGTTAAATACCATTTTTAATTTGTCATAGAAGTTTACTCTGATGAGTACTGGTCATCTAGAATTTTTTTTTTGTCTCATTTTTTCCCCGAAAATTTAAAAATGTAGCAATTTTGCCTATCCGTTGATCTTGACGTTGAATTATTTCTCTTCTTTGTAAACTTTTTGGGGTAAAATTGCTCCTAAAAAAACTTTCAGGGTAAAATTGGTCCTAAAAAAATTTCTAGGGCATATTTGCTTCGTTTTTAAACTTTCGCGGCAAAAATAAGATTAAAAAAAGTTTCAAGTGACCAATACGCCTCAGGTAAACTTCTATAGTAAAAATAATATTTAACCCAAAAAACAAATCACAATATATAAGAGACAACACGGGGACTTGACATCACATTAATTATTACATAGGAAATTGCATAGTCATATGTCGATCCCCATTTTTATTTTATTTTATGAAAAGACAATTTTATTATATGGATAAAACAAGTTACAAAAAAAGACTAAAATACCTCAGCAAAGCATCAGGTCCACAGCAAGTTACAAAGACACACAAAGGATAACAAAGTAAACCAGCAGTAGCTAAAGTTGAGCTTGGAATAAGAAGGCAAAGGCAATGCCGATGAGGAGTTCATGACAGCCCAAAGATCTCGATTCAATCTGCACCACCCCTTGAATCTCCACACATGATCATTCTATATGCTTCGTAGCTTTGGGAGAGCCATGCTACGAACGCACTCGGATAGCTCTAGATAGACCGTAGCTCAATATAGGGTTTTATTTTTTTAATCTTCTCAATTCAAGATTAATTGAGCATTGAGCGAAGCGTGTGAATAAATTCATCAACATAAGCATCTTCAAGTCCAGGGGCAAGCAAAATCTGTCTCAATTTTTTATGATTACTTCTGATCGTCTGACCTATTTCACTGTCACTATCCATCACCATTTTCACAGCCTTGCACACACCTTCCCTTGTGAAGACTCCATCTTCATTTCTTCTCTCAACTTCCACTGCTGCTTTCTGATCTCCACACAGAATTTTTGAATTTATGATTTGATCTCCATGATTAGGTACGAATACCATTAGAGGCTCATTGCATAATGCTTCTGTCATAGATCCAGATCCACAATGACTCAGAAAACAACCCACATTAGGATGATTTAGCATTAAAAGCTGTTGAACCCAACCTCCTTGAACAATCCCTCTTCCCTTTACCCTCTCATTAAACCCTTCAGGCAATGCCGACTCAACCGTTTCAGCTCCCACGGGAGGTCTCAGTACCGCGAGAAAAGGCATACCTGTGAGTTCAAGACCTAAGATCAGTTCCTCAAACTGATGTTTGCTTAGAACGCATTCACTTCCAAATGAACAGTATATCACTGATTTTGGGCTGAAACTTGCCAACCATTTCGCCCATCTTTCTTCCAAGGTTGCATTTGGTGGTGGATTAGGCAAAACTGGTCCAATTGAGAGGATTTTCTTGCCCATTCGCCTTTCAAGGAAATCAAGGTAAGGCCCTTCCATTTCCCTGAAAGCTTTGAAAACCATGGCGTCACACTCACCGAAACAGGTCGCCAACCGCTGTGAGAACGAAACTCCCGCTCCTTCACCTTCCATATCAGCAGTGGATTGCTTTAACTTCTTAGCTTCAAATAGTTTAAGCCTAATGGCCGTAGGAGGAAAGCCAGGTGGTGGGACCATGAGTTCAGTATCTGGGTCTACAGCCTTATCACCATCCAGTGGCTTCCGCATCATATACCCAAGAATTGCAGGGCCTGTAATGAAGTAAATGATAGCCTTGATCCCTAAGCGACGTGTTATCTGAGGGAGCCAGTGTTGATAATCGTAGAAGATGAATTGCGGTTTGAGATCTCTCAGAGAAGCTTCAATGAAAGGCTCAGTGAGGTCCATGGCCTTCATGAGAAGGGGATGTGATGAAAATGGAACATCATTTGTGGTTTCAGCACCATGAGGGAGGCCATCAACGTGTGGTACGTTAATGGGAATGAAGGTAATGAGATCTGGATGGTGATTGAGATGTTCCACTTTGAGTATCGCATTTTTTGGTACGAAGAATGAGACCCTAAGGCCTTTACCTGCAAGCTTGTTCGCCACATGAAGGCTTGGAGTAAAATGGCCAATACCGAACCATGAGATCATTGCTACGTGAAGAGATTGGTCTCCCATGGTTGATCGATGAAAGAATGTGGAGGCAGAGTTAGTTTACTATTTTGAGCCCCACGTAGGCTTCTTTATAAAGTGGGCGATGTTGCTTCGTTTGGCGATTTGCAAATGACAAAATCAAGACAAAAAAGTATACCATTTGATTTGTATTTTTTAAAATAAAAAATATGAAAAAGGAAACTCGTTTTCTGCGTGACATAGTTTAAATGATCTGCATATATATCCTTTTTTTTTTTAAAGTTTCAGCCAAAATTGCAACTAATAGCCCACTATAAACTTTCCACTTCCCTTATTTGATTTGGAACTATTACAATTATGTACCCCACGACTTTCCATGATCCCATCCATGTCACTGTTGACCATTTAGCAGACATATTAGTCAAGAAAAGAGGACTAAAATGTCATAAATACTTAGCAGAAAGGGCAGCAAAGAGTAAAAACACTATGCAACATGAGTGTGGACTGATTGTTAAACAATCAACTTTAGTTGACTTAGCAGTTGTGTTATTTTTGCACCCCGCTTGGATACGTTTGAACTTCATATGTATTTTTACATCATTTTCTTACTTGTTTGTTAATGCCAATGACATTTCTACCCCATTTTAAAAACTTTATATATAGTCCAAATAAAGTTTTTGGTGTTAGGTGTCAATAGCAATGAGTGTGAATAAAATATGAGAGAGATATGTAATCAACTGAGATAAAAATAAAAATAAAATATTTAAATAAAGCCAAATTTTTGCTCATGAGTTCAAATCGACGGAGTCTTGGTTGGATAATATATATTATTTAATTTAATATAATAATACATTATATCAAGAATTTCAGATGATGAGAAGATTCAGCATATATCATGTTTATCTCAATATAATTATATTTTTTAATTTAATTTTTATATAAATTAATATAATCTAATTTTTTGATTATGCTTTTATTTTCTTGTTGGTGGGAAAAGGAAGCCACGAGGGAGACAAGAGAGGCAGGGCTAGTCTTCAATTTATCTTATAAATAATTATTGTTTAACCAAAAAAGTATCATGTATAACTCGCTCTCCTATTTGTTTGTCAAATCAAAATCGTTATTATGAGTAATGGTTTTATCTAGATGTATAGCATTTTGATAAATTAATAGTTCTCACCATATAGAAAATTGGTATTTTTTTTTAATTTAATTATGGGTTTCTACTTTTCCGTCAAACCATAAAGGGTTTTTGTATTTCTTAATAAATATGCTTTTTCAAATAGTTCACAGGTTCTGGTAAAAAATAATTATAATAATAATAAACCTTTTTACAACATTTAGCTCAAAAAGCCAACTGTATAAAAAATTACCAAAATGCTGCAACAGAACTTGTCCATTTGAGGGATGAGTTTAGCTTTTCGAAGAAGCATGTGGTGGGTGACAGATATATATATATATAAATAATAAAAAAAGACACTCGTTTGCTGCGTGGCATACGTTTAAGCCAGCATGTGTTGTCTTTCTTTTATTTTCACCTTCCTCCTGTTTGACATGGAAGTATTACAATTATTGACCCACCACTTCCCATGATCGATATGAAATTACAACTATAAAATTACAAGTATTACAACTAATAGCCCACTTTATAAAATTTTATACCTTCTACATATGAGAGAATATGCAACTACCAATCCAAACATATATGATGTAGAATGATTGATGAATAAATTAGCGAGGTAAAGCTACCAAGGGTCCGACAAAGCCTGTGTCTTATCATCACAATAAAAAATTTGGGCCAACAAAAATTATTATAATTGGCACAATCTGCCACAATCTCTAAGGACAAGATGAATAGAGAACGTAATCTGTTAACAAATTCATCGAAGTAAAAATCTTGGATTCCAGGGCCTAGCAGCAACTGTCTCCATCTATTATGCTGGTTTAAGCTCTTATTTTGTTCTGAAAATTTTTAAGTAGGAATTATCTATAATATCCAAAAGTTTTCTTTATCAATATCTTATCGCTCCTAACCATTAAAAATATTAACTATCAATGTTTGTTTTTTAAGTGTTTGTGTTAAATTATGTAACGTTTAGATCCATATTACTCATTTTTAACACTTTTATCGTGATATTAACCAATATGGGCCATTAATGATGATATTTAGGTGATTGTAGACCAATTGACTAAATCAACGTACTTTTTGCTGATCAAAGTTGACTACTCTCTAGAGAAGTTGGCCGTATGTTGAGAAGATTATTTGTATGAATGGGGTTTTAGAGAGTATCACATTGATTGTGTTCCAAGGTTCACTGCAAACATGTGGGAGTCTCTACAAGAGGTTGTGGGTACAAAGTTGAAATACAATACTATTTATCACCCTCAAATAGACAGTTAAACTAAGTGGAATATTAAGACACTTGAGGACATGTTGAGAGCCTACTCCATTGAGTTCCCATATAGTTGGGATAAGCACTTTTCATTAGTAAGATTTGCATATAATAATAGCTACCATTCTAGTATTTGATGGCAACTGTTAAGGCTTTAAATGGTTAGAAATGCATATCGCTCGTTATGTTGGACTGAATTGAATGAGAGGGCAATTATTATACCAGATTTGGTATACCAAACATCGAGGAAGATTGAAATGATATAGCAAAAATCATGGACTACTCAAAGCTAACAAAAGAGTTATGCGGATTGTCAAAGGAGCACTACTACAAAAAGTAGATACTACTTCCCCAAAAGACTTCCTAATTTTAAAAAAGAAAGTAAAAAATATAAGCAGAGACTTAAGCGTCTTAACTAAAGTTTAGGGCGTCTAAAATATATTTTAGGCGCCCTAAACTTATATTTAGAGCGCCTACAATTAATTTTAAAACTTAGGCTAGAAAAATACCTAAGCGCCAAATTTTCACCAAAAAATTAGTGCCAAAAAATTAATTTTAGGCGCCTAAAAAATATTTTAGACGCCCTAAACTTATATTTAGGGCACCTAAAATATATTTTAGGCGTCGTAAACTTATTTAGGGTGCCTAAAATTAATTTTTTTAGCGCCTAGAGAATTTTTTGGCAAAAATTTGGCGCGTGAACATTTTTAGGCGTCCTATATTTAAAATTAGGACGCCCAAAATCCTTTTTTCAAAATTTTTGGGCGCCCTATATCTAAAATAAGATGCCCAAAGAAGCCAATTGTATAAACCAGTTCTTGCCTCCTTTCCGCTTCTCTCTCTCATTTGCTTCACTTCCATCTTCCTCATTCTCTCCCAGTTCCAAAAGGCTTCTATTCCTTTGGAATCAACTTCTCCTAATCGCAGCTTCCACATCCCCGATGGAATTGTAGGCTGGGCAACAAATTGAATGCCAGAGATATTGTCAAGTAGCGGTGGAAGCCGAACCACACGTGCAAGAAAGATCTCACGAAGCGATCTTGAAGGCCATTTAGGATATGTCGATCCCACGAACCGAGAAAGAAAGAAGGGGTTTTCTGGGAAGTTGCCTGCTTCATCTCAAACCTCACTGCAACCTACTTGTAAACCCATTTTCAAGTTGCTAAAGAAGAATCACCCGAATGAAAGTAGCAGGCCGGATGATTTGCACTAAAGAGCGCCTTTTGGAAGGAAGGCTCGTCGAGACCTCAATCTCCTCAAATCTATGAGAGACGAAGGCGGATCTGCCATCTCCTCAGATCTGCAGCTCATTCGTGTGCGGCTTGCAAGCTGCTTCGAAGAAGATGTGCTAACGACAGTGCCTTTGCTCCTTATTTCCCTGCCGATGAGCCTCACAAGTTCGCTAATGTCCACAAAGTCTTCAGAGCCAGTAATGTCAACACGATGCTTCAGACTCAGGTAATAATCCTCATGCTCTTCGATGCTTCCTTTTTTTGCCAACAATCTATGTTTCCTTGCAATTTTTTTGTTGTCTCCGTTAAGATAATCAAAATCAAAAAGCTGTTTTCTCCCCTAGATTTTCAGCCCCTGAATGTTTCCTTAAAATCATCCAGTTTATGTTAATCAATTTCCTCTCTTTGTTTTTGTTGTTGTTGGAAATATTCGAAGTTTTCTTGTAATTTCAATCTCTCTGTTTCGTCTATCATACAAACTCGATCAAGTTGTCTATCTGTTTTGTCTGTATTCTAAAATCTGGACACCATCACCGTTTGATTCACAGAATTCCTTCAAGATTTTGGTCTCTTTATGTTAATTTGAAGAATCTTTGTGGAAATTCTTGTTGCAGAGGGTTTTTTTTTTTTAAAAAAATAAAAATTTATGGCGTCCTATAGTTGCTATAGGATGCCTTATATATTACTTCCCCTACTCCTACGTCCTTCTCAAAAAGGACGTTTATTGCCTCTAATTTAGGACATTTTTGACGTTTTTTGTGGTAGTGGAGACACTTGGACTTTAGTGTAGGAGATCATGTTTTCCTCAAGGTTTTGCCCATTACAAGCATTGGAAGATCCATTAAGGCGAAGAAGTTGACTCCCCGTTTCATTGGGCTATTTGAGGTTTTTTTTTAGTAGATTGGTTTTGTTGCCTATCGTATCACTTTGCCTTTACACCAGTCTAATGCGTATGATGTATTCCACATGCCAGAGTTGAAGAAGTATCATCCGAACTTGTCTCATGTCATTGAACTTGAGGAAGTCAAGTTGAAAGAGAAATTCACTTATATAGTAGAGAACTTTACTTATATAGCAGAACCAAAGAGAATTTTAGATTGTCCAAGAGAAGCAGCTGAGGAAAGAGACCATTCGGCTTGTGAAAGTCTTGTGGAAGGGTATGACACTCAGAGATGCAACTTGGGAGATTAAGGGAAGGCTACAACATGACTTTCCTTACTGAAATTGTCTTGTGAGACTTATTTTCATTAAGAAATGACTAGTGATATGATATTATATGAATTGCAGTTAATTTATGATATTGGAAAGATTCTCTTGATAACTTGTGAATTAATAATGGCATGTGATAACCCATCATGGTTATATCTCGAGTATTAATATAAGAGGAGACAATAAATGTTGATTTGATGGGAGTTATTCATACAGGAAATAAGGGGGTGAATTTTTGTACAAAAAGAAAAAATAAGGTGGTGGGCTTCTAAGTGTATAATGGTTAGTCCTTCAGCCCATTTGTGTTTAGTAGGGCTTTAACACCCCACTAATGTATTAGAGGGGGAAGTTATGGCTTGGTCTAGTACTCTGTGCATTTTGGCTGGTCCATATTACTTGATCAACGAGCTTGTTGAGTTGAACTACCAACCACATAAGTAAGTACTAGCCCATTAGTTCAGTCAGAGAAAATAAGGTAGTGAAGAAATAAGGGAGATTAGAGAATAAATCCTTGTGCACTATTTTTTGCACCTATGTGATAAATATGTGATTATGAAATTGTAAATTAATTTACAGGTGACCATGTAACATTTTTTTATATAATTCTATATATTTATAATTGCCCCACTTGACACATCATGAGCACTTACTCGTATGCTCGATGAAATGAATTGTTGGTTGTTGAGGCTTTTATCTAATCCTGTTTATTTAATATTTTTCTATGCGATAGTTCTCGTGCAGGCATATTAAGCAAGACTCAAGAAGCTTAAGCTACTTCTAATAATATTAGTGCTTCTATCTTTTTGGTATATGTTGGATTACTATATATTGCCACATTAGGACTCATCTTGCATACTCTGATTTATTTTGAAGATGTGATGCATTAACTATATACTTTTGATCTCTTTATGATTGGATTACTTTTGGTGGTTTTAAGTTCCTGTGGGCCTTATCATTGTGTTTTAAACTTGTGGATCCACTTCTTCATTGACTTGGATATTTTGATATGCGATTAAGTACTATTCAGTTAAAAAGCATGGGTTTGGTGGTTAATGTTTATTTGGGCCTTGTGAAGTATAAAGCTCAATTGTATTCATGAAAATGTTTTGATAAATGGTTTAATCACACCCTTAATTAATTATCTTGTAAGAAAAGGATTTCACACACATGCTCAAGAGGGATAGGTTCACAATGAAGCATGTTATCCTCCGAACGGTTGAACATGTGGGCCATTGCAATTGATGGTGTCCAAGGCTATTAACATAACACTCAATATCCACCAAACATTCAAGCATATTAGAGCTTTGAAAAGTGTAACTACCTCTAGTATTTAGGCTGTTATTTCCCCTTGTAGCTTCATACAATGCTTCTTCAACATCTCTTGTGTAAGAAACAATATTTGTTTATGCATTTCATCACATTTTTCTAGAGCTTTTCATATTTTTCATCCCTGTTATTTCTTTGAGGTTGCTACTAACCAAGAAGCCTGCTCAAACCCAAAAAGTGAATGCTACGAATGAGCCTTCTTTCCTTTACATGTGAAATTCATTCTATTGAACAAGGTAGGAAGCAGCCATGCTGCTGAGTTACAAACCTGGAACAATGATTATGGTCATACCATAGCTAGCACCCCTAAGAAGACTGGGATGGTCAGGCCCTAATGTCTTGTCCAAGACGTCCTCATTGGCAGTAAGGAAGACATGTATTGTAACTTGTGGGGATATGGCTTGTCATGTATTTAAAAATAATGTTAA
Source organism: Acacia confusa (assembly GCA_037074495.1). Classification (NCBI taxonomy): domain Eukaryota; kingdom Viridiplantae; phylum Streptophyta; class Magnoliopsida; order Fabales; family Fabaceae; genus Acacia; species Acacia confusa. The sequence continues at coordinate 30,102,540 of CM073504.1, forward strand.
TATTGATAATTAATTGAAGATATTACTTTCATGAATTATGGACTAATACTAATACCTACCATTTTAATGACAACCTCCTTCACCTGAGGACTGTCATAAGTGTCATCTTTAGTTTGTCTTGCCAGTAACCAAAGTTTATAATAAGGAGGTCTACTACCATTCCCACTCTTAGCAGCCAACTTTTAAGCAATCTAAGCATATGCCGCTTGCCCTCCCTTACAGGTATACTTATTGTTCTTTACCCTCTCCTTATTCACTAACTTAAAACACACGACACTCTAGTTAATATTGAACAAATACATGCATGTCTTATGAATTGTGAGTACTAATTACCTGGAATAATGGGTCATAACTGTTGGGATTCATACACGTAGCGGAATGAAATTTATCCAATAAATTACAAATCCCAAAAAGAAGATCTATCAACAGTGTTTAAATTGGGTTATTAATTGAGAACCGTACCTATGCAAACTCGTAGGCTAACACCTTCTTGGTCGATCAATCTCTAAGAGCCGACTTTACGAATCCACTCCCTCTACCAATATCCACACCGAACAACACTCCAACATGAACAGCAGCGTGCTAGCGCCTTCAAACTTTTGTCTAACGTCTCTCTTCTAGGGTTCTTTTGTGGCTCTTCAATTCTCTCGTGTGTGTGTGTGTGTAATCAAATTACTCACAGTCTAAGGGTATTTATAATCCCATGGGCCGTATTAAATATTCAAAATCAATCTTATTAGTTTTGAAATTGAATTGGAAATTAAATTTATCTAACTGATTCAATCCAATCTATTTATTTAATGTGAATTGAAAGCCAACTGATTTCATTTATTTACATAAATCAAATCTGAGATATGATATATATCTTTATAAATCAAATCACTGATTTATCTTCACAAATCAAATATGAGATATGATATCTTATCTTCATAAATCAAATCATTGATTTATCTTTATAAATCAAATATGAAAGCTATTTAATGACTAGCCCTTAGGGCATAATTTCCAACAGACTCCTACTTGTACTAGGTGTAATCATTTTATATATATATATATATATATATATATATATATATATATATCCCCTAGATAAAACGTTGTATTCATTGAATCTTAGACATATCTTAAATTCAATAAATCTGGACATTATAGCTCGTGTTAGGCTATTCTTGTGTGTGACCCTGTAGGCTCACATGAGATTGGTAGTGGGCCAATACTGTACTAGCCCACAAGTTGCAAGCGGCCTCTAGCAAGACATTATGACTACCCGATTCACATGAGGATCAATTATTTGATACAACCTATCATACAACCATGCCACGACCCTTTTGTCACGCGATAATTTGGTCAAGGATGAAGCATGAATAGTGTCATCCTCCCGTTCTTGATCATTACTTTCTCGATTCTTGAGTAGTCTAATAATTGAAATAGAAACTCTTTTCCATCACAGTATGGCCATACATTTCTTAGACTCACTCATCGAGGGACCCAGTATTATCTCTCTATAAATGTGAGGGACAAATTCCATCTTGACCATTCATATTCCTCTACATGAAAACCACTAATCCCGATTGAAGCCTTTACCATCACCCGGTCAAAGGTGACTTTTGACTAGGTCAAAGATGAGCGACTCTCATGTAGGAATCCATGATGATCTCAGGTCAAAGGGCATTGTGACGTGGTTATACATGAGATAAGCTTGTGACTAAATCCATACAACTTTCTCATAGTGGGTCAGTCCAGGACCTTGTACTCTTACAAGTGCCCATGACTTTCATTCGTATCTCCATACCTCATCAAAGTCATACTGGTCTTATCTCATCTTCACTCTCGCATAGATAACCGACCAGGGATGTTTAGGATAATCTATAGGATACATCCAAGGATACAGTCATCATAATAAACATGCAAATGATATGATAACAAAATGGAGAAATACTTTAAATAACAATAATGTTTAAAGTACAATGATTAGCCTTTCCAATAGAAAACTCCCACTTACACTAGGTACAATAATTAATTTCCCTAATTCTCATTGTTCTCACATGACGTTCATGTATTATCTATGCAAGCGGCTTAGTAAGAGGATCAATAACATTGTCTTCTCCTGGTACTTTGCATATTTTTATGTCACATCTATCATTGATTTCTCTGATAAGATGATAACACCTGAGTATATGCTTGGTCCTTTGATGTGACCTAGGCTCCTTAGCCCTCGCAATAGCCCCGCTGTTGTCACAGAACAAGTCTATTGGATTTGAGATGGTAGGAACCACCCCTAGTTCAGTAATGAACTTTCTGATCCAAACGACTTCCTTAGCTGCATCCAATACTACTATATACTCAGCTTACGTTGTAGAATTTGCTACAATGCTCTACTTAGAGCTCTTCCAGCTTACCGTACCACCATTCAAAAGGAATACATAGCTAGATTGTGATCTTATATCATGGTCAATTTGGAAACTCGCATCTATGTAACCAGTCACATAGAGCTCATCACCCAATCCACCATATACCAAGAATAAGTCTTTTGTCCTTCTTAAGTACTTTAAGATAGTCTTGATAGCGGTCCAATGAACCTTACCGGGATCTTGTTGATATTTGCTGGTCATACTCAAGGCAAATGACACATTCAATCGAGTACATAACATGACATACATGATAGATCCAATAGTAGAGGCATATGTAATCTTACTTATGCAATTTCTTTGATCGGGTGTATTAGGACACTGATCTTTTCTGAGATGGATGCCATAAGACATGGGCATGTAACCCCTTTTTGAATCCTGCATACTGAACTTATGCAGTGTCTTGTCTATGTATGTCCTCTGACTTAGACCTATTAGCCTCTTCGATCTATCTTTATAAATCCTGATCCTTAGGATCTAAGTGGCTTCACCTAAATCTTTCATTGAAAAAGAATTTTCTAACCAAGACTTGATACTCTGCAAGGTAGGGATATGATTCCCAATGAGTAGGATGTCATCTACATAAAGCACCAGAAATACAATTGTGTTCCCACTAACCTTCTTGTAAACACAAGGTTCATCAATGTTTTGAATGAATCCAAACTCTTTGACTACTTCATCAAAATGATGGTTCCAGCTCCGAGATGCTTGCTTCAATCCATAAATGGATATTTGAAGCTTGCAAACTTTACCAGATTCCTCTGGACGCACAAAGCCTTCAGGTTGTGTCATGTACACATTCTCAAGTAGCTTTCCATTAAGGAAGGTTGTTTTGACGTCCATCTACCATATTTCATAGTCATAATATGCTGTTATGGAAAGAAGGAGGATTCTGATTGATTTGGTCATTGCGAATGGGGAAAAGGTTTCATCATAGTCCACACCATGTGTTTGAGTGAATCCTTTTGCAACCAGTCGCGCTTTGAAGACGCTTACTTTGCCATCCATGTCAGTTTTCTCCTTGAAAACCCACTTACACCCAATGGTTTTGACACCTTCAGGTGGCTCGACTAAGGTCTATACCTTATTATCGTACATGGATTGCATTTCAGACTTATAGCATCTAGCCATCTTTCATAGTTTGGTCCTATATGGCTTCTCGATAGGTAGTCGGCTCATTCTGCTCAATGAGCAAGATATCATGACTTCCAGTAGTTAGAAGTACATATCTCTGAATTTTTTTTCCGTGTCCTATCGAACCTTCGTGGGCCTTGTGTTACTAGAGCAGGCTCATCAACTTGTTGTGAGTCTTCTCCGTTTTCCATTTGTGGTTCTACATTGTTTTGTGACTATCGAACTTCTTCAAGGTTCACCTTACTCCTACTGGTTCTTGTAGAGATAAACTCTTTCTCCAGAAAGACACCATTCTAGATAACAAACACTTTGTGATCAGTAGGATTGTAGACATAGTATCCTTTAATTTCCTTAGGATACCCAACAAAAAGGCATTTTGAGGATCTAGATGATAATTTATCAGAGGCTTGTTGTTTAACGTAAACCTCATATCCCAAAATTTTAAGAAATGACAAATTAAGTTTCTTCCTAGTCCATATTTCATATGGTGTCTTTTCAACTACCTTTGAGGGAACACGATTTAGTGTGAACGCAGCTGTTTCTAGGGCATGACCCCAAAAAGACGGCGAAAGATCTTTTTGACTTATCATAGATCGAACCATATCTAGAGTTCAATTCCTCTACTCAGAAACACCATTCCATTGTGGCGTTCCTGGAGGAGTTAGTTGTGAGATGATCCCATAACTCCTAAGATGGTCAATAAACTCTGGGCTCAAATATTCACCACCCCAATCAATTCGAAGTGCTTTAATTGTTTTGCCAAGTTGGTTTTGCACTTCATTTTGGAATATTTTGAACATTTCAAAAGATTCATACATATGTTTCATTAGATAGATATACCCATACCTACTAAAATCATTTATGAATGTAATGAAGTACATATAACCTTTTCTGGCAGATGTATTCATTGGTCCACACACATCAGTGTGTATAAGGCCCAATGAATCAATAACCCTCTCACTATACCCAGTAAAAGGTGCCTTTGTTATCTTTCCCAATAAACAAGACTCACATGTATCAAATAATTCAAAATCAAATCAGTTAAGAAATCCATCTTGATAGAGTTTTGAAATGCGTTTCTCATTTATATGGCTTAGACGACAATGTCATAGATAGGTCGGATTCAAATCATTTGACTTAATCCTTTTGTAAGACACGTTATAGATATGTCCATTATTAGGATGTTCTAAATTTAGTGGATAAGGACCAAAATGCAAATAACCATCAGCATAAAAAATGTCATTATGATAAATAAAATATTTACCATTCCCAGTAATGGAAGTAAAACCTTTCTTATCCAAATAAGAAAGAGGAACAATGTTGCTAGTCAAAGCATGAACATAAAAGCAATTGTTCAAAATTAACAAAAGCCCATTAGGCAAAACTAATTCATAAGTGCCTACGGCTAAAGCTGCAACTCTTGGTCGATTTCCAACTTGTAGGTCCACTTCACCCTTTTTCAATTTTCTACTGTCCTTAAGACCCTGCACATTTGTGCAAATGTGAGAACCACATGCAGTATCTAATACCCATGTAAAGGAAGTAGAAAAATGAATATCTATAACATAAACACTTGAAGAGATAGTTCCGCCATCCTTCTTGTTCTTTTTCAGATCTTCAAGGTAGAGTTTGTAGTTCCTCTTCCAATGACCAGGTTCATTGCAGAAGAAGCAGACCCCATTCTTCGAAAGCTTTGCCTTCTTGGCTACAGGCTTAGTTTCAGGCATGTTTGACTCTTTGGTCTTACCAATTGAGCCATTACCCTTTCATTTGCCCTTGCCTTTCTTTTTCATACCCTTTCTTTCGTGCTTGAGAACAATTTTTAAGTTTCTAAACCAGTCAAGAAAGTTGGTCCCATTTAGTTTATCCTTCTCAAGGACTGATCGCAGTGATAGTGTAGCAGTATTACTAGTCGACATGATTCTACAATTAAAATATGCAAAGTTGTTAGTAATCTCCCACTGAATTAATAACCCTCAATATCATAGTGGGCTAAGATCCATATTTGGCTCAAATTTAAGTCCGCTTTGGCATGACGCTTAAAGTCAAGTTATTTAGGTAAGTAACCTTTTTACCAATTACATCACATGTAACTTTTAGATCTTTATGGGATTTGATCATCATATGACTTGACATGTTTAATCCCATCTAATGCCTTGAGATCCAAAACCGTTTTGATAATCTCAATTAAGTCAAGACAATAATGAATGTTGAGTATCACCATTACCCACTCTTGTCTCACCAAGATGACTCAAGTGCATCCACTTTGGTGCAACATACAAAAGAGCAATCTAGGTTTGATAAGCATTCATTGATTGATGGCATTATGACTTAAGATTTCATTTGGAGGGTTTAATGTAATTAATTATATTCATATGAATGCATGATAGTTGTATCCCATACAAACAACATATAATACATAAAGTAAATATGCCATGATCTAATCAAAAGCACAATTAAAACGTGACACAACATGGCTCGCCTAACCTAAAATCCTCTCAAGCCAACAAGGGGACTTCTCTAAATAAGAGAAGAAAATTACATCAGGAGGAACCTCGTTTAAACATACGAGGGGAGTAACATGAGAAGAGAATGTACATCAAGAATATTTAGAGAGAGGCATGGCTCATAGGCCATATTTAAATATTACAACCATTGTAAATACTAAAGCCATGTTGTTCATCATACCCAAACAATTTGAAAATAAATCACAACAGGTATTAATTCATACAATATGAAAGAAAATGTCATGATTTCTCCAGCAAGGAACAAAATTAATTCGGATAGCCAATTCCCAACAATTAATAATTATAATAATTATAATGTGATGTCAATTCTCAATCCCATCAATTATAATAATTATAATGCATACAAAATATTACCTTATATCCAACAAAACGTTAGATAAAATGCAAACAATATAATCAAATAAGTGACGTTAAAATGTGATGCATCGAAAAATTGTCATCACATGATGCATCATTAAAACATAAATATATATAATTATTTTATCACGCATGACAATATAATTATATAATAATATATCATACAAATAAATTGATGGTTATAACTTGATACATCAGAAAAGAACACAATATATCCAATATATTGTCATGATGTTCGGTATTACTAAACCGAGGTTGTTCATTCAGTTACAAGCCGGATCCGGTGATTTCTCTGGATTTTATAATTTTTGTGATGTACGAACAATTGAATATATAGGTTAAATATTAATAACAGTTACATAGATAACCACTACAAAGTAACAGTCTTTGTTGCGGTCGTCACTTCGGTTTTCGTTAAGTATGACAAAAATGTGTCGTTTAGCTATCTTGTAGCGTTTATCCTAAGGTAAATGTGACAAATGAACCACAACAAAAAGTTCACACCATTTGGCGCCAACTTTGGCACCACATTGGTAGCAGTTTTTAGGAAAAACTGTGACAAGGTAACTGTGACAAATATTTACGCCATTACGCACCAAATTGGCTCGCGCTTTGGAGCCAATCCTCTGTATTTTGTTTGGGAATAACGGCTACAAATATCATTGCAAAATTACCTGCGCTTTGGCGCCAATCCTCCGCTACGAATTTGTTGCAGTTTGGGTTAAAACCGCTACAAATACATGATTTAGTAGCGGTGTTTTTTGACCGCTACTGAGTAACCACTACAAATCGTAGTTTTTTTTGTAGTGTGTTGTGAATTCATTTATGAGCTCCTAGAACAATAGTGAGTTTAGGTCTTATGTTTTTCATCATGTATGCATTTATCATTTGAAGGCTATGAAATGTTGTGGTGTTTGATGATTCCTCAACTACGAAAGTATTGGTGTGGTTTGTTGTTTGTAATGAATAACAATTGTTAGATCAATTTTCCCTACTTGGATTGAAATATTGTTGGCATTATATTCATTTCCAATTCAATTTGTATATTCATTCTAGTAATTCAATTTATAACTCATTAAGCTGTTTAGAACTTGTAGCTTAAACTGTTTTTTTAAGTGTTGGATTGGATGATAGGTAAGAGGAAGAAATAGAGTGCATATGTGAAAAAAGACCAAAAAATTTAGACTAGATGTTATAAATATCATGTATAAAGAGGATTAAGACGTGAAGTATAAAATATGAGGTCTTAAAAAGTTTAATTTTTAAGACTGGTGTTACAAATGTTAAGCCTAAAAACTATTTTTAAGACTTTATATTTTACGCAACCGGTCTAAACAATCATACTTCTTAGGCTTGATATTTTACACAATCGGTCTAAAAAGTAGGACTCGTTAGACTTGATATTTTACGCAATTAGTCTAAAAAGTCTGACTTGATATTTTAAGCAATTGGTCTAAAAAGTGATTTTTAAGACCGGTTAAAAATTTGTGACTTTTTAGGTTGATTGTATTGAGACCAGATCTAGAATCAGTTTAAAAAATGATTTTCACCCAGTTTAAAAAACGATTTTTACACTAATATATCTCTCTTAAGGTGAACATCAAAGTTAACTGAAAACCAGTATTTCTCTTTGATGATATTCACTTGGGCTTCATTTGGATGTCTTTTTCGTAACTAGTCCTGACTTTTTTTTTTCTGGTAACATGTTAACTTCTTGCTTGCTTGCGGGCTTGATGTCAATGATATCCTCTTGTTGCAACTTCTGTCATAGCTCATGATTAGAGGTCATTGCATCAGTTGGTATGTTTTATTTATTATTTTTTGGGGTGGGGATTAAGTCATGTTGCTTTGACTTTTATATTGCTCTTTAGGTTGTTTTGGGGATTATATAATTGAATGTCCTTGATTAATAGTTGTACCGAATCATAATATTATAAGTTAACTTTATCTATCTTGAAAGCAAATTTCTTAGATTATCATGTGTGGGCTTGATGTTAATGATATTATAATTTAACTATATATATCTTGAAAGCAAATTTCTTAGATTATTATATGTGAAAAAAAAATAAATAGTTATGTGCAATTGTGAAAAACAAGACTTACTTACAATGTCGTTGTAAATCACACTTACAACAATTATTTCAAAAAATAATTCGTTATAAGTCTTGTTGTAAGTTAATTACAAAGACAATTTTACATAAAATTGACATTGTATATTCTTACTTACAACGATTGCTTTCTAAAAACAGTCGTTGAAAGTAACTTATAATGAAATTTTAAAAATAAACGTTTATTTTAAAATTTTCAATGATACTCATATACACTACCCTTTTGAACAATCAACTCAGGTACTAAAAACGAATGTTAAAAATGCCTTATGTAGTAGTATTTGATTGGGGATGATGGTGATGGACTCCGCAACAAGAAGAAGGTTGGGACACTCTGCAACGAACTAGATGGTCAAAACAAAGATTTTGAGAAGCCATCAACGGTGAAGAGGTATTGAGAAGAAGAAGAAGATATCAAAATTCAAAAGCTCTAGCAAGTAAACAACAAACATGAATAAATCCATGAATCCATTAACAAAATTTAAATGAGGAATGAGGCTTTAATGGAATCAAACCCTTGGCACTTAGAGCCCAATTTGTGAAATCATATACATAAATTATTAGAATCAAATCCAGAAATTAAAGAAATCACATACATAAAAATAAAATAAAAATTGTCATAGTGTTTACCGCCAAAAGCATGAGTGCTTTCACAACCGATCGCTTAAAACCTCAATTTGTGAAGTGAGTTGTCGTTTACACACAATTCCATCACAACCTTTAAAGAACACTTTAATATCTCCCCTCCAATTGATCGCAGGACCCATAATTTTTTTAAAAAAAAAAACATAAAATGCATTCGAAACTAGAAATCTATGGGTCAAATGGATTTCTAAAGGTCGATGGGTCTTTGAAGAAGGAATTGGTGACGACAAAGGCAAGCATTGATGGAGTTGCAATTTGGATAATTCGCATGACAAGATGTGATTTTTTTTTGGGATACAACGATGGAGATATTCATGTAAGGAGGGGGAGTGGAATTGTAGTAAGCGACACGTGAACGTTGTTCACAATGAGGGAGAAGGAGGCTCGAGCATGAGAGGGGAGGGAGTGAATGAAAGAGCAGCTGGAAGGTTTAATGCCTGTTTGGATCCTCTTATTTTGGGCTTATCTTCTTCTTATAAGTAAAAGCTAGGCCAAACAATATTTTACAAAAGCTCTTATAATAAAAAGAGTTTTTTTTTAACAAGAAAAAAGCTAAAAATAAAAAGCTCTCTTGGACGAGCTTATTTTTTAATCTCTTATTTTTTAAGAAAACCTTAGTATGCCACTCCTCCTCTCTGTTCACCTTCCCAATTGCAACTTAGAGTTTTTAAATTTTTTTTATTATTTATTTGTTTCTGGTCAATGCACCAGAAGAGTTTGGAGGATGAATTTCGGTAGAAAGAAAGAGACTTTTAAAAAGGGAAGTGCTAGAAAATGCTGACAAAATTGGAAGTAAAAAATGGGGTTAGCTTGCTTAATTTTTAGGGTTTTTTTTTTTAACCAGATTGATTTCTAGGGTTCGGACTTTGATTTTGTGAATGCCGGAGGGAATATGTAATAATTTTTTGGCTTTGCATGTTCAATTGATGGCCAATCGATGATTGCGTGTGGGGTGGGAAATGGAATTGGATTTTCTCATTCGAATAAACTACATTTGAACTTTGAAGATGTAAATTAAGTTGTCAAACTTTAATTTTTTAATGAGTTGCGGATAAATAATTATTGCAACAATAGCCCTTCATAACTTCATAAGAAAGTGCTTATGACAAAAATTTTACTAAACAACTTATTTTAAATTTCAGCTTATATGGTGCCATGAGCTGAGATTCAATTAACACAAGGAAGGGAAGGAAGGTGATCCTTATGTGGGGACTTCCAAGATATAATGTTGCTTCGAAACGCATATTTTCAGACCATATTTATTACTTAGCCCTTAAATATAAATTGCACGCTAAGTGGTTCTACAATTCTAGAGTTTGTTGGTGTTTGCAAAGAATCATCAGATTGTTATTGTTTCTTCATGTTCTTACTTTCTTTAATCTTTCTGTTTTTATTTTATAAAATATAAAAAATTATTCCTTTGTTTTATTTTGATGTGTCTTCATCCTTAATTAATGTTGGAATCAAGTTTAAATTGACTTTGTGTTGGGATTTGTACACGCAGCGGAAATAAATTTGTCCAATAAATTACAAATCCCAAGAAGAGGATCTATCAACAGCGTTTAAATCGGGTTAATAAATAAGAACCGTACCTATGCGAACTCGTGTGCGTGCTTTGCAAACTCATGGGCTAACACCTTCTTTGGTCAATCAATCTCTTAGAGCCGACTCTATGAATCCACTCCCTCTACTGGTATCCACATTGAATAGCATTCCAACACGAATGGCAACGTGCTAGCAGCTTCAAGCTTTTGTCTCACGTCTATCTTCTAGGGTTCTTTTGTGGCTCTTGAATTCTTTTATGTGTGTAATCAAATTACTTACAACCTAAGGGTATTTATAACCCTAATGGGTTGCATTAAATATTCAAAATCAATCTTATTAATTTTGAAATTGAATTGGAAATTAAATCAGTCTAATTGATTCAATCCAATCATTTTATTTAATATGAATTAAAAGCCAGCTGATTTGATTTATCTTTATAAATCAAATCATTGATTTATCTTCATAAATCAAATATTAAAGTTATTTAATGATTAGCCCCTAGGGCATAATTTCCAACAGACTCCCACTTGCACTAGGTGCAATCATTATATATATATCATTCCTAGATAAAACGTTGTATTCATTAAATCTTAGACATATCTTAGATTCAATGAATCTGGACATTATAGCTCGTGTTAGGCTATTCTTGTGTGTGACCTTGTAGGCTCACATGAGATTGGCAGCGGGCGAATACTGTAATAGCCCACAAGTTGCAAGCGGCCTCTAGCAAGACATTACAACTACCCAATTCACATGAGGATCGATTATTTGATACAACCTATCATACAACCATGTCACGTCCCTTTTGTCACTCGATAATTTGGTCAAGGATGAAGTATGGATAGCGTCATCCTTCTATTCTTGACCATTACTTTCTCGATTCTTGAGTAGTCTAATAATTGAAATGGAAACTCCTTTCCATCTTAGTATGGCCATACATTTTTTAGACTCACTCATCGAGGAGCCCAGTATTATCTCTCTACAAATGTGAGGGACAAATTCCATCTTGACCACTCACATTCTTCTACATGAAAACCACTAATCCCGATCCAAGCCTTTACCATCGCTCGGTCAAAGGTGAATTTTGATTAGGTCAAAAATCAGTGACTCATCATGTAGGAATCCATGATAATCTCAGGTCATAGGGTGTTGTGACGTGCTTATACATGAGATAAGCTTATGACTAAATCCATGCAGCTTTTTCATAGTGGGTCGGTCTAGCACCTTGTACTCTTACAAGTGCCCATGACTTTGATTCGTATCTCCATGCCTCATCAAAGTCATACTAGTCTTATCTCATCTTCGCTCCCACGTAGATGACCGACCATGGACTTTTAGGATAATCTATAAGATATATCCAAGGATACAGTTATCAATATAAAATGCAAATAAAATGATAACTAAAAGAAAATACTTTAAATAACAATAATGTTTAAAGTACAATGATTAGCCTTTCCAACAAAATACTCCCACTTGCACTAGGTACAATCATTAATTTCCCTAATTCCCATTTGTACTAGGATACAGTTTTTTTTATACCCTGAGTCGACCATTCATATCTATATAGTGCTATATTCTATTGAACAAATCTATATTACGTTATAGTATAAGAAAATTTTAATCTATAAAATATTAATATAATATAATTTTGGGTTAAGATGCAAATTGACCAATAAAATATTATGCTAGGAGGAGGAGCACCCAATACAAAAAACAATTGAGGGGGTCATAAGTACCAAAACACAATTAAAAAATGGCAACTATTGCAATGCCGTTACAACTAAAGTAACAGTCGTTGGGTGTCAATTAAAGATGTCCACATGGTTGATGAGAGGGTTAAATGATAAGAATGTGAGTGTTATACAGATATAGTACATAAGCACATAATGCCTATGAGCTCAGAGATGAAGTAGAGGACTTCAAGAGAGAGAGCTTGACTGAATAGAAGGAGAAGGAAGATACTATCTCCGACCACCATCACTGACCTTTTCTTCCCTTCACATCGCCAGAACTCCTCTCATATACTCTTTCATCATTGAGCCTCAACAAAGGAGACTGAGAACCAAAAGCTCGAATTGTGTGGTCGTGAGCTTCGAAGATGAGAGGGAAGAGAATGTAGCCATAGACCATCAATTACAGCTACCACCTCGGTGAAACCAACAATGGAGTTGCATTCTCCGCCACCATCGTTCTCTGTTTTTGTTGTACCTTTTACTGTAACTAGAAAATCATAGTTTGGTGACTTTTCCATCAACCACTCCAACAGACAATCTCTCTCTCCACCACTAGTTTTGTTCTTTCTCTTCCATAATCACAATATTTTCCCTCTCTCCCATCAACGATGATGAATATGTTGCCATATAAGCTAAACCCTCGTTTCCATATCACTTTCCAGATCGCTTTCGCCTTTACCTCCTCGATCGCATATTCCACAATTGCAGCAGAGCTCTCTGGTGACGCTGAGAAGGTAAAGGAATGGATGTTGTGGCAATGTGATGATGGGAGAATCTCACCGACAGTGATGAAAGAAAAGGTGTCGCGGCAATGAAGGAGAGAGGAGAAGGTAAAGGTATGAAGGATCGACGAATTCCCAACATGTTAATCTGCGGCACTCTCCTGTGGTCTCCTAGACCAAAGCTTAGACCCAACTTGCTTCTCTTTTCCTTTTTCTTTCTAACATGTGTATGCCGCATTTTTCTTTTCATTGTGTCACGTCAACAGTTTTAGTCAAAGTCTTCCCCTACTAATTATTTAAATTGTTGTCACTTTAATTGTGACAACATTGTGATGGTTGCTACTTTTTAATTAGTTTTTTTTTCCTTTTACTTATGGTCCCCTCAATTGTTTTTTGTGCTGGGTGTGTATAGCGTAACACTTTATTCATCAATCTACACTTTAACCCTATAATTTTATGACATGTTAGACTTTTAGATATCCTTTCTTTTTAGTTAAAACATGTAAAAAAAACAAATAAGGGTGATGAATTTGAATAATTCAAAACAGATTGAATTAAAATTTTGAAATGTTTACAGATGTGTAAAATTTCATAAGAAATGCAAGTATCAATATTTTCAAATTTTGCAACTTAAGTATCATAGTCAACAATTCAAGTATCAATATTTTATAATTTTGCTTAAGAAATGCCCAAAAAAAAATCGCATAACATAGAGCTTTGGTACAAATTATTAGGAAATATTTAACAAAAAAACCCCATGAATGAAACAACTCAAGTATGGTCCATATTGTCAACTTTTTCCTGATAAATTTAATAATAATAATAAGCCATCCTTTACAACTTTTGTATTACTCTTAACTAGTCAAATATCTATATTGACAAATTTTACTTGATATATATATATATATATATATATATATAGGCGGAATTAGGGGGTTAGGGGTGGCCCCGCCGCCTAAATTACAGAAAGGTACCCAATTTTTTTAGGTAATTATATTTTAACCTAAAAAAATTTCATGATTTTCACTTTAACCCTTTTATATAAAGTTACATAGAAAGACTAAAATGAAAATATTTAAATGTTTATAGGGTTGAAATATAGTTTCATGAAAATATGGGGTCTACTCTATAATTTTCTCCCCCTTAAATTTAGTTTCATAAACATGTGGGTTCTATTGTATAATTTTCGCCCCCTAATTTCAACTCCTGACTCCACCCCTATATATATATATATATATATATATATATATATATATATATATATATATATATATATATATCCACTGGAACTTTGGTCACCAATCATGGGCAAGAACGTTAGAGCTCAAGTATCGGGGTTTGAGAATTTCTTTTTTAAAAAATAAGGACACTTATATAATTTTACGTACTTATCAACATTTTATAATTCTAAATCAGTTAATTTAAATTACTAAAAATTTTATCATCCTTATTTATCTTTTACATATTTTTTACCCTCGTCTTTTTTTTTTAAGGAAATATCATTTCTGCTTTAAGCCAAAATGACGCTATTTTGTCTCTGTTTTTATTTTTGTTTTTTTTCTTTTCTTTCTTTTTCTTTGATCTCTTCATCTTTTTATTTAAAAAGGAACCAAAATGACAAAATGATGTAGTTTTGGTTTAAGGTAGAAATGATATTTCTTCTTTTTATTATGTTATTTGTTTTTGTTTCTTCGATCGAAACCCTTTTTGTATGTTAAGGGTGGAGAAAATACCCACACAGGAAAAGGGAAAAAAGGAAGAATCCAAATCCTTCGTTCTTAACACGCTGCCTTGGCTTACATAGAAGATAGAACACCCACCGTTAACACAAGAAGCTCCTTTTTTGGGCAGAGACGACCGGGAAATCCACAAGGTACAATGATTGAGCTCTTCTTTCCGTCTTTCTCTTTCATTTGTCTTACAATCGATCTTTCTGCTATAAGTCTGAGTTTTGAGATTGGGTTTTAAGTTGGTGATTGTTTTGGTGAAGGATTATTCTTTCATCAGAAAGAATGCTGCTTTCGATTTTCCCTTTCCGATCATTGTTTCTACATTTGGATTGTCTCTCGTGATTAATTTGTCCAGCCATATTCTTTCCGCATCTGATGCTTGAACTTCCTGTTGATTATTAGGGTTTGATTTGATTTCCATTTCCTATCTTGATAATTGGTGAAACAAATGGAAAAGGAGACAACTTTGTTTTCAAAATGTTTTTTCTTGAGAGCGTGGCAAAACTATTTTGAAATTTTTTACTATTTATCTGCTGATCTATCCTATTAGTTTGGTCTCAACTTGAGACCTTTAGGTTACTGATCTTTGCAATTAGTTTGAGCCAAACTTCAAAAATGTTTTCATCACATTTATGGTGGGATATATGGGTAATATACAGGGAGTAGCCGTGTATTGGTTGTGCTTATATTTGCTTATGAGGCTTCAATTGCCCCCGTAGGTTTTTTTGTTTTGTATTGATTAAATGCGGGTGTTATGTATTGCATGGGATTTGAAAATTAAGCACATTGAATAGTATAACTTGGTATAGATTTTATATTATATATTGACATATTGGTTTAGCTTGAAATTTTGATCTCGGAGGTGTTATCCTGCGTATAGAGAGGTGAGAAATATCTGTTCTTTTAAAAAAAAAAAAATCGGCAAAGAAACATGAAAGGTTAGATCAGTGTGCGATTTATTTAATTGCCATGTGCATTGTTTACATCAATCATGGAACCTTTATTATCGTCATCAAGATTATGTATTGCTAGAGGTTTTGATCTTAAACTTTTGACACACACATATGAAATGTAGGAATTGAGTTATGGGGAAGAGGAAATCAAGAGCAAAGCCACCTCCAAAGAAACGAATGGATAAGCTTGATACTGTCTTTAGCTGCCCCTTCTGCAATCATGGCTCTGGTGTGGAATGCCGCATGTAAATATTTTCTTGCTATTTGTTAAGGGCTGATCATGGTTTTTTTAAAGTATACTTGTCTCTGAAACCCTTTTGCTTATCCGATTCAAGATGGGGGTGAATATTCACTTATATACTCATGTTTGGAATATTCTGTGACAGAGATATGAAAAACCTCATCGGGGAAGCTTCTTGCCGGATATGCCAAGAGAGTTTTAGTACAACCATCACAGGTATGTTTCACGCTCTTATTTGCTTTTTGGCGATGAAGACACTGCTTTTATTGAAATTGTTTATAGTTAATTCCTAGGTATGTGTAATGGTGGCCTTGATTTTCTATCTCCATGGCTGTTTCTGTTTATTGAAGTAATGACTAAATCAAAGGGCATGGGAAATACATTAAAAAAGCACTTGATATTGGAATATGCTTAGCTTTTATTTATGATAATGTTTACTTTTTAGGGAGTGATTGGCGATTCTTCTCAGTGGTACTTGTGGATAAGAGGTCCTGTTCTTGTTTGTTGTCAAGTGCCTGCCACAAGCAACCACGTTGATACATTTTAAAAGAGTGGATAGACAATATGTTTATTCTTAAAGTCTATGATAGTTTTGGGGTGCTTGGCAGGACATGCGTGTTAATTTGTCCCCTTCTCTCTTTATGGAACGCAAGAAAATGTAAACAAAGTTTATGGGAGTTTTGGGATTCTTGGAATAGCTTTATGATTAACTCAAGCTTCAAACAGTTAGATTCTTACAATTCTTACATCTGCTGAGATCATATGCATTGCTGATAGAGTTATTAATCAGTTTTGCTATTGTATTTGCAGCTTTGTCCGAGCCAATAGACGTGTAAGTGCCATCAATTTGTTGAAACCCTCCTTTTTTTCCTCCCACACATGCACATACCCAAATCGAATCGATGCACATGACTTACAAATCTGTTTGCAACAATGCAGATACAGTGAATGGATTGACGAATGCGAACGGGTCAACAACCTGGAGGATGATGGGGCTTAGCTTGGAAGCTAACTAACAACTGTGTTTTGGTGGCAGTGGATGGAGGAACTCCCTCCATCTTTATATTTTGTACCGCCTATTTGTAATTCACCAAGTATGTATGTTCCTGTTTTAAGCATTTGTATGCGAGCACAAGTTTGGTTCCTATGTAGACTGCCATATATCTTTTGTAATAGACTAATAGAATATACCAGAACGTGGCTGAAATCACGAGTTTGGTTCCTATGTAGGCTGCTATATGTATTGTGTAGTAGACTAATAGAATGTGCAACAACATGACAGAGAATAACTGAGCTTGGTGGCTGTTTTTATGAAGACTGTTTGGGAAATCCCCAAATCTAGGTTTTAAAAGTTATTTTTCGTAAGCCAATATAGAATTCTTTTTACAATCTACTTTTTAAAATCTCAAAAGCAATTTTATAAAAGTTAAATCCAAAAGGGCACGAAGTCTCCTTCACAGGTTCGTGTGTGAACAAAGTTTGTTGGTCCGTGGAATTTGAATTAATACAGAATGAGAATATAAAAGATCACGTGGATAGAAAATAATTTAGGGAAAATTACACTGGGATCTCAATGATCAAAATTAATTATAAAAAAGTCTCAAATCAGAATCTCATTACAAAAAAGTCAGTAACTTTTTTATAATTAATTGCCTAAGATGACAAAATCCTTTAACAACTTGAAATGCTATATTTACAACTGAAAATGCTATGTTAACAAAAATTCTCAATTGTTAATATGACATTTTAAGAAGTTAATACAGTTTTTTAAGTTGCAATAATTTTTGTTGTTAACATAACATTTTCAGTTGTTAATATATCATTTCCAGTTGTTAATATATCATTTTCAGTTGTTAAAAGCTTCTGTCATTTTGACAATTACAAAAAAGTCCTAAGGGACTTTTCTAAAATGAGATTTTGATTTGGAATATTTTTTTTAATTTTTTTGAGTCCTTGGGACCTCAATGTAATTTTCCCAATAATTTATGCTTCTTTAAAAAATAAAAAAATCAATTCGGCCCTGAATACAAAAATATAGGAATTATCATGAATATTAGAAAATGTTTTCCCCCGATTTACACTTTTTGGGCTTTTTGGTAGTGCTAAACTTGAAGCTTTTGATGTTAGGTATCATAGTAGCTTTTTCTTTATCCTGCTCAGTAAAGTTTCAAGTGTAGCATGAAATTGTAAAGGTGTTTTGAGAGTTTATCAAGTTATACAAAGTCATACACTTTTGAAGTTACAAGGCAAGTATTAACAAGCATAAGTTACAAGCGAAATCAAACTCATAATCTCCCTCACCTGAGTTACAAGCAGGATCGAACTTGTAATCTCCTTGGGGGAGTAACCTTTGATATACAAAGTTTTATATTACAATCTGTTTTAAAACTAATGTATGCATCCTTGTCATGGAGTCAATCTTTTCTCTTGCTTTTCATCAATCTCAACTCTCTCTCTTACTCAAAAAACATACACCTATTATATTAAATAATTTTAGTTGTGCAGAATCTATATGCTACAATCATGCAACCATGACTTCAAAGTCAAAAAATTTTCTGGCTAATTTTACAAATGATGGACAATAAAACGGGAAACTAGCCAAAATAGAAGATTATCTAAGACAAGGTTCATATCAACTGCATCAATTCTAACTTTCGAAGTTAGATTCCCTTCTTGAGTCATAAAAAATACTCAAAAAGGACTGAAAACGTTTATTACATAACCAATAATATGTACCATCCATCCCCTTTAAGGTTGTCCTGAAGCTAATAGCTTCAAAAGGGCAGTATAACAGACTTAAATTAGCATACAATCAGGATAACAGAGTAATTACTGTATTATAGTAACCCTGCCTTACATACTACGTCATTTTGGTGGTGCTGATTCAATTCCATCTAGAATTCACCAATTTTCTAAGTCATAATACATAAATTTTTTTGCTGTGATGTGATCATCTTCAAGGGTTAGAATCCACCATCCAGCAGCCTCTAATACAGCACTCCAGTGATAGAATGAGCTATTCACAATATCTTTGACAAGGCAAAAAATGACCTTGGCTTCTTGTTGCTAGAGAAGGAAAAGCAAAAAGATCAAATGAGAGTTGAGGGGCAATGCGACGCCGCTATTTAAATATTAAACCAAGCTGAATGCAGCATGTTGTACATCCTTCTATGATGAATCACGTCACATAATAGTCACCAGCATTCTCAACTAGATAATCGTAAGGTGAAGCCAAACCATACTCATATGTTCCGTTTCCTCCTGGAGTCACTCTGTTAGATGCTGGATAGACACCACCTATGCCAACCTTGGCATTGAGTTTAGCCCTGATTTTCACAGACTGTTTGTTATCAGGAGGGAACTCAGCGGAGAGCCTCCTCATCTGCTTCTGCAAATCAGCAACTGAGTCATTAGTTACTTTTGCCTTGGAGTTCTTCTTCCCATCTACTAACTTTAACTCTAACCGATACAAGGCACACGCATCACACTTGCTAATCTCATACTCGTAAAGATGCCACTCAAAATGGTTCAGTGGTTGAGGGTCCATATAATAGGATCGTTTCAGCCCTCCAAATTCATTCATCACTTGCTTCCTAGATTCATGCCAACCACGTCCACTGTAATCCGGCAGTGACCTTTGCTTTCTGTTTCCACTCTCAAACGCTCTCCTAGGCTTATCAAAGAAAAGCCACTCCCTGATAGTCTCACCTTCAAGAACAGAAAGATCGAACAACTCTGCAGTTGAAAAAGAAATTGATTATATAAATGAGCAATTTTGTCAGCCTTTTTTATTTGTCATCAATGTCAACTTGCAAATCAGTGACTTTTCATAACAAAGCATAAACCAGCGAAAATAACAGCATGTTTATATTACCAGGTGCATTCCATGGAGACTTTGCAGTTGCTGCTCCCTCACAGTCAGGGATGCCAACATCTTTTCCCTGTGCCTTTGCACTAAGAGCAGCAAAGAGTAAATTATCCTTCAAACCAATGCCCCCTGGTCGTAGAACCGGGGCCATTCCTGGTGGCCCTTCATTCAATGCTAGAGTAGCATGAAAGCTACTGCAATAGTCTTGAAACCAGTCCAGCCCTTGAGCAGGCCTTGGACAGTCCCAAAGCGCACATTTTGGGCCTAGGAAGGCAGAAGGAGGAGGGCAGATGCTAAGGAGATAGTTAGATACATGGGGAATGGCATCCTCCTCACAAAATGCTGACCCATAAAAACCAGTATAGAAACTGTGATTGAGGTCTTGACGCAAGTCAAACTGATGATATTCTAGAGCAGCTCCATCCACATCATTAGCTGCAACATTGCGAACTCCAGAGGTGAATTTGGTCTCATCAACCAATGGGAAATCATGTTGCTGTTGACCCTGGTTTCCAGTCAAGGCAATAAATTTAGTACAATTATAGGGGCCATTATAGAAATAATGAACTGCACTGTAATGCATGTGAACAGAAATGGACTAATAGGAAGCGTTACTATTAGAAAGAATACCAGTTTGCATTCTAAGCACATACCAACAGATTGACAATGTCATTCAAACAACAAAAGAAAAGAAAAGGAATTAACCTACCAAATATTGACGTCAGAAGACATTATTTTATCTAACATCTATGGAACATCCCAATAAGGGAAACTATAAATTAATTATTCACCTGTTCCATAAATGGTCACAAAATGTTATCCAAACATATAGAAAATGCAGTGTTCTAAACTCTTGCCCTAAACGATGGTTTCAAAGCAAAATTAGGATGCACAGTACATAGAAGCAAGTGAATTGCCTCCAAAATTATATGGTGAAGGGATATGGAAGCTTTGAAAACCAGGTAAGGGAATTGCCACATGATTAACATGCATTAATTTATGTACACAGACAAATTTAACAAATGATAGTAGAATCGATTTTAAAAAATACAATATAATATAGATTTATTTTTATAATTTAAAAATGAAAAGATTGTACTAAAATTTGTTGATATGCTAGACGAAATCATTTGATTGGGCTCAGTGCATTTCAAGGATACATCTTAATATTTTTATGTGTTACTAAATTATTTCAAAATATATGGGCTAAGTGAAATATACTACTCTTTGCAGCAGGCCAAAATCATTTCAACCCGTTTCTAACCTGTTTCAAACACAGAAGCAGGTTTCCCGTGAGTATTCAATACAGACAAATCAACTTTGCTCAAAAAAAAAAAAAAAAAGAAAGAAAGAAAAGAAAAGAAAAAAACCAGATAAATCAACAAAAATTAAGCACCAATATTAATGACCAAGTTTGAACAGGTGAACCAGTAATGAAGCTAATGACCAGTGAAGACCAATAGCAGTTTGCACAATTCGGCCATTTCATATTACTATTCTTATATACACTTGTTTGAAGGAAACAAGTGTATTCTGACATCCCACATCACATTTTTATTCAAACAGGAAAAAGTATGATATAGAAGGAAACACCAAGCCTATTGGGCCATCAAACCCACAATTACTTTTTTCTTAAGCTTCCCGTTCTTCAAATTTGTTTTTTCCCCTCACCCTCCATGTGGTTGATGCCATACTGCATCACTTTTGAACTAGTCCCCACTGCTGATTCTTTGGCCATCCATGACAAAAGAATAAAACTTAATCCTGTTCTACAGATGTTTTCCATAAGATTCTCATTATTGTGCTTGTTTGGAATAACAATTGAAGCCTTCAAAAGTAGCTTTTCAATCATAATTTATAGTATACAAGGTAAGTATGAGAGAGGAGATTTGTATTCATTTGTGTGCATAAGCACTTTTGGGGTGTCCAAAAGTGATCCCAAACAAGCACTAAGCATCAGAACAATTCTCAATTCATAAATAAACTTCTAACTCATGAGTCATATCATGAATTTAGAATTAAACGTTTTAACTTGTGAGTCGTATGATTTAATAACTATAACATAAATGCCATGGATGCTCTGGCTGACAAGCTACAGCAATTTTCCACCTAATTCTGAGAAAAACTAGGGCAAAGACAAGAAGCAAGAGATTGACATGTATAGAACTATAGAAGGAAACCAAATGAGCATGATATGCTTTTAACATCAAGCTCAAAAGTGGAGCACGCTTCTGATTCCATTGACAAGCCTTCCTTTGGGATCAGATTATAGGTTTGATACTTTGATTATTCAAAGTAGAGCTTTAAGGTGATGAATCTAAGGGCAATACACACAACTCTGAGAGTTCCAGCAAAGGTACAGCATGCTTCAGCAGTTCTTCACAATCAGAAGCTACCAGAACCTTCCACTTTCTAAACCATAAACAAGCATCATGTAGTTGATGGTGTTCTCAAACAACTTCTTTCTGAGGTTTGATATGCCAAAGTTTTCTAATAACAAGGATCAATGGAGCCTGAGTGGCTAAAATGTGGGGTTTCAAACACCAAGCTCATGTAAGACCAGTACAACAGATAAAGAAACGGGGAGAGATTTCAGGGTGAAAGAATGAATGAAGGAAGATCTCAGAGAGAGAAGGAAAAATAAGAAGTTGATACAAAAATTTCCCAATTCAACTCTAACTAAACAAGGTACGCAGCAATTTTTACAAATAGTTCAGCGTAACTTAAATAATAATGTTATCCTAATATATAAATGACACATAACTTCTTAATATATACCCACATAATAATTAGCCTCCAACCATTCTACAGTACGGTTGGTAGTTCTAATGTTTTGAATATCGCTTAACCATGCTCTGGTATTATCCCCATACTCCAATGTTCAATTTTCACTTTATGAACACAAAAAAAAAAAATCCATAGGCATCTATGAAATCAGTCATCTTCCTTCAGGCATATATAGTATAACTATAAATGCTTCAATTGCATGTCTATGCCGGTATACCAAAATCCAAGATGCTTGAAGGCATAGAATATGATGCAGCAAAGAAACTTACATAATACCTACAATTATACCACCACATCAAGCTAATCTGTGCGCTTGCAAAATACAAGCACAAAGATACATGTAACTACAATAAACAAATCATTTCAAGTTGAAACAACTAATGTCAATCCAAATATGTGTGTGTGAGGAAAAAGAATACTAGTACACCAAAAAAAAAGAAAAAAAAAAAACCCTAAGCTAAAGACACTTACCTCTTGAAATATCACATTAGCCCCAGCTTGCAAACTCTGATCATTAGGCTCAGGCTTTGGAGCAGCTAATGGACTAGTGGCATCATCTTCTTCCTCACAGAGCTGCAACAACCTACAGATATCGGTGGAGAATGACCCAAGACTGCCACCCTACAGTCACATTAAAATTACAATTCATATTCTCAGTTTCCCACTTTTTACCAAAATATCGCCAACTTGCAATGCAGTTCAGGTTCATAGTATCTGTGGTGAATGGAATGGTATGTCCACAAGCATACATAGCATCTGCAAGATATATTAGCTTACTTGCTGCAAAGAAGAATCAGGAGAAGGCTCATTAAGTTCAGCCTTCCATTCACGAAGCATCTGATGGACCTGCTCCTCAAGAACAGCAGCATCAACTGTCCGACTTTCCTTCCTGGCAAACTGCATATCCATGAACATCAATTGCAGATCATCAACCCGATTCTTCGCCTTGTCTTTAAAGAGCCTATGTGATGCTGACTTGCAGCTGGTCTTCGAAACCTTTTTCATAGCTAAGCCTCAAGTATTTATCCTACAAAACTCTAGAGTGAAAAATGTAGCAAAACAGTTTCAGAACACCATCAATGAAATCTTCAAAAGAGACAATCCAAAAAAATACAGCCAACGTTCAGATAAATATATCATGAACATTGGTATAACCCCATTTTACACCCCTCTACCCAAGAAGCCAGAAATTCTAGCACTAGGAACCTGTCGTTTCTAGTTGAGAATATAATCAAATTATAATAAAATAACGGACCACATTTTAAAAGTAAGTAAAAAGACGTGGGTAATAAACTAAAAATAGATCAATTTTCTTATAGAAAACATAAACCTAAATATCAATAAAGACGATCAAATTATATTGAAGCAGTTCTTACAAATTTAAACAAAAACTCACGAAATAAATTTACATAGTGCAAGTCAAGCATCAGAAAAACCTTCCCATACAAAATCAAACAACAACATCAGCTCGAAGGAGCATCACCATAAGGGTAGAACCAACCCCAAGATCAGATCAAAGGTTTCAGGGAGAAATGGAAACTCTACAACCTATATTAGATAAGAATCGAAGAACAAAAGAAAAAGCTAGGGCATACGAGATCTAAGAGAGGTGTGATTTTTTCCTCCCTGTTAAGTGGAAACAGAGGAACCGTGCTCACCTCAGAGCTTCCAAAATTTGCAGTGATTTTCAGTGGTTTGGTCCGAGGAACTCGCTCATATAAGTAGAGAGAAAGGGAAAGGAGAAAGAAACCGCTTTATCTCATCAACGACGCTCATCTCCTTTCTCTTGCTGAAATCAGTGCGAGTGGAATGGGGAAACCCGGAAAAGGCAAAAGGGATATTTCTGCCAGGAATATAGGTTTCCTTCTCAAAGCCTTAAGGACACGTTTGGTTGACAATAATAGAGCACGGATATGAAAAAAAATGGAATTTCTTTCATTACATCTAGGGTGATCCAACCTTCTCTTTTTATTAAGTTAGTAAAATTATGTCCTTATCCTAATTTTTTATGGTAATTTATAATATTTCTATTAATTAATATCATTTTATGTTGATATTAATTATATTAATGCAAGAAAAAATAGCTAAAATGAGAAGACGAAAAATAAAGAAGTCAGATTCAAGCCGACATATTTCGCTTCAACTCATTAATTGTTAATTCAAATATTCAACTATCATGAGGTTTTGGTGTTAGATTTGGTGTTATTACAAGTTACAACTATGAATATTCTTGCGGTGAGATGAAATATAAACTATTTAAATTATTTTTAAATATTTTAAATTTGTGTTTTTCAACCAAAAAAAGATTATCTTTTTTAAAGAGTAGGTAGTTAGAATTTCAGGAAAATCTTATTAAAAGATAACTGAATTACCTAAATTCTAATTTAAGGGACTTAACAAATCATTAATCATGTTATAGGAAGGAATAAGGAATTTACAAATTGGATCAAGTTACCTTCATACCCATTAGTTATTAGAAAGGAAAAATTAAAAACAAAATCATAGTTTGCAACCCTAAAACAATTAAAAGTATATAATTAAATCATGTTTTCATCCTTCTTGTATGTTCTTCATGTTCATGATTCTTATATTCTTTGAAATCCAAAAGTCGAGATGTGATCTCTTCATAATCTACAACGTCTCCCTTCCTCCATGATCATTATTTATTTATTTCCCTTTGATTGATCAGTCCCTTCGTCAATCTCGGATTCTTTTACTGCTACAATGAAAACAATAATAATCTCATTAGCTGAAATCAATAATATATCAAATAAGATTTAAATCATTGAATTTGTGATCATAAAAACAATTTCATGGTTAAAGAAAAATTAATTCGGATAAATTTGAATAAATTTTGAAGTTCAAATTAATTCGTTTTTCTTGTCATTTACATATGGATATCTTTAGATATTTCTTAGATTTTAAAATCCCTACTTGTGCTACATAACTTGATCTATGATTTGTTAAGTTTAGCAACTTATATCAAAACTAAAGAAATTTAACCATCTTTTAATGAGATTTTTCCAATAATTTAATTTATATTTTAAATTTTAAATTATTACATATCAAAATTAATAAAAACTATGAAAGAATATTAAAACAAAATTATATAAAATTTGAAATGAAAAATGTTAATCTATACCATTCAAATACATAATGAGCTTAAATATGAATATATTGATGAGTGCTACCATTTTCGCATAGTGTTTAGTAGCTGAAAGTCTAAGTTAAAAACTTGAGAAGCCCACTAATAAGTTGTTAGTTAAAGTAAAAAGCGGTCATTCGTAATTAAGAAGGAGAGCACAAATTTAAATTTCAAGAGGCGTACTTGTTAGAAAAAGTGGAAATTTTTTTATGATATAAGTTTAGAAAGGAGAAACCCTTGATTAAATAAAAAAATTATAAAAGCAAAGATAAATCATATTATACCAATTGTCTCTTTTACCTCAATTTCAATTTACAAAATACAATTAAGATAAAACTAATTAAAATCAACACTGGCAAATGTTAATCCAAACATATAAACACAAATTTCCCATCTATGTCTAATCTCAAGATGGGACACAAATAAAACCTTAAACGATTGTAGGGAGGGTGTCATTGTTTGACAACTATATATGCGCTAGCCATGATGTTTCTCTTTTCACTTTTGGAATAGAGGGAGAGACCATATAATACACTTATTATTGCAGTGGTCCTTCCAAAGACATGACACGGTTTTAGTTTGTACACAACTTTTTTCTTCAAAAAGAATTAAATTGTTTGGTTCTTTTCTTACGTTTTCTTAGTTTCCCAACCTCTCACTAAAAAATGAAGGAAAAGTATATACCTTAGTCATACTCCTTCTATTGTAAATGTAGGAGTTGGAGCACTAATTTGCAAATATTAAGAAAAATAGTTAAATTAGATATTTGTAAGAAATGAGTGTTGACAACCTCTTTAATAAGTGCAATTAATTGAGATGATTTGGATTTTAAATTATAAAATCAGAAAAATAAAATATATTGAGTTCTTATTATAAAATACACTGAGCAAAATCCCTCCACTAACTCCTATTTATGATTAAAAAAGTGCTTTTATTATCTTATGTTAGTTTCTGCCTTTGCATGAATACATAAAGGACGGGGATCTGAATGCTCTCTCAATGATCACTAATGCATTCACGTGAGAGTAGAATTGGACAGGAGCAGTTGCCCAAACAAAAAAAACAAAAAAAAAATTTGAACAGAAGTAGCTCTTTTGGAACAAAACTTGCATTATCTTTAACATTTTTAAATATACACACACAAAGGATATCCATTCTATCCCAATCGAACAAAGAGTAATTCCTTTGTTGGAACTTTTATGAGTAAAATTCTCTTGAAATTGCAACAAATTAGTGTGATTTTCAGTATATGAATATATGGTGTTGTTGATTAATCTAGATTGAGTATTGCTGCATCTAAATAAGTGTAACTCTTTTGTTTGTTTGTTTTTGTTTTTGTTTTTTTTTTTTTTTTGGCTATATACAAAGTTTGGACTCTCCACTATTTATTTAAAAGTTACCGAAGATTGGTATCCAAATTTCATGTTATGAATTGAGACATGTCATATGAATATTATTGCAGCATTAATTAAAAAAATGTAATGTTTAAGGTACCATAACTTTGGTATAGTACTCTCTTTCGTTCTTTTTATAAGACACCAACTAACTGTCACAAATCAATAACAATAAAGTTGTCTTAAAATTTAAGTAATTTCTAATATTACTCATACTAAATGCATTAAATTCTAATATTATATTTATTACTCATACCCACTACCCCTATTAATTATGGATATACATTAAAGAAATAATTAATACTTCTTGAAAACAAACAAATGCTTTATAAAAAAAAGACTAGATAAACTTATTCGTTGGTGCCTTATAATAAAGGCCAAATGAAGTAATAACTAAGACTAATATTAGTGCCTAACATTGCTTTGAACATGATTACTTCCAATAGAATGATATATATACTTGCCTATAAAAAAATAATTAAGAATAAATTTATTTCCAACAATATGATTTTTTATTTTTGTCATAACTTACACATTTATTATACCGGTCACAAAGGGTTTGCATTACTGTTGGTTGGGTTACAAGGCCCCATCTTCCCACAAATGGTTGGATGGAATGTACATTGTCAAACAATTAACTCTTAATTACTGTACTAAGTAAAGTATTGAGTTTAAGGAAAATCATATTGGGGAGAGTTTTTCTTAGTATAGACTATAGAGCCTAACCCAAATAGAAATTAGTGGTGTCAGATGTTAGATGAATTTTTATAATTAAAAAAATTAAATTTTAAAATTAATTTTCAACCCCAAAATTATTTTGGCAAAGTGAAGTTTAAAGATGAAAGAATATTTTCCTGATGAAAAAGAGAGAAGAAAAATCCAAGAGTGAGGATAGGGCACACAAGAAAAAGAAGAATAAAAGGGCGATTCCTTTTATATTGCTAAGAATAAAAAATAAAATGTGTGTGTGTGTGTGTGTGTGATAGGTTGAAGTAGTGAACAGTGAAGGATGATGTTAGTAAGAAAGGAATAAAGTGCCACCTCCACTAGGCACTCAGAACAACATAACATCTACCATATTCCTTCTTGTTTTGATGCTTCTTTTTTCCCTCCTTATATATGGAAGAGCTTTAAAGAAGATTATATTATTAATAATTAATTATTAATCTGTGGAAATAGACACTGTTTAAGATTATCAGCATCTCTTAGTTTCTAATCCAAGACAACCACGTGGAATACCCATAATCATCTGTTTCAAAGAATGGTTATATTTAATTATAAGAAAAACTAAATGCTGACAAGTTCTGAGGAATTAAATTTTTTTACAAGTTTGACTTAGAAATTACGTACCTCAACTTCTATTAGAAATTACGTACCTCAACCTCTAAATATAAAAATTTGACTTGTGAACATAAATTATTAGTTTTGACTTGTAAATGACGCAACTCGACTTTTAAATATGCAAGTTTAACTTATAAATATTAATTATTTGGGAGCTCTGCTTATTTAATTGTAATTTCTTGTCTAGATCTATAGGTAATTTTCTCAAAAAATATCTCCCCATTCACAATAATTTCATATGATTTTGGTCCTCCTACTTTTCAATCCTAATCCTACATATACTCCCTTCTCACCTACACTGGTTGCAAGTGACACCCAGTGTAGAAAATTAACAGCCTCTTATTAATTATAAAAATGCCACCTATCACATTCTCTACACTATATATTTTTACAACAATTATCGTAATTAAAATGTCAGCGGTAAAAATGTTAGTGCAAGCTCCTAAAATATGATCCATCACCTTTGTGCAGCAATCAGGAATTTGTGGAATCAAAAGAGGAATTCGGGGATTTATTCCCTTCTAAAGACTGAAAAAGTTTTCATAATGATATATGGGAAAATCCATATGGGCGTCTTTTTAACAGAGAAAAAAAATCAAAAAAGGCCCCAAGATTATGAAAATATCATAAAAGGCTATAGGGCTTTTTCTGGTATAAATTCACTAAAACTTTAATTGTTAATAGGGCCGATATAGTTGTTAACGTTTTAATGAATTTATACAAGAAAATGCCCCAAGGCCTTTTCTGGTATTCAGGGCATTTTCAGAATCTTGAGACATTTTTTAAATTTGTTTCTGTTACAAGTCCCCCATATGAATTTTCTCATGTTGTATTAATTACACACCATTTCATGTTGTCTTCCTTCAAATTCAAGGCCCTATCCGACCATATGGTTAAAAAAAATTAATATTAAAAATAAGTAACTAAATTAACATCAATCACGCCCTGCTTTGTGCTCATTTGAGATGTTTATATTAAAATTAATTGATGTAGATGTCATGGGTTTAGAGAATGGTTGTTACAATCCCACTACTTATTATTGGTGGCAGCTGAAGGTAGTGAGGGGCTCGATGGTTGTCTCTGACACATCTGTGCCTTCAACCACAATTATTGTCGACGTTCTGGTCAGCCACACCTTTGTCGTCGTCAGCTCACATCGATGTTTTCATGGTCATCAAACTCTCTTCTACTAGGGGCAGATAGGTATTTTTATCACCACTTTCATGGAAGTGGATTCAGTTCTCATTGGGTAGTGATGGGGTAGTGAAGGAAGTCAGTTCCATCAGTTCCATAAGAAACTCAATACTTGCATACCAAACGGTCTCATTTTTTTTACTCCTCTCCCCAATTCCACTTCCATGCTACCAAATGTTGCATAAGCTTTTCCTCTAAAGCCCTAAAGCCGGTTCGGATTAGCGTTGGAAAAGCACATTTGTGCAAGTTAAAACAAAACTTCACTCACATACTTATTGTATATTGTAAATTATGTTAGAGAAACAACTTTTGCTATTAATCTCATCATCAATGAACCTCCCAATTAAGTGCAAAGAAATAATGCAACATCTTCAATAACATGAGTAACATCAAAATGAAATCTTAACACCTAGCATTTCACTACTAGAAAATAGTGAATTTGCAACAGAATTTGTGACAGAAAATATTCTATTGCAAAATTGAGACTTTTTTAGACAGAATTTGAATTTCATCGCAAAAAGTGGGATTTTTGCGACAGAATTCACATTCCGTTGCAAAAAAGAGAAATTTTGCGACGGAAAAAAAATTATGTCGCAAATTTGTAATAGAAAAATAATAATAAAAGATTTTTGTGACGAAAAAAAATTTCGTCGCAAAATTTTTCAAATTTGTGACGGAAAATAAATTCCGTCGCAAATTTGCGACGGAAAATTTTTCCGTCACAAATCCTCATGGGTTTTGTGACGAAATTTTTTTCCGTCGCAATTTTTTTAATTATTTTTTTTTGCGACGAAATTTTTTTTCCGTCTTAAAAAGGTGAAATTTTGCGACGGAATTTATTTTCCGTCTCAAATTTGAAAAATTTTGCGACGAAATTTTTTTTCCGTCGTAAAAATCTTTGTCAAAAAAATAATTAAAAAAAGAAATTTACGACGGAAAATAAATTCCGTTGCAAAATTTCGCAAACTTCAATTACTTTACCATTTTATCTTCGCGTATCCGTCTTCTTCCATTTTCCATTTGCTTTCAAGCTGCTTGCCTTGCGTGTCTCTAGCGTTTTTGCTCCTCACGCCGTTCAACCATCACCGACTAAGTTTCTCTTCCTCCAATTTGAGTCTCCGTCGTCCTTTTCTCTTTTTTCTCCGTCTCAACCATTCCTCAAATGTGTAAGCATTTTATTTGAGTTCTTAGATTTTTTTTTTTTGCTCATATTGTTTTTTTTCCTCAGAAATTCGTAGATCTTGAGTTCGTAGATAGGAGTGAAACTAAATTGTAGACATATACATGTTGTGATTTGGATTCTCATATCGTAGGATATTAAATTCTTTTTCTTTCTCTTTTTTTGAAATGATAAATTTTGTCCTATAAATTAATTTGTAGCTTAATTAATTAGAGAAAATATAATCATGTCAACATGCAAAAGAGGGAAAGATTTGTTGAAAAAAAAGCCTTGTCATGCTGAAACATATATATGTTGCATTTGGTATAGTGCATGAAGACTTGTTGATAAATGAAGCTTCGCATTTTAATTAAGAATAAGACTACTTGCTTACACATGTGGAGGGAAATATATGAAATTATTCTGTGGGACTAGTGTTTTAATAACGATCAAATGCTTAAAATACCTCGTGATACAATTAGTTTAGCTCAATTAGTGACCTTTCATTCGATTTTTTTTCCCAGCCCTCATACATAAAAAATTAATGGTCTAGATGGAAACAATAGTATTTAGATAAGGGAATTTCTTAGTCACGTATAAAAAAATCTCAAAAAATGTACTAAGTTCTCTGTAAATATGTTGTTATTATAGTTTATTTGCATTTATTAGTTTTTTTATGTGCAAATACTAATTTTAGTCATGAGTATTTTAATTACAAAGATATGAAAATGTCAAAGTATTTGTTGGTGGTAAATTTCTTGTCAAGAGACTCGAATTTTCATTAATTTATACTCAACTAATTAAATTATTCGTAGGGTCTAGGCTGTCTGTTTCTTTTTTAAAATTTAAATTTATTTTCTTAATTAAAATTATTTTTTAAAATTTTTTATTCTTTATGATGGAAAAAATTTCCATTGCAATTGTGACGGAATTTTTTCCGTCGCAAATTTTGAAATATGCGATGGAAACAACATTCCGTTCGCAAATTTCAAAATTTGCGACGGAATTTAAATTTCGTCGCAAATTGCAATGGAAATTCAATTTTCCGTCGTAATTGCGAGACATTTTTTGCAACGGACGAATTCCATCGCAATCCTATTTTGCGACAAAAAATTGGAATTTTGCGACGGAATTTTTTCGTCGCAAAAAACCAATTTTTTGTAGTGATACCCAATTGTCCAACAATCTAGAACAAAGATTCTTTCCCAACAACAACATAGCCTCATGACTACATTATTTCTCTCATTTAAATTATTAACACCCTCATTCCTGTCACTTTAAAGTTATACTCCAATTTAGAAGTTAATTAGGTATTTATTTTGATATAAATATAATATCTTAATTTTGTTTATCTCCCATATATATTACTCACTCAAATTTTAAATGTAAGAGTAGATAACTAATTTATAAATATCAAGAAAATTAGTTAAACTAGTTATTTGGGAAAAAGACACTAAAATACCTTGGTAATATAAAAAGGATAAAAAGGTATCACATTTATTAAATACCAAATCAATCAATCCACTTGAATTGATTTAAGATTTTGAAATGTTGGCAAAAGTTAGAAAATGACATCATTGCCCTCATTTTTCTTATAAAAAAACGTTAAAATCCCCTCTTAACTACTAGTCATTAAAGCTCCTGCATAGCAACCACTACTAATGGTTGGTTGTCGATGCTCTGATGATCGGCCAACGGCAATGGAGCTCAACGACTAGACATCGACAAGGGGTTTTAAGGATTTTTTTTTTTCTTTCTTTTTTTTTTTTAAAAGTGATGGCAATGATATCATTTCCCAACATTTCAAAATTTCACATCAGTACATTGGAATTTATTTGAGATTATTGAAATTCAGCACCATGATTTTCTTTTGATATTTCCCAAGGTTTTTTTGGTCTTTTTCCCTAGTTATTCATAAAAAAATGTGTGTTTTTACTAAAGTACCTTTTTGAATCATTTGTACTATATGACTCTATTTACTTGATGAAAAACTTTCTTAATATATACAATCAATAAGGAAATTTTAGAAGAAGAAAAATGAATATATAAGACTAAGATATTTTATGTAAGACCAATTTAAATCTTTCAATTAGCTCTTACATAGAGGATCGTATTGAATATTTCTTTAATATTGTGTTTCCATGAAATGTGATGAGACCAAAAAAAAAAAAAAAAAATCATCTAGATACTCTCATTAGTTGGAAAGGAGGCCAAACTTACTAAGTGGAAAGTCGAAACGATCACCTCGCCTTGTATAAGGAATCACTTTTACTATTAGAGCAATGCACCATCAGTTAGATTTCCCCCATCAAGCTCCACCTCCTAGCTAATAAGTAGAGGGCGATCAATACAATTTATCACCATAGCACGGGAGATCGATTTAGCTAAGTAATAAGCAATGACAAGATCTTCTATAAGTCTGGTTTATCAAAACCTGCCACTCTCTGTTTTTTCTCAACCTACCCGATAGTTATATGTTTGTATGATGTCTAAATTATATGTTAACAACACTCACTAACATTCTTAACACAACAGAGATGAATCTTCCAATTTTATTTCTCTTTTGGTTCTCATCGAATCATTAGAGGAGTTTTTGGTCTGATTTTCTGAGCAATTATATATTTCTCTCAAGACCAAAAGAATGAATAGCATATATACGGTTCTTAAACAGGGATTCCTTTAATTTTCCAGAGGAAAAAAGAAGCACGTCCTAAGCTTCACGGTCAGTTTTTAGTATTCTTTGTTATCCCCTTTCTAAAATTTCAAATTTATTAATTAATTATTATTAATTAGTGAACTCTATTATTATAACTATTTAATTGATTGATAAATAAATAAATATATCTATATCTATATATATGTGTGTGTTGTTAGTTTTCAACCAAGTTTTGATGATAACTAAACACTTGTAAATCAATGGTTTAAATAAGAACCTGATTTCATGTCTTAAAACTCCAGTACTTATATCAGCAAAATAAGAG
Organism: Acacia confusa; assembly: GCA_037074495.1. NCBI lineage: Eukaryota > Viridiplantae > Streptophyta > Magnoliopsida > Fabales > Fabaceae > Acacia > Acacia confusa. The sequence continues at coordinate 30,136,513 of CM073504.1, forward strand.
AACTCGAGTTCTTGATTAATGAACTTGAGTTCGCGACTTTGCTAGTAACCAATTTTTCAAACTTCAAAAAGAACCTTAAGAACTAGAGTTCTTGAAAAGAACTCAAGTTCATGAACTAGAGTTCTTGTTAAAGAACTCAAGTTCTTATTATATAGAATTCGGTCAAAGACTAAGAACTAGAGTTCTTGGAAAAGAACTCAAGTTCATGAACTAGAGTTCTTGGTAAAGAACTCGAGTTCTTATTCTGAGGAAGTCGGTCAAAGTCTAAGAACTTGAGTTCTTGGAAAAGAACTCAAGTTCATGAACTTGAGTTCTCAGTAAAGAACTCGAGTTCCTTTTATGCGGAATTCGGTCAAAGATTAAGAACTTGAGTTCTTAGAAAAGAACTCAAGTTCATGGACTTGAGTTCATGATTAAGAACTCAAGTTCTTTGAAAATCAATTTATGCCTAAATTAAAAACTCGAGTTCTTGACTAGCAAACTTGAGACATTCAGAAAGAAAAACACAAGAACTCAAGTTCTAAAACTCGAGTTCTTGTTTAAGAACTAGAGTTCTTGTCGCACGTTGTGATCTGTAACTTTGCAAATGAACTGATCTTTAGCTGATGCTTTCTAGAATCAATAAGTATGAATAATAAAATGCTTTTAAACCTATTTGCTAGTGATTTCAGGGATTACAATGAAGTATTATTCAAACACATCATAAAGCAAAAAGGTATCAGAACATTTAATGCGAAAGCAAAAAACAGAGCAACCTAAAGAATGAGATATAGCAGCAGAGAGAAACATTCCTAGAGGATTACTTATTCCAGTAATACCTCTGCAAAAGTATGTTCAACGGGCAAAACATTTAATGAAAGAAGTGATCGCAATTAATGAAGTCCCAACGGTCGATTTAGTTGAACGAGGAACAACTGTGCCTAACTGAAATTTGAACAAGTCACAACAGTCACATTCAAGTTCTTCTCAATAGCTTCAATGGCGATGAGTATAAAAGCTCGATCATTCAATACAGCCATCTACCAAAATGCTGTACATTCAGTTAGAATCTATTACAATCATTTGTTTTGTTAGTCTCATTTAATATCTTCGGATATATATCTGTACTTCAGTGGTTATCACTTATCTACTCAGTGAGGAGTTAAACACTATTTGAATATTTGTTTATCAGTTAAATCTTAAGGTTGTGGAACCTTAAGTGTGGGTATACAATTACAACTTGTAAGGGGGAGTGAGTCTTAGTGAAAGGATCATCTCGAGTGCAGAGTGTGTAATTGTGTCTGTGTTTATTTGGTTACAACTTGTAAAGAGGAGTAAGTCCTAGTGAGAGGATTACTCGAGAGTTACAGAGTGTGTAATCAAATTTCAAGATAGTGAAATCCCAGAGTGTTTCTGGGGACTGGACATAGGTCAAGAGTTGGACCGAACCAGTATAATCCCTTGTGTTCATTGTTCTTTTCTTCTTATCTGTTTAAGTGTTCTTGAGCTTTAGCGAAAGAATTTTTATAATAACCTATTCACCCCCTCTAGGTGATATTCTATCTTCATGTGTGTGTAATTCCCTTTTTAGTTAGATCATCAGTCATTTATCCATCATAGCCAGCCCCCCCCCCGCCCCCCTTTTTTTTTTGGAAAATCAATAATCGAGAAATGTTTCGGCCATCCAAGCCTATAGCCGGTCCATATTCTAGTACAAACATACGCTAGGCAAAAAATAATTCAGACTACACTGTTTGGAAACTTCGTTCTTTTTTCTTTCTTTCTTTCTTTCTTTCTTTTTTTTTTTGAAACCGGAGGAACTTGTCTGTTTCAATTTTACTAAATTTGAAGAGCCTTCTCAAGTGTTTGTTAATTTGTACAAGAGTCATGTGTTTCAAGCCAAAGAATGGGCGTTGGTTAAAGGAATAACTACTGCCAAGGATCTTAATCTGAATAAATATTATTTTTGAATCTAACTGTAAACTGTTCGTCTTAACAATAGCTGGGTATCCAAGTATGTGTTATCTTCAATGGGCGTGTGCATTAAAGAAAAGATGACATGACTGATTTATTTAAATACAGCATACTCCTAGAAGACCTTCTGGTTACCAATGTGATTACTAAGTGGAGTCATTTTAGGAGAAGTAGATACAACTTCATTGATGTATTCTAGGATTTTTATCCACATATAAGTAACAAGTAATTTGTACTCAGGTTTAATTTAGTCCCTTTCTGTATTTTTTTTAAAAAAAGAACATAAAAACCTAAATTAAATATTCCATTTGGTCAGGTTGCCATACTGTTTGCTTGAAAACACACATATTTTGGCATGCATGAAACTAGTAAATTTCCATTTTACATCTATAACCATAGACATAATTCACAAGCAAAGTATCAAGCGCCTAGCACGAGCACGGGAAGACTAGAAAAAAAAAACAAAATTGAAGCAACAAAACCAGAAACTACTCCCGCTTGTCCTTAACAAAAGATATATTTATATAATTTGATTAGATCAAAAAAATTAGTTAATTAAGTAAGTTTTATGGCATATATTTTCTAAAACACTCTAGTCATCTTTATTAATTCTTTCATTTGTTCCCTCTTATTCTTGATTATTGTTAACGGAGTATCAATAGCGGCAAATCAGGAAACGATCGATAAATATAAAAACAAGGGTTAAGGTGCAAAAATGCACATATGTTTTGCAGCCAGGAGCATCCAGCACCATAAGTTTTTTTTTTGGTGCAAAAGTACCCACGCCGTTAGGATTTTAGGGCGAAAGTCACACGCCTGTTAACTGGCCCCAAACGTTTGTTAACTGGCCCAAACTGATGCTGAGGTGGAAGGGGAAATGCTGACACGTCAAAATTGAGAAAGCCACGTGTATGTCTTCAGGAAGGAAACCCATTTGACTGACCAAGAAAAGGAAGATGGTGAGGAATTTGAAATCGTCATGGAGCTTGCATCCTGAATATCTTCCAAAACTTCACAAGCACTGTGAGAGCAGGTGAGGAATTTGAAATCGAGAGAGGAAATCGACTGGCAGGTGGATCATGATTGAAGGCATTCACCACCGAGTCTTGCGTGGTCTTCAACGTCGAAGCGAAGTATGAACTCAGAGGAATCTGAAATCGACAATCAGCTGGATGGCTTCGTCTTCAACATCGACGAGAGGGAAAAATGAGAAAGCGAGAAGGAAGGTAGTTTTGTTGAGAAGACCCAGCCGCGAGGAACATTATGAGGGTCCGTTGCGGTATTGCCATCACAATTTGTTGGCTCCCAGGTGGACATCGTGGTCTGAAGGAAACCCAGGTAGAAGGTTTTATGGGTTCCGAAATTACTACCAGGTAAGCTTTATCCCAATGTTGTATTTTGTTCACCGACCACAATTTACTCAACTGTTTATTAATGGCGAAAATACTTCAACACACGTAGGCTTTCACCTGAGTCAGTCAGAGAGAGAGAGAGATTGTTCGGTTAAATCGATTAATTAGTTTATTGGAAAATAGGTGATCAGTGTAAAGCGATGTTTAAATAATAATGAAGGGATTGTTGATGATGATTTGTCTGGTATATATAGAGAGAGAGAGAGAGAGCTATATTGATGATGATTTGAGGTTGATGATGAGTTGTCTGGTAGTGAGGATAAGGGGAAGCTTGCTATTGAGGGATTGTGCAGAAGTTAATGTTTGATGTTATGTTTTATACTTGGTAAGGTTGGTTTTGTTGGAATTGGTGTCGCATGATCACCATGAAGACTTATTCACAAGTTAATGTTTATATGTTTCATGAGATTGGAGTGCTAGATTTGATCAGAATGCAAGAAAAAAAGTGAGTTCTCAATTCCTTTGCAATCACAAACCAAGTCCTATATTTATCATTTCAGCACCTTTAATCACAACCCAATTCCTTTCCTTTTGTGTTTGCTGAGCCTTTTCCCTATTTTTGGTTAGGATAGTTGCAGAAGAAATACTTTTTTTCCCTTATAAGATTTCCGTATAGCAAAATGTTGGGTTATTTGTAGGAGATGAGTGCTCTACAGTTCTGCTTCTATTTTGTGCTTTTACAATGAAGTTATTAATTTTGCATTTTTTTTCATAGGATGGAGGCTGTGGATATTTCGAATGGCATGATGGTGGGTTTGGGGAAAGGGAAAATGAAGTTATCAAACATCTACTCAATGACATTGACAAGCTTTATGAGGAGAACAAGGAGCTTCGAAGAGGGAATGTTTGTGCGAAGTGGTATTCAGAGCTTGTTGCACTTGAAGGTGAGGTGCTGAAGATGAAATCTGAATTTTTCGACAAAGAAAGTGATGTGAAGAAGGTGCAATGGAAATTCAAACTTACATTAGCAACATTGTTATTGACCTGGGTGCTGTTATTGATTCTGTATTTTTAAGGGTTGATGTTAACTTTTGTTTAGGTTCTAATAGTTTAGAGTACTTTCAGTAATGTATTTGTTATTGGATATTGTGTAATTTTATTGCTATGTTGAGGGATTAGACAATCATTAAACATATGTAATGTATTTGTTATTAGATATTTGGTGTATGTAGATTTGGTAAAGGCAAAATGAATGCAAAATAGATTTGGATTGGTAATCAAAAGTTTGATCTAAAGTTATACGCAAAAGACAAGTTTGCATAAAATTAGTAATTTCGTAATAAGTAGCTTGACTTGTTATGAAGTTTAAAAAATATATAGTCTGCATAAGCTATGTGCTTTTCTTCTTCTATTTATTTCGTAGGTTCCGTAATGAATTGTTGCATAGGTTCCCATTGTATCTATCACGCACAAACAAGTAACAAGAGTCAAGTATTGGATGAGTTGAATTGGAATTTTTTTTTTAATGATAAACAAGGCTAAAAGCCTATTATAGTGAAAAGAAAAATTCAACAGTCAAGGGAATAAATCCCATGAATTCCTGGACAAAAAATTACACATTCAATGGAATGAATCCCAAACAATCCTGATGAGCTAAAACCCTTACAACCATCAGTCAGAATATACATGGTTGTCACACTAACTAATGCCAAACACATTTACAAAAGCAGCCAATATGACTAAACCAAAAAGAAGGTTAAGGCTGAAGTATCCAAGCTATACAGATGAGCTAAAACCCTTACAACCAGTAGTCAGAATATACATGTCTGGTACACTAACTAATGCCAGACACATTTACAAAAGCAGCCAATATGACTAAACCAAAAAGAAGGTTAAGGCTGAAGTGTTCAGGCTATACAGATGTAAACAGAGCACTAACAGAAAAACGTAGGAAATAGGATCAGAACAGGAAAAAATAACTTATTCAAAGTTATACCTTTGAAGCATTAAAGCAAACGTACATCCTCCTGAATATTTGTTGTCTATGTTCCAATGCCTCTCTGCTTACATCGACACAGACTTCTGAACCAGGGTTTGACAGTCTCAACTCATTACAATATGCCTCCAAGTTTCTAAACTCATAATTGAAACTCCCTTCCATTTCCTCCATTATCTTTTTCTTCGCCCTCTTGCATTTATGCAGACTAACGTTCACCTTTAAATCCCTTTGCACCTCTGCCTTCATGTCTTTCATTTTAAATTTAGGGTCTTCTTGAACCTTCTCCTTGAAATACCCAGCTAACCACTTTGTAGAAGCTCTTGGATTGTCATATACACGTGCACACATGTGATTATCAACCATTGTCTTCACCTGCCACCCCACACTTTGCCCAGCTGTAGATGCGAATAGTGTAAACGGGCATCTATCTTCACACAACACCCTGAACGTCTTTTTATCACTTCGTACAACTTTTAACTTGAAGCCATGCGTGATAGCATAGTTGTCTATGGCTCTCTTAAGCTCTTTCTTGTCTTCAAATGTCATGCCAACAACAATACATGGCTGTGTAGAGGAGGATTCAGGTTTTGGCAGCACAGACAACTGCAACAGTCCATCTTCATCATCAGCACTCTCGTCATCCACATCATCCTCCCCAACTTTTGAGTCATCCTCGCTACCATTATCATCAGGCATATTGCATTGTGGCTCACTAACATCACTCTCACCTTCATCCTCAAAAACATCATAATCAGACCCAAGATATTCAATTTTGTCATAGTTACTACCGTATCCCATTTCCTCAATGACACCTTCCACATTTCGCCTTACTACATAATCGTCACTGACTATAAACTTTTCTGTTTGCCTGACTCTATTTTTATTTACTACTGTCTCCTTGCCCTTCGATGCCATTGTCACTACAAAGCAAAAAACACAAATTAAATTAGGTTTATATTTAGGAGAGAAAACAACTTCTAATTTTATAGAAGGCTATAGTACTTGGTGAAGAGAAGTCTAGACAGCAGGAACAATCTAAAATTATTCTGGGTCTTAAATCAAGAATTGATATTATTCCTCTGTTTTGGGTCTTAAATCAATTGATCAATTGATACAAGAATAGTGGTTAATAAATCATAATACTATGCATAGAGAATAGTGGTTAGATAATTATATCTCCATCATACGTAAAGAACAAAAAGAAATGTTGGTTTGCCCTGTATAAGTTTCATTTCAAATAAAGTTTTTTGGACTTGGGAATAGCGAAAATAGACCTGACTGAATGACGGGGGTGAGGGAAATAAAATGGAAGAATTGAATTCGGCAGTCAGTTAATTAAAGCTAACAATTTAAAAGAAAAAAAAAATACTGAAATGGAACATTGCATTGGAGAATAAGGGATTAAGAGACAGCTGAAATATTATTTTCTCCATTTTGCTCATACCATCATGCCAACTAATCACAGTTGCTCTCAAATAAATGAACAATTAAGATTGTTGAAAGAAATACATAGTCAACTCAGATTATTACAGTCAGAGATTAGAAGTTGGAAAACCAAAGAAGCCACACCTAAGGATGATGTGGTCTTGCTTCGTCTCCAAGAGGTAAGATATAATTAGAGTGTTTGCCTTTTATATTTGATTAGAGAAAAGAATTTCTTGCTGTTGCTGCAACATGTAATGAATGATATATAGATGAATGTACTTGCTTGTGGGCTTGAGCCAAAACTAAGTAGCAAGTTCAACTGAAGCCTACTAAGCTCTAAAGGTTGATATAGTGCTACCCAGCATGTGGTTTTCAAATGGTAAAAATATATTTGCCAAACTGACTTTCAAAATAGTTCAGGAGAGAAGGAATTATAATAATCTAGAACAAACCAGAGAAATCAAGTATATCTATAGTTAATGAATAACCCCAAAATTGAAGCAGAAAATCAAGTATATCGCGTGAGGAAACAGAAAATAACCCCAAAATTGAAGCATCCTTACCTTAAATTTTGGAGAATGCGGGGTGATTTGGAAGCAGAGAAGCTAGATGAAGCCTCATAGCGAATGGATTTGTTGGAATCTCTCCTGATATGGATATCAGTGAACTGAGTTCGAATGCTGCAAGAAGCCATAGCCTCAACCATTGGAATCGGAAAAATAATCACCAAAAAAAGGAAAGAGAGGGATTTGAAGGGGGAAAATCTCTTTGGGAATAGATTGGGCTGAGGGGAAGAAACAGAAAGGCGATAAAATAAGGATAAACAAAAGCAACTTAAAAATGATAACGAGCAAGCATGGATCTAGCAGAAGAACAAACAGATTTGAAACAAGAGTTACAACACAATACCTTGGGTGGAGGCCGGTAAAAGAAGAACAAGCTTAGCAGATCTCCACATTCGTTCTACAACTCGCACAAATCTCACCCTTTCATCGCGTTTTCTACAAAGCTAACCGCTGATCTGTCGGGAATACCTCTTCGGCGCGGTGATGGGAATAGCTGGCGCGAGTATGGAGTGAAGGCGGAGTGAATAGCTGACGGGAATACCTCTTCGGGCAGATGGAGTGAAGGTGTGGAGTACTTTGAGGAAAAAAAATCAAAGGTGTCGTACAAACAATTAAGAGTGAAACAGACGTTGGAAAGTCGGAGCTCAGACATATCTATCAGCAATTAATGCGTCAGAAAAAGCAAAATATGTTTTTTTCCTTCCTGAAGACATACACGTGGCTTTCTCAATTTTGACGTGTCAGCATTTCCCCTTCCACCTCAGCGTCAGTTTGGGCCAGTTAACAGACGTTTGGGGCTAGTTAACAGGTGTGTGACTTTCGCCCTAAAATCCTAACGGTGTGGGTACTTTCGCACCAGAAAAAAACTTATGGTGCTGGATGCTCCTAGCAGCAAAACATATGTGCATTTTTGCACCTTAACCCTAAAAACAATGTCTTATATTTAAGATCTGAATTAACTTTCCTAATATATCTTATATTAAGAACCGAAGGGAGCAAATGAAAACCAATAGTAACAAATAAAAATCAAACAAAAGACATATAGTTCCAAGCCATTCTTATAGCACAAACTAGGACTTTTCGTCAAAGGAAACGGGGGTTGCAACACCCATTCTTTCAAGAACTTTTTCATAAGAGCAGCACAACAACCATATAAGTCAAACAACTAATTAAATCACTAAGGCCATTGGCTTTCTTGTGACATTTGATCCTACCTCCATTGTTTCACCTTTATTACAAAAGAGGCCTACTTTGCATACAAGCTTTATCTTATTAGGTGGAGTTAGCTACATGGACCACACAACGCCAACATATTCTATCAAGAACCAAATCTTTAAATAAATTATTGATTAAAAGGTCCCATTCAATAATTTTATTGAATGTTCTCTCCAGTCTACCTCTACCCCTTTTCATAGAATCCGCATTGCCCGATCTACCCTTCTAACCAACACTCCAGTGGCTTTCTTTGTAATTGTTAGAGATTTTCTACCACTTTTTCTTCAATAAATATTGCTATTACTTTTGTCCATAAACTTGACAAAAATCAATTTAGTGTGATTGCATCTCATTTTGGTTTCTCTTACAACACTCGCACTTATTATTTTCTTGAGGAATGTGGCTGATTTAGAGCTATCGATATCAATATATCAATGATGAGTGTTTCATTGTGCAAAGAAGTAGAATAAAAGGAATTAAACCAATGTCATGACTTTAAAAAAGATCATGTAGTAGTTGAAAGATTTCAACTAAATGCCCTAGTCATTTCTATTACTTTTCCTCTTAACGTGTCACATATTGTGCATCTTCCCATATATTGTTAAATGAGGTTACAGGGAAGATTTAAGGAAGGGAAGGAAAAAAAAGGAAGTGAAAGGAAAGGAAGATTAGGAGGGAACTTTTAAAAGTTGAACTGTTTGGTATACCAGGGAATGGAAGGTAAGTTGAGGGAAAATAAAATGTTTGGCAAAAAGAATTGGGTGGTGGTTAAGTAGAAAGATGGGGTTAAATTTCGACATTGCCCCTGGAAGGAAAAAAGGGAAAAAAGCAATAAAATAACTGATTTTCAACGAGGTGCGGAAACAAGAACGAGAAGAGGAACATGGAAAATTAGCACTGAACATTAAACCCAGGTGATTCCTTCAAGAAGTGGATAATGATTGACAAAATGAGTGCTTAATCACTGACCAAACTAGAGTCGGTGAATGAGAAGGAGTTTTTTGGGTTGGTTAAACAGATGTGACTATAAAGGAGAGAGGAAAACATGCCTTTGATTAAACATTGAACTGATTGCATCGGAATATATGAAAAAAGTTTAGTCAATGCAATGTGTGAAAAAGGTAAGGAAATGAAGTCATCTGGGCTTCTCAAACGTTGCATCAGACACAAAGTATGAACACATATCAAAATTGGACTTGTAAAAAACACTACACAAAACAAAACAGAACCTTGGACATGACAGCAACATAAGGCATAGTCAGATAAATGGACATGAATGAGACAAAGTAAGTTGTAGGTTGAAAGGAAATTTTCCATCTCAAATGTGACATAAAAATTAATTGCCAACTTGTTGACAAAGGGCCCTCATGCACCCAGAAAAACAATTCTTCAAGTTCGAACGAAGAAAAAACATTCGAACTTCCATGAAATCATGGAACCCATGTCTGAAACAGTAAAGCATATGTCCTGCCATGTGAAATAGAAAAAATTGAAGGAAATTGGCCTTCTCAAATGCTATATAACAAGCATTTGTGAAGTTTTTCACAAGTTGCTTGACGCACCCAAAAATAGCATACTAAAATCCACAAGTCCTGGTGAGGGAGACTTTTAGGAGACAAGAGAATTTCATGTAAACAAAAGATAGTCATATCGGTAAAATAGAATATACATTATTCATGACTTTTGACATGACAAAAAAACACAATAGTTGAATTACTAACCAAAGAACAAAGTTCGCACTCCCATGAAAGCATGGAACCCATATCAGAAGCAGTGATGTAATTGTCATTCCATGCAAACTGTAGTGTCAAATGGAAAAGTAAATGAATGAAATTGGCCTTCACAAATGTTGCATAATTGAAGTCTTCAAACCCTACCACAGACCCATGGTGTCCCACATTAAACCAGAATCATGTCTCAGGCACCTTATTGTTGATTCCCAAAAAATAAACATACAATGCAAAGTACAGAAAGAAACTACTAATAAATTTAGAACAGTTTTAGATCATGAATATAGAAACGAATTTAATATATAATATGAACAAAATATAACATGAATGCATAATTTTGAAATGGAAAGTAGTAGATCCTGATTTCATTTTAAAGATCAGACTTGCAAGAAAGGCCCAATTCTCTGGCAAATTGTATACATTGTCCTGCCATATTCTGCAGCTGGCCAAATATATGTCTTAAAAACTACACTGCGTTGAAATTTTTCCTCACATCTCAACCATATAAACATTAAAGCATAAAACATGAAGTATTGAGTTCTCATCCTGGGATAACTTTAAAAACAAAAAATAATTTTGTCAATTTCTTGTAAATCAAGAACTTAATTTTCAACATGAGTCATAATCAAAGGTGATTTTGTACCAGAGTAAAGAGTTAGTCAGACCCAATATCCACCATAAAAATTAAACCATGGCTAAATAAGACATTCATCAAATTAGTAGATAATGACTAACAAAAAGGAACATATTTTAAACATCATTAACGTAGAGAATGGAGCAAATAGTAACATATATTAAACATCATTAAACTGCTTCAATAAGACAGGAAAAGGAAAATGTTGATGTTCGAACCAAACAACATAGTTCGAACTACACATAGAAGTATTCAAACCATATCAGCAAAAGGAAACCAGTGTCATAAGAAACAAAACCATAGACAATACTGTAATGCTCATTAGACTTAAATCAAAACATACAAAATATAGTACATTATCCCTAGTTCTTCTTCTTCTTCTTCTTCGAAGGTGACCGTTTAGGACCGAGGCGCCTAGGTGATGATGTCTGTGAACTAGGGAGGTTCACTAGGATGAATAGTGGGGTAACAGGCCTTGGACTTGGATGAGGATTTGGTGTTGCATCTATGAATACATGAGGCAAATTCTCTACTGCAAGGACGAAACTGAAACTGGATGCAGGAATGAACCTCAAAAGAACAAGATCTAATATGTTACTGGCCGGGGTAGGAGGAGCATCGATGGGTTTAGGCAGAGGAATAATTGATAGTGGGGTGATTAGATCCAAATCCTCATTTGTACCATTAGGAGACATGGGTAAAGCTAGTTTGTGTTCATCTATGGAAAGACCAGTGACCTCTGCGTGGACCTCTTCATTCTCTGTAGTGCCTTCACTCACTACATTATCAGGTTGGGTCTCTCTCTACACATATGGTCACCAATAAGTTCATGACCTTCCCTTCCTTGGTTACCTGCAGCCCTTTGATTTACTACATTAGTGGGTTCGGTGTTTGCAGACATGTGGGCACCAATAGGCTCATCACCCTCCCCTCTTTGGTTACATACGGTCCCTTCACTCACGGCATCATCACTGACATCCGCAGCCACTCCTCCTTCCCTCCCATATTGTGTCTCCATAACAATATGATCAGAATCATCTCCCCTTTCCTTGTTTGCTTCTTCCTTACTGCTGCCATCATCAGACTGTGGATCATGCTCATCGCCCACATCCTTCTCTACTTCTTTATCTGTGTTGCTATCATCTGTGGCCTCTGAAGAATGCTCATCATCCACCTCTTTCTCTCCTACTTCATCTCAGCTGCTTTCATCCCTAGTTTCTGAAGCATTGTCATGATCCACTTCTTTCTATGCCTCTTCATCTGTGGTCTTGTCATCTACATCGACCTCTGAATCATCCTTATCATCCCCTTCCTTTTGGCCTTCTTAATCTGTGTTACTTGCATTCACTTCCTGCAACCCTTTCTTTTCACATGGAAAGGCATGTTCAGTTGAATCACCTTTGTCAATTTCTTCTTCCACATCTTCTTTTGACCTCAATGTCGTGCCCTGTGAAGTGGATTGAGGCTCAACCGTTGCCTTTGTTGATGGACCAGCCATGTCCTCGTTTACTCCATTGAATGCAGCAAATTCTCTGAAGTCTGAGCCATACAAGTAAATGAAATTGCGAACATCCTTCAAGTCAACCGCCATTAAACCTAGTCATGACTCCATATGATTAAGGGTTGACTAGAGGTCAACTTTCATAGTTCCCAATTTCTCATCTACAACTTTGGTAAACATGGCTGCTACTTCTGCAACTCCTTCCTCAAATGAAGCATTTGCTCTTGTTGGACTAGTTGCAGGTGATGTTGGCTTTGCCATCCTACCATAGTCGTGATCATTGGATGACTCTTTTGGGACAAAAGGGATTCGTATTTTGTGCAGAGCCTCTTCATCAAACTCAGTAGTCCATATGACAGGTTCACCTTCATTTAGATACCAAATCTTGTGCTTTTCTAGTATGAGAGACATAACGGAAGGGCATGGTAGTTCAACATTCTTCTTCCCAATTGCTGCACCCTTAAGCATTGTGTCGATCATCCTCTTGCCCATATGAAATGGCTTCCTCTTGATCAAGTAGCTCAAGATATGCTTGTCCTCATTGCTTAATGTTGTGAAGTGCTTCCCCTTGTTTACGAAATTCCTGCTGTACAGATAATGCAGGACCCTATACTTAGGAGGCAGCTGCTTAGGTTTGAACAAAGCAGAACCATCCTCTGCTGTCCTTCCTTCTAGCAAGATCTTATCCAGTTCATTTTCACTAAATCTTGTGTTTGTTGACTGTGAAGACTTAACCCTTAACCAATTAAGGAGTTTCTTCTCAAAAAATTTAATTGTTTGCCCCCTAACAGATGTTGACACCACACCAGTCCTAGATAATCTGAGATTTGAATAAAAGACCTTCACTACAAAGTAGGTAAGGCAAACCCAACTCCAATAGTTGTCTAAATGGTCTAAGCATTGCGTCTAGTCCAAAGGGGAAATCAGATTCAAATTTGTCTATCCTAATCCTACTCATTTTACACAGAGTTTAGCCTATAAACCTCACATCGTAGTCTTCAAGTTTCGACTGATTGAAGTCGGCCTTCGCTTCAGGCATGATATTTGGCCTTTGTTGCAGTTTTGACTTCTTGTACAATTTGGGCCTGACCTTGTCAACATGCTGCGTATCTCCGTCGTGGTCTTAGGTAGAGGTAGACCCTTCCTTAGCTTATGCTTCTGAAAAGCATACCAACGGTCGATCCTAGCCTGAATGTGACTCTCCCTGGCAGCCTGCTTCACCGTAATCTGGGCCCTTTCCACCTCTTGTGCAGTCGCCTGCTCAGTAACCAAGGCGGTAACCCGCTCGGCAATCATCGCCTCTAACCCCTCCGATGGTGGCATATGTCTCAAGCTGAAGCTTCCGGCCTCAAAGGCAGAGGACTTGACGTACATAGTGTTGGGCCTCACGTCTAAGCCCATACCCCTAACACGGCCGGGATGCTTGATTAGACCCACATCAGCTTTTAATGGGGTCGTAGGGTCCACAGAGCCCTGTGACTTTGGGGTCTGGGATGCTCGTAGCTTTGCCTAGGTCTGCTCAATCCGAGCCTGACGCACAGATTTCAACAAACGTTAATAAAAAAATTTAATTGAATTTGAATAATTTAAATTAACTAAATAATAATTTTTTTGTAACTTACTATCATCTCCTCTGCTACCTCAGAAGTCAGTGTCCCATCACGATGTCTATATGTGTGTGTGAAGAGCTCCCTATAATCCATTTGTCGATTCTCCTCCTGCGCCTTCGCTTGTTGCAAGAATTCAAAGAATAAACAGTTTTTTATTTAAAAAAAATGGAAGAATCAATCATTTAAACCTCAAATTAATTTAACGTTCAACATACCATCTCACTGTAGGTCACAATAAATGTCTTGGATCCTGCCGTGTGATGGACCGTCTGGAGTGCCCGGCTTTTGGTGTTCCTCTGGGATAGAGCCTGCGATGAAATTAATCTTATGAGACGATATTAATCTCAACTGTAATTAATTGAAACTATATTTATATTTATAAACTAAATTTAAACAAAATTCATGTATGGAAAATTTAAACCATAATTAATTGAAAACATACCTTTGCATCTACACTCCTCCTATACTAGACAAAAGCTACCCAGTCATTGGTGTCCACACCGTCTAAGACGTTCTTGATCAGCTGCTACAGAGGAATCGTCCCATCTCCATTCCTCTGGGTGTACAAACGATTCCTCCGGTTCTTCCACCCATCTCCTATCTTTAGCAAAGCGTACCTCTTCGCCTGATCTCCCACGTTAAACTTTTTCTACATCATTATTTAATTACTAATTAATTAACTAATAATAAAATAAATAAATAAATAAAAACTAAATAAATAAACAAACCACAAATTATAAATATTAACATGTAAAATTAAATAACCCCATGAGAAATATTCTAAAATGATTCCAAAATTTTTTTAATTATAATTGATATTATAATAATTTTTATTCACTAAATTACCTTTATCATCTTTAAAAAAATGATGAAAAATTGAAATTATAAACTTTTATATACCAAAAAAATATAAAAATTTATAATATAATAGAAATTAATAAATTCTATAATATAATACATATTTTGAAAAAAAAAACTCTATTAGAATTATTTCTTGGTTGTATCATGTTTTTAGTCAATATAAATGTTTAAATAATTCTTATGTTAAATAAGGGTATTTTGTTTTAAAAAAAGTGTCTATAGGTAAAAGATAACGGTCAACTAACTAACAGTTGGATGGATGAAAATGAAATCTTCAAAATCCAGGGGAAGTTTGTGTAATACATTTTTTATTTAATGGGAGGTTTATATGGGTTTTCAAAATAGAAGGAAGATTTTTGTAATTAAGGTAAAATATTAGGATGGTTAGAGTATTTTACTCTAAAATTAATTGTTGAAACTGAAAAATTATATAAAATTAGAGGATATATAGCCATTTTACAGTTAATGAAAGCAAGATGGGAATTTAATTAAATAGGAAAATGGTATGACAATAAAATATAGAGTACATATTCTTTTCTCTCCAAAAATTACAATTTGAAGCTTACACTCAATTATGTAAAACCTCAAAATAACAATTAAAACTATTCTAGGACATATCTATGAAGGGAAATAAGAAAATGGATTAATATTGAATTGATATGGTAAAAATTGAAGAACCCAAACTTAAGAAATTGGATCGAATGATTAATAAAGCAAACTTTCATATAACTTTGAATTTTTTCTGGCCTTTTCACTGACCAAACAGGAAAACAGAGAGTACCGTAATGTAAACACACAAAAAATAAACTTTTTCTGCATCATAATTTAATTACTAATTAATTAACTAATAAATAAATAAATAACAAAATAACAAAATAAATAAATAAACCAAAAATTATAAATATTAACATGTAAAATTAAATAAAGCAACACAACTTACCTGGACAATGTCAGCAAATGCCTTATCTTTGTTCTTGACTGGGACACTCCTCCAATCCTTGAAGTAGATCGGAAACCATGCCCAATTCCCACCAAATTCATAAAGGAATCGGTTGAACAGGTGACCACTATTAGTGATCGGCTGGTCCGTGCCCGTGTTCCAGGAGACCACTACACGAGGCCCTTACAACAAAGTGACCCTGGCAACATCCAACGTCCTCTTGCTGATGTTCCCATGTGTATCTACACAATTAAAAAAACCATGTTTTTATTGCTTTTAAATATAATTTAATTAAATGTAAGCAAACGAAATTTAAATTTTCTCAAAAAACTAATTACATTTACCTTCGACGTCGACAACAAATTTGGTAGAATGCGAAGATGACGGTCAAGGGTCCCCTTGGTCCCGCTCATTCTCTCGGTCGAGAAACTGTTGCGCCTCACTCACCGAAAAGTTTATCTTAATCTCTTCATTCTCATCGAGATTGCTGGTCGATAGAGTGGTGCCTCGTTCTCCCCTTACAGTCTCTAGGGTCTCCTCCGCTAGGATTATTCATCGGTGAAGAGGTCTTCCTACTCACTCCCCGTCTAAGGGGGCGGGGGGAGATTTACAGGCTCAGGCCCTCTTGCACGGCCCCATCTATTGCCGCTTCCTCTCATGACGGCCTTACCCCGTGAAACCCCTTTCCCTTTTTCTACGTCAACCATAATGTTATTTTTTACTGTACAAAGACAATCAAAAGTCAAAACAATTAGAAATGAATAGTAGCGTAAGGGGAAACACTGTTAATAGCGCGTCTTTTTGTAGCGATTCTATTGAAAAACCGCTACAAAGTGAAACAACTATTACAGTTAACATAAACCACTACTAATGTATCGTAAAACTTGTAGTGGTTATTAAAACCACTACAAATATGGAGATGTTTCAGTTTCAGTAGCTATTATTTGTCAAATAGCTACTAATTATATATTTTTGTAGCGGTTACACATACAACTGCTACTAATGTATTTTGTTTGGGAAAAAAACCAAACTAATTAGTTTATTAGTTTGACTAATAAACCAATTAGTTTGGTTAAAAAAATTTATTTCTAATAAGTGTACTGAAAATAGTCCAACAAGCTTGTGAAGATTGGGCTTTAATATAGCTACCGATCTCTTTGAAAATGTTCACTGACTCATTTTGATCAAAGATATTTTATAGAGAGAAAGGTGGCTATGATAAAAACTCAACCTTTGGTCATTTGTTAGACGATCTTCAGAAGAATAGAAGTCTTCATGTTTGAGAAGTAACCAAATTTGCATTATCACTAAATAGCTACCTCTGGCTTCATGATGAGAGAGGCAAATATCTGCAGCTATAATCTCTCGAGATAAGAGATTAGAGCTGCAGATATCTGCATGTCTACGTTTACCAAGCCGAGTTAGCTCATTTAGTGACAATGCAAATTTGGAGATTTCTCGTTTTTATACCTTTTGTTTGATGTATGGTCAGGTTATATAGTTTAAATATTAGTAGCGGGTTAATGTATAATCAATACAAACAATAAGGATTTTTCGCAGTTGTTGTGTCGCTAAACATAAACCGCAAGAATATTGTGTCATTTCGCTTTCTTGTAGCAGTTATTCTAAAATAACCACAACAAATAAACCGCGACAAACATTCACGTCATTAGGCCTGAACACTGGCACCAAATTTGTAGCGGTTTTGTTATAGAAACCGCGATAAATATATTGACACAAAGATTCCCGCCATTACACACCAAGTTGGCGCCACTTTTATAGCGGTTTATTGTGCCTCGACCACTACCAAGGCTGTCTTAAACAGGTGCACGCTTTGGCGACAATGCTCTGCTACGAATTTGTAGCGGTTTCATGTGAAACTGCTTACAAATACTTGATTTTGTAATGGTTTTTTATGACCGCTACTATTGAACCATTGCAAAACGTGCTTTTTTTGTAGTGACAGCTGATCCAGATCTGAAATGCCACTGCCCAATAACAAAATACAAAACAAAGGCCAACTAGATACTCGACACTATTATGTAATGCAGCTACTTGTTCTATTGCTGTAGCAAGCTACGGATCCATGAAGTCTTAAACGGGGGCAGAATCTTTCCAAAAGCAGTGAGCAGTTTCTTATAAGTGAGGATCTTGCTATGTGCTAAGTTTCTCTCATTCTAAGTCAGATCCTCAACTTGGAGTAGATCCATGAACAAGTCATCTCCTTTGGTAGCAAGTTCAGCTTCCCTATCTAGCCTATCTTATGTTGACATCATATCACCTAGCTTGTCAAAGACATTGACGAAGGTCTTGTCCAATTGTGTGACTGTGTCTCGCAATGCATTAGCAATTACTTTTGCATTGTTCAGTTTGCGCTTCTTCTTTTGAACAAAAGCAGCATCGGTAGCAGTTGCATGAGTGGGAAGAGTGTCATGCATTGTTTGGGACAAGTCAGATTCAACAACATTATGTGGTGTTTCAGGAAGGTCGTTATCTTCAAGATTAAATTCTTCCTTCATGGCACCAGGGCACTGTACTTCATCACCGACAACCTGGTCCCTTTCCCAAATCAAGCATAGAAAGTCAAAGTTTGGTAAGCATTTTGTTCAAAATTTTTTGCCTTTGGATGAGCCTGTACTTTGAACAAGTACATAATAAGTAAATATGTAGTTGTGTTATAAACAATTAGAAAAAATCCAACAATAGTGTAGCATATAGAACCAGGAAAACAGGCCAGGCCCATCGAGCTGGCCCGTTTAAGCCCTGGCCCTTTAAGGGCGGGGCTTGAAAAATGGACGAATTATTTGAAATTACCCCTGGAAGGCTAGCCTTAACGGGCCTCGAGCTTAAACAGGCCGGCCTTGGAGGGCCTCGGGCTAGCCCTACAGGCCCTTTTCACTATAGATTTTTCTTTTTTTCCTTTTTAAATTTATTAATTTATATATATATATATATATATATATATATATATATATATATATATATTTTGTATTTGTTATAGAATTTTTTATCCATTTAACTACAAAATACATAATAACTATACTCTAATTTTATGATTTGATTTATTATTCGTTGCAAATAAAGATTATGGATGTGTTCATGATGCGAGAGAAGAATTTTATGATATTCTTACTCATGAGCTAGAGGCTACTACTCAAAGTGAAGAATAATCAAATATCGTTAAAATTGATGACAGTGACAAAGATAACGACAATAATAGTCATTGTACTAATGTCACTTAGTGATATGCTTTTTATGTTTTATGTGAGTTATTTGTGAACATAGTTTGCTTTTGATTATGAATTAGTGACTATGCTTATTTATTGAATGATTTGTATTGTAATTTACTAATTATATTTTTTAGAAAAAAAAGTGGAGGAAAAATAGTTAAAATTTGGAATAGTAATTTTTGGGCCTTGTAGGCCAACCTTAGCCCTGGTGCTTTCGGGCCGGGTTTGAAAAACAAGTGTTTTCTTATTTCGAGCCCTGGAGGGCCGGCCCTATTAGGCCCTGGCCCTTCACGGCTCGGCCTTGGAGGGCTAGGTTAGCCCTGTTTCCTAGCTCTAGTAGATGACAAACCTTGAGATACTCGTCCCACACCTCCTTCTCTACAATAACAAGTTTGGTTTGTGGATCCCAACAAAAGCCAGAAGTGTTGGGCTCGTACATAATGTCGTATGTCGCCTGCCAGAGTCGCTTCAAGGTCTTCAAGTGGGATGTGATGCGAGGAGTTGCTTTGATGCCACATCTTGGAACCTTTTCCTCCATCATGGACTGCAAGGCATTTGCATAGCCGGGCTTGAACCCGTTGTCAGCCATCAACTTTTGCTCCATTTTCAATTTTTCACAATAACCAAGCATTCCACCAACACCCTGTCCTTAACAGCAGTCCACATTTTGAGCTTCGACATGCTTTCCTATTCAACTTCATCCATCTAAGAAAAACAAAGATTGAGACTACATATTGCAAGTAAATTACTTTTATCATGACAATAAAGTATAGACAAGCACACCATATAAGCCACAAAGGAAAACATAAAGGTTAATGAAATTGACATTGACATATCACATGGTTCTTGTTTATGACATAAGTATACAGATTAAATTGTCCTCAAATGAAGCAATACTTGTCTACAATATTATCAGTTATCCCTAAGTGCAACAAAGGCAGCAAACATGTCATTTGCAATATATTCCCTATAATTATTCCACACATCACTCGTTTCTATAGGAACTAAGGGCGTGTTGTCAATTGTTGCAGGTGCAAGCTCAAAGGACTCAAGCTGCTCATCAAGGGGATCTTGAACACTCTTGCGACGAATCAGATTATAGAGCAAACAGCATGCAACGATGTATCTGTTTTGCAGCTTCACTAGGTAAATCGAAGGGCTCCTCAATATTGTCCACCGTAACTTCAGTATGCCGATGCACCTTTCTATTACATTTTAGCCACTGAATGTCACATGTTGAAACACTCATGCGCAATTTGGGGTTGGTATCCTTGTCTTCAGTCATTAAGATGGTACCATTGCCCTCTAAAAGGTGCCAAAAACTCTTGGCAATTGCTGTACCCTGCATCCACCAAGTAGTAGTTCCCTACGCGAAGAATTAAAAGTTAACAAAGACAGTTATAACTAATTGTAACTAAGTAGCACACACTCACACCAATACCCAGATGTACTCTTAGCCCATGTGGCCTAGGTATGACATCTCTCAACCCCCTCCCGTCAGCAGCTGAGCCTTCCCAGCCGAGGAACACAAATATGAATTGACCATTCGTGAGCATACCCCAAGGACATTAGTTGTTACCTTTCCTTTTCTTTTTGGTACATCGCCTTATGTGATATTGAGACTTCAATTCGTATGTGCATACCATCCAATACACCAAGGCACCCTTGAAATGGAAAAGGCAATAATGAAGGTTAAGGTACTAGCACACTTGTTATAGCCAATTAAAGTAGTAACATAATAACATAATTTACCTACCTTGAACCACTTCCAATGATCATCGTTTGAGTCCTCCGGAATTGGCTAGGGTTTCTTCAAAAGCAGTGATTGAAGCCTAATGGTTATATTAAGTACTAGTTTGAAGTATCTACTAATGGTTTCTCCTGACCTACCAAATTCAAACTGAATGACCCTATTCTTCACATGATGGGCCAATATGTGAAGGAACATAGCCACTTGCTCATCAACTAGCATATGTTTAGTTTCCCTTAATCCCCCAATTTTGTTTAACATGTGACACAATTTATCAAATTTTGCCCGGTACATTGTAATTTGGTTGAAGCAAGTGGTGTCATTACTATATATATTATGACCCTCAAATTCGCTCTCTTCACATGAAAGTCTAATATAAATGTCCTATCTGGTAAGTGCCTTGATCTTCCTCCTCCAACAGCTACTATCATCACCATAAGGAAAGTCCTCACAGCTAGAAGCAAAGCTAAGCACCCCGCCAACATTCCAACCATTTTCTATGCATGTGGCTCCATACATATACAGTTTCACTTTCTCCATTTACACCACTACTTATGTCCTTGTTTTCTCCAAGTCATTTCAGCTTTACACATTTCAAAAATCCATTTTCCATTTTCATTCCACATTCCATACCACATTGTACACATGCAAACAAACTTTAAACAATTGATTAGAAATGAATTAAACTATGTAAATCACTCAACCGTTACTATGTGTCCTTAACACACCACCATCTAAAATTCATTAAACAATCCTATATGTACGTATCCCCAAGGTGAAAGCATATTTACTGTGACTGTGAGTGAAAACACCTTAACATTACGTTCGAGCCACAGAAGCTACTTTGGTTTGTTTAGAGGATCGATGAAGGAAGTCATGAGTGGCTGATTTTATGGAAAAGGGATGCACCATGCTTGAAGGGAATGCTAAATGCTAAAGGTCAAGTCTTTTAATTGGCACCTACCTTGTTTTTTAAGGAATTTTGCTTGAAGGAAATTATATACCGTTAAATTATGTTACTTGTTTATTATTAGTGATAATTATCTCATACTCTCTCCACTTGTAAGAGGCAACTAATTGGTAAATATTAAATAAATTAATTATGTTAATTTTTTTTTTATAAAAAATGTATGTTGATTTCTTAACATTTTTACCATTTTCTTTAGAACTCAATTATCCATGATGAAACACCCTCCTTAATATGTGCAATTAATGTTAATTTGGTTTCTTTTGAAATTGTTTTGGCCAAAACCATGGCTTTAAAAGAAAAGTTACCAATCACTTAGAGAAAATTCAAAATAGTTTTTGATTGTCAAAACCATGGTTTGAGACAAGTTACCCAAACACTCTCACTACAGAACCATGGTTTTGACTGATAACCATGGTTTGAGGGTTTAATATTATGGTTTTGCTAGAAGATTTTTTTCCCTTTTTCAGAAGCTATTCTCTAAAATCTATCTTCTGAAATTACTTTTTTCACTTTTTTTTAACAAAAGCTATCTTCCAAAAGCTAATACAAAGACACTCTTGGAATAGCTTTCGAAAAAATTATCAATTTGGGAGATAAATGAGATTGAAGTCTTATATTTAAAATCAAAATCAATACCCTAAATAGCTCCTGTATTTTGAACTGGAAAGAGATTTCACTTTCTTATTACAAATAGTAGTATGCATGTAGGATAAAGCAAGCAATAAGATCAAACCTATGATATGGCGTCAATAATGGATGAGCGCTATACCACTATATCACAAGGTCTTGATTTTGATATTTCAAATTACTAACTAATATGGAGTATTAACAAACTTCAAACAATAGCTCGCCTATCATATTTTTCCTATACCTATGATGCTTGAATTGAAGTACTAATTACACAAGTGTGATGGTATATTTTGGCAGATATAAGATGAAATACATTGAAGAAAAACTTGATATTTGTCGTTGAAGAAGACCACTTTTAGTAAAATTCATTTGTAAATTTGTAATATCTAAATATGTTCTTACCATCTTTCACAATTTGAAATCATATTGTATAATAAACTTCTATAAATACACTTATCATTTCCAAAAATTGAGTGGCCATCTCTCTAGAAGTTTATCATCCAACAAAAAAAATCAAAAATCAAAAAAATCATAATCGAGGCAACTTTTTCGGTTTCTGAATCATGAAAGAAAACAACACTAAATAAATGTTTCAAATATATCTAGATTAAGAAAATAAAAACAATAGAATTAGAGGACAATATGGATAATTATCACATATTCACCTCTCTCTAGAGGTTGACACTACATTTTTTATGCTTGCATGTTCACATGTGGTCTCAATTCTCATACACCAACTTAACTGAAAATAAAATACATCACAAACTCATAAAATCCTCAACTATAGATATCTCATAGCCACTACCGAGAGTCTATTTGGATACCGCCAGGATTCTCACATTGGAAATGCCAGCCTCCACTAAGGCAAGTATTGTCCTCATCTCTAGAGGATTTGTTCCTTGGCAACAACTAAGAGCGCCTAGACTTAAAGCTATGACTTAAGGCATTATTATATGCCTTAAGAGTCACTTGGTAGGTGACATGGTTATTGCCTTTTGATGTAACGGCTACTATCGAGAGTCCACCTGGATCCCACCAAGGTTCTCATGTCAGAAGTGCCAGCCCCTACTAAGGCAAGTATTGTCTTCACTCTAAAGAATTTGTCTTTTGGCAACAACCAAGAGTGCCTCCCTAAGGATTCGAAGCCATGACTTAAGGCATAATTATATGTCTTAAGAGTCACTTGGTAATGATGTGCACCTAAGTGCACATGGTTACCACCTTTTTATGTAACAACCACTATTGAGGTTCACCTGGATCTCGCCAAGGCTCTCGCATTAAAAGTGCCGGCCCCCACTGAAGCAGGTATTGTCCTCCCCTATATAAAATTTGTCCCTTGACAATAACCAAAAGCACCTCGTCAAGGACTCGAGGCTATGACCTGAGGTATAAGTACATGCCTTAAGTGTCGCTTGGTAACCAAGTGTACCATTCTGAGGCATAAGTACGTGCCTTATGAGTCACTTGGTAACCATGTGCACCTGCACATGGTTACCAAGTGACTCTTAAGGCACGTACTTATGCCTAGGTGCACATGGTTACTAAGTGACCCTTAAGTCACGTACTTATGCCTGAAGTCATGACCTCAAGGTGCACATGGTTACCAAGTGTACCATACACAGAGCCTGTGGAAATAAGAGAGGCTTCGACCTTCATGCACAAATCATGTTCACCATCATCCCCATCACCGACAACCTCCCCCTCCACCATAACCTCTTCCTTCTGTCGACCAGTGGTGGATCTTAGGATACATATTTAGGGGAGGCAAATGTATATTCATTAACTAATTAAAAGAAAAAAATTATTCGAGGGGTCAAATGTATAAATTTTTGGGATGAATGTGTACATTTTTTAGCCAAATGTATAAAAAAAATCTAACTTATATTAAATTTTCATGACAGATTTTTTTTGTGGTGGGTCGTGGCCCCCACTAGTCTTTATGAAGCTCCACCACTGTGGTCGACCCTCTCCCAACAGCCACACCAGAGAAGAAAGACCCACAGAAACTAACATGAGAACTAGACCCTCTCCAACTTCCGACCTCATCTTCACTCCTTCTCACTGGAAATTTTCCCCTTACCTCTCATCAACGCCAGCGAGCTAAATCTCAATCATTATGTTTTTCCTCCACTGCCATAAATCACCATAGCCGATAGTGTGGAGCTCTTAAGTGACTAAAGTTTTGAAGCAATGAGAGACTGAGTTTGTTGCTTCTTGTAGATGGATTAAGTGGCTGGAATTTTAGAGCCTATTTGAGTTTATTTTGTTCAATTTATTTTCTCCTATTATATGCGCATTTACTTTGTGGATTGAACTTGTGTGATTAGATTAGATTATTGTAGCTTGTTGGATGTATATATATGTATTTCCCTCATTAATTCAATTTTATTATGTTTTCTACGTGTTATTGTTAGATAGTATAATTGAATTGGATTAATTGAGTGGCATATTATCACATTCATATTAAGAGGAAGCAAGTTACATTAGTCTAATCCTAATTGCACACTAATTGTACTTCAATTGTGTCTTAAGAGGTGATTACTAGCTATGGTAGTAGAAGTAATCACTAATTAAGAACACTAGACTCAAGCGTTTGCTTTGGGTTTTTATCAAGACTTAGTGAAAATTTACTCCTACATCTAATTGAATTATGATAGCCACTGCTCTATTTCCACTGCTCCATTTCCAAGAGCATTCGTTCATTATACATTTTTATACTCCATTCCTTTATATAAAAAAATACCAAAAATAGTAGTTTAGCATTTAATTAAATTGAATTCATATTTTAGTTTATTAATTTGAAAATCCAAAACCCAGTTTCCCCTTGTCTTTATTGCATTTGCATGTCAATTAGATTACTTAGGAATCAATAAAAAGCTCATCGAGAAGAGGGAACGATCCCATGTTTGTCTATACGTAATCTTTGGTCAATTTTTTATTGTGAACCCCAAGGCCAAAGACAAAAAGGCCATCATCAAATTGTTTACCTCAATCCATGGTTATCAAACCAAAAAGGACATGTTGAGTCAATCTGGAAACCCGTAACCAGCCATATAACTAGTCTGGGAAAATCCCTAACTTAAAGTGCCCAACCTGATAAGTTATTGGGTTGGCCGAGTTGCCTTTTAAAAAAAAATTAATTTTTATGGGCTTTGAATATTATAGTTGGTAGGAATATTTAATTTTGTGATCATTTATGATCTATTTTGATAATTTGTTGGGAATGATATTTAGTAATTATTAATTATAGTGTCATTGGATAGTAGATTGATAATATGATGTGAATATGTTGAAAAAATTGTACATAATATTAGATAAGTATATGATTATTTTGTTAGTTATTCAAGGTATTGAATTGATTTCGGGTGATATGATATTGCAGGAAGAATTTAAATTAGTTTTTAATTTTTATTTTCCACCAAGTCGACTTGAAGCTTACCTACTAATGTGTAATCCACTGTCTCATCAACTGGTTCAAAAGCGGGATTTGATAACCTTGCTTGGATCACCAAACTTTTGTCATTATCATCTGAATTGTTTTGATAACTTTTGACACACATATGAGATATAGGAATTCAGTTATGGGGAAGAGGAAATCAAGAGCAAAGCCACCTCCAAAGAAACGAATGGACAAGAAAGGCACCGGACCAAGATGGGATCCCATAAATTCCTCCTTTAATTATACTTTTTTCCCCACCTACATTTATATTTTAGTGTCTTCTCCTTGTTACCTGGTTGTTTGGATTAACTTTTAGGAAATAATTTTCAAAGAAAAAAGTTGTAAAAGTGTTTTTTAAGAATAGATTCTTATCCTAATAGATTATGTGCAAAAAGTGTTTTTGATAAAATAATATATAGTGTTTGGATAATATTACTATAATAGTTTTTTTATACTCAAATTATTAAAAAAGACATTAGCTTTTGTAACATTAGAAAATTACTTCTTAACGTGAAACTCTTTGATATATCTATATAATAAGATATGATATTTGATCTGAGTTCCTCCACATCATATCTTTTTTTTATTTTTTTCTTTTGGATTCTAACAAAAATCACGGCTTAGGACCCATCCCTTCAACTCTCAAATGTTTGCAGAAATTACAATTTAGGACCTGTCTCAATCGTTGCCTCCTCCCGATGTTCTCTTCTTTACTTGGCTTTTCAAAGAAAGTCATAATTCACTTAGACAAAAAAAAAAGCCACAATTCACGACCCCATTGCTTTTAAGATATCATATTATCTACAAAATAAAAAATGTGACTAGATTTGGGAGAAATATTACTTTTTATTCTTAGTGTTAGATTTAGGATATAGATACACACACACATACAGATACATATATGTGTGTGTATCTACATCTACATACATACATATGTAAATGTATGTATGTAGATGTAGAGACACACACATATACATTTACATATGTATGTATGTAGATGTAGACACACACACACACGTATTTGTGTGTGTGTGTGTCCCCTAAATCTAATACTGAGAATAAAAAGTAATATTGTATGTATGTATGTATGTATGTATGTAAAAATAAATTAAATAGATATAAAATACTTCTAGATTTGATCTAATATAATTTAAAATTTATATCTACTTAATTATAAAACACACACTTATGACCTTCTCCTTTTAGGTACGCTTTCTTCGGTTTTCCATCTTTATGGTAAATCTCACAAAATATGCCTTTCCCATTTTTAATTCAATTGCATTCTGATTTGATTTATTGTTTGTTTGGATAAAAAATAGAAAAACATTTGGTGGTGTAAAACCATGGTTTGAAAAAAGATTACTCAAACACGTGAAAAAAATTCTATAAGGGTTTTTTCTCCAAAACCATGGTTTTGAAAAAACTCATTTTTATCACTTTTTTTTAATAATACTATAATCAAAATGTCAACAAGGACATTACATCAACTTCAGGAGGAGGTTGATCAAATAGACACATCTATTCAATAAAAGTATCTTGCTAATTGATCAATAATAGTTATGGTCTTTCTATATCCACGAGTGATCACAACTTGCCAATCTCTATAAAGAAGCATTCTAATATCATCTACAACATCTTTAAAAGGATGACAATGATTATATCCTCTCAAAATATTATTCATGGCCTCTATACAAATTAGTAACCAACTTAATGTTTTTATAATCTTTTGACCAATAGAATAATAGGCCCTAAATGCAATCAATAATTTCCTCAAAAACTAGAGGAACACTAACAAGTTTGGAGTTGAAACCTATAAGCTATCTATGATTTTGGTCCCAAATGTAATCTCCGAATTCTCTCCTTCCATCCTCCAAGACTAAGCCATCGACTATTACTTTGATAAAGTCCTTTTCATTTTGATTATGGTTTGCGTGAGAAAATAAATCCTCGTCTCCATATTATATTCTCTAAGAATATCCTTATCCGAACATGCTCTAAAGAAACTATGATATACATTCATTCTCACATCAGTTGCCTCAAAATCAAACAACTTTTTATAGCGTGATACCTAGGTGTCCTGGCTGAGAAAATCAAACAAGGTTGGCCACAGAACCTTCTTCATATATTCTTTGCCAATCTATTGAGTCATATTCCATTTGATCCAGTCTGCCCCTGTAAAGAAGATAATGTATTCCATTTTTCATGTTTGACTACTGATTTCCAGCACTCCTTGATATTAGAGCAATCTCGCAACATATGCATCAAGTCGTCATCCATCTCACGTCTAAAAGGGCAAGTAGCAGACATCTTCAATCCTCTTTGCATCCTCAGCTTTGATGTATGAGTACTCTCATAAGCAATGGCCAAAATGATATGCCACTTTGACTGAGAAACAACCATCAATGGATAGTTTCCAATATATTTTGTCCTCTCCTCTTTCCTCACATCAGTGTGCACACAGACAATTCAACCAATTACATGAGAAGGTTCCTTCTATTCCACTCAACCCCTTTCATCACATACTCAACCACACTTTCATTCTAATCAATGAGATGTTCATAATTCTAAACCAAATCAATGTGTAACATCCCATTTTCATGAACGTTTCCATACAGAGCTGAGAGTTGAAAATATTTAAAACAAAGAGTAACTGAATAACATTGTATGTAATGTATCTAACTGAACATTTAACTATACAATCATCCATGGGTTCAATATACCACAATTTATATTTCAAAAAGACAACGTCTCCGCAGGGTCCTCACGCCTGCTTCTTACTCCTATCCTTGATCCTGACTCCCTGGGATCCTGAAGCTATAACAGGGGCTGAGGTTCAATTCCCATTAAACCTCAGGTAACGGTTAACCTCATGCTTATGTAAACAGTATATGACAGATATTATAATAATAAATTCACTACTATCACTTTCAAAATCATATCAGCAAGTAACATAACACAGCCACTGCAATATGTATGTTACCCATAGTTTGCACATAACCAGTGCCACGATGGCCTATCGTGTCCTCAGCGCTAGGAAAACTCAACAAAGTTATCAAGACTATAACCCGTATTCAATTCAATATATCATAAGCAACTTTCAAAATAAAGTATCAACAAGTGAAAACAACTTTCACATATAACCATACCATAAGCATAAGCGTTAATGTTACAATACGCATCCGTACCTGAATTTGACGGGTTTTTGGGTACGTTTGACGTCGGAACTCGTGCACAGTCTATCCTAAAAGGGTAATATTATCTCAATTAATTCTCAAACAATATTTCAAGAGACATCTTGGCCACACTTGACATTTTTACCCTTGAAGGATTTATTTTTCAATTATTTCCACATAATTTTTGGAAAAATTGCTGGTGCAGAATTTCTGGGTAGAATTTTGCCTAACTTCGAAAACTCATAACTAATTCCACAAAAATCGAAATGAGGATCCGTAAAATTTCCCAGAATCCTTGAGATGTCTAATTTCAAGGAAAAATACTGAAACTTACCCAGAACTCATGGATAATTCCCAGTTTCCAGAATTCAAACCGTTGCCCAGAAAATGTAGCTCAACTTCTAAGATTTTTATCTTTTTGCACAGAGCTTCAAATGACACACTCTTTATAGATTTAGAAAGCCCTATATGTCTACTTTCATCATGAATTTTCCCAGAATTTTCTAACATCATCCTCATCATAAAATACCAACACTTTTACTACTGACTCCAGAAATTCCTGATTACCGAAATTTTGCCAGAACTTCGCCATTTTGATCACACTCTTCCAAAAATTTTGCTATAACTTCTTCTTCATCAAATTTTCGAAATAAAGACAGTGGAAAGCTTAAAAACATGATCTTAAAACTGGAATTGGAAGTTTGATGATCAAAACAACATTCCTAGCATTTTTATTTCATAAACTAAAAACTTAAACTAAGAACTTAAAGCTTTCTTACCTCTTGAAGACCACTTGCCTCCTACTTTCTGCAGCTCCCCACTCTCTCCCTTCCTCTCTATTTTTCGGTGATAGCTTGATGAATTGGTGAGGAAATGGTGAAGAGGAGGGCTTCTATTTATAGGAGAATGTGATGGCAATCTTGTAATTTTTCCCTTTGCTTTTAGCCATTGATTTTTACTTGGGAAGGAGGTAAAAATCTCAGCCCTTCCCCCCTCCTTGACCATCCCCCCCTCTCTTCTTCCACAAGTCCCCCTTGCTTTGTCCCCAAGTCATCTTACTTCTTTACTAAGTTGTCTTAATTTCCTCCAAATGCTAATTTAGTTAGGTGTAAGTTGGTATTTTAATTCAAAATCCAATTTCACTTTTGAAATCCTAATTTTATGATTAGATTTATGGTGATTTTTAATTCCCAAAACACTTAGGTATGAATCTTATAAGCAACCGAAAATAACTTTGGGAATAGCCAGGTTGAAGCTCATAATTCACTGATCTCAAATATGTACTTATCTTTAAGATCTAATTTCTAGATTTCAAGTTATGATTTAATCTCTATAGGTTTTCATTTAATTTTGTCTAATTAAGTCACAACTTGCTCCCTAAGTTTCACTAATCTCCTTCTACACTCTCTTTGACTTATTACTTATTATTATTATTTTTTTTAAGAATTCGCCCCTCCCCCCTTAATTGTAATTAATCCATTATGTTTTAATGTTCCCTTACTTTTAAGAAAGAAATCCTCTCATTGGTCCATTTAGATTGTAGGATTTAAGGTTAATATAATTCAATTCTTTCATTTATTTGTATAATTTATTTGTTCATCATTAAATAAGAATTTTTGTCCTATAGAGATTAATTAGGAATAATTAGTTAAACCATAATTTTAATCTCTAATATAGTATTTTACATGGTCACAAGCTAATTTAATTTTTAGACCCTTGAATTCTATGGAAAAATTGCCTATAAATGTAAATAAATATAATACCAAAATTCGATAAGTTTCTAATTAAATACCCTTGTATGCTAATCTTAGCTTCTAAATATTATTTGGTCCTTCACTTAATTGATTTTCCTTAATTATGACCTTAATAATTTAATTGTGAATAAATTTCAAAAATTACTAAAGTATCTCAATCATTGCAATTCCAATTGCCCAATAATTGTTACCGATTTCCTCTAATTGATTTCATCATCCTCTGATGATTTTAGTTGTTCAAATGGTATAATTAAGATTATTTGACAATCTTAGGATATTTTATGATCTCCAAATGAAATTTGAAAATTCAGGTTTTTGGTTTATTTAATTCTAGAAGAAAATTCCCTAAAGTAAACTACCAAAATTTGAGACCACATATTTACCTATTTTTAATAGGTATTTTTTTTATCAAAATATAGTGGCTAAGCTGAATAGGATTTTTAGGGTATTACACAATGAGAAGCCTATTCACTTCAGACCAATTGTCTAGCTAAAAAGACAAAGACCAATCATTCCCAATTTTTCTGCCAATACCTTTTTGAAACTTTTCCCAAACCTTGTTAATTCCTCTTTATATTAAGGACGATCTCATTTGCTTCTTAATATCTGGAATCACATTATCACCACAATTATATTCAGCTGTAAGCACTTTCACTCATAAGGTCTTTCTATTACATATAAGCCCCTAACACAGTTTCATGATAAAGGCTTTGTTATGTTTTCCTAAATTTCTAATTCTCAAGCCTCCTATATTCTTTTCTTCTTGTACTTGATCCCACGAGATTAAATGTAACTTACGACTTTCTTTAGTATTCCCCCATAGGAAATTTCTGCTACTTTGTTCTAGTTCCTTGACTATATGCTTTAAGAGAAATATGGTTTAAATGTAGTACGTGGGTAATGCGAATAGCACAAACATGATGAGGATAGTTCAACCAATAAGATTCAAATATCTTCTCTTCCACCTAGACAACCTCTTCTTTGTTTTCTCAATAAGTGGTGCAAATATTAGATAAGAAGCTATTTTTATGGATGATTGGAACGCCCAAATATTCCCTTAAATCTCCTGTTAATCCAACCCCTATTTGCCTACTAAAATCCATAGTTCTCGACGAAAGAACATTCCGGGAGAAACATATCTTGGTCTCTTACCTATTCATTTTTGTCCCAACAAACCACAAAAGAGACCTAAACAATCAAGCAGAGTCTCTACTTGAAAGTTAGATGCTTCTACAAAGAAGATCAAGTCATCAGTAAAGAACAATGAGATAGTGGTGGCCCTATTAAATTAAGCCTAACAGGAATTCATAACCCTTCATCAACTGCATCTTTTATTATATGAAGTCACTCTATGCAAAGAGTGAATATGTAGGGGAAATTGAATCACCCCACATGATCCCTCTAGATAGGCAAAAAGACTATGTAGATTTACCATTTCAAAGCACCCGAAATAAAGAAGAGGAGACACGTGTCATAATAAGCTCATGCTTTTTTCCTTCAATATTAACCGCTCTCAAAGTATCACTAATGAATAACCAATCTAATCTGTCATAGGCTTTCTCCAAATCCACTTTCTCTACTAACTAACTAGAAGAACATGTTTTCCTTTTCATTGAGTTGATTACTTAATGTTTGATTATTATATTATCATTGCTTTATCTACCCACGTTAAAATTACACTGATGATTATCAACCACCTTACGCATGATTAGTTGTAGCCTCTTATTGAGTACTTTTGAAATTACTTTGTAGCTCACATTGCATATTTGAAGTTCTGAATTGTGTATGGATTGTCCATCTTTAGGATAAGTACAATATTAATGTCATTATCCCTCTTAATTTGGATGGACCATCATAACTTTCTTGCACCATTCTGTATAGGGAATCACCGATAATGCACCAATACTCATGGTGGAAGAAGGCTTGAATTCCATTAGGTTTTGAAGCCTTAAATGCACCAATATCAAATACCACTAGCTTAACTTTATCAGTACTAATATTCTTAGAAAGCATAATTGTTTCCTCTACAGAGAAACCAAGAAATCCAAGATGTGGGTTAAAATCTATCTCAGGATTTGAAGCGTTGCAGTAAAGCTCTCGATAAAAATCCATTGCCATCTTCTTAAGATTTATCTGGTAAAAAATCCACCTTCCATTAGCATTTTTTAGTTCTTCAATTAAGTTCTTTCATTACTTAACAATGGTATATGCATGGAAAAATTTACTATTCTTATCTCAGTCATTTTAGTCAATTGAATATTGACTTTTGAAACCAAAGGAGCTCCTCTTGTGCTAATGCCATGTTATACTCCTTCCACAACTCCTTTTCAGTTTGCATTAAATATTGACTATGCCTCGTAACTCGCACCCTTTCAACTCATTCAATTTGTTTTAATAGTAGTCACTTTATTGCTTGTATATTCCCCACTTTAGTCCTATTCCATTATGTGGCTCTATCAGTAAAGGAAGAGATGTTCGCCATCCATTAATCATGATTCCAACCTTGTTGCACAATATCTTTAAAACCCTCCTTTAGCAGCTATGCAACTTGACATTTAAAATGAGGTGCATGGGATCGATAATTATCATTTGGGGAACACTTCACAAGTATTGGCCGATGATTTGAACTATATTTGCTTAGGTGAAATCCTTTTACATTTAGTGTTGGAAATTATGCCATAAGGGCAAGCATTGTTCTTTAAACATTAATGTTATTTAAAGCATTTCTCCGTTTAGTTATCATATCATTCGCATGATTATTATGATAATTGTATCCTTGGATATATCATAAAAATTATCCTAAATGTCCCTAGTCAGTCATCTATATGGGAGCTAATATGAAATAAGACTAGTATGACTGTGATGAGGCATGGAGATACGAATCAAAGTTATAGGCACTTCTAAGAGTACAAGGTGCTAGATCGACCCATTATGAGAAAGCTTCATGGATTATGTCATAAGCTTTTCTCATGTATAACCACATCACAATGCCCTTTGACCTAAAACCATCATGGATTCCTACATAATGTTAGTTCTCTATGGGTTTTGATGATAACAATCAACTGTGAAACCAAGGTAGAAGAATTGTCTCAAGAAAGCAAAAACTTGCTAAAAGAGGCAATACTCGAGTTTCAATAGCAAAACCCGAGTATTGGAATTTCAAAGAAAAGCTCAATGCACTTGACTAAGGACAATACCGCAGTATTCAAATGAATACTTGAATAATGGAGCTTACAGAGAGCATCGCAAGTTTTTCCATCAAGGAAAACTCGAGTATTGACATACATACTTGAGTTTAGACCTATGAGACTCTTCAAACAAATTATAACAGAAATAGAAACCTCGGTTTGGAAAACTTCAGTTTCAAAAACTCAGATTTGGAATTTGAAAAGACAGTTTTCTAACTTGGCTCCAGAATTCAAATGTTTTCATTTACAAATGAAAACTCGAGTATTAGGCCAAACAAAGATGTTTTAAAAGTTTATCACTTCTTAACTCCATTTTTGAAAACTCTAGTTTAGCATTTTCTAAAATGATCTCTGAGTTTTAAAACTACGGAGAAGACTCGAGTATAGATAGTGAAACTCGAGTATTGAGTCATACAGAGAACTAACTAAATGTCTAAGCTTTCAATACTCGAGTATAGCATGAAAACTCTGATTTTGATGTTTTGGGACAATTATCCATCAAGAGTCCAAAACTCGAGTATTGGTTGAATACTCGAGTATTGACTTAAGTTCATATGGAATTCCAAAGCTCAAATCGCGAGTCTCGTCTTTGGAAGGAGAATACTCGAATATAAACACAGATACTTGAGTATAGGCTTAAGTGCATAGTGACAAACTCGAGTATTGGTCGTGTCTTCTGATATTTCAAATTTGTGAAATCTATGTAATGTTTATGGAATGATCCAAATGATTTATATTATTAATTACCATCATTACCAGATATGTTTAATGTGTTTGCTAGTGTATTTCAGCCCAATTACAGATGATTCAAAGAGATTAAAGAAGCTGTTATTGCACAAAGCAAAGTTCTGTTAGAAGCATTAAATGCAAGGCCACTTAACCAGCTATACTTTGATCTACCAAGGCCTACACGAAGCATAAGGGATAAAGAGACTCTCACCTAACTTAGGATTGACAATCCCAACGGATACAAACGGCTAGAAATCAGTCTCTATCCAAAAAGAACAAAGAGCAAGCTAAAGAGTAGAGAGAGAAGAGACTAAAGTGATTTCAGCTGCTAATCATCTTCACCAACGGTCAAATGGATGCCTGCAACGGTCATTAATTATACTCTAAGTATAAATAGAGCTGCATTCAATTCTCTTAATAGAACAACTGAGCAGAAAATTGATTAAGCATTAACTTTGTTCATCTACTCTTAGAGTTTTTGTACAGAGTATCGGTTGATACTACTTAAACTTCAGTGATTAACTTATCTACTCTTTAAGAGAGTATTTCATTTGTATTATCATTTGATTCTAACAATCTCAAGTCAGGGGACTTAGAGATTTGGGAATCATTGATTACAACTTGTAAGGGGGAGCAAGTTCTAGTGAGAGAATTGCTTCAGAGTTATAGAGTGTGTAATTAAGTGATTTAGTGAAAAACTCAGGGTGCCTGAGGACTGGACGTAGGCCAAAAAGTTGGACCGAACCAGTATAAACTAATTGTGTATTGTTATCCTTCTCTGGTCACTGATTTCTCTGATCGATCACCACTAAAGCTAAACTTGTGAAAATTTTTAAGAATCCCCAATTCACCCCCCTCTTGGTGTTCAGTACCTCTTTCACATGAGACTCGTTGATCTTTGACCTAGTCAAAAGTTATCTTTGATCAGATGATGATAAAGGCCTTGATCGGGATTAGTGGTTTTCATGCAAAGGAATGTGAATGGTTAGATGGAATTTGTCCCTCACATTTGTAGAGAGATAATACTAGGCCCCTCGATGAGTGAGTTTGAGAAATGTAGAGCCATACTATGGTGGAAAAGAGTTTCCATTTCGATTGTTAGACTACTCAAGAATCGAGAAAGTGATGGTCAAGTACAGGAGGTTGACATTACCCATGCTTCATCCTTGACCAAATTATTGCGTGACAAAAAGGAATGTCACATGGTTGTATGATAGGTTGTATCGTATCATTGATCCCTATATGAATTGGGTAGTCATAATGTCTTGCTAGAGACCGTTTACAACTTGTAGGTTAGTATGGTATTGGCCCACTTCCAATATCATGTGGGCCTGTAGGGTCGAAGATAAAAATAGCCCAACACGAGCAATAATGACCAGATTCATTGAATCTTAGATATGTCTAAGATTTAATGAATGTAACGTTTAATCTATTATATATATTTGAAAATAATATAATAATATTATTCAATATAGATTATAATATTATTATATAATATTTTTTTGTATTTAATTTATTAGATAAATTAAATAACTAAAACAAATAAAGATATTGTATCTCAGATTTAATTAAATAGATAGATATAATATCTCAAGATTTAATTTATAAAGATAAATTAAATTTGTTAGCTTTTAATTTAGATTAAATAAATAGATTAGATTATATCTGTTAGGCAGATTTAATAAATACTATTTTAAATCCAAATTCGAATTTCAAGATTAATTAAGCTTAATATTGAATATTTTAATACGAGCCTTTAGGGTTTTAGAAACCCTATAAGATAACGATCTAGTTGTATTAATGAATAAAAAATAGCCGCAAAAGAAACCCTAAAAGGCGTAAGACACAAAGCTTGAAGGCGCTAGCACGCTGTTGTCCGTGTTGGAACGCTGTTCAATGTGGATACCAGTAGAAAGAGTGGATTCAGAGAGTCAGCTCCTAGAGATTGATCGAGCAAGAAGGCGTTAGCCTACGAGTTTGCAAAGGTACGGTTCCTAATGAACCCAATTCAAACACCGTTAATAGATCCTCTCCATGGGATTCAAAAAATTTAATGGATAAATTTTCTTCCGCTGCGTATATGAATCTCAACATTTAGGTAGCTAAAGTTCCAATGATTATTAACAAATACCTAATCTATCTTTTCCTTTAAGAGATTCCTTTCTCAAGTATACTTATCTCCCATATACTCTACTTCAATAAGCCAGCATTGTTTAACATAGTCTCCAAAAAGTCTCATTGAGCTAACATTCAGTTGTGTACCTCCCTTTTTATCTTCAGATAAAAAATAAGCATTGAACGCACCCACCACAATCCAAGGATCATCCATCCCATGATTAATAGAAATTAAATTATTCCATAACATTCTCTTGAGATTACAACATGTCTCATCATAGACACAAGTTAAAGAAGAACTTTTGAGAGGAATTTTTAGGTTTAACTTGAACATGCACCAATTGAGTAAATGAAGATACATAGTCAATGGAAACAAAATCATTATGCCAAAGAATCCAAATACCACTTACATAACCTATGGCTTTCAACCAAATTCAGTTACTAAAATCTAATTTCCTCAAAGTTCTATCAACTTTAATACCACTAACTAACCCTTGTTCCAAGCAAAATAAGAATTCGGATATCCCTTCTTTGGATTAAGTCTCTAACTCTACTAGGAAACAATTTAGCTACAGCACCACGACAATTCTAGGACAATATCATAATTAATAAATAAATAGCATAACAAGAAACTCAATGGAAAGATGTTGCTTACAAGATGACAGCACAACTTCCGAGTCTTCTTCTCCATTGTCAACATCATCAATCTTCCTATTAGAAGAATTCACGATGTCAAGGTTGCATGGCACTATTTGCTTCTCTTCATATCTTTTTTTTTTCCCGGCCTGCTCCTTCATTTCGTTGACTTTCAAAATCTATATTGTATTAGTAGATCCAATAATAACATTGTGAGCCCTTTCTACTTTCTTCTTGATAAGCACAGAGGATAAACTATTTGGCCTTAGATTGTAGTCATCCAATTTTTGCTTTGTGATTTTAGGTTCCAATTTTTGTGAAGGAATAGTTTGGCTTAAAATTATCGGCTGGCCCACTAGAATATTGATGACCTTATCCTCCTTTTCTTTCACTTTCATCACCTTCTCCTTCTTTTTTCTCTTCGTAGATTGTAATAACATAATTTTCAATGTACTAAAATTCCTCGAAGCAATGTATATGGCTAGTGGAAACTAATTAATTGTGAGACTATATTTAAATAGTTAAAATGCTACATGGAAGCTATTCTCTTCGTGCTACTTTCGACTAAGAATATGATATTTGTCCTATTGGAATTTTGTTAATAAATAGAAAAATAAATGTAAGGAGTTGACATTTATCCAAGGATGATATAAGACAATTTGTGTATCTTTTTCATAGGGTCATTTTTGGATAAAAGTGAAATAAAGGGGAGAGTAATAAATTTTCAATAAAACATATGATACAAAGTCAAGAAGTGTTATTCTTAAGATTATTTATGTAAGTCTTGGAATGTTACCATGTGTACAAGGATGGAAGATGATGAAGATAGGTCATTTTGACACATGAAAATGAGTCTTTAGGGAACTCAATTTTTGTTCCCCATTTTGTCCAACAAGTAGGAAAAGGAAGTCATATGAGTTTGAAATTTATGACATGATTAAGCTAAAGTACAAGTTCAAGGTTCCCTAAAATGGCCCCTATGTCATCCCAAGTTAAGAAGGAAATGCAAGGAATTAAGACAACAATACAAGTTAATAGATGTACTAAAAGTCACAATTAGATGAACATAAATTGTGCCAAGTGTAAGGCATGGAAAATGACAAGTCTTGCAAACAAATATCAAGCTTAAATGGATGATATGTTCAACCAAATGAGGAGGAGAAGGGAATTAATGAAGTCTTGACATTTAAGCACATGATACAAAAGGAAAAGTCAACATAAATAAATTCTTTTTGACACTTGTCTTGTTAGGAAAGTAAATTGAGATATTAGAGGACACTTAAGCATAAAAGTTAAGGATTAAAATGAGGCCACCTATGCTCCATTTATGCCCATAAATTGTAACGCCCGTCCAAAATACACTTTTATTATTCATGAATTTGTATACAGAAGCGTCTCTTAAGAAATAAACCTCTACTGAGGCTACTATTCCTGTAAAATAGATTTACATCTCAGTAAAATAAATCTCAAAGCTAAAATCTTCTCCCTTTGTGGTATAATCCTCCAGCACCTTCTTCTTCCTTCCCGGGCTTCTTACCCTCACTGCAAAATTAAAGCTATCCAAAATAATTCCTGGGATTCAAATGAATCACAGTAGTAACGTTAACATTTACTCACATACAATGTATACACAATACATGCAAGTATAATCATCCCTTATACATACCAATCATACAACATATTCAACATTCATGTATTTATATAAATACATACAATGATAAATACAAGCATATAAAGATATACATAATATGTGAGAGAAGAGTTACTACCTTGATCTTTCCTTTTTTTTGCACCCACGAAACAACATACATATATATATACACTTTCATTGAACAGGTTCCCAGAATTCTTGGCATACACAAGTAGTTCATCATTCTTCTTTGCTCATATTCACGGTTTCACACACTTAATGCCACTCTCAGATTGTTCCCTCAATAACACTTGTTTTTGCCGAAATTGGAGAAGTAAGAAGGTGTATATATAGTAACTTCATGAACTTACGTGGCTTTGTTTTAAGAAAATAGAATCAAATGGAAGACATGTGGTGTTATTAGGTGTCAGCATTCTATCCTTAATTTGGTGGCATTTGAAGACGGTGGTAATGAATGGAAAAGTATAATACCGAAATCAATGTTTAAGGGATAGGCAATGACACCATTAAGGACACTTGTCACACACACAATCACTTGTTTAATTAAGCAAATGTACACAATTTAGACACGTATACAATTCACGCATTACCAACCGAAGAGAATGGAAGGATTAATTAATTAATGTAAAGGGATTATTATGAGCTATCCGAAATTGAAGCTCCTGGCGGGGTGTGAGGTGTCTCTTATTTGATGGAGAGAAATCAACAAGTGGCGAACATAATACACACACATGTCACATCCTTTTTTATCAAAACAATCACTTAACACACACACACACACACAAGCAACACGTATATGAAATGGAGAGTAACTTCAATATTCATTTAAGCAACACGTACACAATATATATATTGCACACCAACACATATTATTATTTCATTTTCCCCTTACTAACATTCCTTATTTTTTCCCCAAGTCTAAAATAATTTGGCTAAATTATCCTAAACTCTTTCTCATTCTAAGCTCAAAGCTTTGCACTCTTCATAAATAGGGTCTAGTAATCTCCCCAAAATAGACTAATTCTCAAGCATTTAGACCCAAAATTTGGGGTGTTACATAAATTCTACCAACCAAGAGAACGAAAGAAGGAAGTATGAACACAAGACAAAGAGGAAGATTATGCCATAATAAAATAATATATGTGTAAACAAAATTAGAAGGCCCAAGAGGAGGTGTATTTTGGCTAAGACTAAGGAAAGAACGAGAAAGTTCAAGAAAGATGTAGAAATTAGGTGTGAGCATAAAAATTTAATGAAGGGTGTTTTGGTAAAACAATAAGAGGGACGCCTAAGTATGATTTCCATCAATTATAAAATACCCTCCACCCTTCCATTTTGCATGCTTGTGTCGGTGGGAAAGGAAACGAGAGAGAGAGAGAGAGAGAGAGAGGGGGGGGGGGGGAGGGAGGGAGGGAGGGAGAGAGAGTACCCTAAGAAAAGTTTTTTGTTTAAAATGCCTAAATGGTGTATAAATGAGTAAGAGGTTCAAGTAATTGGCAAGAAGGTGATCTAAGCCTAAAATCATGCTATATGTAAGGATAGATTGAAGAATTACTTGAGACTCTCTCTATGCATATTTTCATCCAGGAGCACAACATAGAGAAATAATGAGATTTTGTTGATTTTGATATTATCAAAGGGTTTAAAATGAAAAATGGTGTGGAATTAAGGTAGGAACATAATATTGTAGGCCATGAGATTAAATTATGGAAAAGTTCAAAATTGTCAGTCTTGAGAATTTGTGTGGCAGTCGACTTGTGATTTACTTTTGGATAAGTAAATCGTATCTAAAAATTATGAATTTGTTCATAGTTAAAGTAGACTTAATAAGCTTTATTTTGATAGGCAATTCATAATTTTGTATAAAAAGAGATATGAATTTTTGAAATGACACATGATTTTGGAACTTTGATCTGATTAGTGGTAATAATATTTAAATTATTCTAGAATTATACGAATTTTTTTGGTCACTGGTATTTTTTTTTTAATTTTAAAATAGACATATTATGGGTCACATATCCTTTGGAACCATTTAATTTGAATATTTGTACAATTAGATATGAATTTTCAAAGTTTGGAGAAATTCTTGTAATTTTTTGTCAACATCCTAAAATGAGGATAATAAAAGTCAAGTTTAACTAATTTGAGTTTTTGTAATTAATAAAGGACTTTAAGA
Organism: Acacia confusa; assembly: GCA_037074495.1. Classification (NCBI taxonomy): domain Eukaryota; kingdom Viridiplantae; phylum Streptophyta; class Magnoliopsida; order Fabales; family Fabaceae; genus Acacia; species Acacia confusa. Next base: position 30,177,740 of record CM073504.1, read on the forward strand.
TATGAGTTGAGCCTAGAATTGCAACTAGCCCTAATATTTTAAGGAGAGCTTTTATAAGTGATAAATATTATTGTCTTATTTTAGGAATTTACAAAAGCCAAGGCTTGACAAAGAACGTGAATGCTATTTTGCTATTGAGTTAAAAGGTAGTAACTTTAATCTCATATACTTTGTATATCTGAGTATGCATGTTTTGTATCATGTTTGTGATCTATGTTTAGAATATATGTTTGTTGCATTCAGTTGTTCTAGTTTGGAGGCCTAATTGTGTTTTTTCCCAGCACTATGGATCTAAGCCTTGTTGTGTATTGTACTATGCAGTCAACATTGTGTGCATTATGTGACTGTGTGTGATATATGCTAATGTTGGTTTGTTATTTTCATAGTTGTGGTAGACTAACATATACTAAATACACTTTAATTGTGTTTTTTCCAAGCATTGTGGATCTAAGCCTTGCTGTGTGTTGTACTATGCAGTCAACATTGTGTGCATTATGTGACTGTGTGTGATATGTGCTAAATGTTGGTTTGTTATTTTCATAGTTGTGGTAGACTAACATATACTAAATACACTTTAAATATGAGATTAACTTGTTACTCTGGAATTCAAGTGCCTAAAAATTCAGGAAGGGGTCAAGTGGTAAGCAAAGCTCTAGGGGCAATGGTGGACATGGAGCATAGCTGAATTAAGGATGGTAGGTGGTGAATCTAGCTAGAGTAATTATTTATATTATAATTGTTTTGAATTATTTAGTTTGGATAGAAGATTTTAGACAATAATGAAATTTTGTTTTGGATTACTGTAATATTATGATCATGAGGAGTTATTTTTGGTATATAGCTAGGGTAGTTTTATTATTACTATCAATATTCTATACCTAAACGATATTATATGTTTAATTATGCTTTATAACATGTGAACAAAAGGGGTTGTGACATAGATGACTTAATATGAGACTCCCCTGACTTTATGTCACACTTCTCAAGCTCCAATGTACCAATTTCCAACTTTTCTCTCCCCCTAGACTCAACAACTCCTTCTTTAATAGATTATAGGGCCTTACCCTCTTTTCTTCTCCATGTAGTCGCAATAACTTCTGTCTTTCATTGGCGATCCATACCTTTTGAATAGATACAATCCTCCACCTCCTACAACGTATCAAACCTTATACCTGCGGCAGATTTCTTCCCCTTTTCATTTGTCCTATTATCCTCAGGTATTGTTCCCAACTTCCTTGCTGGCCCCAATTTATGGATTCTTTTTCTGGAGTTACTTTTTGCTATCATCCATGAGCCAAATTCTCCTTCTGAGTTAGTTCCTGGTACACTTACCAAAGGCTTTAATTAAGCATGACAGCACCTTGGGTTTTCTGAAGCATGGCCTACGTTCACTACTGGCGTTCACTACTAGCTGAGATTTATCCAGCAGATCCTCCCTCATGTTCTGAACTAGCAAGTAGTTCTCTTGAGAATGTCCATAAATACCATACTTATAAAAAATTAAATCAAGCCCCTCATATTCCACAGTGTAAATTGTAGATCTAATCACAAACTTGGATTTCAAAGCTTGATTGAAGTTCACTTTTACACTTGCCCTAGCAAACTTCCCTCTTTCCACCATCATATTTCAATTTTGACATTGTACTAAGGTGTTAACATCCACCTTGAGGCCCTTTCCAATCATATTTCACACTTCAAGTAAGCACTATTCAGAATAAACACGCATCGAAAGTGTAAGAACACGAACCCAAACTGCCACTTTTTGAACCTTATTACTATAAGGGTCGAAGTTTGACCTCCATATCTGCACTGCTAAATAATGCCCTTATATCAACCATAAACCATCAAACAGAAAACTCAAGTGCATATGTTTATTTCCGGTTCTAAACACAAAATAGTTGTTTGGTAGATTACTGAGATCAAAGCTTCTTGATCTAAGAATTCAAGCAATCATGTCTTTCACCATTTCTAAGTTTGCCGACTTCCCTAGTAGAGTAAGAATTAAAGTATCCTTCCAGGGACGACAAAGATCCATCAACCGCTTTCATCTGACATGCTCAGCTTTGGTAAGGAGTCAACAAGAATTTTTTGCTCCTTAGTAAGAGGTGGAGAAATCTCCTTCTCTTCACAAAGCCATTCTTTCATTTGATCCTCCAATTTCTAAGAAAACGCCTCTTCTTCCTTCTCCATAAGTTTGGCTCTATAGGAAATTTGGTTCCTTTGATAAGCTGGAAGTGAAGGTAGCGAAAAGCTATTTTCCTTAGCCTTCTCACCCAGTATCATCAGAAGATTACTTAACCGAAACCTTAGAGGATAGCAACGAGAGGAAACCGAGAACGCACTAATCAAGCTTGGCTTCTATGCTTTGGCGGCAAAACGCCCAGAACTGAGAATTTGCAAAATACAGACGGAATACAAAGGCAACAAGTAGTAATCGGTGACAAGAAGGAAGAAGGTAGAGAGCTACGAATATCAAAATAGAAGTGAAAGCCTCGCTGTGCCAGAGATTTTGAACCAAAAAACTAATAGTGAAGTTTAAAGCTTAATCTCCTAAAGGTGAAAGAAAAAACGCGAATAATTAGAACTCATCAATCATCAGAACCATGGCGATGCGAAGATCTTTGACTCCAATCGCAACACAATCCATGACAAATCCCGACTGAAATCGCTCATGCACCACCCCTATATGTTTTTTTATCACTTTTTTACATGTGACATCATAATTTCTTCCAAAGTCCTTTCTCTCTCCTTTATTTTTCCTTCCATCGTCATCTCCTCATATTTTTTCCTCCGTCCTTTCTTCTCTTTCTTCTTCTTTCAGTCGTCCTATTTGTTCCCCCCTTTTTTTTTGTTAGAACCCTTTGTCCATGTGCTGGCATCATATGGATGCAGATTTGTATTTTTAAAAAACAAAAACTATGTTAAAATTTATTACGTGTTTTTTGTATAATTATTATTTATAAATGATTTTAGTCTCTACAATTTATTAATGCATCTATGTTTGAGCTTTTTTTTTATCATGTTTCATAATTTACTAATGTTATAATTTTAATTTTGTAGAAAAATTTATTTAATTTATTTATATTTATTATGAAATTTAATATCAAAAAATTTAAAATAAAATACTATCTTTATATATAATTATCACCAAAGCTAACACATTTTTTTGGTAATTTGAATTTTGAAGATAAAAAAGGTGACTCTGAAAACAATATCTAAATATTATCATTTTGTCAAAGTCACTTTTCATTTATAAAATCCATTATACATAAAATCTATTTTCTAAACTCACTATTTTTTTTTAAGCGAAACTATTCTCCAACTATAATCCGTCCCTTCTCCTTTATGTATAAACAAACAATTTCCCCCTGGTACTTAAACTTGCACGGACAGAATCGAAGCCTGTAGTCTTGAACGTTGTCCACCTGCTTCTGGTTTAATCTGGAAACTTGCCTAATAAATTCTTTGTCGGTTGTGCGTCTAGTTGATGGGGCCACATCATTTCAATCACTAAAAAGATAACGGGGATGGGATTGCCATCAATGCAACCGCTTCTCCCGTGAATAGCGACATCAGCTGCCACTTCTGCAATTATGCTAATGAGTTAAATGTCGCATATAAAGATTTTTTAACTATTTGATGAGATTTTTTTTTTTTAAAGGAAATATTTGCCTCTAAACTGAAACCTTTTTACTTTCAGAGTAAGTTGGAATAAGGATTTAATATAAAAATGTCAATTTTACTCTCATCAGAATATTACAGGCCGGACGGGTTAGCTGAGAATGTCAACAATGATTTATCACTCTCGAGATGGATGCTTCAGTTCTAGAGTCAAGGAGAAACGGTTGTAGAGGCATTATTAGTGGATTCAATAGACAATGGATATACGGATTCATGTGTAAACTCAGGATAAATTCCCTAACAATAGCAAAAATCATTACGGTCATCCAAGATCTTCAAATATTTTGGAATAAAGGATATAAAAATGTTGTTGTGCTATCAGATTGTGTTGAAGCTATTAATGTTTTGACTAGGGTTGCGATTATTCTCATCCCTTTAGGGACATTATAGTTGATGTCAGGTTGTGGTTATAAAGAAACTAGCATGTTTTACTTAATTATATTCATAGGGAACAAAATAGTTGAACAGATCACTTGGCTAAACTAGCTTATAATATTATAGGAAACTTTTGTCTCCTTGACCATCCATCACCTTCGTTCTAGGAGGCGGTAATTGGTGAAGGATAGTAGTTTGTAATTTTTTCATGTTGAAGATGCTTTTTTGAGTTAGTAATAAATTCCATTTTTCTTTTTTTTCTTTTTTTTTCTAAAAAAAAAAAACCCCCTTTTACTTATCCTGTTCATGTTTGGCGTGACACATATATGAAGAACCTTACAAGGGAAGCTTCTTGATGCTCCATTAGGTGGTTTTTATAAGAGCATAAAATTTGATTTGTTGATTTTTTATTTTTTTTTATAAAACTCACAAAAGTTGTCTGAATATTAATGAGTTTTTTCTGATTCTCCCCTCATTAATTTTTATAATGCATTAATTAATAGGTTTGCAACATATTTATATTTATTGCATTTATCCCTCTCACTTGCCCCCTCATAAATACAGGCATACTTAAAAAAAAAAAAAAAAACTATTTCAAGTAAGAATAATAAGTACTTATTATTCTTAAATAATTTTAACCACTTTCTTAAACCTTTTAATTCAGTTATTGGGCTTTAATAAATAGAACCAGAGAGAGTATTAAATATTTAAATTAAAATAATTTCGAATTTTAAAAAACTTAAATAAATTTGTTAGGAAATAAAAAGTCACAATTTTTATTTTTATTCCTTGCAAAAACTGCAAATGGGCAACTAAAGGAAAACTTTTTACAAAATAAGATAAGGTCCTTTCGACGGAATTCCATATCAGTTGAAAAATATTGTTTACTAAGCAGTGAAAAGGGGATTTAGGTTTTTAGTTTATCTAAATAATAGAGAAAGGGCTGATGATTTAGAATTTTAATTTATTAAAAATAAATAGATTGGGCTGATTTATCTGCATGGTGGTTCTGGCAGCCTCCCGTTCAGTTATCGTGCATGCGTGTGGTGAGGATATTGGCCACGGTTTATCTCTAGAGATTATGCCATTTGTAATAATTTTTGGTAAAGACTGTATATACTCGTTTTTTTATTTGTTAAAACCTTTTTTTTTGACACTGTTGTTAAAAACTTAAAATAAGTACATCAATTCGACCAATAATGGGCAGAACCGCAGAGTACACCGCTCGAGGACAATTAAAAGACCATACCCAATATCAGACACGCAAAAGTCAAGACTTGAAATGTGAAGAATTAAAGGGTAAAAACGGTGATTTTTCCTAAAATGCGTTTAACATCATTTTAATGGTAAAAATAGTCATGTGGTTTAAAAAATAGAGCATGTTTGATCTTTGAGATAGCATTAAATTAAGGTAAAAGCCTAGTGGTTGATGAGCTTAAGTAGAAAAAGCTATTTCTGGGAAAGTATTAGTGGCTGATGGGCTTTTTTTTTGGGGGGGGGCCCTTCTGTGAGAAACCAAAAATCTGAACTTCTGCCATCACATTACTGAACGTTGCATGCACAGTGTTTGTTTTGCTACACAGAGATTAACTTATAGGGGATATATTTAAGGCTTTGATTTTCTCATGTTACATGAGGAAAAAAAAGTTTCATACATACACATGAAATAGTGGGACCCACATATACATATATGAATTAATATTTGTATATGTGGGTCCTACCATTTCATGTGTGTGTAACATGAGAAAATGATTTTTCTACAATATGAGAAAATGTTTTCCCTATATTTAATTATGCATTTTAGCGTTTTGTAATTTTTTTAATTGTAATTTTACTTTTTTAAAATAAATTTATATTTTTTATCCTAAATTATCACATTATATATATGTATGTATGGAGTATTCAATAATATTTTAATCATTTTCTATTTAAATTGACTTTTCAGTTTATTTTTTTATTATAATAGAAGTGGTGAGATAGAGAATGACGTGGATCTTACTGGATAGACAGGGGAGAGTAGCAGCTGCTCAGGATAAATCACATGGCTAGTCTTGCATCTAAGTGACTGAGAGTTCATGTGATTACAAGACCGAGAGACAGCTTTTATTCTTTGAAATGAATCACATGATGACCAAACTTTAAATTACTTCACAAAACCTTTTCCTATGTTCTGTTGGTCTCCCATTTTTCACTTTTGCTCTTTTTCCTCTTTTCATCTTCAATCCTTCGTCGTAGGTGGAAGAAAAACCAGTAGGAGGGACACAAAGGAAAGTGGTGTTGGGATGGTGGCACAAAAGAGTACTCTACGACCTCAAAATAGGGTACACTACTAGAAAACAATAAATTTGCGACGGAATTTGTGAGCGAAACATATTCCATCGCAAATTTGTGAGTTTTTGCGAATGGACAAAAATTGGCGTCGCAAAATAGGCTAAATTGTGGCGGAACAACGTGTTCCACCGCAATTTTGCAGCGGAACAATGTGTCCTGCCGCAAACTGTCGGTACCCACCGACAATTTGCAGCAAAACACATGTTTCTACCGCAAAAAGTTGCGGCAGAAATACTAGTCCGCTGCAACATGCGGCAAAACAAGTTTTTCCGCCACAAATTTCGGCGTTTTGCGACGGAACAAGGTGTTCCATCGCAAAATAATTTTAAAACCCCCCCACCCCCATTTATCCATCTTCATTGCGTCTGATTCTTCTTCTTCACAGATCGCCTTCTTCATCCATCCTCATCTGAGCTTTCTCTCCTCACCAAGCCCGACCACCGTCCCACGGAGGTTAGCAACCACCGCCTTGAGCCCTTATCCGTTGTTCTTGCTCTTCTTTCTCCTCCTCAAGCTGTGAACTTCAACAGGTATGTTTTATTTTTAATAATTTTTTGTAGAATCCTTAATGTGGGTAACTTATTTTTAATGATTTCAAATCTTGTTTAGATTTGTTCATTTGTGTAATATATGATTTCAATTTTTAAATTCTTGTTCTAGCTATGTATAAATGCCTTAGGTTTTGCATATGGTTAAAGAAATTGCCGACAATCTACTCAAAAAAATTGTACTTAGGTCCTTAAACACATTTGAGATACTTAGTGTTATCTTTGTAATGAAAGATTTTCTGTGCAATCCCAACAATATACAAATCCGTTATAAGATATAAAAATTAGTAATTATAGTGTATATGATAGAATAAACTAATTATCTCTAAATGCTCCAAATTGAAAAAAAAAATGGTATCACGTCATTTATTTGGTTCTAAAAAATAATGTTATCTTAATTGCATGTTTATTCAATTAAAAAAAATACAATGGTTAAGAAATTAAAAAAAAAAATTGCTATATTCTTCATTGAAAACATTATCAAAATAAAAGGGATAAAAAAAATACAAATATTATTTTATATGAATTAATTATACAAGATATTCTTATTTTGCCTACTCTATGATGTATATGAGTTGGATAATAAATTGAAATTTTTTAAAGGTTTATGTGTAAAAATGTTGAAGAAATGAAAACACAAATGCATGAAATCTATTTATATATCATACAAAAATAGTTTAAATATTAGAACTAAATTCATTTTACCTATAGGGTTTATTATTTTTTTAAATTAATTTATCTAACCTATAGCTATAAACTGAAATATAATTTAATAATATTATAATTTGTATTTTACTAAAATCACGTCACATTTGTTACTGCTAACTTGCTGCAAAACCCCCTTGTTGGACCTTGTTCTTTATTTTGTTGAATATATTAAAAATACAAAGATTCTTTCATCTTATTTAGCACTTTTTTTATTAGCTTTTAAAACAAAGACAATAAATTTTAATGAATTTATTATATATAGGAAATAGCAATACAATAAATTTCCAAAAAAATTTTATATGTCCCTATTTTCACCTGTACTCCATCATTCTTTGTTTGGGCCGTCAACTTGCATGTCCCCATCTTCTAGTGTACTAGCCTTATTCTCTGGTTGCTTGTTGGGATCTGTTCTTTGTTCACTGCATGTGTTTGTTTGCTACTTTTTTTTTTTTTTATAAGCGGCCAGCTGTATTTGCCACTTAGGTTAGTTGAATTAGTTAGTATTATTGTATTATGTTTCAATAAGTGTTCGTGCAGGGTTGGGTTGGGGTAGTATGGAAGGTGATCATGATAGGAGTTGGATGTACAATCGTCTAACTCAGAAAAAACAACTTACTCAAGTATTTTTAGACAGTTTGGAAGAGTTCGTCCAATTTGCCTTGGCGCACACAACTAATTCGAGTGCCTCGATCAGTTGTCCATGTGCGAGATGTAGGTGTTTCAAATTTCATGACGCGGGAATGGTCAGAATCCATTTGTGTAGAAAAGGATTCATGAAGGATTATGAATGTTGGGTGCATCACGAGGAAGTCCGACAGACACCGAGCGGTTATTACAGAGATAGTACTCATCGAGCCAACCTTAATCAATATCAGCAGTTGGTCATGGATGCCGTGGGACCGTCGATTGGCCAATATTTTTATCCCGTGACTCATGTTGGAGCTTCATACATGGAAGAGAAGACCGGTACACATAATCAACCATCATACATGGGAGAGGAGCCTAATCCGGAGGCTGGTAGATTCTATCAAATGCTTCAAGATGCGCAACGCCCTTTATGGGAAGGTTCCGAACACATTGAAAATAGTGAATATTCATCGCTATCAGCTACCCTAGCAACATTAAGCTTGAAGACTGATCACCATATGAGCGAGAAGAATTACAATAAAATGATGCAGATCATGAGTAAGATTGCTCCCAATGACAATAATTTGCCGAAAGATTTTTACCAAGCAAAGAAAAAGGTGAAAGAGCTCGGGCTTAGTTGTGAAAAAATCCATTACTACCCCAATGGATGTATGCTCTATTACAAGGATGATGCTGAGCGAACTACTTGTAAATTCTGTGAACATGATAGGTACAAGAAGATTAAAGGGAAAACAACCACTCAACCATTAAGCAAGATGTGGTACTTTCCCCTTGCGCCCAAACTTCAGAGATTGTATTCGTCACAACAAACAGCTGCTCAGATGAGATGGCATCGGGAGCATCACAGGGATGAAAAATTTGTGACGCATCCATCTGATGCCGAAGCTTGGCTAAAATTTGACGAGGCGAATCCATCATTTGCAGCCAATCCCCGTAATGTTTGTCTTGGTTTATGTTCAGATGGATTCGCTCCTTTCAACCAAACGAGCAGGATTTATTCTAGTTAGCCGGTGATTGTGACTCTGTACAACCTCCCACCTTCCATGTGTATGAGAAGAAAGTTTTTGTTCCTCAACGCGTTAATCCCTGGGCCATCCAATCCAAAAAAGAAAATAGATGTGTACCTCGGGCCTTTGATAAACGAGTTGAAGATGTTGTGAAGTGAAGGGGTTCTTACGTACGATTTATCATTGAGTCAGAATTTCATCTTGCGAGCTGCCTTAATGTGGATGATAAATGATTTCCCTGCATATGGGATGTTGAGTGGATGGCAAACATCGGGGAAGCTTGTATGTCCGATATGTCTCAAACAGAACGTGGGGTTTAGCCTGCCATACAGTCGGAAGGTATCTTGGTTTGACAGGCACCAGCAATTCCTACCCCTTGATCATCCTTTTAGGAGAAACCAAAAAGACTTCAGCCATAATGTGGTTGAATGATTAGCTAAACCTCGTCGTTTAAGTGGGCAAGAAATATGGGAGAGGGTGCAACACATTCAAAGTGTTGAAGAGGGAGCTGCTTCCAGTGAGCCTGAGGGATATGGCGTTCAGCATCATTGGAACAAACACAACATCTTTTGGGAGCTACCATATTGGAAAGATCAATTGTTAAGACACAACCTCGATGTCATGCATATTGAGAAGAATGTGTTTTGCAATATTTTGTACACCGTCATGGACACCAAGGGTAAGACAAAGGATACAGTCAATGCAAGACTTGACATACAACAGATTTGCAGAAGATCTTCTTTGCATTTGATAGAGACTACCACAGGCCATATTTCTAAACCTAGGGCGTCATACACCTTGAACAAAGAGTAGAATTTGCAATTGTTGAAATGGGTTAATGGTGTGAAACTACCAGACGGTTATACATCAAACTTCTCAAAATGTGTGGACTTGAACGAGGCGAAGTTACACGATATGAAGAGTCATGATTGTCACGTTTTCTTTAAGAGATTATTGTTGTGGGCCTTCAAGGCACTACCAAAGCATGTATTAGATACTCTGACAGAGTTTTCCTTCTTCTTTACAACAATTTGTGCTTCTGAACTTAATGTCGACAAGTTACTGCAGTTGAAGGAGAGCGTGCCAAAAATGATATGCAAGTTAGAGATGGTGTTTCCTCCTAGCTTATTTAACTCAATAGAACATTTGCCCATTCACCTGGCGTACGAAGTAAGGGTAGGAGGTCCGCAACAATATAGGTGGACGTATCCGTTTGAAAGGTAATATATATTTGTTTTTGCTGTGATTAATTCAAACATACTATGACATAGGTTATAAATACCCTCTAATTGTCCGTTGTAAGTTTTTATGCACACTGAAATATAAGATAAAAAATACAAAATACGTTGAAGGATCTATTGCTGAAGTGTATCTGGTCGAAGAGGCCACCAAATTTTCCTCATACTATTATCCCCCTGAAGTTATATCAAGATGGAGGGGGTACCTTGCAACGATGATGGCGGTGAATCGAGTGGTCAAATATCAATATTTAATTATCCTGGCCGGGTCATTAAAACAAATTATAGGTCAACTCTGGAAGGAAGCGATAAGAAAGTAGCGGAGTAGTACATTCTAAACAACTATGAAGAGGCCGCCCCATACTTAAAGTAAGATTTCATCTTTTCAGTAACTGCTACGATAAAGTATTAAAGTATTAATTTCTTTCTTTTTGTTACAGATACTTCTCACAATGGGTCCGATCAACAAATCCTTTGATCTCGGATTCCAACCCCGATGAATTCATGGAGGATAAATTTCCTCATTGGTTACGAGACAACTTCGCACAAAAAATATGGAGTTCAGCTTTTGCGTCAGCTCCCCAGGATGTTGTATGGAGTTTAGCTTACGGGTCTGCAACAGTTGTTACCAAGATCAAAAAATATGTAATCAATGGGTATCGATTTGCAACTGTTGATGTGAACGGAAATACGGAAACTTGCAATTATAGTGTTTGTTGTCGAGGTGGCCAAGTTGACGGGGTCGAGTGCGACTACTACGACAAGTTAATTGATATAATTCAGTTGGATTACAAGTGGGACAAGTCAGTGACTCTATTTAAATGTGAGTGGTTTGATAACACTCCACGTGGTACAAAGGTGGACAAATATGGAAATGTTGAGATCGAGTGGTCACGGAGATATGCAGTTAGTTATGACCCATTCATTCTTGCTCAACAGGTGGAACAAGTTTATTTTACATCATACCCTACATCCCCTCAAGAGTGGGTGGGAGTTATCAAAACCAAAGCACGAAATATTATACCGAATTCAAAAAGGTCAAAAACAAATGACGATATGACTGATCCGTTCCAAGCTGATGTGGAACATGTACTTGCTGTAAGTAATGTCGAGGACAATGTACCTTGCAATCTCTTTGATTCCACTAGAGACTTAGAGTTGATTCCTATCCAAATTGAGAATGAGGAATCAAACGATGAGGAACCAAGTGGGTTACTCCACTACTGAATCTGAATTCGATGATTATGAGACGTCAAAGGAAGAACAGGAATCGTCCGATTGATTTAAGTTAGTTGTTTTTGTTTATGAAGATCTGTTATATTTGATACTCCATTGCTTAGTCATTATTGTATTAAGTAAATTTCTTGTATTTATATATATTTTGACATCATGTTTATAAGTGTTCAAAGATGGAGCATCCAGGAGGCCGTTCAGGTAGTGGATATAGTAGAGGTAGTGGTCGGACCCATCCTATCAGAGGGGGTAGGCCGACATCATCTACCCCCTCTGTAGTCAGAGGGCTTAGCTCTTCCCCGGAGCTTCCGTCTCTTTATTTTTCATGTCCACTGCCTACTACCGACTCTGTTATGGGCGGTATAGGTAAGCCTTTCACTCATACATATCCACACCAGTAGGCAAAGCAGGTTCAGTCTATGATTTTCTGACTGATTTACATATATTTTCTTAAACATCTATGTTCTAACATTTTCAATATACTTCTTCCTTCAGTACACTGCATCACCTCATAGCCAGAGTGGGGAAGTTAGTTCCTCCGACGACCCAGCCTAGGGATCCATTGATCCTGCGACAGGGAAGATGTAGATCCGTCCTGTAGGGAGCACCAAGTAAGTCATGTAATGTTATGATTTTTTACCTTTAGTTTGCATGCTACTATTTGCAACATTCTCTTTGTTTTCAAGTTTGATCCTTATAAGCCGGTGGCGGATTTCATGGCCGAGCAAATATTCCGTAATTTTGATCAACCATGGGCCACATGGAAAGTGATTCCTCAAAGTCAGCAAGATGCTTGGTATAGTGAGTTCTTGATAAGTTATGTGATTTATGGTTATTAATTTATTATTATCATCAAAATGCAAACTGATTAACTACTTGTATAATTTAGAACACTAATTGTTTAGTATTGTTTTTCAGGGAAAGTTTAGCTGGTTGCCTGAGTATCTAGAAAATTTAAAGAAGGCTTATAACTTCAAGGGAGGTAAGTGGTTGTCTAATAAATTATATAAATTGAGGCATGAAAAGGGGAAAAAAACTTGGATTCAGCATGAGGTCGCAAGCCAGTTATTTGAAAAATGGGCCACCGACGAAAGATTTTTGAAGCAAAGTGAACGAAATAAATTAAATAGGTCCCACATGGATGGACCGTCATATGCTGGCTGCTGCATTCCATTTAGTGAGCATCGACGAAAGATTGTAAGTATACGCTATTTTCTGCTTCAGCATTCAATATTTTGTACTTAATCAATAATTAATGAATGGTTATCATTTGTCTTTGCAGGTAGCGTCTAGGGAAGTTCCTGAAGATTTGATTCCATGGACCACCTTTGAGCGGACCCATACCCAACCGGTTGAGGGTCAAGGCAGGCGCTGGATTAACGCCAAGTCTCAACAATTCACAGTGAGATATTAATTACATTTATTATTTGCTTCAAACAGTAACATATTTCTTTCATTTTATATGCATTATTTGTGTTGTATGTTTGTGCTTGTAGGCGACCTATCAGCAGCTAACGTAGGAGAGAGACTTGTAGATTCAGAGCGACCCGTCGTCCTCTTATTCCGATAACGAGAGTATCTTCCTTCAGGCTGCAGGCGGAATTGACAAGAAGGGGAGAGTCTTAGGGATGGGTGCTTCTGCTAGCCAACTGAAGTCATCTTCGAGGTGCTCATCCGGCAATAGTAGAGGTGGTCCTGAAGGTATACTTATACTTTTGCTATCAATCGCAAACCATTACTCCCTCATTCATTTAAATGAAGTTGGACAAATAAGTTGACTTTGTAATGTTGGTTTTGCAGAAGATACAAGGGTAAAGGCGTTAGAGCAGACGGTGAGGGAGCAGGGACGGATGCTTAGTGAGATGTGAGCACTTCTCCAGTCCCTATTAAAGGGCAAGGGTACGGGGCAGCCTCCTGGTGGTGACGACGATACTGGTGCTGACGATGATCAGATTGCTGTTGTTTAGAGTTTTTTAAAAAAATTTATTTTGAAACATTATATTTGTAATATTTTGTTTTTGCAATGTAAACTCATATGATTGTAAAATTTATTTTTATGATATATAATTTATTTTATTTTCTATTTTTTTATGAATTTCTCTTGATTTTTTCAAATTTTTTTTATTTTTTTAAAATAATTTTTAATTTTACGAGGGAAAAGTAATGTGCCAATTTGCAAGGGAAAATTGTTTTCCCTCGCAAAATGCGAATTTTTGCGAGGGAAAAGTTTTCCCCCACAAATGTCGAATTTTGTGAGGGAAAACACATTTCCCTCGCAAATTGAGAGGGAAAATAATTCCCTCACAAATTCAAAATTTGCGATGGAAAAGTTTTCCATCGCAAAATTGGAATTTGTGAAGGAAACTTTTTCCCTCACAAAAATTCGCATTTTGCGAGCGAATTTTGCGAGGGAAAAAATTTCCGCTGCAAAATTTGAATTTGTGAGGGAAAATATATTGTTTTTGTCGCAAAACTGATTTGTGATGACTTTTTTGGTGACGGACATTTTTTCGCCACAAAAAATGAATTTTCTAGTAGTGGTATGTAATATTATTTTCTTTTTAACTTTATATTATCTTGTACTTTTATCTTCCTCTGTATTTTTCAGGCGATTTTTAATGTTTTCTTATTCATATGATATGACTGACTCAGCTCAATGTTCAAATGGTTAGTTCACCAAAGTGAGTTTACATTTATAGCGTGTTTTCAAACAAATTAACTTGATTTATAGAGTTTAGCATGGAAATTCAACGAGTTAACTCGTTTGTCTGACAATAACAATAGTAATTATGATGTCTATCATGATACATAATAAAACGAGAAGATAGTCTTACTTTTATAAAAGGTTAAAATACACTTTTAGTTTTTTAAGTTTATATGAGGTATACTTTTACTCCTATAATTATAATATCGTTAATATTACTAACGGAAAATGCTAACTCAACTGATGACTATGTAAACTTAAGTGTTCACTATGTAAATAAATTTTTTTAATTTAAAATTTAAAATATGCATAAATTGAAAAATATCTAAATCTTTAATAAAACAGTCATTTTCAAAACCCCGACTATATTAAAAAATTTATTTTAATGATCTAAATATAAAAATTTTAATTTAATAATCTGAATACATTAAGTTAATAATCCAAATATCCAAATAAATTTTTTTTGTAACGATTTGCTAATTTATTTTAGTTTAATAATCTAAATATATTATATTAAAATAATTAAAACTTAAATATACTCGGTCAACTACAAGTCATCAACTGAATTTGCAACGTTAGCATTTTTCATTAGTAATATTAATGATATTAGAAATATAAGACCAAAAATATACTTTATGGAGTTAAGGGATCAAAATATACCTTATATAAGATTTAAGGGATTTAAAATATTATCACTCACTAGAGTTTGACAATGGATAAAATATCAATCTTAACTTAATTATAATAAAACAAAAGGAGAGTCTTACTTTTAAAATATTATCTTCTTGCATATATTTATTACATCTCCCTACCCACCATATGGTTTAATTTGATCATTTATTGCTAGGTGCAAATTTCCAAGCAAATTAACGTCGCGAATTTGATACCTCTTTATAAAGGAGCTTTTGAATGGCTCAAAATCAAAAAGCAGCTCTGCCTTCACATTCTTCTTGTTGGAAGAAGGGCTGTGTTATATATATCTTAGCTTCGTTTCTTTTATCGATCAACCATGGCGACCCAAGCCCTTCACGTAGCAATGACCCCATGGTTCGCTCTTGGCCATCTTACCCCATTCCTTCATGTGGCGAACAAGCTTGCAAATAGAGGCCATAGGGTCTCATTCTTCGTACCAAAAAATTCATCACCCAAACTTGAACATCTCAATCACCATCCTCATCTCATCTCCTTCATTACCTTCAACGTACCACACGTTGATGGCCTTCCTTTTGGCTCTGAAACCACCAACGATGTTCCATTGTCGTTACGGCCCCTTCTCATGAAGGCCATGGACCTCACCGAGCCTTTCATTGAAGCTTCTCTTAGAGATCTCAAACCCCACTTCATCTTGTTCGACTTTCAGCACTGGATGCCTCAGTTGGCACGTCGCTTAAGAATCAAGTCTTTTCATTTTAGCATAATAAGCCCTGCTTCTCTTGGGTATCTGTTAAGTCCTGAAAGGAAGCCACTGGATAAGCCTCCTACGGAAACTGAACTCATGGTCCCTCCACCTAGCTTTCCTCCTTCAGCCATTAGGCTTCAACTTTATGCAGCTAGGATGTTGGCGAAAATACATGAAGGAGAGGGAGGTTCGTTCCCACGGCGGATTGTAACCTCCTTAAGTGACAGTGATGCCATTGTTTTCAAAGCATTCAGGGAAATAGAAAGGCCTTACATTGATTACCTTGAAAAGCAATTCGGCAAGCCACTCTTCCTGGCAGGACCGGTTTTGCCCAATCCACCACCAAATTCAACCTTGGAAGAAAGATGGGTGAACTGGTTGGGAAGTTTCAGCCCAAAATCGGTGATATACTGTTCATTTGGAAGTGAATTCATTCTAAACAAGGATCAGTTTCAGGAACTGATCTTAGGTCTTGAACTCACAGGTATGCCTTTTCTTGCTGCACTGAAACCTCCCATGGGAGCTGAAACGGTTGAGTCCGCATTGCCTGAAGGGTTTAATGAGAGAGTAAAGGGAAGAGGGATTGTTCATGGAGGCTGGGTTCAACAGGTTTTAATGTTAAATCATCCTTCTGTGGGTTGTTTTCTGAGTCATTGTGGATCTGGGTCTATGACAGAAGCCTTATGCAGTGAGACTCAACTGGTACTGCTACCTAATTTTGGAGATCAGTTCATAAATTCAAAAATTCTGAGTGGAGATCTGAAAGTAGGAGTGGAAGTTGAGAGAGGAGAAGAAGATGGAGTTTTCACGAGGGAAGGTGTGTGCAAGGCTGTGAAAATGGTGATGGATAGTGACAGTGAAATAGGCCAATCGATCAGAAGTAATCATAACAAATGGAGACAGTATTTGCTTGCCCCTGGACTTGAAGATGCTTACCTTGATGAATTTGTTCACAAATTACGTTCTCAATTAATTTTGAATAATTGAGAAGATTTAAAACTATTTATTGGCTACGGTTTATCTAGTGATATGTGCCATGTTTTTAACAATTTGTGAGCCATGTTGCTTGTGATGATGCAAGGTCGCCAGAATTATTTGACTGGAAATGTTGAAGTGCTGTGTATAATATATATCATCTGTCTTCTTTCTACCAGGTTGGGTTCTTTGTCTCTTTTACCCCCTAGACGGGGTGATTAGCTTGCTGCAGATGTCTATAAAAAGATGTGCTCTACTAAGTGGGATTTACAACCATCACCTATTTTGTTATATTTTTAACTTTGGATGCTAAGTAGGCTGATATAATCTGGAGGATATGTCTTTTTCTAGTTCTATAATGACTGGAGACTGTTTTTAGTTACCACTAGATTCCGTTGTTGCTTTGTTTTTTATGGCCTTGTATTTGCTATGTTCCTTTTCCTGTTTGTCTTAATAGTTGCTACTTCTATAGCTGAACTGGTGCCTTTATTGCAGTAATATCAGTATGTTTCTCTGAGGGGAAAAAAAAGTTGCTTGTGATGACTCTGACGTTAAGTGGGTGATCTCTATATATATTTATATATGGCTATTTCCTGTAAAATAATCACAGTGATATCAAGTCTTGTGTTAGATGTTTTTTTTTTTTTTTGTCAAAAGGTATTATATATTAAAAGTTACATCAAATATAAACTATTGAACGAAAACAAATAAACTAAACAGTAAGACTAATAAATACAACAATAAAAGACAAGCCACAGAAAAACTAATCACCACAAAAAAAGAGAGATTGAAAGTAATTTAAGATAGAGCACCGGCTTCGTGAACATTCTAGGTCAAAAGTGATATAAAGATGAAGGCTTCCTGGATGCCCCTTTTTTCTGTTGAAAATTATGCCTTAGGTGTTAATCATTATATAACTAAAACTGATTGAAATATTGTATCTCATATTTGATTTATAAAGATAAATCAATCATTTAATTAAATAGAGATATTGTATCTCTGATTTAATATTTAAATTAAACATATCATATATCTGATTTAATTTAAATTGAGATATAGTATCTCAGTTATATATATATATATATATATATATATATATATATATATTTTCTCAGATTTAATTTATAGAAATAAATTAAATTAGAAGGTTTTTAATTCGGATTAAATAAATAGATTAGATTATATCTATCAAATAGATTTAATTAATATATTATTTAATCTAGATTCAAAATTTGAATTTCAAAATTAATGAGGATTAATTTTGAATATAATATGCCTATCAGGTTTAGTAAAACTTACGGGACTTTTGTCAAGCGTATGAGAAAGCCACGAGAAACCCTAGAGAAAAAGAGAATGACGCGAGAATACTGAAGGCGCTAGCACATGGCTATCTGTGTTTGAAGTTATTCGTGTGGATACCGGTAGAGGAAGACGATTCGAAGAGTTGACTTCTGCTGATCGTAAAAGGCAACCCATCAATTTAAATAGAACGAGACGCACGCCAATTCGGCATAGGTATGATTCGCATTCTTCAAACCTTTATTTAAATGCGGTTGAGCAATCCTCTTTAGGATTCGTAAAAGTTTTTTTTAATTCCGCTGTGTGTACGGATCCCAACATTTTGGCTAGTGAGTAGTTGAAGTAGTTTCCTCTAAAATGACAGGATCTGTTGGGATATTTCTATCGCCTATCTTCTTCATCTTCTCTGATCTTTTTTTTCCCTCAAACATCTAACTCAAGCAATGTAGAAGAGTTACTGTTTGTTTGAGTTATGGTTCAACAAGTAAATTTATATAAGTTGAGACAAAATTCATTTTATCTACTTATCTTATACGTTATAAATTAAATGAAAAAACAACTTAACCACAAACTAAACAAACATCACACACGTAGCATTTCTGAGCTTGAAGAGTAAATTTTGAAGTTTAATTGTTTGTAAATATATTACTTCAGATATTATGTGCAGCTGGGCACTTAAGCACATAAGTATAAAAAAAAGAGTCAATTTAGTCATTTTTTTATAATCAAGTGTTACATCTATAAGTTTTATTCTATAAATATTGGTGCCAGATATGATTTTTTTTTTTTTTTTACATATTGTACTGTCTTCATTTTGCTTCAAATATTACTGAAAGATAATTTATTCATTGGCTTTGAAACTATAATATTAAGTGGTTGCGATTATAGTTTTTCTCGCAATAAAATTTAAATATATAAACTGAAATCCATTTTATTCTCATTGCATAAATATAACGGGGACTATATATAGTATAGTTCTACAGTGCATGGATACAAATATATATTCTCTAGTTTTCATCGGAGACTATTTATGATGAAATGATTTTTTTTTTAAAAAAAAACAAAATTTCTCACTTGTGTAATTCTAATGCAGCAGAAGAAATCATTGCTGTAGAGGATATATATGGTGGTTCATATAGATTCCTGAACGAACTAGTTTCAAGAAAAAAAAAAACAAAAAAAAGAGGGAGTTGAAATGAAGTAATTGTGCTTTTTCAGCTTTTCGGATATGTTTTTCCCCTTGTGGATCAATGGATTATAAAAAAACAAATTATTTTTTGATTGATAGATAGAAGTATAAAGCTTTCGATATGAGTGTTGTCGCCGTAAAATTAGCAACGGTTTTAATATAAACCGCTACAAAATTTGATATTTTGTAATAGTTTTTATGCACGCCATAAATTAACAGCTACTAATTAATAATTTTGGTACAGTGATTACTTTTATATTTAATCTAAAAAGAATGAAAAATATACTTGACAGTTTTAACTAAACAATCTTCAAGTAAATGGTACCTTATATTTGATGGTTTCTAAGACAAACTGTCAAATATAGTAATACCTGATGGGTATTAAGAAATAACAGTCAATTAAAATTTTTTAATCATTACGTCTTCCCACTTATGCACTCTTCGTATCTATGTTGGCACGTTAACCAAGTACTTTTTATTACCCACCATTACTTTCTACCCTTTTATTACCTACCATTTCCTTGTTGCTGCTCATCTTCAACTTCCACCACATGTAATGATGGTTTAAAGCCATCGCTTTGGAACCTTTAAACTCCCCATTTCCATTTATTTTTCATACTTTCTTCATTGTTCTCCTTTTGTCAATTAAGATGTTGAAATGCCAGAGCTATGCCCAATTTCATCAACCTCATCCTCCTCCTCCTGCTTTCTTTGCTTCCTCAACTAGAGACTATCATGCAACACTAAGAACGCATCAACCGTGTTGCACTACACAAAAAAAAAAAAAAAAAAACACTATGATTTGTAGCGGTTACTCAGTAGTGGTCACAAAAAGCCGTTACTAAAATCATGTATTTGTAGCGGTTTTAGCCCAAACCGCAACAAATTAGTAGCGGAGGATTGACGCCAAAGTGTGGGTCATTTTGCAACGATATTTGTAGCGGTTATTCCCAAACAAACCCTACAAATGTGGAGCCAATTTGGTGTGTAATGGCATGAATATTTGTCGCGGTTTATCCTAAAAACTGCTACCAATGTGGCGCCAAACTTGGCACCAAATGGCGCGAACTATTTGTCGCGGTTACCTTAGGATAAACGCTACAACATAGCTAAACATAACATTTTTGTCACAGTTAATGAAAACCGAAGCGCTGACCGTGACAAAGACTGTCATTTTGTAGCGGTTATCTAGATAACCACTACTAATATTTAACCTATTTATAGTTACTCGTCCGTACATCACAACAATTATAGAATACAAAAAAATCACCAGATCCGGCTTGCAACTGAATGAACAACCTTGGTTTAGTAATCAAAGATAGGCAAATTGCTGGAGCACCAATCTCTTATCTCGAGAGATGAGTGTTGCAGATATTTGTCTGTCTCATCCATGAAGCCAGAGGTAGTTATTCAGTTACAACTCGATTTGGTTTTTTCTCTGATGTGAAGACTTCTATTATTCTGAAGATCATATAACAGACGACCGAAGTTTGGGTTTTCATTATAGCCACCTTTCTTTCTGTAAAATATCTATGATCAAAATGAGCCAGATTCTTTAGAGGGAGATCGATGGCTATATTAAATCCCAATCTTCTTGGGCATGTTAGACTATTTTCAGTATACTTATCCGAAAGAATTTTTTTTAACCAAACTAATTAGTTTATTAGTCAAACTAAAGGACTCATAAACTAATTAGTTTGGTTTTTTTTTTTTGCCAAAAAAATAATATTAGTATTGGTTGTATAGTAAACCACTACAAAGTGTGTTAATTTGTAGCGGTTACTTGCATGAAACCATTACAAATGGTTTATTTGTCGCGGTTTCATGCGAGTAACAGCTACTAGCAAGCGAAAGGACTCAACTTTGTCGCGGTTTATATATAGCGACACTTCAACTTCGACAAATACTAGTATTTCGTAGTGGTTTGTACCCCAACCACTACTAATATTTAACCTATATAAACTAATCTGTTCGTACGTCAACAAATATAAAATACTAAGAAATCACCGAATTTAACCAGTAATTGAGTGAACTCTCTTGGATTAGTAGTCGAAGACAAGTAGAAATCTGTAGCTCTAATCTCTTATCCTAATAGATTATGGCTGCAGATATTTTCCTGTCATCTTTGAAGCCGAGGCAGTTACTCAGTTACAGGCCAGATTATATTTCTCTGATGTGATGACTTATACTCTTCTGAAGATCATCTAACAAGCGACCGAAGGTTGGGTTTTTATGATAGCCACCTCTATCTCCGTAAAATGTCTCTCACCAAAATGACTTATTGAGTCTTTACAAGGATAATGGTGGCTATACTAAAGCCCAAACTTTACGGGCATATTGGATTATTTTCAGTACACTTTTCATTATTTTTTTTAACCAAACTAATTGGTTTATTAGTCAAACTAATAGACAAATTAGTTTGGTATATTTTTGGCCAAAAAATCACATTAGTAGCGGTTTTATGAGGTAACTGCTACAAAAGGATACAATTAGTAGCGGTTTGACAAGTAGCTGCTACAGAAACTGAACATCTCTCAATTTGTAGCGGTTTTGATAACCATTGTAAGTTTTACGAAGACTGAGGTACATTATTAGTGGTTCGTGCAGCGTTTAACAGTGTTTTCCCTTACACTACTATTCATTTCTAATCGTTTTGACTTTTGATTTTCTCTCTGTATGGTAAAAAATATGGTTAATGGAGACAAAGGGAAAGAGGTTTCACGGGGTAAGGCCGTCCTGAGAGGAGGTACCAGTAGATGGGGCCGTGCGAGAGGGCGTGGGCCTGTAAATCTCCCTTTGCCCCCCTCTGCCCCCTCACACGGGGAGGATTGGGAGGACCTCTTCACCGATGAACCAATCCCAGGGGAGGAGACTCTAGAAACTGTAGGCGGAGAATGAGGTGCCACTCTGTTGATCATTGACCTCGATGAGAATGAAGAGATTGAGATAAATTTTATGGCAAGTGAGGCGCAATAGTTTTTGACCGGGAGAACGAGTGGGACCAAGGCGACCCCCGACCATCATCTTCGTGTTCTACCAGATTTGTTGTGGACATCGAAGGAAAATGTAATTAGTTTTTTGAGAAAATTTAACTTTCGTTTGCTTACATTTGATTAAATTATATTTAAAAGCAATAAAAACATGGTTTTTTTAATTGTGCAAATACACATGGGAACATTAGCAAGAGGATGCTGGATGTTGCCGAGGTCACTTTGTTGTAAGGGCCTCATGTAGTAGTCCCCTAGAATACGAACACGGACTAGCCAATCACCAACGATGGTCACATGTTCAACCAATTACTATCTGAATTTGGTGAGAATTAGGCATGGTTCCCGATCTACTTAAAGGATTGGAGGCGTGTTCTGGTCAATAATAAGGACAAGGCATTTAATGACATTGTCCAGATAAATTATGTTGCTTATTTAATTTTACATGTTAATATTTATAATTTGTGGCTTGTTTATTTATTTAGTTATTTATTTTATTATTAGTTAATTAATTAGTAATTAAATTATTATACATAAAAAGTTTAACGTGCGAGGCCAGGCGAAGAGGTATGCTTTACTGAAGATAGGGGATAGAAGGAAGAACCGGAGGAATCGTTTGTACACCCAAAGGAATGGAGATGAGACTCTTCCTCTGCAAGAACTGACCGAGAACGCCCCAGACAGCATGGACCCCAATGATTGGGTAGCTTTTGTTTAGTATAGGAGGAGTGCAGATGCACAGGTCGTTTTCAATTAATTATGGCTTAAATTTTTCGTACATCAATTTTTTTTAAATGTAGTTTAAAAATATAAATATAGTTTCAATTAATTTATAGTTGAAATAAATATAGTCTCACAAGATTAATTTCATCACCCTCTGTCCCATAGGAACACCAGGAGCAGGGCACTCTAGTTGGTCCATCACAAGACAGGATCCAAGAAGTTTGCTATGACCTACAGTGAGATGGTATGTTGAAAGTTAAATTAATTTGTGGTTTAAATGATTGATTTTCCATTTTTTTTTAATTAACAAATTGTTCATTCTTTGAATTCTTGCAGCAAGCGAAGGTGTAGGAGGAGAACCGTCAAACGAATTGTGGAGAGCTCTTCACACGCACCTATAGACATTGTGATAAGACATCGACTTTTAAGGCAGCAGGGGAGATCATAGTAATTTACAAAAAAAAATTATTATTTAGTTAATTTAATATATTCAAATTCAATTAAATTGTTTCATTAGTATTTGCTGAAATCTGCACGTCAAGCCTGGATTGAGCAGACCAGGCAGAGCTACGAGCGTCCCAAACCCCGGAGTCACAGGGGTCTTTGGATCCTATGGCCCCATTAAAAGCTGCTATGGGCCTAGTCGGGCATCCCGGTCACATTAAGGGTATGGGCCTAGGCGCGAGGCCCAACACTGTGTACGGCAAGTCCTCAACCTCTGAGGCCAGAACCTGTAACATCTCAATTTTCAAAAGCGGAATAAATTAACATTTCATTTAAAATCATTTCAAACCATCAGAGTAGACCATTTGAGCGGAAGAGTATCTGTTATTTGTATTTCAAAATGCCATAAGTCTGGCGGGGTACAATAGCGGTAAGAAAACCGAGTATCTCAAAAGGACTGTACAACAACAAAAGGATGGCTTCTGCCAGAACAACTGCGGGAAGTCTTCCGCCGGGTCTCTAAGCATGCTGCTTTCCCTTTTCCTCCGACACCGGTTCTCCCGACCCTGATGCTATGTAAAGAGCTGAGGTCCCATGCATACGGACCCCAGGTAACGGTTAACCTCATATTTATATATATGGTATAAAATCACAGCAATTGGTTCACTTCCAAACATGTCACCAACTATGTCACTCCCAGTGAATGCAAATGTACCGCTCCCAGCGAAAAGTACCACTCCCAGTGAAAACAGATATATCACTCCCAGTGTATGCAAGTGTATAGTTATTTCTTACCAAACAAGTATTCAAACAACAAACCACCAACATGCATGCAACACACGTATCACATACACGCATACCATAAATATCAGAGTTAGTGTTACAGTACGCGAACGTACATTAATTACCTCATACAAGCATACCATACATATATGCATACAATAAACATCAGAGTTAAAGTTACCAGTACACGGACGTACCACAAAGCTATCAGCTAACTCACATAAACATACCATACACATAGCACATATATGCATATAGTAAACATCAGAGTTAAAGTTACCAGTACGCGAACGTACCTTCGTTGACGAGCGTTTAATATGTTGACGATATACTGTACTTTTGACGGAAAATAGCGGAACGACAGCGAAATGACAGCGGAACAAGATTACTGATATCCTATAATGATAATATCACATTTATCAATATTTGATACCATAACAGGCATTTTAGGTACAAATTACCATTTTGCCCCTAATCCCCTAATCGGCGGAATTTCGCCAGTACTTCGCTATCTTGACCCTAATCTTCCAGAATTTCCACATATCTCTAACTCTATGATGGTTTTCGAAATTAATACCTTAATTACCCCTAGAACATGATTTCTAAACATACTTGGAAGATTAAAGATCAATCTAGCAGTTCTACTACAACTACCGAAAGAGACACTAAAACTAAAGACTAGGGACCGAAGAACTTACTCAGAGTTTTGCTATGAACCTCTTACTCCTCTTCCAGAGCTTCTCTCTCTAACTTCTCTCTAGGATTGTAAGTGAATTGGTGAAGAATGAAGAGGAATGATGACCTATTTATAGAAAAGCCCAATGGCATTTTCGTAATTCCGTTGAACTTTGTCTAATCAGTTTCTGGCCGTTAGATCGCACTT
Source organism: Acacia confusa (assembly GCA_037074495.1). Taxonomy (NCBI): domain Eukaryota; kingdom Viridiplantae; phylum Streptophyta; class Magnoliopsida; order Fabales; family Fabaceae; genus Acacia; species Acacia confusa. Next base: position 30,202,895 of record CM073504.1, read on the forward strand.
CTTGGAGGTGGCAAGATCTTGGCCTTACACCTCTCAAGGATGATGTCATCCCTGCTGCATCATCAAGTCTTATGTCATCTTGCTTTATCTGATGAAATCCCGGTTCGATGCCCCGATCACGAGATTCCGTAGCACCTTAAAATTCCGGAAGCAGTACCCTGAAGGTCTTTGCTTCCTCTTCAAGAATACTGGGTTTTCCTAACCTTATTCTCTCATTAAGGACATTCCGTTATCTGCCGAAAATCCTCGGTATTCGCGACCGGTTACAGAAATAACTTTGGTCGGTACTAACTTCTGGATAAAAATCCACTGACCAATAATATGCTCTGGTTTTGCTTAACTCATCCCCAGATTCTCACAACGGAATTATTTTCTATCCGTTCTCATTTATCCTGTTCATTTTTCCTCTGATTATTATATTATTATCTAATTAACACATGTTTTAATTATATTATTATTATATTCTAAGATCTTATCTCTTATTTTATTTTATTATATTTTTTTTTCTTTTTTTACTACACACACACACATGCACAACACTTAGGCACACACACACTCACAACTCACACATACTCACAACTCACAAATATCTCCACCTTCTCTCTCTCTTTATTTATGTCTAAACAATTAGCCATTAATTATCTAATTAATTACTTACTAATTGTTGACAATTTTCTTAATTAGTAATAATTATTATCTCTCAACTATTTTATTGATATTAATAATTTATGCATTATGCAAAATATTAAAAATCATGGGGCAATTTATGTTCCCCAAAATGATATTTAATTTTGCCTTATTATTTTCCAAGGAAAATAATCCCATAAATTATCTAAATTAGAGACAACATACTCTCTAATTTTTAATAAATATTTAGTTGCCTCTCAGGATTTATCATAATATTCTCAGGGTATTTTATAACCCACAAATTTACTTAGGAATTCTTAGCTCTTTATTTCTCCTAATTTCATGAGAAATTACCTTTAAGAAATAAGGTAATTATTTCCCTAGTTTTGAGACCACCAATTCACCTATTTTCAATAGGTATTTATTTGTCAATATAATATTCCAGATAAATAATTATCCGGGTATTACAGAACCTCCAGCTTGAGACGTATGCCACTACCGAAGGGGTTGGAGGCGATGATTGCCGAGCGGGTTGCCGCCTTGGTTGCTGATCAGGTGGCTGCACAAGAGAATGAGAGGGCCTGGATTGCAGCGGAGCAAGCTGCCAGGGAGAGGCGCATTCAGGCCAGGATCGAACGTTGGTATGCTTCTTAGAAGCATAATTGGGATGCTTATGCCGGTGCCCTAACAGAGTTGTTGCTTCATAGGCACTTTTCACCTCCCCAACCTCCCACTTCGTTCATCGACGATGATTCCCCCTGCCTCCCCCTATGTTCATCCCTGAGGATCTACCCCCTCTTGCTGTTGCTGTTTTTGATGATGAGGACAACATTACCTCTACTCCTGCACACGCCCCTACTAAGACAGGACCTGATCATCAGGCTCTTGTTGTTAGTTTTTATTTTCACAGACATATTTTTATTTAAAACATTTGTTCTCTATTTATGTTATTTTGGTTTGTTGGATTACAATTTAAATACTTAGATTTCATTTATTTGAATTCATAAATGTTGATATGCATTTACATTAGTTTATTAACGTTATTTATAACATGTAATTATAATTACACAAAATAGGTATTGTGAAACAAATAATAAATAATTGACAAAATAATAAAAATAATTTATAGTTGTTATCACTACATATTTTAAAAACAGGTATTTTGTAAATATTTTTTTGAGAAAAAATTTAAACATTGTTAAAAAAAAGTAATAAAGACATTTTGTAGCGATTACATGACCATAACCGCTACAAAATAAACATTAAATCCTATTTGTAGCGGTTACTGGACTACAATCGCTAGTAATGACAAAATAGTGTAGCGGTCAATGCAGCGGTTATAAAACTGCTACAAAACTCAAGTGTCATCTATTCAATTCAAATTTCAAACTGAAGACCTATCTAACGGCTAACATTTGGTAGCAGTTGTTGTGGTGGTTTTGCAACCGCTACTAATTTCTGGCGAGATTCATTCAGTTTGAATTGCAATGGTTTGTAGCGGTTGTTAAACCACTACAAATGTGATTTAAACACGAGACAGTGCTATGGAACATCTTCTTGTCAAGCCTTTCCCGGTCGAATATACATTTTGGGGAGTTCATGGTAAGAAGCATGGTATGCGATATAGGGATCATCTTCCTCGTAGCTCACAAGTAGGAAATCAAGTAGCTCAAGATGATCTGGTTAATGAAGCTGTTTGCGATGCTTTTGGTGTTCAAGACGACAATTTCACGGCAGAAGTTCAGGGTGTAGAACCTGTTTTCCTAAGGAATGAAGCAGCTCAGGAATTTTTCAGTCTCATGGATGAGAGTGATAGTCTGTTGTATCAAGGTTGTCAAAAATACTCCAAATTATCTTTCCTGATAAAATTGTACCATATCAAGTGCATGTGTGGGATTACTGATAAGGCAATGTCGATGTTGCTGGAATTGCTACGAGATGCTTTCCCGGACGCGAACATTCCCACAAACTTCTACAAGGCTAAGAAGATAATTAACAAATTAGGCTTGAACTACAAAAAGATTGATGCTTGCCCTAACCACTGTATGCTTTATTGGGGAGAGGACGCTCGCAGGGAAACTTGTAAGAAGTGTCACACTTTGAGGTTCAGGACTATAAGGAAAGGGAAAAAGCAGAAGAAGAAACCTGTAAAGATTCTCAGATACTTTCCTTTGAAGCCTCGTTTACAGAGAATGTTTATGTCATTCAGGGCAGTTGAGCATATGAGGTGGCATGAAGCTGACAAGAACAAAGATGGTAAACTTAGACATCTATGAGATGCTCAAGCGCGGAAAGCGTTTGACTCACACTTTCCAGATTTTGCGGCGGACCCTAGAAATGTTCGTCTTGCTTTGGCGACCGATGGTTTTGATTCGTTTGGGAATCTCAGCACAAGCTATAGTATTTGGCCAGTTGTCTTGGTCCCATACAACTTGCCCCCTGGATGTGTATGAAACAAAGCTCCTACATTATGTCTATGATAATTCCAAGTAAAAAGGCATCGGGAAATGCCATCGATGTGTATCTCCAACCGCTTATGGTGGAATTGGTTAAGTTGTGGAATGTAGGGGTCGAGATGTATGACTCGCATGACAAGACACTATTCAACTTGAGTGCGGCCTTGATGTGGACTATTAGTGACTTTCCTAGCCTGGGAACATTATCCAGGTGGAATGTGCATACAGGCCTTGCATGTCCAGCTTGCAATTTTGACTCTGATTCGGTGCGCATTCCCACAGTCATAAGTGGTACTTCATAGGTCATTGGAGGTTTCCAGATAGTATGCACAGGTTTAGGTTGCAACGCAATCGCTTCAACGGGAAACAAGAAAAAAGAGGACCTCCTCAGATTTTATCTGGTGAAGATATCATAGAGCAGATTCATGATGTTGAATTTAAGTCTGGAAAAAGAGACGATCAAGCAAAGGCCGGTACAAAAACCGCCAAGGCTTCTGGTGGTGGAAGATAAGCATCGTCTTCACTCTGCCCTATTGGAAAGATAATTTGCTCCGACACAATCTAGATATCATGCACATTGAGAAAAATGTGTGTGCCAATGTGTTGTAATCGATTCTAAATGAACCAGGCAAGTCTAAAAATAATCTTCAAGCGAGAAAAGATTTACAAGAGATGAGAGTTCATGAAGACGCGTGGCCGGATGAGCATGACAGATTTCAACTGGCAAAATTCATCCTGACAAAACCGAATAAGGAAATCTTTCTCTCGACTTTGAAGAAAATAAAAGTTCCAGACGGGTACTCAAGCAACATTTTGAGATGTGTTGACATACAGGCTCAAAAGGTTACTGGGATGAAGAGTCATGACTCACATGTGCTTATGCAACAGTTGCTTCCGCTTGCCATCAAAGATACACTGTCTTTTGATGTGTCGAGTTGTGTTTTTTCTTCAGGAAGTTGTGTTCCAAGGTTTTGACCGTGGAGGATCTCGACCCGCTGCAATAGAAAATCGTTCTTACGTTGTGTCATTTGGAGATGATCTTTCCTCTGTCCTTTTCCACGGTCATGGTTCACCTGACAGTACATCTTGTTCACGAAACAAAGCTTGCTGGCCTAGTTCACTATCGATGGATGTATCCCATTTAGAGATGCTCATTTAAAATTAATTACTTTACGATTACTACCTTGTCACACATTTCAGCATTAATGTCTCAACATTTTTCATTCATTACTGTATAGGTTTCCTGGGAAACTGAAATCCTATATGAGGAATAAGGCGTGGCCTAAAGGTTCAATTACAAAAAGTTATATTGGGGATGAGGTCTTGTATTTTTGTACCACGTACTTTGATGACATTGAGACGTCATTCAACCGACCGTGTCGTATGGACAATTGTCCAGAGTCAGAGCCAGAGTCATTAATAGCAGAGTTGTTAATCTCTCGTGTTGGTAAACCAGTTGGCGGAACTAAGAACTTCAAACTGACGGTACTTGATAAGCTTCAAGCACATAGACATGTCTTGATTAATTGCACTAAAGTTGAATTGTACATTCAGTAAGGATTACGCACATATATAAATTATCATTTATATTTCCTTAGATTTTGTTCTCATAGTTCATTGTTTTCTTGGACTTGGTTTGCCTCCGATGCATCGGAGTCCGATGCATCGGGGTAGTGTAAATGTCAATTTTTTTTTTACAAAGTGACAACATAAAAAAAAATTCACTGTCTCCTGTGCAGCGGAGCCTCCGATGCACAGGAGGGAAGCCAAATCCTGTTTTCTTGGCATGCTTAATTGTAGGGAATTCAGGAGTTATGTCATGTGTCAGCTGAGGATCTGTACACATACATCATCCGAGATTAATAGAAAGGTCTACAGAGAATTCCCAAGTTGGTTTAGGAGGAGAATAATGAATGACCACAACCCGCACTCACTACAATTTAGAGCTCTCGCACTTGGCCCGCTTGACCACGCCCAAAGATTTACGACATACAATGTCAATGGTTTCAAGTTTTGTATTGTTTCATGAGATCAAGGATTGCTGACCCAAAACTTGGGTGTATATGACACGTTTGGGATAAGGAGTTTGCGAGCAGCAGTGACGGGAACATGTAGTTCGGTGATGTCTCGTATTATGGAAAGCTGCTTGGTGTGGTCAAGATAAATTACTAAGGCCTTTTCACAGTGATGCTCAAATGTTTGTGGGCAAATACGACAATGTTTAGGGGACTCACCACTGATGACTTAAGCATCACATTAGTGAATTTCTCCTAGCTTATCACACTAGTCAGTCTGAAGATGATGAGCCATATATTCTTGTCTCAAAGGCACATCATGTTTATTATGTCGCTGATGAGAAGCACATGGATTGGCATATAGTGGTTCACTTAAAGCCACGAGACCTTTATGACATAGGCGATGCTGATAACGTCGCCTACGAGAGTAAGCCGTTGCAGCCATCCAACTTTGAGAACTTCTTCCCCGACGACGATGACAATTTACCTAAAGTTCGGTACATTTTTTAATATATCTTTTATGAAATAATAACATTTAAATAGAGTTTTATTTGTCTTAAAGCATATTCAACTCACAAGTGGCATTTTATCCAATTTCTTTTTTTGTAGGGATTATGACGAAGATTGAGAGGAAAAATCAAAGTTATGCTTGTAATATAATATGTAATCTTATATTGTTTTTTAAAAAAACTGATCTGTAGCTTTTTTTTTTTTTGCGAAAGAAAAGAAAAATTTTTTTTAACTTATTTGAAACGCTACAAATAAACAAAAAACCGCTACAAATATATAACCGCTATAAATACCGCCACCTTAACTACTACTAAATTTAAACGATACAAAAGCGCAACATCAACTACTATAAAACAGGTACGCAGATACCCATATATAAAAACCACCACCAAATAACATTTAATATGCTCCACTTTCATTTTCCAACACATTTTCTTCTCCTTCTCTCTCAAATTTCTACATTTTCTCAAAGAGATTAAGTCTTTTAAGAAGGTAAGTGTTGTTTAACTGGAGCAAATACGATAATTATTGCAATATTTATTTTTTCTTCTAATTTTGATTGTTCTTAATTAACAATTGTATGATTTTTTTTAATTTTCTTTCCACTTTTACTCACATTTAATTTTCTTCTACTTCTGATTCTTCTTAATTCGGATCAATTAAATATTTATTTTCTTTCATCTACTTCCACACACAATATTTAATTTACTTGTACACACATTATTTTTATTATTAAATATTATTTAAATTAACCTATAATAAACTATACATATACATCATATATATATATATAATCAATTATCACATTCTAATATCATTTATTTTAATATATATATATATATTATTGAAAATAAAATATGTGATTAATTAAATATTTAATAATTATTGAAATATTAATAATGATTAATTATAAATATTATTTAATAAATTTTGATAAAATATAAATTAGTTAACTATTTAATTTTAATGACGACTGGCAATTTTTTTTTTTCCTTTCATGAAATTGTAGCGGTTACATAACCACTACAAATATGAAGTAAAAAAATTTGGCTGAATATTTTGTGGCGGCTCCAAACCACTACAAATAATAAAACTGAAAATAGTGGGAAAATAATTTGCAAACAAAATGGCGGGAAATGTTGTAGCGGTTTCGAACCGCTACGAATAACAAAATTAAAAGTGGAGGAAAAATATATTTCGGATAAAATGGCGGGAATATTTTGTAGCGGTTATGAAACCACTACAAGTGTGAAATGAATTCAAAATGGCGGAAAAATCATCTTCCCCTCAAAATAATGGAGGGAAAATTTGTCGCTGTTAGGTAGCTGCTACGAGATGTTGAATTTGTACAAACTTAATAGCGGTTTTATAGCCACTACAATGGTTTACCTGTAGCGGTTGTCTAACCGCTACGAATGTATGATGTTGACATCACGTCAAATTTATATAGGTGTGGTTATGTTTAACTACTATAGTTTCAGTAGCGGTGTTTTAGGATATAGTATCGGTTTTTTTTCCCCGCTACAAATCAATTTGTCATGGTAGATTTTGTAGCGGTTTCTCTAACCGCCACTAATGTTTCTAGTAGCGTTTAAAACTGCTACAAATATGTCATTTTAACCACTACTAATCGCCCTTTTTTTGTAGTGTTGTGAGTAGACAATCCACAGATATTTACAATAAGAACTGGAAGTGAAACAATCAATGAATGGATGAGTTGCCAAGAACTAGAGAACTACTAACGGAAAAATAAATATAGAGTAACAGAGATAAAGAAGAGTAAAATAGAGAGAGACAGAGAGACAAAGAGAGAGAGAATATTGGAAATTAGAAAAACAATATTATTCAACCCATCATTCTCTGTACACATGGTGCTTATATAAATAATGGTTACAACTCATCATCACAACTACAATAGAATATAACAAATAAAATACCTACTAAATAATAATATATCAAACTACTGGTTCTACCCTTTCTCTTTCTGTTGAGTAGTACATTATGTCAGCCCCTTACAAGCTAGAGCATGGATGTCAATCATGCCCATCTTGGAAGTAAGAAAATTAAAAGGAGCATAATTAAGTGGCTTAGTAAAAACATCCACAAGTTAATTTTGTGATCGAATAGGTAACAACCGAAGAACACCATTTTCAACCTTGTCCTGAATGAGGTGACAATCCAATTCAATATGCTTAATACAAGCATGAAAGTGGGATTAGAAGCAAGTGGAAAGGAAGATTAATTGTCCAAATATAAAAGAGCAATAAGAGAGCGAGAAAATGTAGATCATCTAACAGGTACAACAACCACTGAATGTCACAACTTGCCATAGCAAGAGCACGATATTAAACTTCACAAGAAGACAAAGACAATACTTTGCTTCTTGGATTTCCATGAAATGAGAGCATTATCAAGAACACATAATAACTAGTAATATAATGTCTATAATCAACACAAGCATCCCAATCTATATCACTGAAACCTTTTGATAATAAATTAGAAATAGAGGGAAAGAAAAGACCCTTTAAAGGAGTAGGCTTTAAGTATAAGGACCCTGTGAGCATCCTTAAGATGTAGGTCAGTAGGAGCAACAATAAACTGACTTAGTTGTTGTGTAGCAAAAATGATATCAAGTCTAGGAGGTCAAGTATAACAGTCACCAAACCAGCTATCTATAAGAAGTACAATCTCATAGAAGAGTACTTGATGTCAAACTCAATTTAGTAATTTTATCCATGGGAGTAAAAGCAAGTTTACAATCTAAATAACTTGTTTCTGTAAGAAGATCAATCACAAACTTTCACTAATAGAGCGAGATTCCAAAAGCATCACAAGCAACCTCTAAACCAAGAAAGTACTGCACAAAACCAAGGTCTTTGATTTTAAAAAGGTGATCAAGATTATTCTTCAATGTGTTAATCTCATTCAAATCATTTCCAATGAGAATTATATCATCCACATATACCAAAAGAGTTGTAAAGCTAGTACAAGATTAGCCTTAGGTTCAATATATCCATAAGAAATGAGAGCACAAGAAAGTTTGTGAAACCGTTGTCTATTAGTTTGCATACTAGATAAGAATTAGAAGAATAAAATCCACTGGTAAAAACCATATATACTTCCTTATGAAGATCACCATGAAGAAAGACATTATTCACATCAAGTGGCTGAAGATGCCAGTTATTAGTAGATATAAGAGTAAGTAAAAAATGAACAATAGTCATCTTAGACACAGGAGAAAATGTGTCAAAATAATCGAAGCCCTTGGTTTGAGTACAACCCTTAGCAATAAGTTTAGCCTTGTACAAATCAAGAGTATCATCAGATTATATTTCTTAGTAAAAACCTATTTGCAACCAATAGGATGTTTCCCATTAGGCAAAGGAGCAGGAACCAAGTCTTATTATGTTCAAGAGCAAAAATTTCAGCATCCATAGTATCATGCTAAGGTTTAAATTTAGAAGCTTGACAATAGGTAGTAGGAATATTATAACAAGAAAAAGGAAGACATAAATTTTTCTGAAAGGACAGTGGAGAAAAGATACCTATCATCAGAGTAGAACGATGCAATTAAAGTAGTTTGAAGGCTGAGCAATAGTAATCCTACAAATAAGTTGGGGTTTTATGTGGTCTACTAGAAATACAGATAGGAACAGAAGAAATCGGATTAGGTAAAATTGAAACAGGCTGAGAATTTGAAGGAATAGAAGGAATTGAATCAAGAAAAACTGAAACAGGCTGAGAAATTAAGGTGAAGAAGATGGTGAGTATGATAAAGAAGCATAGAAGGAGGGAAAAACTAGAATAGGAGGGAAAGAATAACCAAGGGAAAGTACATCAGTAAAATGAGGTAAAGCCAAAGAGCCATTATCATGTGATGCATTAATATGATAAGGGAAAAAAGATTCATAAGACAGAATATCTCTAGAAATGAAAATTTGATTAGTGAGAAGATTTAGGAGCAAATATCCTTTATTATGTTAAGGAAAACCAAGAAACACATATTTTGAAGCCCTATAATCAAATTTAGATCTATGTGCTAAAATAGTAGAAGCATAGCACAAAGAACCAAAAACTTTCAAATCAAAATAAAAAGGTGATTTATGATACAATAAAGTAGAAGGATTAGAGTGGTGGATTATTGGAGATGGTAAGCATTTAATAAGAAAAACAACATAAGAAATGGCAAAATACCAATATAATTTTGGAAGTTTAACATGAAAAAAAGAGCTCGAGCTATGTTCAAAACATGTTGATGTTTCCGTTCCATAAAACTATTATGTTGAGGGGTTTCAATGCAAGATGTTTGGTGAATGATACCCTTAGATGTATAAAAAGATTCCATAGAGAATTCAAGGCCATTATCAGATCGAATAAACTGAACCTTGGTGTTGTGTTGGGTTTCAACAAAAATAACAAAGTTTTGAAGGTGAACTTGAACCTCTAATTTTGATTTCATAGGAAAAATCCAAGTATAACGACTAAAATCATCAATGACAGTAAAAAAAATTTAAAACCATGAATAGATTGAATAGAAAAAGGACCCCAAATATCAGTGTGTATCAAAGAAAAAATGCATTACTAGAAAATGTACTGATAGGAAAAGTCAATCTTTTCTGCTTAGCCATATGACATACATCACATGGAGTAGGCTTTGTATTACAAGTAATATAAGGGAATTGCTGATGTAAAATTCGTAAAGCATAAGCAGAAATGGGACCTAGATAATGATGCCACGAATCAAACAAAATTGGAGATGGTGATAGTAAATGTGTAGTATGTGAAGTTGCTATAGTTGGCGTGGAATTTGTTGGATTAATAAAATATAGGCCTTCGAAGACTTTAGCTGTATTAATTGTCCTCCAATGAGAAAGATCCTGGATATAACACAGAGTACAAAAAGGTGAAGCAAAAAGGAAAGGCACGAGTTAATTTGGAAATAGAAAGAATACTAAAGGAAAAATCTGGCACATAGAACATGTTATGAAGAACAAATTAATCAAAAAGGTAGATTGTACCCGAAATTTTGGCAATAATAAAATTTTGGTTAGGTAATTTAATGGGAACATGATCAATATTATTAGAAATAGAAAAACAACTAAGAGAATGACAAACATGGTTGGTGCATAGCACTAGTATCTATTATCTAGGACAATTTTGGTAGGAAAGAACTAAAAGGAAGGGAAGTACCTAGGTTCTGATGAGAAGAAGATACCAATTGTATATTATAAACATATGAAGTAGGAGGAAGAGGAAAAGAGGTAGTTGAATTTGATTGAACAAGGGCGATTAGCTTCTGATATTGATCCTGTGTGAATTGAGGAACTGGTGTTGGTAAAAGATCAGTGGATGCAAGTGTGTGCATTTTTATAGAATTGATGACATAATCCTTTGCTTAAAAAATATTAGCAGATGGTGAAGCTTGATTCCGAAATTTAAAGCCAGAGGAAAGCCACGCTTTTGGTAACAAGTATCAATCGTGTGACTAAACTGATTGCAATATATATGTACACAATTTTGTATTTGTCGATCCAGTAGGCAAAGAATTCTTAGAATTAGAAATAGAATGAGGATAACCCAAAAAACGCAATGGTCCTTTATTGAGTAACACCACTAGTTCGATATCAGCATGAAGTTCATGTTCTTGTTGTAATAATAGGGAAAGACCTTATTGATAGAAGGTAAAGGATCAAGTAGCATTAGCTATAATTTAACAAATGCAAATCGATCATTGAGACCCTTGAATATTGAATGTTTTCAAGGATATTAATACATCTCCATTCATTTGAAGGAGAATCATCTATAAGGCACTTTATCAACACTTGATTATCATATTCAAATAGAACTGCTTTTAGTAGATTATCATATGCAAACATAACAGCATCATACAAGGCAATTCCTTCCTCCTCTAGAGTTGATTAAACACTAACTATCCTTGCAGCCCCATCTTACAACTAGCCATTTGAGTCTATAACAACAAATGCCACCGTTGCTCCATTTTATAAGGGTGATGATAGGTGGCGTCAGCAGCAACGGTGGTGGAGGGGGTTGTGGCAATGTCGGCACCAATAATAGTAACAGTAGAGGTGGCAGGGGTAGAGGAGAAGGTGGTGTTAATGGAGGCGGCAACAACAGCAACAAAGGATATGGCAATGGTTGGGGGTGGCGGCAGCGAGAACAATGGACGAGGAGGAGGAAGTGGTAGTGGTGGTTGTGGTATGTGAAAAGGAAGAATATCACCTAGAAGGGGTGAATAGGTGATTTTAAAATTCTTTTCAAAAATAATTTAAAAACAATAAAACAAAGACTGAGAAGGAAGATGAACACGGAGTGTTTGTACTGGTTCGGTCTAATTCGTCGACCTACATCCAGTCCTCAATCACTTTGGGTATTTCACTATCTCAAACTCTTATACAATTTACAAACTCTGTTCTCGAGATGATCCTATCACAAGGACTCACTTCCCCTTACAAGCTATAATTGTATACCTGCTCTTAAGGTTCTACAACCTTAAAATTTTCAGATAAATCGAATAGAATTAACTCCTCACTGAGTAAATAAAATAATCACTAAAGTGCAAAATATATCTGAAGAAATTGAATGTAAGTAGTGAAATAATTGATTGTAATAATACAGAAATAAATGCGCAGAGTTTCAGTAGTTGACAAAATTTAATGATCGAGCTTTTATACTATTTTGCTATTAGTGCCGTTCAGAGACATTGAATATAGCCATTAAGTTTTCGTATTTCTGTTTGTCACAGATGTTTGGTTACGTGTAATCGTTGGTTGCTTCATTAAATACATTCTCCGTCGAAGTACTTGGGGCAAATATTGACTCTATATAATAGTCGGAATTAATGCATCTCGTAGGAATGTTTTCTTCTGCTTAGAGTGTTTGTTCCATTTGTATATGTCTTCATTAAATGTGTCTAACACAATAAACAACCATTTTTGCTAATCTTAATTTAAACAAGGTTAAGCATCTGTAAATCACTCAAAAAGATGATTAGAAATAATAGAAATGAGTTTGAGTGAGATTAAGAATAAATAGATAATAACCCAGAAAGTTTAAGATAAAGATTAACGTTACAGTGAAGTGATATGTTTATTTGAAGAACCTTAGTCGAGTAATATGACCTTGTTAATCGAGTAACATCATGGTATTTGAAATTAATTGCCTCTTTAATGTGATTACTTAAGGTGCAGGTTGGCCTTGGAACTCTCCTCTTCTCCTAGTCAGGCTTCACCGGGATACTTACCCGGTATGTCTTTGTTGGGATCCTTAGCTATGTTGATTTTACTAGGAACATTAGATGGGTTGCTGACATCAACATTAAGATTTGCAAATGCTTATCTCGGCAAGTATGTACCGAACCATACAGATCGCCGCATTTGAAGCATAATCCGAGTTTTTGCCAAAGTGTCATCTTGGATGGTCAGTGTAGTTTGTTGTGTTGATGAGACATCTTGGTACTTCCTTGCCGACGTGATACCTCGGCATTTTGATGACGTGATATCTCAGGATAGCCGGGGTAATTTATTCTGTGAATACTTAACAAATACATTAGATTGAGGTTACTCAAATAACATAAATCCTTACTCAAGTAATACACAAATAATCAATATTTACTATATCAAAAACTCAACCATAATTATTTAAGTCTTGTTATCATCAAAACTCCGAGAACCAACAGTATGACAGGTGAAATGAGACAAGTGAAACAAAGACAAATAAAATTAAAATGTAAATTAGACTTTTTCAACCATACAATGGGGTGGTAATGAGTATTTATAGGGAGAATGTATGAATGAGGATTACAAATTTTTTAGTAATCATACTAAAGAGTAACCAAACATTATTTTCTTGATAATGAAATCATGATTACCATTGTCACTACAAGAAAATACAAACATGGTGATGAGATTTGCAAGGGAAAAAAATCCGTCGCAATTTGCAACAAAAAAACAAATTCCGTCAAAAAAAAACAAATCTGTCGTAGAATTTTGTGACGGAGAACAAATTCTGATACAATTTGCGATGAAGAAAAATCCGTCACACAACTTTACGATAGAAAACAAATTTTATCACAAATTACAATGGAAAAACAAAATCGTTGCAAAGTTTTACTACGGAAAACAAATTTCGTCACAAATTATTTAAAAAAAAATTCGTGTTTTAATTTAATAGCACAGCCTTTCAGTGTGAATGAGGCAACTCAAAACCTTCTGCGAGGTTGAGCGAGGGAAAACGAACCGATTCAGCTATGTCGATAATCTTTAATTTCCATGAGGAGGAGAAGAATGAGCCTCATGCCAAGGCATCCCCTTCGTCTTCGTCTTCCCAACCCTCAAACAATTTCCTTGTTCTAGGTTTCTTCCTCTCCTTTTTAGACCTTGTTTTTTTGACTTAGTTGTTGCTGACTTTCAGCTACATATCTGAATGGATTGGGTCAAGATCTACACGCTGATGGTTTTTTCTGAGGGGATTGAGATGCATACGACAACATATTTGCTGTGAATGTTCCGATCAATTAAGGTATCATTTATCGACATAATTTTAGTTATCATTCCAACAAGGTAAATTTTGTATGGCCTATTTATTTAGCTAATATGATTCCATAAAAGAAAAAGCATCTACAAATAATGGCACCCAACAGCAAGTCGGTCTTGTACCTTTAGTTTGTTAATATTGTCGTTCATTTACTCTAATCGTGGCAATTGTGATATTAATTTGGATTCTTGCAAAACATTCTTATTGGTAGAATGCTTTATGGAGTTCCTCAATAATATGACACTAAGGTAATGGGGTTTTGGTTTTCTTAGTTAAGAAAATTTTTTCAGATTTACTTTTTTAATGAACCAAATTTTTATTAGTTCATCTTTTTGTAACTTTTAAAAGATTTGAAAGTAAAGACGTCGTGTTTTGAAACCTTAGAGATGGCGTTACATCGATGAAAAATAAAAGCTCACTAAATTATATGATTTATGCACACAAGCTTGCCGGATGATTTGCAGGCTACGGTGTATAATAAAGAGCTTATGGTTTTGTTGCATAATAGTGTGAAAAGTAATTGGAAAACTACGGGTGTTTTCTCACATTTATTTCATTAAGAGACAAAAAATTCTGCATTTGATTCTTATATATGATTTTCATATTGGAATTTGATCTAGAGAAAACTTGTGACCATGCTCGGAATATAAAAATGATGAATTTTATATTTTTTGGGTCACAATATGAATTTCATGGCATGTTCCTAATTTGGTTCCGTTTTCATTGAGTATATGCATGGTGTTGATTAAATATTTCTCTGTTGAACCATGCCTTTAATAGCATGGTTGAATTGGTTAGCCCATCCTCATTTGTATCCTTGATAAGTTAAAAAGTCAAGTAGGATACTAGTTACTTGTCGTTAGGCACTACTAAGAATCAGTCTTTTTGAATTGTGCATAGCTATCTCGTAAATATATAACGAACTGATTCACTAAACTTCAGGAAAAAGGGGAGAGACAACTTTAAAAATTTGAATCATACTGTACATTGACACTAAATCTCATTCTTGTATTTGTTTTTGTTTTGAGTTTAATTAACTCTGCAGGTATATAAAATCATCTTATTATCAAAAGTTACAATTCATTCTTTTTATGACATTCTTTTGATGAGTTTTAATTAATTATCTAGGTGTCCATATGAACAAAGCAAGAGTTGCTATTCAAGAAAATCAAAATACTTGTCACATTCAAGGTGTGTTGAATTTTCTAATGTTGTGCTTGTCAAAAGTTTACCTCTTATTTATGAACCTGATTTTTATTCATCCTGAGGCTTCATATCAGTGTTAAAATTATATCTGGATAGGTTATATCTAATATTTACTTGGCTTACTAGTTAGATTGGAATAATATAGATTTTATTATAAAGATGCTAAAAATTGTCAGCCTTTGATGAAGCTCTTGGATCTCTGCTATTACCCATTTTAATAAGTGAAAGTGTTTTAAGCTCATCTCATTTATAAAACATCCCTACCCAATTATAGTTATAAAAAAAGTCATTATGAGAAGAAGTCAGCTTTTGCTGCTGCTCCCTGCATCAGCCATCCTTAGAACCATCCCAATCTGTGTAAACAAAACAACCCCCCCACCAAAAAAAAAAACAGCGTTCCTACTCAGTTGTAAATATGGCTGGATTCTGCAGTCCTAGGGTTTTGTTCACTTTTCATCTAACATGAAGTGTGCTATTCAGTAATTGTTCTAAATAAATGGTGCAAAGTTTTAAGCCTCTAAAATTACCTGACTTTGGTTTACTGGAAGAGGCTCCAACTTCAGAGTTCCTCTTTTTTATATACTCAATTTGTAATTTCTATCTAGGTGAGTTTAACGTCAAGTTTTCTTAATGCTGTTTTTTTCCTCCCCTTAAAATTTAAGCGTGTTTTTCTCACCTACTTTCAAGTGATTTCATTGATTCATTCACTGAATCATGGGTTGTATAATTTACATTAAGCATCTTTCAGGTTCTTTTTATTCTTTTGAATTGGTTGTTATGTTTTCTTCTCTTAATGTAATTCAGGAATGTAAGTAGAGCTGCATCACTTCGACAACTTTCCAACAGTTTTTCCCAGTTCAATAATTTGCATGTCTCACTTCGATCAAGGAAGCCACCGACTAGAAAGGTGCACAGTTAAACTAATGCTTGTTTTAGATTAATTTGTTTTGTGTAGCTGTATAATTTTGGGAATTGTTACAGGATGCTGCAGTTATCAATGAGTCGAGACTTTCCAAGTTATAAGGGAGTACAAGGACAGAAACATTGAAGTGGAAAATGAACCTTTTGACC
Organism: Acacia confusa; assembly: GCA_037074495.1. NCBI lineage: Eukaryota > Viridiplantae > Streptophyta > Magnoliopsida > Fabales > Fabaceae > Acacia > Acacia confusa. The sequence goes on from CM073504.1 coordinate 30,219,333, forward strand.
ACTATATGCAGAAGGTAGAATTACTAAGGAAGGATTGCTTGTAGAGTCAATAGAGGACAACACACCCTCTGTTTCAGATTCTAATCAAATTTCAATGGAGAACGTACGACAATAAAACCATGATCTAGAAGCTGAAGTTGCAGCTGAGGTCAACCTCAATCAGAAGTGACCGAATGAGAACGCGAATACAACAAATTGTGGATGAGGGATTAAAAAAGGCTCAAAAGTGGGCTTTAGATGGTCACATCAATGAATCAACTGATGAAGAAAAACCTAATCAAGATTCAAAAAGTGGTCAGGACAGAAAGAGTATCAGTTATAAGTGATCCTGTAGATAAAATCAATAAAGTGCGGAATGAGGAGGATTTGAAATCGTACCTGGAGATGAAGTCGCAGATTTTTAATTCAGACATAGGCTCTTGCGCAATGGAACTTGAAGATAATAATAAAACACCAAAGATTTAAACTTATTTATATTTTTTTGCATTTTTTAATTAGTTTATTTTTTTGGCAATATTGTTGTTTGTATTTCGTTTTGTTTAAATATAATTTTTAGGATTGCTATTGTATATCTTCACATACACTTTTTTTTAATACATTATTCCGTATTATTTATTTTATAATATTTTTGTATTTATTTGAGTGGTTGTCATGAAAAAGCTCTAATAATTATAATTTTTTTGTATTTATTTGAGTTGTTGATGTAGAATAACCCTAGTAATTATTAATAATTTTTCTTCTAATTTCTCAATTTGTCAAGGATTTTTAAAGTCCGTCGCAACTTGTGATGTGATTTAAATCCATTCTAATTTGCAACAGATTTTAAAAATTGTATCAAGAGGAAAGAGAAAAAAGAGACAATTTCTTTTACAAAAAAACTATGGTTATTGATAAAAAAAAGTGCTTTTTCAATTCTTTCAAGTATTTGGATACTCTTTCAACAAACCATGGTTATAAGGAATAAAAGTGCTTCTTCTTCTTTTTTATCCAAACAGTACCATCTCCCTTTAGCTCACGACCATGCTTCTCCGATGTTCTCCGCCCGCCCGTTCCTTCCAATTGGCGTTCTCTCCTTGCTCAGCACTCTCAACCGTTGTACGAGATCGATCCATTAATGATCCCATAGTATTCGAGTCGTACCTTCAAGGAGGTTATAATTTACTAATGTAAAATATTAAGAGAATGAAATTTGTGTAAACAGAAGAGCAATTTTAGGAATCTAAAAATCAGTTAAAGCGTTGGGTTGGGGATTTCACCTACAGGTAGCTAATCTTGATTATTTTAGTTGGCTCTTTTATTAATTATAATCATAATTATTCCTTAAGTGTCCAAATAATCTCTTAAATTACTAGTCCCTTTTTAATTAGTGTTGAACTTGTTCCCAACACACTCACACAACTAATTAAACCCTGAAGTTATAGTTTTTAACACCACAAATATATAAAGCTATCCCTAGCCTAAATAACTTGTTTCTATTTCTCTAGATCTTGGTTCTCCCTGCACCTTCTAGTCTATTGAGATTACCCATATATTAGATTCTATAGTGGCCAGCCAAAACAATCCATATGAAGAATAAGAGAAATTGATATAATAAGAAGAACCTAGTGCAAAAAAGTGTTTTAATACCGTCTCGTTTACAGCGGATTATCAACACCCCGCTCTTAAAGAAATGACCGGTGGCAATTTTGTAAATATAAAGAACTTCTTCATCCGCATCAATTTTTAAGACCACCTCATTTACAGCGGATTATCAATGCCCCGCTCTTAAAGAAATGACCGGTGGCAATCTTGTAAATATAAAGAACTTCTTCACCCGCATCAATTTTTAAGACCGTCTCATTTACAGCGGAGTTTCTAGGCACCGGTCTTAAAGATATGACTTGTGGCAATTTTGTAAATATAAAGAAATTCTTCTATTGTATAAATTCTTAAATATAATATTCAGGCCACTTAAAATAACCAACCGCTCTTAAAAATGTTAAAAAAAAATAAAATATCCCTCCTAAAACTGCATCCCCTAATGCTGAGTTGGGGCCCAAGGATAAAATATCTCAAATGCTATCCAAAGGAGAATTTGCATGTCAAACTTGAGATATACAAGTAGTGGTAGGGGTTCCTCATGACCCTCAACAGGTTTTCTTTGACACCGCCAATATAAAGTCCTTGTTGCTTCTTGGACAGGAGATTACATCAGCAGTTATTCAAATGTGGTGTGGGTAAGTATCTTATTTTATGAGTACAAAATTTAAATGCACCGTTTAGTTAGGAACATGTATAATAATTCCATGATCGATGTCTTTATTGTAGGTTCATGCATCAAGATTTGGAGCAACAGAGCAGAATCAATGATTTTGGATTCTTGTGCCCAGTATATGCAAGCGAAGCCACCGTGGAACAAAGACTGGAGTACATATCAAATAGGTTTGTGAAGTGAGAAGGAAGGTATACTTGTTTTCATATTACCATAGGTACATATCACAATCGATCTCTTGTTGCAATTCAATTAATTCTGCATAATATATTACTAGTACTTTACTGCTGTGAATTTTCAGCGCCCACTAGTAGTTGCTCGTCTTGATCATGGACTCGAATACAATGTTATTCTTATGCACCACTCACGGCCAACCAGGGGTTCTGTTAAAGCAGATCATCAACAGGTAAGCATGTCATTTTGATTCTCTTGTAAGAAATCTCTTATATGAATTTTCAGCGAACATTATTGATAAATTTGTGATTTTGATGATAGTGCCATGAAGACCTTCCTAAACCAAGTCAGAAAAAAGCGAGGGAGTGAGCTCAAAGATCCTAGATGGCTCACACCAAAGGTTAGTACATATTTGGACACTAGCATACTGCCTTGTGAAGTTGGTCAGTAAGCTATATATATATATGCTCGATCTTATATATATTTCTTGCTCTTTTCAAACCTGTTGGCAACCAATCGGATCCAACTTATGTGGCCTGTACATAATGAAACACATGTATGATATTATCATTCAACCAGATAATAAACTCACTGCAAAGGTAAATGTATTTGATGTTACATATTATGACTGAATTCAGTTTCTGTCTTAATTAATGTTACATATGAAATATGCATGCCAATTAATTCAGTTTCTTTCTTTGATGTTATACAGAGATTTGCCTCTGAGTCTTTCTTTTCTGCTAATGAGGTAGACCACATACGCAGAGTGTTTTGTCAACATGTTGAAATCTTAGAGTAAATACAACAATCACAGTAATAATTCATTTGTAAATATATGCTTGTAGAGCAACAATTGTAATTACAGTACTACATTAATTAATTTGTAAATTCATTCTGTAAATGAACAATTTTACAATTTGGAGCATTTTTTATATAATAAATTTTTTATTCTTCCGAACAATTTTCTTAGCCTCTGTAATTTTGGTTTTCTAAACGTATATTGTATGGTGGATATTGCTTGAGTTTTGAGTTTTGGAGAGTTGTAACTAGCAGTAAAAGATTCTGAAAAGTATTCGCGACTTTTAGGACTGTATATTTATTAAATAGACGGTCCTAAAGGTCTTTGCTTTTTAAAAAAAATTAATCCTTGATTTTAGTACCGTATGTTTAATAAATATCCGGTTTTAAAAGTCTTAAAAATGTGACGACACTTTTAGAACCGTTTAATAAATATCCGTTCTTAAATTTATTATTTTAAAAAAATTAATAGACTTTTAGGACCGGTTATAATATAAATGATCAGTCTTAAAGGTAATTGAATGGAAAAAAAATTAATAGACTTTTAGGACCGGTTATAAGATAAATGATCGGTCTTAAAGGTATTTTAATGAAATAAATAAATAATAGACTTTTAGGACCATTATCTGGTAACTTAAGTCCTGCCTTTATTGTCCTCCACACGCTTCCTCTCTATCCTTCTTAACTTAAGTCCTCATTACCTCGTAACTCCACACTACGTAGCTCTCTGCCCATCATTCCCTAACTGCTCAAACAATGGTTAGATACAAGCAGACAAGCCCTCACAGGAGTACTCCTGAAGCTCGTGCCCACGCCAGATCTCTCGTGGGTTCTCTTCCAGTGCATCGTTCCATTCCGACGGATGAGTCACGGGTCGTTGGACCCATTGTTATTTCGGATGATGAAGAGGTTGACGGCCCCTTCTAGCCTTCAGACCACGAAGAGGTTCCCGCTCTCCCTCTCCAAACTCCTGGTCCCAACGCTCCCTTGGTTGATGATTATAAAGCGAAATTGAGGCGCATAATATAGGAATGTGCTGATATCCATCGCGAAATTGCTGTTACTGAAGCCTCCATCTCCAAGACATTAGATGATACCAAGGACTAGGATTTTTAGTCGCATTATAATCTTTTTTTGTTAATTTTCAGTTTGTTGTTCTTATTTCCTTTTGTACTTGCATGTTGTCATAGTGATCTAAAAATTAATAAGAACGAAGATTATATTTTATTCTCCATTCTCCAGTGTTATTTATTTTCATTCAATTGCTGCAGAAATTTTTCTTTTTAATATTAAAAAGTATTTGACTTTTAAGACCGCAGTTTTATAAATCATGCGGTCCAAAATTAAATGAATTTTAATACCACAATATTATAAACATCTGGTCTTAAAATTTTCAATATAAATTTAAATGAATTTATTTTTAGGACCGCAATTTAATAAAACTTCGGTCTTAAAAAGTTCAATATAATTTAAATATATCTTTAGAACTGTATTCCTTTTAATTGAGCGGTCTTAATAATATCCCAAATAATAAATGTCTCTCCCGCGCCACTCGCGCGGAAAAATTAAATTTCCCTGTATGAACTTCTCTCGTCTAGCCGAAAGTGATTGCTCTGGTTCTGTCTCCAGTGTTTGTGTGTTGCTTCGTCACTGCTTCGCGTTCCACTCTCAACAACAACTTTGTGGTTCCTTGGCTCAGCAGCTAAAGACCAAGTTGTACGAGATGTATCGGCTATATAACTGTATGCTTTTCCTACTTATCGTTCTGGGTTTTCCATGGGTTGACCAAAATCGATGAAATCTTCTTTTGGGACCTACCCAACTGACCAACAAATGTTTTCAGGTTACTCTTATTGTCTGCAACATTAACATTCGTGGCAGGAGGAGAGAGACTCAGCAAACACATTTGACCTATATGCTACTGGTGAGTGCACGAGACCTACTTGCGATGCGTTTAATTTCCTCGTCATGCATTTATTTTGCTTCTTGATTCACGGTCATACATTTATGACCACAAGACAGAACCTACATTTAGCTTATATACACATTTGTAGTTGGCTTATTTTATATGCAAGTTTCTATTTTTACGGATTATGTTGTATGTTAAATCTTTCCGTCCATAGGAATTGTACTATGGATTACAGTTGGATAAAAGCTTTACGGACGAGTGTTGAATATCAGAATGGGGTTAGGGAATTTATAGAATTTGCTAAACAAAACGCCCATGATGATAGTGGGAAGTTTTATTGCCCTTGTGTACGATGTTTCAATGAGAGGCGACTAAGTCCTGAAGTTATACACACACATTTAGTTTGTCAAGGATTTTGTAAGACCTATACAGTATGGGTATGACATGGTGAAAAAATGCCAAGTGGGTCTCAACACGGAGAAGTGACATCTGATGATAATGACATTGATATGGATGATCGCATAAAGGATATTATTCGTGATGTAGGAGAAGAGGCTTTTCATCAATCACATGCATATGGTAATATGTGCAGTGATGCAAAGACCTCACTATACCCTGGGTGTAAGAAATACCAACTATTGAACGCTCTATTGAAATTGGTCAGCCTGAAGGCACGTCATGGGTGGAGCGACAAGAGTTTTTCTGAAATGCTTGAGGCTTTTAAGGACATGCTTCCAGATGATAATGTGTTGCCTCACCGATACTATGATGCTAAGAAAATACTTATTCCACTGGGGATGGAGTACAAAAAGATCCACGCATGCCCGAATGATTGCGTGTTGTATAAGAACGAGTTAGAAGAGAAGCTGAATTGTCCGATATGTGAAACCCCAAGGTACAAGTCAAATAAAGGGCCTGCAAAAGTATTGTGGTATCTTCCAATCATACCAAGGTTCAAGCACTTGTTCGCTAATGAAAATGATGCAAAAAATTTGAGGTGGCATGCAGATGAGAGGATTTCTGATGGAAAGATTTGACATCCTGCCGATTCATCTCAATGGAGGAAAATCAATCAATTATTTTCGACCTTCAGCCAAGAACCTAGGAACCTTGGGCTTGCCCTTAGCACGGATGGCATGAATCCATATGGAAGCCTTAGCAGCATACATAGTTCCTGGCCTGTACTCCTGATTATTTACAACTTATCTCCTATGTTATGCATGAAACAACAGTACATCATGTTGTCCATATTGATTTCGGGACCAAAACAACCCACAAACGACATTGATGTTTACCTTCAACCCTTGATCGAAGACTTGAAGCAGTTGTGGAAAGAAGGTGTCGATGTTTATGACTCTTTCAAGAAGGAGGTCTTCAAAATGAGAGCCATGATATTTTTTACCATAAACGACTTCCCAGCATATGGGAACTTGTCAAGGTATAGTATAAAAGACCATAAGGCATGTCCAGTTTGTGAAGAAGGTACACGCTACCATCAACTTCAACATGGAAGAAAGACGGTTTATCTTGGACATAGAAGATTTCTTAGACAAGGCCACCCATATCATCGATTGAAGAAAGCCTTTCTTGGTGGCTGAGAGCATTGTCCCCCGGCTTCTCATAATTTGTCTAAGGATGAGAAACGTAGTTTCTGTGAGTGTTTGCATGGCACAAAAGTTCCGTCGAGGTATTCTTCAAATTTTAAGAGGCTTGTATCAATGAAGGACTTGAAATTGCTAGGCCAAAAGTCTCATGATTGTCATGTCTTGATGCAACAGCTCCTCCCAGTAGCCATTCGAGGCATAGCTGAGTATGATCTTCGACACATTTTGACTAGGCTTTGTTTGTTCTTCAATGTTGTTTGCAGTAAAGTGTTCGAGATTGAACAATTGGATGAATTGGAGAATGAAGGATATCTTATCTTGTGCCACCTTAAGAGGCTTTTTGTTCCTTCGTTTTTTGACATCATGGTTCATCTAATTGTTCATCTAGTGAGGGAGATCAAGTTGTCCAGTCCTGTCCATTTACGGTGGATGTACCCAATTGAAAGATCTATGAAATTCCTAAAAGGGTACGTGAAGAACGCATACCGGCCAGAAGCATCAATTGTTCAGAAGTATGTATCTGAAGAGGCCATGGAATTTTGTCAAAATTATTTGGCCAAAGTAAGACATATTGGGCTTCCAAAACGTCAGAATGCTAAAGGGGGTAAACGGGGGGCCTCAGTAAATAGAGTGGATTCTGATGAATTGTCACAAGTCCACTTATACATCTTGAATAATATTGATGAAGTTCAGGCCAGCATAGCTGCCCATAAAGAAGCTGTGAGGAAAGAAAATCCCCGAATGACTGAACAAAGGTTGATTAGGGAGCATAACAGAACATTTGCAAATTGGTTCAAACAAAAGGTTGAGGGAGAGGAATCTGTTTTTGAGACAATGAAATGGTTAGCACGTGATCCTGAGGGTGATGTCATAAGTTGGAATTCGTATGTGATCAACGGTTACACATTTTACACGAAGTCCCTAGATGAGAGGAGCACCATCCAGAACAGTGGTGTAATGTTAGAGGCTAAATCCATGCACTTCTCCAGTTCGAAAGACAAGCGGCCTAAATTGGAAGTCATGCCATATTATGGGGTTATTGAAGAAATTTAGGAGGTGGACTATGCCTTCATTAGATTTCCCATTTTCAAATGCAAGTGGGTTAATGTCAACAGTGGTGTTCAGATCGATCGGCTCGGATTTACATTAGTCAATCTCAATAGTACAAGTTTTAGAGATGAACCTTTTATTATGGCAGACCAGGCGAAACAAGTTTTTTATATTATCGATCAAGCAAATAAAATGTGGTCTGTAGCTCTCCAAGGTAAAAGGGTCATCGATATTGATGAGGAAAGTCATGCAAATTATGGTCTTCTTGACAGTACTCCTTTTTCAAAGGGTCTACCAAACATGAACGAAGAAGATAAAGCGGATAATGAACCCGGCATCAGAAATGATCATCAAGAAGGGATATGGGAGGATATCCCTTTATAAAAGAGTCAATTCATAAGATAATATTCATCTGCACAATTCTTTGAAAACTTTAAGGTTTTAATTGTATTATATTCCTTCTATTTTTTTAACCGATGCCACTGACTCTATGAAGTTTGTTCTTGTTTTATGTTTGTAGCAGCTAGATCCGATCCAATGCTCTTAGCCGAGGGAAGCTGTAAAGCTACAGAAGCAATGTCTTGAAAATTTGGCCCTCAAAGATCAATGTTAAGGTAAATTTTCTCTAATATGTAACAACCAGCTTAATCAGTAACGCATTTTATATTATCACTGAATTTTTAATATTTAAGTGTTATTGATTATTGTTTCTGCTCAATCACAGAGAGAAGAGATCATACTAGAACTCCACAAAACTTATCAGGATCCTATTAAAGGAGTTGTACATGGTGGAATGATTAGGGAGTTGTTGGGTGGGAATCGGATGAAGGCATGGTGAATATTGGGCATGTATGTTGATTTAAGTGTACGTGGCATATATTATTGCAACAGCTTATTGTATTTGTATTTGTAACTCATGGTCAATAATATTTGTATTCTAGCTACGATCTGTTTTTTCCCAATTCAATTTATTCATAATTGTCCATAGGTTGTAGATTAAAGTGTAGCCTTTTCTGTGCTGGATTGGCTTGTATGGATTCGTGTATAGATCATTCAATTTATCCACAATTATATTGTTCATAGCTTGTAGCTTAAAGTATACCGTTTTATGTGTTGGATTGGCCGGTATGGATTTGTGCATATAGATGATCAAAAAGAACATAACAAGGAAAAAATGCAGGAAACTTTAGACCGATAAAACAAAAACGCCGATCTTAAAAGTTCAACTTTTAAGACCGGATGTACTCGAATTTACTTAAATGCGCGGTCTTAAAGGTCAGGCGACATATTTGATATGCGGTACTAAAAGTTGGTCTTACAAGACCGTTGGTTTTAATATGCCCTGTCTTAAAAGTTAATCTTTAAGACCGGACGTATTACTCAACCAGTCTTGAAAGTGAGTCTTTTAAGACCACATATAATTATTTTTGTCCGGTCTTAAAAAATAGAACTTTTAAGAGCGGTTAAATTTTTGTCCGGTCTAAAATTGAGTTTTAGGACCAACAAAAAATATTTTTTGGTTGGATTTAGTATCACTTTTAAGACCTAGTGTTTTTAAATGTCCGGTCTTAAAATAGTTTATTTAAGACCGATCGAAGTCTGCTCTTAAAGATATACTTTTAATACCGGCTGGAACAAGACCGACCACGAGTCCGGTCTGCGGATGCCTCTTTTATCCGGTCTTAAAAGTTTTTTTTGCACCGGTGAACTAAAATGCAATCATGAACAAAAATTCATAAAAAGAGCTTCATAAAGTGTAACATCCCAAATTTTGGAATTCGTAAGTTCAAATAATGTATGGAGATCAATTATGAAATTTTGGTTTAAAATAATTATGAGAATAATTATTTAGAAATTAAGGTTTATCTTTCCTTAAATTTATTCTAGGAAAAAGATTAAGGAATATTCATAAAGGATAACTTCATGCCTAGAACATTTATGGAATTGAGGATTTAATGTTACCATCATTCCAATATTTGTGATTAATTGAGTTACGTACCCAATTGTAGATAAAGGTTTGGAAGAGGATCAATTAGGTATTAAAATGGGCCTCATAACATAATATCCACCATAAGCCCATTTTCCTCAATAACTCCCTCAGCTGAAGCACGTGACAGTGAAAAGCTGTCAGCAAAAAGTCAATAGCCATACTTATTCAGCGTGATTAACTCATTTTCTGATCACGCAAGATAAGAAGCACCATACCTCTCCAGCAGTTTAAACACTCACGACAACAGACTCTCTATATGTCCTTATTTAAGAATTGCTACTTGATCTTCTTTCATTCACTTTGCTCAGCAAGTGAAACTGAGAGCAAGAGAGAAAGCTAAAGAGAGAAGGAAAATTGAGAGTGTGAACTGAGAGTGAGAAGGGGGGAGAGCTACGATCGGAGAAGATGAAGGAGCTAATCGTGAAGCTTGAGGAATCATCTAAGGTGAGCTCCTTAAGCATTATTCCTCCTATTTCTATGGCTTTGATCTGCTATAAATGGTTTAGTTAAAAGAAAAATGTAACCATGTTCTGTTTTTCTTATCTAAAACAGAGAATCTTGTGTGTTTCTGTTTCATAGTTAAACCTTGGAGCTTTTCCTCAAGATTTTTACAGTAGATAGTAGACTCAATAAGGTTTAAAACAAGTAAAAGAACAGCTAAAACGGACATGTAGATTGGGAGTTATGATTTTTCAAAGTTTGACAATAAAACTGGAAAACTGTCATTTTCTAGAAATGAACAGTGATTTTCGTTATAAGTTTTGAAGTAGTAAATGATCGAGTTTGATAGGTCACACACCTTATTCAGAGTTATATCTAGAGAGATATTAATTTTTGAAATTAACCTATTACTACCTCGAACAACTACAACATATAAACTCTAACTCGGCCAAACTTTACCCCAGCAACTACAACTCCACACATCAACTACAACACATAAACTCTAACTTGGCCAAACTTTACCCCAGCAACTACAACTCCACACTTCAACTACAACACACAAACTCTAACTCAACCAAACTCTACCCCAGCAACTACAACTCCACACATCAACCACAACACATAAACTCTAACTCGACCAAACTTTACCCCAGCAACTACAACTCCACACATCAACAACACATAAACTTTAACTCGGCCAAACTCTAACTGGGCCAAACTTTACCCCAACAACTACAACTCCATACATCAACTACAACACACAAACTCTAACTTGGCCAAACTTTACCCTAGCAACTACAACTCAACACATCAACTACAACACACAAACTCTAACTCAGCCAAACTCTAACTCAGCCAAACTTTACCCCAACAACTACAACCCCACACATCAACCACAACGCACAAACCCTACCTTGGACAAACTATACCTTAGACTTATAAAAATAGTATTATTATCAAGTCACATAGTTAGGTCCTTGCTACACCCTAAGTGACTAATGTCAATGATAAATGTTTATAGGAATTCCGTGACACCTCTGCTGATCCCGACACTTGCAAGTGAGACATAAGGACTTAAGACTGAGGTGGGTAATTGTTATTTTATTAGCTTGTATGATTGTGTTCTTGTATAAGTAGCCATGTTTGCTAGATAATTGCATATGTGTATCCTAGCTATGGATTGGGGCTACGTGTCCCATAGAGCTGCGTGTTCTACAAACAAGGCTGCGTGTCCTAAAGAGTTGCGGTCCTTAGCCGGTAGCTGCAGTTACGGCGTGATTCATTATATTGCATATTTATCTGTGCTTAACATGTGCTATGTGGTCATTAATGCTTCATGCTTGCATATAAGATTAATATAAGATTAACTGTTACCATGGGGTTTATTTATTTGAACTCCAGATCGTATGAAAGAGACAGGTAATGGATCGGGATCAAGGGACAAGTTGCAGCTGCAAGGAAAAGAGACTTTTATGATAGCTTATTTTAGTTTGGACTGTATTAACCCATTGATCATTTTGGAATATTGTATTAAACTCCCTTATAGGATAGATACCGCACTCAAAAGAATTTATCCTTGTGTTTTCAAACTAAGTTATTTGTGAAAGTTTTATTACGCAATTTAAGTCGTCTAAATCATTACGATGCCTGTGCGCGAAACTATGTAAAATAAGAGACCCTAAAGGTCGGGCATTACATAAAGAGTCAAACAAAAATAATAGACACTAGCTTCTCTGTTGGGCTATATCAGTCCCCCAACTAGGCAGTATTGAAAGTTAATTCTTAATGTTAGACTCTTTGATATATCTATATAATAATATATGATATTTAATCTAATTTATCCTCCACATCATATCTTTTCATGCTTTTGGATTCTAGCAAAAATTACGATGTCGGACCCATCTCTTCAACTCTCAAATGTTTGCAAAAATTATAATTTAGGACCCTTCTCTATCATTGCCTCTTCCACATGTCTCACTCTGCTTTCTAGAGAAAGTCACAATTCACGACCCCATTGCTTTTAAGATATTTAATTATCTACAAAATAAAATATATATGAATAGATTTGGGAGAAATATTACTTTTTATTCTCACTATTAGGAATATATATATATATATATACACACACACACACATATATATATAATATTTCTAAATTTGATCTAATATAATTTAAAATTTATATCTATTTAATTATAAAATATACACTTCCTTCTCCGCTTAGGTACGCTTTCTTGGGTTTCCATCTTTATGGTAAATCTCACAAAACAAGCCTTTCCCATTTTTAAATCAATTGCATTCTGATTTAATTTTGTGTGTTTAGATAAAAAGAGAAAAACACTTTTTTTTTTTTTGCATAAAATCATGGTTTGATAAAAGATTATCCAAACACATGAAAAAACTCTGGAAGGACTTTTTTCTCGAAAACCATGATTTAAAAAAAACATATTTTAATTACTTTTTTTAATAATAATGTAATCAAAATGTCAACAAGGATATTACATCAACTTTGGAAAGATGTTGATCAAATAGACACATCTATGCTATGAAAGTATCTTGCAAATCGATCAACAATAGTTATGGTCTGTCTATATCTGTGAGTGACCACAGCTTGCCAATCTCTATAAAGAAACATCCTAATACCATCTACAACATCCTTGAAAGGATGATATTGATTACATCCTCTCAACATATGATCCATAGCCTCTATACAAATCAGTAACTAACTTAATGTTTTTTATACCCTTTTGACCAACAAAATTGTAGGCCTAAAAACTGAAGCAACGCTAACAAGTTTGGAGCTTAAACCTACAAGCCATCTATCTTTTGGTCCCAAATGTAACCTCCGCATCCGCTCCTTGCATCCTCAAAAATTGAGCCATCTATTGTTACTTTGATGAAGGCCTCTTCATTTTGATTATGGTTTGTGTGAGAACTATTAATCCCTTCTCCACATCATCTTCCATAAGAATATCCTTAACTGAATATGCTCTAAAGAAACTATGATATGCATTCATTCCCACATCAGTGGCTTCACAATTAAACAACTTTTTATAGCATGATACCTATGAAACGTAGCTAAGAAACCCAAACAAGGTTGGCCACAAAACCCTCTTCATATATTCTTTGCCAATCTAATTAGTCATATTCCATTTGATCCAATATGCCCCTGTAGAAAAGAGAATATAAAATTTTTCATTTTTGACCACTGATTTCCAGCACTCCTTGACATTAAAGCAATCCTACAACATATGCATCAAGCCTTCATACATCTCGCATCTAAAAGGGCAAGCAGCAAACATCTCCAATCCTCTTTGCATCCTCAACTTTGATGTATTAGTTCTCCCATAAGCAGCTAACCATATGAAGGTTTTAATTTTCTCTAGAATAGACCATCTCTATATAATCTTTCATATATTATCCACAACCCGTTGATTACATGATAAAAGAAATGATATGCCGCTTCAACTGAGAAACAACCATCAGTGGATAGTTTTCAACAAATTTTGTCCTCTCCTCTTTCCTTACATGGGGGTGCACATAGACAATTCGATCAATTACATGGGAAGGAAACCAATAATCCATCTTCCTTCTATTCCACTCACCCCTTTCAATCACGTACTTAGCCACACTCTTATTCTGATTAATGAGATGTTCATAACCCTGAACCAAAGCAATGAGAGGCCTGTTCACTTTAAACCAATTGTCCAGCCGAAAAGGTGAAGACCGACCATTCCTAATTTTTCTCCCAATACCTTTTCGAAACTTTTCCTAGACTTTGTTAATTTCACACCATATTAGGGATGTGCTCCTATACTTCTTCACATTTCGAATGAAATTATCACCACAGTTATATTTAGCTCTTAGCACTTTCACCCATAAGGCGTCTCTATTACATATAAGCCACTAACACAATTTCATGATAAAGGCTTTGTTATGTTTCCGTAAATTTCTAATTCTCATTCCTCCTGTATTCTTTTCTTGTTGTACCTAATCTCATGATATTAAATGTAACTTATGAATTTCTTCAGTATTCCCCCACAGGAAACTTATGCTGCTCTATTCTAGTTCCTTGACTATATGCTTCAAGAGAAATATGGTTTAAATGTAGTACGTGGGTAACACGGATTGCACAACCTTGATGAGGGTAGTTCTACTAGTAAGATCTTCTCTTCTACCTAGAAAACCTCTTCTTTGTTTTCTCAATAAGTGGTGCAAATGTTAGTTAGGACGCTATTTTTATGGATGATTGGAATGCCCAAATATTTCCTCAAATCTCCTATTAATCCAACCCTCATTTTCCTACTAAAATCCATGGTTCTCGACGAATGAACATTCCAGGAGAAACATATCTTGGTTTTTTCTTTATTCATTTTTTGTCCTAATATACCACAAAATACACCCAAACAATCAAGTAGAGTCTTTACTTGAAAGTTAGATGCTTCTACAAAGAGGATCAAGTCATCAGTAAATAATAGATGAGATAGTGGTGGCCTTCTTGAATTAAGCCTAATAGGAATTCATAACCCTTCATCAACTGCATCTTGTATTATATGATGAAGTCGCTCTATGCAGAGAGTGAATATGTAAGGGGAAATTAGGTCACCCTGCATGATCCCTCTAAATGGGCAGAAAGACTCTATAGGTTTACCATTCTAAAGCACCCGAAATAAAGAAGAGGAGACACATGCCATAATAAGCTCATGCATTTTTCCTTTAATACAAACCGCCCTCAAAGTATCACTAATAAATGACCATTCTATTTGTCATAGGATTTCTCCAAATCCTCCTTCACTACTAACCAATCAGAAGAACATGTTTTCCTTTTCATTAAGTTGATTAATTATTGTGTGATTATTATATTATCACTACTCTGTTTACCGACTACATTGATGATTACCAACCAATTTACACATTATTGTAGCCTCTTGCTGAATACTTAAGAAATTACTTTGTAGTTCACATTGCATAAGGAAATTGGTCTGAAGTCCCGAATTGTGTCTGGGTTGTCCATCTTCAAGATAAGTACAATATTGGTGTCATTATCACTCTTAATTTGGATGGATCATCATCACTTTCTTTCACCATTATGTATAGGGAATCACTAATAATGTGCCAATACTCATGGTAGAAGAAGGCTTGAATTCCATCAGGTTTTTAAGCCTTAAATGCACCAATATCAAATACCACTAGCCTAACTTTCTCAATATTGATTCTCTCAGAAAGCATAATTGTTTCCTTTATAGACAGACCAGGAAATCCATGGCGCAGGTTAAAATCTATCTCAAGATTTGAAGCATTGCAATAAAGCTCTTGATAAAAATCCATTGCCATCTTTTTAAGATCCATCTAGTCAAAAATTCACTCTCCATTAGCATTCTTTAATCCTTCAATTGAATTCTTTCTTCGCCTAACAATGGTATATGCATGAAAAAATTTACCGTTCTTATCTCTCTATTTTAGCTAGTTGCATCTTAACTTTTGAAACCAGAGGAGCTCCTCTTATGCTAATACCCTATTGTCCTCCTTCCAATCCTACTTTTCAATTTGCATAAAATATTGGCTATCCCTCCTAATTCTCACCCTTTCAACTCCTTCAATTCGTTTTAACAATAGTTGCTTTCTTGCTTGTACATTCTCTACTCTAGTCATATTTCATTCTATGACTCTATCAATAAAGGAAGAGACGTTCCTCATCCATTGATCATGATTTTAACCTTGTTGCACAATATCTTTAAAACCCTCCTCTAGTAGACATGCAACTTGACATTTGAACTGAGGTGCATGGGATCGATCATTATCATGTGGGGAATACTTCACAAGTATTGGCCGATGGTCCAAACTATATTTACTTAGGTGAAAGCCTTTTGCATTTGGGTAGCTAGAGTTCCAAAGATTATTAACAAAGATCTAATCTATCTTTTCCTTTAAGAGATTCCTTTCCCACGTATACTTATCTCCCATGTACTCTACTTTAATGAGCCAGTATTGCTAAACATAGTCTCTAAAAAGTCTCATTGATCTAACATTTAGTTGTATACCTCCCTTTTTATCTTCAGACGAAAAACAAGCATTGAAGTCACCCACCACAACCCAAGGATCATCCATCACATGATTAATAGAAATTAAATCATTCTATAACATTCTCTTGAGATTACAACATGCCTCACTGTGGACACAAGTTAAGAAGAACTTTTGAGAGGAATTCTTAGGTTCAACTTGAACATGCATCAATTTAGTAGATATAGATACATAGTCAATGGAAACAAAATCATTATGCCAGAGAATCCAAATACCACCTCATAACTCATGGCCTCCAACCAAATTGAGTTACTAAAACCTAATTTCCTCAAAGTTCCATCGGCTTTAATACCACTAACTCTTGTTTTAAGCAAAATAAGAATTTGGATATCCCTTCCCCAAATTAAGCCTTTAACTCTGCTAGGAAACAATTTAGCTATAGCACCACGACAATTCCAAGACAATATCATAATTAATAAATGAATATTAGAACAAGAAACTCAAGGGAAAGTTGTTGATAACAAAGATGACAATGCAACTCCCGAGTCTTCTACTTAATTGTCAACATCAACAATCTTCCCATTAGAAGGATTCACAATGTTAGGGTTGCATGGCACTATTTTTTGCTCTTCATATCTCTTCTTTTTTCCCCTGGCCTGCTCCTTCATTTCTCTGACTTTCAAAATCTCTATTGTATTAGTAGATCCAATAATAACATTATGGGCCCTTTCTACTTTATTCTTAATACACACGGAGTATAAACTATTTGGTCTTAGATTGTAGTCATCCAATTTTTTCTTGGTTATTTTAGGTTCCAATTTTTGTGAAGGAATAGTTTGGCTCAAAATTTTTGGCTGGCCCACTAGAATATTAATGACTTTATCCTCCTTTTCTTTCACTTTCATCACCTCCTTCTTCTTTTCTCTCTTCATAGATTGTAATAACTTGATTTTCTATGTACTAAAATTCCTTGAAGAAATGTATATGGCTAGTGGAAATTTATTAATTGTGAGACTATATTTAATTAGTTAAAATGCTACATCGAAGTTATTCTCTTAGTGCTATTTTTGATTAAGAGCATGAATGGCAAGAAAGAATAGGATATTTGTCTTATTGAAATTTTGTTAATAAATAGCCAAACAAATGTAAGGAGTTGACACGTATCCAAGGATGATATAAAACAATTTGTGTATATTTTTTCTATGGCCATTTTCAGGAAAAAAAAAAGTGAGATATAGGGAAGAGCAATTAATTTGTATAAAAACATATGATACAAAGTCAAGAAGTATCATTCTTAAGATTAATTATCTAAGTCTTGGAATTTTGCCATGTGTACAAGGATGGAGGATGATGAAGATAGGTCAGTATGACACATTGAAAGGAGTCTTTAGGGAACTCAATTTTTTCCCCATTAGTCAAATGAGTTCAAAATTTATGACATGATAAAGCTAAATTACGAGATATAGACTTCATTTTATACCCTATAGAGCCATTTGTCATGTAGAGAAATTATTGTGAATTGATGACAAGGGACGCATGTGTATGTAATTGATAGGTAAAGGATGACTTCAAGGTTCCCTAAAATGGCCCCTATGTCATCCCAATTTAAGAAGGAAAGGCAAGGAATCAAGACAACAATACAAGTTAAGAGATGTACTAAAAGTCACAATTGCATGAACATAAATTGTAACAAGTGTAAGGCATAGAAAATGACAAGTCTTGCAAACAAATATCAAGTTTAAATGGATGACGTGTTTTAAAGTGGAGCTAATCACTAAGAAGGGGGTGAATTAGAGATTTTAAAAATTCTTTTGAAAGTGCCCTAAAACTTAAACATAAAAATATAGTTGAACAGAGTAAGAGAAGAGGAAGCAAGACAAAGTAAGATTTATACTAGTTCGGTCTAACTCCTTGACCTACGTCCAGTACCCAAACACTCTGGGTTTTTCACTAACACTTAGAATCAATTACGCACTCTGTACTCAAAGTTATCCTCTCACTATGATACACCCCCCTTACAAGTTGTACACTGATATTCCCAATCTCCAAGTCCCATGACTTGAGATTCTTACAATAAATGATTTCAATAAATGAAACTCTCTCTAAGAGTGGATAAATATAATCACTAAAGTATAAATGTATCAAACGATACTTTACAGTAGAAAACTTAAATGATTTTCGTTTTCTACAGATTGGTTGTTGTGTGTTATCCAGAAGACTTGAATGCAACCACTTATATATTAAGAGAGCATTTAATGATCGTTTGATTATTCAATATAATCGTTGGAGACATTGGTTAGTTGTTAGAAATACTTTGGTCTTCTTCCCTCTCTAACCTTCAATTAATCCAGCTACATAGAAGTTTATAGTTGACTTCTCTTGAATTAAATCCGTTAGAAGAGCAACTTCTTGATAGGGAAATAAAACATCAATACCTTTGCAATGTGTGTAGAATGATTGTCCAAAAGAGTGCAAGCTTTCTTAACTTTGCAATAAATGTTCTGACATTGCTTTTTGCTTTTGACTAAATCTTCATTTAATATTCTTTAAACCATCTAAAACTCACTAGTAAACTGATTAAACATAGTTAGAAATAGTAATGTCTGATGATAATAACTATTCAGATCAAACATGAAGATTTTACAAATTTGTGTAATTTGATTTTCAAACTAAGCGACACAAACTCGAGTTTGTTCATCCAAACTGGAGTTTGTAACTTTGCTTCAGAAGTCCAAACTCGAGTTTGTAACTTTGCTTCAGAAGTCCAAACTCGAGTTTCCAAATCCTAACTTAAGTTTAGTTCTTCCAGAGAAAAACATCATGATTTGAGTTTTGAAACACATTTTGAATACTTTGACAAACTCGAGTCACTTAGTGACTAACTTGAGTTTTGTTCTTACATAGAAAAATGTCATGATTTGAGCTTTGAAGCATATTTTAAACTTAAGAGAAAACTCAAGTCACTAAGTGACTAACTCAAGTTTTAAGACTTTAATGAGAAAAACAAGTTTAAGTCCACAAAGCTCAAAACTAGAGTTTTCAAAAACTTAACTGGAGTTTTCAAAAACAAGACATAGAGTATAGTTCTTTGTTTGACATAAACTAGAGTTTACAAAAACCAAACTCGAGTTTCCTTTAAAACTGAAAAACTTTGAAAGTTCTCTGCCAAGGGAAAAACTAGAGTTTTCTAAAAGTTAACTGGAGTTTTCATAAAGTAGGTAAAACGTGAAAAATCTCTATCAAATCTAAACTTGAGTTTGCAAAGCTAAACTCGAGTTTTCTCAAAGTTTAGAAAACTTAGAAAACTCTTTGCCAAATTTAAACTAGAGTTTGTCATTTCAAAAACTGGAATTTTCTCAAGGTGGAAAGTGTTAAGGTTCTTGACTAAGCATAAACTCGAGTTTAGAAAACTTTAACTCGAGTTTAGTCAAGTTCACAAATCTTTGAAAGCTCTTTGAAAACATAAACTCGAGTTTACAAAAGTAAACTGGTGTTTACCTTTCTTTAGAAAATACTGAAGGTTTTCTGTTTGATGCAAACTCGAGTTTGTCTTAATGTGAAAAACTGAAGTGCTCTTTGTATCTCACAAACTCGAGTTTGCTTATACAAACTGAAGTTTGTCTTGGTTCATAAAAGTTGAGCTACTCTCTGTCAAATCCAAACTCAAGTTTTGCATCCAAAACTCGAGTTTGCCTTTGACAGTAAGTTTTTCTACTTACCAAAGACAAACTTCATTTTGAGTTTACAATTGTCAGTTATCATCAAAACACATAGTGAACTAACAGTGTTCGACCAAAGGAAGAGGAGAAGGGAATTAATGAAGTCTTAACATTTAATCACATGGTACAAAAAGGAAAAGTCAACATAAATAAATTCCTTTTGACACTTGTCTTGTTAGGGAAGTAAATTGTGATATTAGAGGACACTTAAGCATAAAAGTTAAGGATTAAAATGAGGCCACCGATGCTCCATTTATGCCCATAAATTCTACCAACCAAGAGAACAAAAGAAGGACGTATGGACACAAGACAAAGAGGAAGATTATGCCCTAATAAAATAATATATGTGTAAACAAAATTAGAAGGTCCAAGAGGAAGTGTATTTAGGCTAAGACTAAGGAAAGAAGGAGAAAGTTCAAGGAAGATGTAGAAATTAGGCACATGCATAAAAATTTAATGAAGGTTGCTTTGGTAAAACAACAAGAGGGACACCTTAGTATGATTTCCATCAATTATAAAATACCCTCCTACCTTCCATTTTGCATGCTTGTGCTGGTTAGCAAGGAAACACAAGAGAGAAAGAAAGTATCAAAAATAACAAGAGAATAGAAAGGAGGAAAAAAAAAATCAAGGATTAAGGTAAGTAGGACTATGTAATCTTGTAATACTCCTTCCAAACCTCTCATATATGCATGTAGACCTAATGAACAACCTTTTCTTGGTATCTTGGGGGACAACGTCGAAACATAAGGGGCCCAAGGAGAAAAGAAAAGCTAGCCATACAAGAGGCACAAGTCAAGTAAGTAGATATCCTAGCTTCTTGTGCTTAATCTTGTTGGTTTAAGTCATAAAACCTATTTTCCTTTGGTTTCTTGAAATTTTAAAAGATTGAAACCCTAAGAAGAGTTGCTGTTTAAAATTCTTAAATGGTGTATAAGTAAGTAAGAGGTTCAAATAATAGGCAAGAAGGTGATCTAATACTAAAATCATGCTATACGTAAGGATAGATTGAAAATTTACTTGAGACTTTCTCTATGCATATTTTTGGCCAGGACCAAAACATAGAGAGATAATGGAATTTTGTTGATTTTGATATTATCAAAGGGTTTAGAATGAAAAATGATGAAGAGGACTTGGATGATCTTTTCATTGAAGACTAAAGAAAACTATTGCTTATATTTATAGCCTTTAAGGACTAATTTAATGTTGAATGTTTTCTTAAAAGTTAATGTGTTTTTGACTTTTAGAGACTTGGATGATTTGTTGTTTAAAGATGAATATGTCTTAAATTTTATGAGTTTATATTTTATTCTTGCTTACTTTTTTATTTTTGATTATTTATGTGTCTATCTTTGGTGTAAGGGTCATCCCGCAATGCGCTATATCGCTATAACACTTTTTGGGCTAGTCACTAAGCGCCGCTATCTAGGATTGGCTACTCTGCTTTGAATATGAGATTAACTTGTTACTCTATGATTCAAGTGCCTAAAAGTTCAGGAGGGGGTCACAGTGGTAAGCAGAGCTCTAAGGGCTGAATGGTGGACACAAAGCATAGATGAAGGCTGGTAGGTAGTGAATTTGGAGTAACTATTTGTATTATAATTTTTTTTATATTATGTAGTTTGGATGAGAGATTTTAGGCAGTAATGGAATTTTTTTTTTATGATTGTAATATTAATGATCCTAAGGAGTTGTTTATGATATATACGCATGGTAGTTTTATTACTGCTATCAATGTTCTATGCCCAAACGATATCATAAGTTTAATTCCATTGTATAATGTGTGAATGAAGGGGGTTGTGACATAGATGACTTAATATGAGACTCCTCTGACTCTATGTGAGACTTCCCAAGCTCCAATGTACCAATTTCCAACTTTTCTCTCCCTCTAGACTCAACGACTCCTTCCTTAATAGATGACAGGGCCTCACTCTCTTTCCTTCTCCATGTAGTCATAGCAACTTCTGTCTTTCAATGGTGATCAATACCTTTTGAATAGATACAATCCTCCACCTCTTGCAACATATCAAACCTTGTACCTAAAGCATATTTCTTCCCCTTTCCATTTGTCCTATTATCCTCAAGTATTTTTCCCAACTTCCTTGCTGGCTTTAATTTGTGGATTCTATTTCTATAGTTACTTTTTGCTAGGGATGTTCAAAACACCCGATAGTCCAGGTGACCCGATCCGACCTGACCCGGCCCTCGTGAGAAAAAAACAATTCTGAACAATATTAGGCAGACCAAACCGGACTGGTCTTCTCAGGCTGGACCAGACCTCGGTCCAGGGGCTAAAATTACCTGGACCGGTCTGGTCTGACCCGATATATATATATATATATATATAATCCCAATTTAATTTTAAGTTTTTAACTTAACCTAAACTCAGGCCCCGTTATTGTTCCGAGCTAAGAAAAAAAAAAAAACAAACCCCAGCTCACCGCCTCACCTTGCTCGTGCTCGACCTTGGTCCAGGCAAGCTCCTGCTCCTTCATTCATACTTGGTGTTGGTGACTCCTAACCCTCAGCCCTCAGCCCTCAGCGACTCTAGCACTCTGCCCTGTCCATCTGTCGCACTCAATCTCTCAGAGTCGCCCAAGTCCGATCCTCCAAGCCTCCGATTGTGCGTCACCTCGCTCCGGTAAGTCTTGCTTTGATTTAAATCTTAGAAACCCTAAGTCACATTCCCTTGTGCCTTGCTTCAATTTCGACTTACTAGATTTAAATTTCAATTTTGATTGACTGGATTTACTGAGTTTTGATTTAATTTTCCAGCATTTGATTGATTTATTACTTAGATGGGACTTGTCACAACCTCTTGTGATTAAGCTAATCTTCTACATAATCAGAGGTCACATCCTCTAGTAACTCTACCATCACCGCGGTAAGGTCTGCATTAATCAGTTGGTGCTTAGTTTGTTTTATCGCATTCTTTTTTGTCTTCTTGTGATGAATATAGTTCGTATTTACTGTTTTAACTTTTAATTATATTCCATGGTCCGCATTTTTAAGCTTCTGTACATTTGGTGCTTCAGACAGTAACCTTCTACGTCAATTCTTTGAATCAAGCCGATCTGTTGCTTATATCTTTGATTTTGAAGCTTGACCACAAGTTCTCCGTTTGTTTTCTATTCCATTTTATTAGTTTTTACTTTTTATCTGCATTTTCTTACTATGTTTAATTGTTTGTTATGGATTTATGATTAGATTTTAATGTTTTGTAATGTTTTTTTTCCTAATTATAAGTATTCTTATGGACTTATGGTGTTATTAGGATCATGTGAAACATAAAATATTGCCTTCTAAAAAAATCCCAAATAGGTCCTGGACTGCCTGGACTACTGGTCTAGGCAGTCCACTGGTTTAGTCCGGTCCGGCCCGAGCTCGGGCTCATACTGGACAGGACCAGACCTCGGGCTGGTTTTTCCAGCCCAAGGACCTACCTGTACTAGACCTCGGGTTGGGACCAAACCCGGTCCAGTCTGGTCCATAATCATCCCTACATTTTGCTATCATCCATGAGCCAGATTCTCCTTCTGAATTAATTCCTGACACGCTTACCAGAGGTTTTAACTGAGCACGACAACACCTTGGGTTTTTTGAAGCATGGGCTACATTCACTACTAGCTGAGATTTTTCTGGGAGATCCTCCCCTATGTTTCAAACTAGCAGGCACTTCTCTAGAGAATGTCCATAAATACCATACTTATAAAAAATTAAATCAAGCCCCTCATATTCCACAGCGTAAATTGTAGATCTAATGACAAACATGGATTTCAAAGCTTGATTCAAGTCCACTTTTACACTTACCTAGCAAACTTCCCTCCTTCCACCATCATATCTCAATTTTGACATTATGCTAAGGTATTAACATCCACCTTGAGGGCCTTTGCAATCATATTTCCAACTTCAAGTAAGCACTCTTTAAAATAAACATGCATCGGAAGTGTAAGAATACGAACCCAAACTGCCACTTTTTGCACCTTATTAGTATAAGGGTTAAAGTTTGGGCTCCATCTCTGCACTGCTAAACAATGCCCTTGTATCAACCATGAACCATCAAACAAAAACCTCAAGCGCATATATTTATTTCCTGTTCTAAACACAAAATAGTTGTTTGGTAGATCAATAAGCTCAAAGCTTCTTGATCTAAGGATCCAAGCAATCTGTCTTTCACCATTTCTAAGTTCGTTGACTTCCCTAGTAGAGTAAGAATTAAAGCATCCTTCCAGGGATGACAAAGATCCATCAACCTTTCATCTGACCTGCTTAGCTTTAGTAAGGAATCAATAAGATTTTTTTGCTCCTCACTAAGAGGTGGAGAAATCTCCTTCTCCTCACAAAGCCATTCTTTCATTTGATCCTCCGATTCCTAGGAAAACACCCCCTCTTCCTTCCTTCCCTACTGTTTTCTTTCTTCTCTTTCTTCATCCTTCAGTCATCCTATTTGTTCCGTGAGAACCCTTTGTCCACGTGTTGGCATTATGTGGATGCAGGTTTGTATCAGGAAAAAAAAAAGTATGTTAAAATTAATTATGTACTTCAATATAAAATATAGTATTTTTTGGATAATTATTATTTATAAATGATTCTAGTCTCTACAATTTATTAATGCATCTACGTTTGAGCTATTTTTTATCATGTTTCGTAATTGACTAATGTTATAATTTTAATTTTGTAGAAAAATATATTTAATTTTAGTATTTATTATGAAATTTAATGTCAAAATTTTAAAATAAAATCTTATCTTTATATATAATTATCACCAAAGCTAATGTTTTTTTTTTGGGTAATTTGAACATGAAAAAAAATGATCCTAATAATAATATCCAAACATTATCATTTTATCAAAATCACTTTTTATTTACAAAATCTATTTTCTAAACTCACTTTTATTAGTTTTTTTTACTGAAACTATTTTCCAAAAATTATAATCTGTCTGTCCCTTCTCCTTTACGTATAAACAAACAATTTCCCTCTGGTTTTTTAATTTTGCACGGACAGAATCGAAGACTGTAGTCTTTGAACGTTGTCCACTTGCTTCTTGTTTAATCTAGAAGCTTGCCTTCTTATAAATTATTTGTCTGTTGTGCGTCTAGTTGATGGGGCCACATCATTTCAATGAATAAAAAGATAACGGGGAAACACACACTTATATATATGGGATTGTCATCAATGGAATCTCCTTTAGTTTTGGTAATTTGATTGGAGCCCGTGAATACCGACCTCAGCTGCGCCTTCTGCAATTATGCTCAGGAGTTAAATGTCGCATATAAAGATTTTTTAACCATTTCATAAGATTTTTTTAAAAAAGAAAAAAAGAAATATTTGTCTCTGAAAGACTGAAACCCTGTTACTTTAATAAGATAAGGATTTAATAATAAAATGTCAATTTTACTCTAACCAAAATATTATAGGACAGGTCAGCCAAGAATGTCAACAAGGATTTATCACTCTCGAGGTGAATGCTTCAGTTCTAGAGTCAAGGAGAAGCAGTCGTGGAAACGTTATTAGTAAAGGCGATGAAGGACGATAGATATGTGGATTTATGTGTAAACTCATTCATGACAGTTCCCCAACAATAGCATATATGTTGGAATAAATGATACAAAAATGTCATTGTACTATTGAATTGTGTTGAAGCTATTAATGCTTTGACCACTACCAAAAAAAAAAAAAACTTTTGGCAGCGACTTTAAATGTCGCCACTGAAAGGTTTTCAGTGGCAACAATTTGTCGCTGCTGATTAGGGGTGTAAAAAGGCCAGGGGCCTGTGACCTGGCTTGTTAAAAGCCTGGTCAGGCCTGGCCTGTCAGGCTAAAAGGCCAGGCCAAGGCCTCTTATGAGGCCTGTTTTCCCTTAACAGGCCAGGCCCAAGCCTGATGCCTGATAAGAGGCCTTTTAGGCCTGTCAGGCCGGCCTGTTTATATTATTAATATTAATTTATGTAATTTTGGCCTGTTTTTAGCCTGTTTAAAGTAGGCCTGTTTTCGGCCTGTGGCCTGTTAGCTTAATTAAATAAAAAAAAATTAAAAATTTTTTTTTTAAAATTTTTTTTTTTTTTAAAAAAAGAAGACACAGGCCTTAACAGGCCACAGGCCAGGCCAGGCCTATATACAGGCCAGGCCCAGGCCGAAAAGTAGGCCTGTAACAGGCCACAGGCCAGGCTCAGGCCAGTATGTTACAGAACAGGCCTGGCCTGTTAAGGGCAAGGCCTGGCCTGGCCTGTTTACACCCCTACTGCTGATACTACCGTCGCCAATACTTTTGGCAACGACATTTCTATGTCACCACTGAAAGTGACAATCAGCGGCGACAATTTGTCGCCACTAAAAGTTGCATTTATCAGCGATGACCTTTTTGTCGCCACCAAAACATGTATCAGTGGCAACAAAGTTGCCGCTGAAAGTCAATTTTTTTTTTTAAAAAAAAATTAACATCAACGGCAACTTTTGTCGTCGCTGAAAGTCAAAAAAAAAATTAACATCAGCGGCAACAAAAGTCGCCGCTGAAAGTCACATTTTGAAAGAAAAAATAATAAATTTTAAAAAAATAATAAATTTAGTATCATTCTGTATTTTTTAAATTTATTTGAATCATCCATGAAGCTGGATACTTTTGTGTCCATTTTCTACCTGTTATTATTTCTCATCAGAGATGTTCAAAATCTCTATTTTAAATAGATCCTTCTATGATTATAGATTTGCAAACATTGTTTTTGAGTAACCACTTATAAGCCACTTCTAGTGCTTTTGATTATCAGGCCAGACCACAATTTACAAGATGTAAGAGCTAAAACTTTCCCTTTGAAGAGAAGAAAGGCAAAAACACCTGAGGTTGTTCCATCTATAACAATACCAGCCAGAAGAAAGGAGAGATCACTTTCATCTTTGGTTGTCAGCACTCCCAGAGTATCAACACAGGTAACCATCACTGGGAGAAGAACAAAACCAACTAGAAAAGCCAGTGATCCACGAGCCTCCAGTTTTTCCATTGAAAAGCCTGTTAAAAAAGAGGAATCAGTAGAAGATCATACCGAGAGTTCAAGCTCTCCAGACACTTTGAACAAGTTTACTCAGAATACCAAACAGGTAGGAGAGACAATGAGGTTTTTTTTGTTGGGCTCATCATATATGTTTCTTTTTCACTTGTTTATATTTTTATTGGGCTGGTTCATTTTTTTCCCTGACGGTAACCATCAATTTAATTGAATCATTTTTGTTTTTTATTTGGTGCAGAATTTGTCCCCTCTTGAATCTAAGCAATCCTTACGCACCACAGAGGGAGATAATGGAGCAGAACCTTAGGAAGCAGAATTGGATCTTTGGAAACCTTTGAATTGCTTGGTAGAAGTGGGAAGCAGAAGTAAATCTTTCAAGTCTAGTGTGCAAGGGTCTGATGCCAAACAAGAACCCGTGCAAATAGAAGAGAGAGAAGCATGACCGTTCATGTGATAACATGAAGCAATTTAGACCATAGTTGTATGAGCAAAATAAATCTACAATTCCAAAGTTAAAAACAAAATTACATAAAAGAGTAAGCAAGATTTTTTTTCCCATAGCAGTGCTTACCAGATTTGGGAGTATGCTATATGGTTCCATGATTTCTGCCGAAAGGCCCTAGAGAAGCAGAGGATAAAAATCAGCATAATCCCCTAAATGAAAATAAATCAATATGCTTACTTAACCAATGGATACTTGATAATTTTGAAAAATGAAAATTTTATGATAATAAACTTTCACAGCAAAACATACATGGGTACACACAAAATTCATCTAAAGAAAAGAAGGAGCACAATAAGGGTGTACAAGAAAGTTTCTAAATGGAATAAACAAGAATAAACTGTGAAGACATGATTGCTCAAAAATGTAGGTCAGTCTGTGGCATTAGTGACAGACACTCCATAATCCAGATGTTAGAGCCAGAAAAAAGGATAAGAAAACAAGCCTATCCTACAATTCTTAGGAGAACTTTACTATGAAACACACAAAAAATGCTTAACAGACAAGCTCATCTAAGAAATGTCATGTGGAAGATAATTAATAGGATAAGAGAGCACCATTAGGATGGAGCATACATTCATAAACCTGGACAGTGATTAAGCAAATAGCTATGGAATAAACCTGAAGCTTCTCCTTCAAATTTTCTGCAGTTCCATCTTGAAGTAAAGCAGGGCATGAATTCATTATGACGGCTTGAGCCAGAGCAGGCAAAACAGTTCTAATCATTACACCAGTCCGTAAGTTCCTGGCCTACACAGGAAATTAAACTAAAAACTGAGACTAGTTTATAAACAAGGAAAAATCTATAAAAAAAATATTTGAAAACCACGTCACCAGCCAACATTTTTAAATGTCAAAGAACACACTGCCATAAAAGAGTGTCATCAATAGTTTACAAACAAAAAACTGCATAGCATTTCTAAGAATTTAAGATATTTACCAAAGTACGAACAAGAAACTGTATCTCCTTCTCCCGACAAGAACACATGAGATTTACAATTATGCTTTTCTTCCTAAGAGTGCTTCCATGGTCTGTTTGTAAGCTGATGAGTGCTTTATGAGTATATATAATTTAATAGTTCACAAAATATCGAGCTTCATGAAAATAAAGAAACATTGTTGGTAGCAAGAGCAAAGAAACATTGTGCCAATGTCTCACCTCTTGTTGGTAGTTCGAAACCCTAATTATCCCCTGTCTCGGGGCTATCGATGCTCATACTGCAAATGCTTCCGCTCTTCTCAATTGGGGCCCAAGTTCAAAAACCTAAAGTCCGAAAATTCAGAAGAAGAAAAACAACTCAAATTAGAACCAAATCAAATGCGGGGTTTATTGAGATAAAGTGCAGGCTGACAGATGCGAAAGAATTGAAACCCTGCGCAATAAAACCTGCTCAATTAAACCCAAGACGCAACCCCATTAAAAATTAGGTAATACAATTGAAAACAAGAAGAAAGAGCAGGACAGGAAAACTACCAAGAAAAATAAAGAAGTGAAGAAACAGATCGGCAAGACAAATCCCGGGCGCTGAAAATTGGACAACAGAAGAAGAAGGTTCAGCAAGCGCATATCACGAATCGAAAGAGAGAGTTATAGTTAGCATACGGCGTATATGGGAAGAGATTCATTGAACTGTGAGTAATATTGCATCAAAGAAAGGAGGAGAACAAATTTAGGAATTACCAATAGATGATCTCCGATGGATGATCTCTTTATTTCGACTATGGAAGCACCCTCTAACGGTGCCAAAATTTGTGAAGTCTCGGCAAAGATCCGATTCCATACCTGAATCTCCAGGAAAAATCTATTCCGCAGTTCAATTCACGCCTCACTTTTCCTTGCCCTAGCAAGACTCGCGCCCTCTTCCTTTCGCCTCACTCTGCTTTTCCTTTTCCTTTGGCGCCCTCTTCTTTTTCATGACTATATTAATATTAAAAAAAAAATACTTTCACTAAGTCGCCGCTCAAACATATTTTCAGCGGCGACATATAAGAGTCACCACCGAAAGTCTACTTTCAGCGGTGAATTTTCAATGTCGCTGCTGAAAGTATAACTTTCGATGGTGACTTTTCAATGTCGCCACCGGAAGGCTTTGTGCCCAAATTTTTAATTATATCAATATTACATTTTTTTTAAAAAAACTTTATTGTCGACACCGAAAGTCTATTTTTAGCGGCGACTTTTCAATATCACTGCTGAAAGTATAACTTTCAGTGGCAACTTTTCAATATCGCCACTGAAAGTCCTTATGCCCAAATTTTTAATTATATCAATATTACATTTAAAAAAAACTTTTGATGGCGACAGTAAGTCGCCACCGAAAGTCTACTTTCAGCAGCGACTTTTCAATGTCGCCGCTGAAAGTATAACTTTCGGTGGCGACTTTTCAATGTCACCATTAAAAGTCTTTATGCCCAAATTTTTAATTATATCAATATTACATTTAAAAAATTAAAAAACTTTTGGCGGCGACAATAAATCGCCACCGAAAGTACTTTTGGCAGCAACATATTAGAGTAGCCA
Organism: Acacia confusa; assembly: GCA_037074495.1. Lineage (NCBI taxonomy): Eukaryota > Viridiplantae > Streptophyta > Magnoliopsida > Fabales > Fabaceae > Acacia > Acacia confusa. The sequence goes on from CM073504.1 coordinate 30,249,313, forward strand.
CCAAAAGTCTACTTTCAACAGCGACTTTTCAATGTCACCGCTGAAAGTATAACTTTCGGTGGCGACTTTTCAATGTCGCCACTGAAAATCCTTGTGCCCAAATTTTTAATTATATTAATATTACATGCAAAAAAAAAAATTTTGGCGACGACATTAAGTCGCCACTGAAACATACTTTTGGTGGCTACATTTTAGAGTCGCCACCGAAAGTCTACTTTCAGCGACGACTTTTCAATGTCGCCGTTGAAAGTATAACTTTCCATGACGACATTGAAAAGTCGCTATCGAAAGTCTACTTTCAGTGGCGACATTTAATGTTGCCGCCAAAAGTCGCCACTGAAACTTTTTTTTTTTGTAGTGGACTAGGGGTTGCTATTATTCTCACACCGGAACATTATAGTTAATGTGAGGTTGTGATTATAAAAAAACTTACAAGTTTTACTTAGTCATATTCCTAGGGAACAAAATAGTTTAGCGGATCACTTGGCTAAACTAGCTCATAATATCGTTGAAAACTTTTGTCTCCTTGATCACCCACCACTTTCATTCCAGGAGTCGGTAATTAGTGAAGGATAGTAGTTTGTAATTTTTTTCATGTTGTAGATGTTCTTTTGAGTTAGTAATAAATTTCAGTTTTCATTTAAAAAAATAAAATACCCTTTTACTTATCCTGTTCATGTTTGGCATGTCAAATATACAAAGAACCTTATGGGGGAAGCTTATTGATGCTCCATTATCATTAGGTCATTTTTATAAGAGTATAAAATTTGAATTGTTGATCCTTTTTTATAAGGCTCTAACAAGAATTATTTGAATATTAATGAGTTCGTTTTTTCTGATTTTCCCATCATTTACTTTTATAATGCATTAATTAATAGGTTGGTGCTATATGTATATTTACTGTACTTATCCCTCTCACTTGCCCCCTCATAAATAAAGGCATACTTGGGAAAAGAATTATTTCAAACACACTTATTATTTTTAAATAATTTTAACCACTTTCGTAAACCGTATAATTCAGTTACCTAGCTTTAATAAATAGAACAAAAGTGAGTATTAAATATCTAAATTAAAATCATTTCAAATTTAAAACAATTTACTCCCTCTGGTCTTTATTATATAAGGCACCAACTATCAAGTGTTTTTTGTTCTTTTTATAAAGCACTTGCAAGTTTTCAAGATACAATTAATTTATTTTTCCATGTCTACCCATATTTAATAAGAGTAGTGTGAGTTTAGGGCTTTTTTCCCATAGTGCCCCTTTTTAGGAAACTATTTACCAAAATGCCCCTACTTTGAAACTATTTCCCATTATGCCCTCCTCTAGAAACATATTCCCAATCTACCCCTCTTTAGTCGACTAAACCAGGGGTTTAGTCGACTAAATTTCGAGGGGTTCAAATTTTTTGAATCCCCTCGAAATTTAGTTGACTAAACCACTTGGTTTAGTCGACTAAACCCATTTAGTCGACTAAACCAAGTGGTTTAATCGACTAAATTACGGGGGTGGGCATTAAAAAGCCCACACCCGACATTTATTCGACTAAACCACTTGGTTTAGTCGACTAAATTTCGACGGTGAGGGTTTTTAAACACCCCAAACGCCGCTAATCGACTAGATCTCCCCCCCAAACCCCTCCCCCATCTCTTTTTCGCCAAAATCTCTCTGAATCCGTTGGTGGGTTGCGAAGAGAACTTCAATCTAGTGGAATTTGTGTCGATATCGGTATGTTTTCATCTCCATTTAAGATTTCCGTCGTCATTTATGTGTTTATGCGAACCCCCATTTGCGTTTTTGCATTTTGTGTTTTGATTGGGTTGTTTTGTTGTGTGTCTTTGCTTGATTTGAGTATTTCATTCCTATTTATGGAGGAAAATGATGAATATACATGTGAAAGTGGAAAGATTTACATCGGTTGAGTGGTTTTTATTTTTTTGAAGAATATCACTTCGTTTTTCATAAATTTTTTTATTTAGTCAGCTAAAACTCTCCATTTTGCAGCTAAAATTCTGGTGTAAAAAATGAGTTCAAGTTCAAACACTTACATGACTATAATCTACCATAGTGGGAGGTATTTTGATGGCCCCGAAGGTGTTCAATTTGAAGGGAAAATGAAAATGATGAAAATCAAACGGGATACTACATACAACGAGCTGAAAGAAAGAATTTACCAAAAATTGGGGCTACATGGCAGCCAATACATTCATCGGTTAATTGCCAAAGTGGAAACTATAGTGGGTAAGGATAATGTATACTACATTAGTACCGATGTATGTGATGATGAAGATGTAGATTGTGTCATAGATGCATTTGCTAATCGGAGAGTACAAAATTTTATTGAGATATATGTTGAAATTGAATCTGGTGAATCATCATCTATACCTATGCATCCAAGATCCCCACAGTATTTTGGTGAAGAAGATAGACATGTTGGTGTATCTGCACCTTCACAAGTGTTAAGTCAGATAACATTGATGGAAGATGAGGAAGATGATAATATGCACAGCGATGAGGAGGACGAATTTGAGAGGTTTATTCCACTAGGTGACAGCTCAGATACCGATGTGGAGGGTGATTTTGATTCTTGCCCGAACCTAGTAAACTCAGGAACTGCAACAATGCCACCACTTCATATTGACCCAATTAGTAGTGGTAATTTAGTAGACTTGAATTTGTGGTTGTTTTTGTATTGTTTATTTACTGGTTCTGACAGAAAATTCATATTGACAGATGTTGGACCTGATAGTGAGCCATTTTGGACCGAAAGCCCGCACTATTCTCAAATTAGTGCGGTTGACTGTGACGATGAGTTAGAGATGTTGTATGGTGATGATGACAGGCAAGATGGATGGCAGTTAGGCGATCCATTATATGTGTATCAACAGTTTCCTTCTAAGTCTGAGATGCATAATGCCGTGAAATTGTATTGCATGAAAACTCATCGTTCAGCCAAAGTTGAAAAAAGTGATGAACGGAGGTTTGTGATGAAGTGTCGAAATCATGCTGACGGTTGTCCCTGGTATATGAGGGCAATGACAGGCAAGAATGGAAATTGCTGGGTGGTCCGTAAGTGGGTTAGCGATCACACCTGCCTGAACCAGAGTCTTACCCGGGATCATGGACAACTGGATTCAAATGTCATATGTGCAGGCATTATCAGTATGTTTCGTATTTTTGTTGCTTTCTACTTCTGTTTGTTTATTGACATTATATTCTGAAGTTTGTTATGCTTTAACAAGGTATGTTAAGAGAAGATCCAGCTTTAAAGCCAGCGGCGCTGATACAAGAGAGGATGCAACGTATGTATGGATATAATATAACATACAAGAAGGCTTGGAAGGCGAAAATGAAGGTCATTGTGAAGTTATTTGGTGATTGGGAGGAATCATATGCATTCTTGCCCAATTGGTTGACATACATGACGCAGGTTAACGTGGGCTCTGTTTTCAGGCTTGATACAGATGAATGTTCCGACCATTGTCGGTTTTATGTCAACTTACGCGTCTTTCGTAGAGTTTTTTGGACATTTAACCAGACAGTTGAAGCCTTCAAATACTGTAAGCCCATACTACAAATTGATGGCACCCACTTGTACGGAAAATACAAAGGTACTCTCTTGATTGCGACTTCACAGGATGGGGATGGGAAGGTCTTACCAATTACCTTTGCTGTTGTTCCTCCTGGTGAGAAGTATGATGACTGGTGGTGGTTTCTTTGTCTGTTACGTGATCATGTGACGCAGAGGACGGGCATTTGTTTGATATCTGATCATCACGCCAGTATCATAAAGGCGGTTAAAGATCACCGCAATTGGCAGCCTCCATATGCCTATCATGTGTATTGCCTACGTCATGTTGCGAGCAACTTTAATACCAGATTCAAGGATGTGCAACTAAAGAAAACAGTTATGAACTTAGGTATAAAAGTATACACTTTGGTTACTGCCTTCACATACTTGAACATGTTTGTAATGCACCATTTGTTATGAGTTTGCTTTAACATGTTATGCAGGGTACATGAGTTCAAAGATCCAGTTTGATCGGAAGTTTCAGGAATTTATTGATTGTAACCCACAGGTTGTGTCCTGGTTTGACCGGCTTCCAAAAGAGAAATGGTGTAGGTCCTACGATGAAGACGGACGGAGGTTTGGTCACATGACGACTAACCTAGCCGAGTGTGTGAACAAGATCCTTAGGGGTGCACGTAATCTGCCGATAACGGCTTTGGTGAAGATGACCTGTAGTAGACTGGTCGAATATTTTGTCACCAGGCGTGTTGAGATTAACAAAAATATCGCTACAGGTAGGATAGTGTCAAAAAAGGTTGAAGAAAAGTTACAAAGGATGGACCAGATGACAGTTACATACCGTGTGCGGCTTCATGACAGAGATTTACAGTTATATGAGGTTGAGGACGCATATAATCAATCTACACATGTTGCCGGTAACATAATGAGGGTTGACTTGATAAATCGCAAATGTCAATGTGGGAAGTTCACAGCAAGAAGATATCCCTGCAGCCACGTATTAGCAGTATGCAAGATGGAGAATTTGAACCATTATGATTACGTTGATCCGATATTCACTATCTCATACATTAGTCAGGTATATGCAGCACACTGGTATCCTATAGGCAATGAATTGTTAATTCAACAAGGAGAGGGCCCAACAGTTATCCCAAATGCAACTTTGGCCCGTACAAAGGGAAGACCAAAGTCTATAAGGATACAAAATGAGATGGATTGGGTGGAGTCTCAGCCCTCAAGCAGTCAACAAAGATGTAGGAATTGCCACCAAGTTGGTCATAATATGCGCACATGTCCAACGAGGAATAGGCAAACTTGAAGTCTATGTAAAATGTTTTGTTTTTAGGGTACTATGAGTTGTGTTGTTAATGGCTTCGAAATTTGGACCATTCAGTTGATTGATATTTTGTATGGTATTATTGACTCATTTTGGGACATTAGCGGATCAAATGTGTAATGAAATTCACAAATTGAAGCTACTAAAAAAAAACCATAAAGTTTCAATGTCCGAACATAAAACATAAAGTCAATGAAAGTACATAAAACATGAACACCATAAATCTAATCTGCATGCTCTGGATTCCCATCATCCTCCGCATGCTCATCAGCCACATCATCACCCTCGGCAGCATTCGGTGCTCCTCCAAGCTGCATCTGACCAAGCGTCTCCTCTACCCACTTCATCCGAGCCTGCATCCACCTCCACCTTTCATTCTCTATCTTCCACCTCTTTTTCTGCATCCTGCCTTGGTGTTGGATGGCCTGCATGACATCACTAAGGGAGAATCCACCCTCCGGCTCAGGATGAATATCGTCGCCGTCATCATCATTGACCTCAGGAAGAACAATAGGTGGACCCTAACCAACATCAGGTACAAAGGGTGGACCCTGGCCAGCAGCAACATCAACATCCTCTTCACCAATGTAGTGCCATCCACCATCTGCACCCTTGGTGATCTTGCACTGCTCTAGGAGGCGCTGTCCAAAGATGGCATTCCATGCTTCCTGTTTCACCATCACCTCATCGTCCATAGGAACACCAAATTTCTCCAAAATCTTCTAAACCAAGTAGACGCATGGGAGTGCACCTTTATGTCTTGCCTTATACATATGCCAACAGATATAATGTCTCTAATTAACCTCAATGCCATTCCGAATGGACCACATAATGGGGATGTCACCCTCCAACACTCGTGAATGATTGTAGGCCCGAGGAAACAATATGTGGGTGATGACGTAGAAGAGGATCCGAGAACTAACAGTCAGTTGTCCCACAGTCACTATAGGTCTATGCCCTCCTGGCCTCCTGAACGCATACACAGCCTCATCTCGAACATATCCCTCCATGACAAAATTGGTGTCCCCATCAAACTGGTATCTATCACCAACATCAAAATCAAATCTAAGAAGATCCGTCCATATGTCAGCCGTCACCAGAATGTCAACCCCGCAGACACGAGATTGCAGATCACCATGAATGTAGATCATGTTATGGTAGAAAGCTCTCACCATAACCTCTGAATAGGGACAACTCATCTCCGCCAGCCCTACCAAATGCGAAGTTCCCAACAACGGCACAATGTCAAGGCCCTCACGTGCAAAGAATGTCATGTCTAATGACTTCGGCTTAATGATGGGTCTGGAAGCAAAATCCCTTATGAATCGTTCATGCTCTGCTTCATTATTTTCAAACAAATATCCAAACGGGAGGTCAACAACGGGCTCAGGCTCAGGTTCCGGTGCATGCTGTTGCCTAGAGGAGGATGCCCCGCGCGATGCTCGGTGCTTGATCCGTCTCCCACGCACATTGCCAGTGTCAGCAAGAGCTTGTCTACGACGCATGATGAGAACAAAGACCTACAAAGGGACGTTACAATCAATCAGGAAACAAGAAACATTCATCATTCTCAATTTCACATTTACATTCATCATTTTCACTAACAAACACTTTCAACATAAACAAGAAATACTCATAAACACAAAAAAATTCGCATAAACGCAAAAAAATTATCATAAACATGTACATTCATTGTTTTCCTCTATAAATATCAATGAAAAACTCAAATCAATCATACATACACAACAAAACCACCAACTCTTGATGAAAAACAAAGATAAATTCGTCCAAAAATAAAAAAATTCGCATAAACGCAAAAAAATTATCATAAACATATACATTCATCGTTTTCCTCCATAAATATCAATGAAAAACTCAAATCAATCATACATACACAACAAAACTACCAATTCTTGATGAAAAACGAAGATAAATTCGTCTAAAAATAAAAAAATTCGCATAAACGCAAAAAAATTATCATAAACATATACATTCATCGTTTTCCTCCATACATATCAATGAAAAACTCAAATCAATCATATATAACAATAAAACCATCAAATCTAAGCACAAAACAGTAAAACACAAATAGGGTTTGCAATAACACAATGTCGACGGTGGAATTCCGAAAATGGGACGAAAACATACCGAAATTGATGCAAATGCAAGTTGATTGAAGTTCTTTTCGCAACCCACCAACGGATTCAGAGAGATTTTGGCGAAAAAGAGATGGGGGAGGGGTTTAGGGGGGAGATCTAGTCAATTAGCGGCGTTTGGGGTGTTTAAAAACCCTCACCGTTGAAATTTAGTCGACTAAACCAAGTGGTTTAGTCGACTAAATGTCGGTGTAGGCTTTTTAACTCCCACCCCCGTAATTTAGTCGACTAAACCACTTGGTTTAGTCGACTAAATGGGTTTAGTCAACTAAACCAAGTGGTTTAGTCGACTAAATTTCGAGGGGATTCAAAAAATTTGAACCCCTCGAAATTTAGTCGACTAAACCCCTGGTTTAGTTGACTAAAAGGGGGTAGATTGAGAATATGTTTTCCAGAGGAGGGTATAATGGGAAATAGTTTCAAAGTAGAGGCATTTTAGTAAATAGTTTCCTAAAAAGGGGCACTATGGGAAAAAAGCCGTGAGTTTAGGGTGATTAGTAAAAGTAATATTAGAAATCACTTGAATTTTATAACAACTTTAATACTTTTAACTAATTTTATTGATATGTGAGAATTGGTAATTTGTGCCTTATAAAATGGATCAGATGGAGTAAATAAATTTATTGGGAAATTAAAAGTCACAAGTTTTATTTTATATTCCTTGCAAAAACTGCAAATGGGCAACAAAATGAAATCTTTTTACAAAATAATGTAAGGTACTTACGACGGAATTTCATATCAAAGTTGAAAAATATTTTTTACTAAGCAGTGAAAACGGGATTTAGGTTTTTAGTTTATCTAAATAGTAGAGAAAGGGGCGGATGATTTAGATTTTTAATTTATTAAAAATAAATAGTTTGGGCTGATTTATCTGGATGGTGGTGCTGCCTCCCATTGATCTTGCTTTCAGCTCTTCTTCTCTATAATATACGAGTATATATTAATAAATCAAAATGTCAGTTAAATTGCATGCGTGTGGTGAGGATAATGGGCCACGGTTTATCTCTAAAACTTATGCCATTAACTTAAAAAACTCATGTTATTTTATATATCTAGTTTCTATTTGTTTTAATTTTTATAAGTGTTTTTACGATTTACGGTACAAATATATAAGGGGAATTTTATGTGAATTTTTTTTTTTCAAACAAGCACTTATTTATCATTTTATTGTGATATTATATTAAGGGGCCAGGAGCTGGATGTTAGGCTCGAGGCTCCTTTGCGGTCCAGCTCAAGTGTACTGATGTGAGACAAAAAGCACAAACCCGGAATCTTCGCCTTGTGAAAATAAAATTAGATATAACTAGTTTGGTACTATATCATCATTGGTGTAGCTATTTTAAGTGATTTTTTAATGAATTTATATTAGAAAATGTATTAGAACCTTTTTTTATATTTTCAAAATCTTGAAGCCCTTTTTAAAATTTGAAAATTTTGGCACCCTTACACAGATTTTTCCAAAAGAATACTTTTGGGAGAAACCAAAAATTTGAACTTTTGCCATCATTGAACCATTGCATGCATAGTGTTTTGCAAGGTTCTAAAACCTAGACCGAACTGGTTAATTCAGACTTAAAATTGAAAAACAAGCTAGAAAATCTGTCTAAATTAGGAGTAAAATCAACATCTAAAGTTGACTCGAAGTCAACTCGGCCAAAACCCTGTTCCGGCCAAGTCATAGTCAAAGAGCCTATACCCTTACCCACTAGCCTATGTCTGCTACGCCCTCATCACATTTAAGATGTGAGAGCTGACGCAACTATGATCTCTTTTCTTTTGTAATATCTTTTTGGGTAAATGTGTAATTTTACACATAACCTTTACCCTGATGAGCGCCCAACACTACAACCTTTTTTCTAGATCAAAAATACAGACGACGTTACGTTTTAGGAGCAAAGAGTACCACGGGCCGTTAGTTGACCGACGTTGACCGTTAAGTCTGACGGAAATGAACAGTAACTCCGCTGAAATTACCAATTTGCCCCTAGTTTTAAATAATATATTTTTAAAAAAACACTAAAATAACTCCTCTCTGCCGTTGGGCCCCACCACCGGCCACACCGTTGACGGCGGCCTCCCTCCCCACAGCCGGCCGCCACCGGCGACCTCCTCCGGTGGCTTTTTTTTTAAATAAGTTTTTTTAAAAAAAAACTAAAATAACCCCTCCCTCGTCGGTGAGCCCCACTGTCGGCTGCCACCCTTCCCACCTCCGACGACCTCCTCCGGTGGCTTTTTTTTAAAAATAATTTTTTAAAAAAAATGAAAACTAAAATAACCCCTCCCCAGCTGGTGGGGCCCACCACCTCCACACCACCGCCAGCGGCTGCCCTCCCCACCTCCGACGACCAGCAGCAACCTCCAATGACCTCCTCTGGTGGCTTTTTTTTTTAATAATTTTTTTAAAAAACAAAAAAACTAAAATAACCCCTCCCCCGATAGGGCCTACCACCGCCGGCGGCGACTGGCAATTGTTGGCCACCTCCGGCCAAAGGTAGCTGCTGGCCGGAGATGTTTGCCAGTGGCTGTGACGTATTTTACTTTTTGTTTTTTTTTTTAAACAAATGAGCTTCAAACACTTCCAAACAAATGACAACCCCACACACGTACGTCCCGAATAAAGGTCTTTTGCGGTAGATGATTTCGTGGCTCAGATTTTTTTAAATCAATATATATTACTGGATTTACTTAAAATCTATTTGAAATTCATTAATATGACGTGAAAATTTACCATATGCCTCCTATGGAAGAAAAGCCTTGCCATGGTCAATTATTGTACCCTTCTCAGGTACATGCAAGTCAAAGACGATTACCGATATAAACGACTTTAGTCTAGGTTTTTTTAAAAAAAAAAAAATCCAGAAATTGTGCACCATGAAAAGATCTGCGTTAGGTACGTAATCACCGTATCACTCTCGGGACCTTCGGGTTGTCAAGGCATGCAGGTATTGAAAAGTTCATGAATTTGTTCTGTTTTTGCCCATTCTTAATATACTTTTTATTGAATTGAAAAGTTCATGCGGCGTATTTTATTTTTTGTTTTTTTAAAAAAGTTATTTAAAAAAAAACCGCCGGAGGTGGCTGCCGGTCGAAGGCGGTGGGGAGGGGTGGCCGCCACCGGCGGTGTGGCCGATGATGGGGCCTAGGGAGGGGTTCTTTTAGTTTTTTTTTAAAAAAAAATATTTAAAAAAAAAAGCCACCAGAGGTTGCTACCGGCGGCCGGTGGTGGGGAGGACGGCCGTCGCCAACGGTGTGACCGGTGGTGGGGCCCAATGGCGGGGAGGAGTTATTTTAATGTTTTTTTAAAAAAAATATATTTAAAATTAGTGGCAAAATGGTAATTTCAACTTAAACTAGGGGCAAAATGGTAATTTCAGAGGATTTACTGTTCATTTCCATTAGATTTAACGGTCAACGTCGGTCAACTAACAGTCCATGGTACTCTTTGCTCTCAAAACATAACGTCGTGTGTATTTTTGGTCCAGAAAAAATGTCGTGATGCTGGGTGCTCCTCGTGGTAAAGATTATGTGTAAAATTGCACCTTTACCCTATCTTTTTTTAAAAAAAAATCAATATAATATTATATCTATTCTTATGTACATCACATCATATGTTCACATATTTTGATCATAAAATATTTTTATTATAAAATATAAATATTTTTATCTATTTTAACTAAATTATACTTTTAATTAATATCCGGTCTGACTCACTAACCTTTAATACAGTGTCTCCACTAGTTAAGTAACCAGTCCAATTTTTAGAACCTTGATGTTTTGCTAAGCAAAGGCCTACTTATAGGGAATATGTTTAATTAAGCACTTCAGTCTTTTGTAATTTTTTTTAATAATAACTTTATTATTTTTAAGCAACTTTACATTTAAATTTAATTTTTTATTCTAAATTATCACATAACATATAACATGTGTATGTGTCTATGTATGCATGTATAGACGTATGTGTGTGTGTAGCATTTAATAATATTTATATTATTTTCAGTTATTTAGATGTAAGACTCCCCAGCTCTCTAGTCTTATATATCTAAATGACTCAAAAGGCATGTGATTCCAAGATCGAGAGACAGCTTTTATTCTTTGAAATAAATCACATGACTAAAATTTAAATTACTTCACAAGACCTTTTCCTACGTTTTAATTTGTTGGTCTCCGGCCCATTTTTCATTTTCGCTCTTCTTCTTCCTCTTTCCATCTTCAATCCTTGGTCTCAAGTGGAAGAAAAACCAGTAGAAGAGACATAAAAGGAAAGTGGCGTTAGGATGGAGGCACAAAAGAGTATACGACCTCAAAATAGGGTATGTAATATTTATTTTCTTTTTAACTTTATATTATCTTATACTTTTATCTTTCTGTTTTTTTTTTTTAATGCGAGTTTTAATGTTTTCTTACTTATATGATATGACTCATTCAACTCAGTTTTGAAACGGCCAGTTCACCAATTGAGCAAGTTTACACTTATAGCAAGTTCTCAAGTAAATTAACTTGATTTACTGAGTTCAAAACGGAAATTTAACAAGTTAATTCATGAATTTGACAACAGTATCTTAACTTATAATAAAACAAGAAGATAATCTTACTTTAAAAATATTATCACTCGTGAGATGACATTGACAAAAATGAATAAAATGTCAATCTTAACCTATAATAAAATAAAAGGAGACTCTGACCTTTAAAATATTATCTTCTTGCATATATTTATTATATCGCCCTTCCTAGCTAGCGTATGGTTTAATTTGATCATTTATTGCTAGATGCAAATTTCCAAGCAAATTAACGTCGCGAATTTGATACTTCTTTATAAAGGAGCCTCTGGTAAGGCTCAAAATCATAAAGCAGCTCTGCCTTCACATTCTTCTTGTTGGAAGAAGGGCTGTGTTATATAGATCTTAGCTTAGTTTCTTTTATCGATCAACCATGGCGAACCAAGCACTTCACTTAGCAATGACCCCATGGTTCGCTCTTGGCCATCTTACTTCATTCCTTCACGTGGCGAACAAGCTTGCAAATAGAGGCCATAGGGTCTCATTCTTCGTACCAAAAAATTCATAAACCAAACTTGAACATCTCAATCACCATCCACATCTCATCTCCTTCATTACCTTCAAAGTACCACACGTTGATGGCCTTCCTTTTGGTTCTGAAACCACCAACGATGTTCCATTGTCGTTACCGCCCCTTCTCTTGAAGGCCATGGACCTCACTGAGCCTTTCATTGAAGCTTCACTTGGAGATCTCAAACCCCACTTCATCTTGTTCGACTTTCAGCACTGGATGCCTCAGTTGGCACGTCGCTTAAGAATGAAGTCTTTTCTTTTTAACGTAATAAGCCCTGCTTCTCTTGGGTATCTGTTAAGTCCTAAAAGGAAGCCACTGGATAAGCTGGCTACAGAAAATGAACTCATGGTCCCTCCACCTAGCTTTCCTCCTTCAGCCATTAGGCTTCAACTGTATGCAGCTAGGATGGCAGTGAAAATACTTGAAGGAGAGGGAGGTTCGTTCCCACAGCGGATTGTAACCTCCTTAAGTGACAGTGATGCCATTGTTTTCAAAGCATTCAGGGAAATAGAAAGGCCTTACATTGATTACCTTGAAAAGCAATTCGGCAAGCCAGTCTTCCTGGCAGGACCGGTTTTGCCTAATCCACCACCAAATTCAACCTTGGAAGAAAGATGGGTGAACTGGTTGGGAAGTTTCAGCCCAAAATCTGTGATATACTTTTCATTTGGAAGTGAATGCATTCTAAACAAGGATCAGTTTCAGGAACTGATCTTTGGTCTTGAACTCACAGGTATGCCTTTTCTTGCTGCACTGAAACCCCCCATGGGAGCTGTTACGGATATCTCGTAAATGGGCCCAGCCCAATAACTAAAGAGCCTAGTCAAAATGACTTCAGTTATGCTCATAGCCACTTCCTTGAAAATAGGAGTGGTTTTATCAAAATATCTATTGTTATGATAACCGCCTATGTATCAAGAATATCTGTCAAAAAACGCATATCTTGATATCCCTAAAATAAAGGATGAATCCAACTGATTAAGATAAGGCACAGGTACGCCTATAAATAGGGTAAACCCCTTACAAGGTACACACTTGGAAGACCCTAGCTTTTCTATTCACACAGAGCACACACACCACCCCCTCTGGCTATCATTAGCCTGTCGTATACCCTCGAACTACGTGGACTTTGATCCACACTGTGGTACGTAGGACCCCGGGATTTCACCCCGGGCCAAGTCCAACCCAACTTGTGATCTACACCGGATCATTGGCGCCGTCTGTGGGGACTGTAAAGTCCTATTCCCGTGACCCGTGATGGCTAATACCAGAAGTAAAAGCCACCCGCATGCACACGAGCAAGGTCAGGAACAAAATTTTAGCGAGACCCAACAGCAGGACGTTCAAGGCGTTAATCAGGAACAAATGGAGGAGTCCCCGGACTCGAACCTGGATGGACGAGCAGGCCAAACGCTGGAAAATACCAACCACGCTGGTCCCTCAAAGTTTCAGATTGGAAGCCCGGACATACGGCTCCTACATAACATTGCTGAGTCAATGATGAAACGGATCGAGAATGTGGAAGAACGCGACAATCTTCAGAACCAGAAGATTGACCATATGACCGAGGTGATGAATCAAATTCTTAAACACTTACAAGACCCTCTTCAGGAGGAACGCCGGGACGGTCAGCAGAATGAAGACGAAGAAACCAATCACCAAACTATTAACCCCCTACAGGAGGATCATCCCGGGCAAGGCCGAAAAGCTTCAACAAAAAATTCTCAGCAAAATAATCACCGGGACGCGAGTCAGGAGGATCAAGCCCGGGCACATAGGAAGGACAGCCGTACCTCGGACAATCAGGGAATTCCGCAAGACTCCGGCAGGTACAAGACGTGGTATGGGGAGGGAGGACAAAACAACAACCCGTTCTCAGATGAAATTACAGAAGCTGAGTACCCAAGGAAATTTAATACATCCGACCTCCCTAAGTACGACGGAAGTCAGGATCCCCAGACACACTTGAACACTTTCGACACTGAGATGCTGGTCCGAGGATTCAAGGGGCCAATCATTTCCAGGCTGTTCACCTCAACGTTACGAGGAGCCGCCCAAATTTGGTTCCGGACTCTATCTCCCAAGTCCATTACCGACTTCAACAACCTGAGCGAGAAGTTCCTGCTGAATTTCGCGACAAGCAAAAAGCAACCCAGGTCGGTCTACACGCTGGACAGAATCAAGCAGCAACCCGGTGAAACCCTTCAGAAGTATTTGGATCGTTTCAAGGCTGCCGCATTACAAATCCAGGGATTAACGGAAAGCGTCCACGTACACTTGCTCATCTCGGGCTTAGATAGCAAATCCAGAATGGGGAGATCGGTCATATCTAGCGAGATCAAGATGCTGGAAGAATTCCATAAACGAGCCAAAAAGTATCTGGACATAGAACAGATGCAGATAGCCAATGCGTCGGGAAAAGAGAGACAGAAAAGCCCACCTCCGAAAGGGAAGGACCGGGCATCAAGAGACCGACCCCGTAACTCGGACCAGAAAACACGAGGACAAAGGCATGAGGGGAAGTATGAGAGATATACTCCAATAAATGTCCCTCGTTCACAGTTATGGAGAGAGGTAGCCCTGACCGAGATGAGGAAGGTGGAGCGACCCCGACCACTTTATAATAAGGGAAAGTTGGACCGCACACGGTTTTGTGAATTCCACAATGGACCCGGGCACACAACGGATGAGTGCTGGGACCTTAGAGATGCGGTGGAAAAGTTTATCCGAGATGGAAAATTACGTCAGTACGTTATCAAAACACAAGGGCAGAAAGCCAAGCGCAAGCAGACGGATCGGAGTACAAGCCCGGTCTCCCAGAGGAGAAAACCAGAGGAAGCCCAGAGAAAGCACGACAATGAGGACGAGTTCCCGGAAGCAGAGTTTGACTGCAATGTCATTAGTGGAGGTTACGGAGGTGGCGGCGATACCGCCAATCAGCGGAAGAAATACCTTCGGGAAGTCTTAACCATCAGGGGACGACCGATCTTCAAGCCGGAGCCATCGCAAACAGAAGAGCCTCCTAAGCTGTTCTTTACTCAGGAAGATCTGAGGGACGTAATCCCGGGTCATCAAGACGGACTGGTCATAACCGGCCTCCTGGGAAAATGCCGTGTAAAGAAGATATTCATCGATCCTGGCAGCGCGGTGGATATCATCCTGTGGGACGCCTTTAAGCGCATGGACCTCGACCCAGAGAATCTAAAGCCGTGCAGGACAACCTTAATCGG
Organism: Acacia confusa; assembly: GCA_037074495.1. NCBI lineage: Eukaryota > Viridiplantae > Streptophyta > Magnoliopsida > Fabales > Fabaceae > Acacia > Acacia confusa. The sequence continues at coordinate 30,264,632 of CM073504.1, forward strand.
GTTCAACGGACAGGATACAAATCCCAAAGGGTGTATCGAACTTAAAATGACCTTGGGCTCTAAAGAAGCCTTCAAGACTGAGCGAGTCAAGTTTATTGTAGCGGATTTCCCTTCGTCCTACAATATAATCTTAAGCAGACCAACCATTCATAATTGGGACATGCTCATATCAACTAAGCATCAGAAGCTGAAAATGGTAAGTCGGAACAATGAAGTCGTCACCGTCAAAGGTGATCAGAAGGAATCCCGGCAATGCTATTTCTCGACAGTTAAAAACAATGAACCCGGAACATCGAGCTCGCAGCAGAAAGGAACTCGAAATTCAGCACCAATTGCGCCGAGCTCGGTCAACGTGGTAGAGCTGGATGTAAGAGAAGAAGCAAAGATGATGAAAACAGAGCCTGATGGAGAGCTCACAGGCTACCAACTAGGAGAGGATCCCGGACAAATAACCCAGATCGGGAGTGCACTTGCCGAGCAAGAAAAAAGCGAGCTCAAAAAGCTGTTATGGAGAAACAAGGACGTATTCGCTTGGAAACCTTCGGAGTTACCAGGAGTTGACCCGGCGTTCTGCTGTCACAAATTGACCATAAATCCACGATATACGCCGGTCTCGCAGAAGAAAAGAAAGATTGCACCGGACCGTCAGGAAGCCCTAACCGAGCATGTAAGAGAACTGCTGGATGCGGGATTCATCAGGGAAATCCAGTATACCACGTGGTTGTCAAATGTGGTAATGGTCAAGAAACCAAATGGCAAATGGAGGGTGTGCACCGACTACACCGATCTCAACAAAGCATGCCCCAAGGATGCTTACCCCATGCCAAATATTGACCAACTGGTGGACAATTCCTCGGGTTTCCAGCTGCTCTCATTCATGGATGCGTATTCCGGCTACAACCAAATAGCTATGCATCCTGAAGACCAGGAGAAAACAGCTTTTATCACGGAAAAAGCAAATTACTGCTATAATGTCATGCCTTTCGGGCTGAAGAACGCAAGAGCTACTTACCAGAGGATGATGAATCAAGTGTTTGAGGCACAACTCGGCAGGAACGTCGAAGTTTACATTGACGATATGATCGTAAAGTCAGTTAAGCGATCCCACCACATCCAAGATTTGCAAGAAACATTTGATAAGCTCCGGGCTCACAGAATCCGACTTAACCCAGCTAAATGTGCATTCGGGGTACCAGCGGGTAAATTTCTCGGATTCCTGTTGACAAACCGGGGGATTGAGGCCAATCCGAACAAATGTCAGGCCGTCCTCAATATGGCTTCCCCAAAAAACAAAAAAGAAGTACAGCAGTTGACCGGCAGACTGGCCGCGCTGACAAGGTTCTTACCGAAATCGGCAGAAAATGCTCTTCCTTTATTCAAGTTATTGAAGAAGGAAGCACGGCATGGAGAATGGAACTCAGAGTGTGAAGCCGCGTTTGACAAGATCAAAAAATGCCTGTCATCACCACCCGTGCTGACAAAACCCGAGCCCGGGGAAGATTTGATATTATATCTATCCGTGGCCCCAGAAGCGGTAAGTGCCGCCCTGGTGAGAGAAGATTCGAGGGAACAGAAACCGATTTACTTTACAAGCCGGGCTTTGCAAAGTTCGGAGCTAAGATATCAAAGGTTGGAAAAAGTGGCCTTTGCGCTCCTAACTGCCGCGAGGAGATTACGCCCTTACTTCCAGGGGCATAAAATAATTGTCCGAACCAGTCAGCCCATACGTCAAATACTCCACAAACCTGACTTAGCAGGAAGAATGATGAGTTAGGCAATCGAACTATCCGAATTCGACATAATATATGAAGCTCGGCGTGCTATTAAGTCCCAGGCTTTAGCCGACTTCATTGCAGAACTGGTGCCAACAGAGGTAGTCCCGAAAGCAGACCTTGACGTTTGGAAAGTATTTGTAGACGGCTCTTCAAACGCCAAAGGAAGTGGAGCCGGGATCATAGTCGAAAGCCCGGAAGGAGTCGCCATGGAACACTCCCTGCAATTACACTTCAGAACGTCCAATAATCAGGCCGAGTATGAGGCTGTATTAGCCGGGCTATCACAGGCAAAAGACAATGGGGCCAGGAGGGTTCATCTCTCTACCGACTCTCAACTAGTCGCGGCCCAAATCAACGGTTCATACACGGCCAAGGGACCCTTGCTAATTAAGTATCTGGGGAAAGTCAGAGAGGCAGTGGCCGACTTCGATGAGGTCCTAGTCACCCACATCCCCAGGGGAGAAAATGCGAGGGCAGATATCCTCTCCAAATTAGCAAGCACCAGGAACCCGGGAAATAATCGGACTGTAATACAACAAAGTCTCAAGGAGCCCACGTGTATCATGGTCATCGCGGCAGCAGAAGACTGGCGAAAGCCAATCTTAAATTACCTGGAAAAGGGAGTTAGCCCGGACGATCCCGGGGAAGCAAGGCAGATAGCACGGACCGCGTTAATGTACACGGTGGTCGATGACCAGCTCTACCGAAAAGGCCTCCAATCCCCAATGATGAGATGTTTAAACCAGGCAGAGGCCGAGTACGTGCTATCAGAGATACACGAAGGGATAAACGGACAACACATGGGGGCAAAAGCGTTAGCCCGGAAGGCCCTAAGGGCTGGATACTACTGGCCGACAATGGTCGCGGACTCCAGAGAGCACGTACGGACGTGCGAAAGCTGCCAAAAACATGCTTGGATCCTCTGGCCACCTCCGACCGAGTTGAGAACCATCACGGCTCCTTGGCCATTCTTTAAGTGGGGTATGGACCTCCTTGGACCGTTCAAACCGGCCGCAGGGCAACTGAAATGGCTTGTGGTGGCTGTGGATTATTTCACTAAGTGGATCGAGGCCGAACCACTGTCGACCATCTCGGCTGCTCGAATATAAAAATTCTTCGAAAGAAATATTGTTGCAAGGTTCGGGATTCCTGCCGAGATCGTAACTGACAACGGTACTCAATTCGTAGACCAAGGTTTCCAGAGGTTGATGTCCGAGCTCGAAATCAAGCACCATTTCGCCTCGGTAGAGCATCCGCAATCTAACGGGCAAGCCGAGGCAGCCAACAAAATCATTGTTGACGGGCTCAAGAAAAGGATGAGTAATGCAGAAAGTAACTGGGTCGAGGAACTATACCCGGTACTCTGGGGATACCGAACTAGTGTCCAAACCTCGACCCAGGAAACACCCTTCCGAATGACATATGGATGCGAGGCCATGATCCCGGTTGAAATTGGGCAAACATCATGGAGGAAAGCCAAAGTCATGGAAGAGGGAGAACACGCTAACAACAAGCAGGTAGCAGCCGAGCTAGACCTCATCGATGAAGTGAGAACGACGGCACACTGCCGAGATCTGGCAACGAAGCAGCTGGTGGCGGCTAAGTATAACCGCAAAGTTAGACCGCGAGCGTTCGATAAAGGTGACTTGGTATTACGCAGAGCGGATATCGGAAATAAGAATGCCCGGGATGGAAAACTTGCAGCAAACTGGGAGGGTCCTTACTGTGTTTCGGACAAAATGGGGCTCGGGACTTATGCCCTTGAGACGTTAGATGGCACGCCCATTAAACGAACATGGAACGCGGACAAACTAAGGACTTACTACAGCTAAAGACCGGGATGCACTCGGAATAAACGCACAGCGGATGTCAGTGGTGACTGTGAACCGCTTTTTAGCTTCAACGGATGTCGGTGGTGACCGAGAACCGTTTTTTATTACGCATTGTCTTGCTTTTAGCAGTATTTTCCATTGATTAAAAATTGTGTAATTCCAATTATTTCAATCAATAAAAAAAGGTGGTTCAATTCATGGGCCAACCTAGTTATTACTTGTGAAATCAATGCAAAGATAGGCTGCGACAAAAGCAAGATAATTAAACAAAGACTTGGGTTTCGCAATCCCGGTCATGATAAGATTTGTCAACAAGTCTTGTAAAGCTTACGATGCATCGGAACTGTCCCCTGGGGTGGTGTGAGATTACCATAAAAGATCTTGATCAGGTCGAAATGTTTAGGCTCCTATTCAAAAAGGATATTAGGGCCCGAACATATGGCAGTTGGCTACCATCTCGGTACGGTACTTTACAAGATAAAGTACTTAGATGATTTTTGAAAATCGTCTGTTGTTTAGAATGCCCGACCATTAATAAACGTGGCCCGTTTGTTAAAACGTCGGTTGAATAACCAGCAGATTCTGCGCAATATATCTTGACTTTGGCCAAGTCATAAAATAAAGAACCGAGCTTCGTGCACGGATTACGTTCCCCTTTACTCATCAACTGGTGAATTAAAACACGAGTTTGGTTTAAAGGATGAAAATAAATACATGTAAGATGGACGAGCTGAGGATGCTAGAAAATCCGGGAATACCGGCTTGTCATATTATTAATTTTGAGGGCAAAAGGCCCCAGATTACAGAAGAAACAAAAATGAAAATGAAAATACTACATAAAAATAAAAAAATAAAAAAAAAAAGATCCTAGAAGGACGGCATCAAGATTGGGCTTGGTCGGGCACAGGAGGGCCAGGGGCGTCGGTCGTCGGAGCATCTTCCTCAGCTAATTGAACACGGTCATCCCCCGCGAGATGCTCGGACTCTTCGACCGGAGAAAGCGGCGCTAGTACAAATAGCCCGTCCTCTACCGAAGCTCTGAAATCCACAGCGTCTAAGTTCATCGTAATGTCCGGATTCAGAGCTCGGACTTGGGCCAGGCATACGTTGAAAGCTTCAGCAGCCGTCTCCACGACCAGGACTTCCAGCTTATCCACCTCGGCAGCGGACGCCACGAGCTCGGCCTTGGAAGCGTCGAGGTCGGATTGGGCAAGATGGAGGTCCTTCACCAGCCCCGCATACTGACCCTGCAGGGTGTGCAGCTAGGCATTGAGGGTGTCTTCCCGGGCATGACTGGCGTCAAGCTCGGTGGAGAAATGATCCCTCTCAGCAAGGGCCTTTGATAGCTCCTCCACCGCCTTTATCTGCGCCTCTTCCGCTTTCAGGCGCGCCTCCTCAGCCTCCCGCTGCCTGATCTCGGCATCTTTCTTTTCAACCCGAGCTTTGGCAATCTCGGCTGCAGCCCTGGCGTACTTATGCTTAACAGAAGCATAAGTGTCCAACACGCCGGCCGTCTCCATTAGGTGGTCCTGCAGGACCTGCAGGTGATCGAGGTCGGAGTCGGCAAAGGCTTCACCACTAAAATATTTGCTCGGAGGCTTCACCGCGTATTTGAGCTCCTCCGAGACCCCATCAGTCCATACCTCACCCCGCGAGTGAAGGCGAGACTTACCAAGAAGTGGGGGAGGAGGGACGCTTGTGGCAGCACCGGCGTCCGGGACAGAGGCCGGATTCTCTTCTGCGACCGAGATCGACGACGCCACGGACTTCGATCGCTTGCGCGGAATGAGATCCGTAGAGGCCGGAGAGGGCGCAGCCCTCTTTTCAGCAGTAGTCCCGGCAGGCGAAGGAGCCGCCACAGCTTTGCTCTGGGAAGAGGACTCCCCTTTCTTTTTGGCCTTAGCCCGGAGCTTCTCGGCCAGTTCTTGGAAAGAAGCCTTCCCCATGTCAGGCACTACAAAAAACATAACAAACATCAGAAATGACAAGGGGCATACCAAAAAAAAAAAAACAACAACAACAGAAATCATACTCGGTGAATACAATTCCTCCACCGACTGTCGGATAAAAATCCGGGAATCAATAACATCCTTCTCGGCCACATGGTCAACCAGAGCTATCACGGTTTCAACCTCGGCTGGCTCTAGGCTATCATCGGAGGATGCAAATATGCTTTGGTCTTGGTCATAATGAGCTTTCGACCAATACAGAGGAAACAGCAGCTCCACCGAGCTGGAATCGACGTCCTTAAGAAACCACGGTTTATGACCGGGTTCAGCGTTGATTTTGAAAAAAGAAGCCTTGAAGCCTTTCCAGGTGTCAGTTGCCACATGGAAAAGCTTCTTGTCCGGTTTCCCCCGAAAAGAAACCCAACCCCTCTTTTCTTCGGGCTCCCCGGGTTGACGAGCCCGTTGGATGTTAAAAAAATAAAAGAATGTCCCGGTGGTGGGAGTACGATTTAAAAATCGGCAAAGCCGCTCGAATGCAATAATAAAGCCCCAAGAGTTGGGATGAATCTGAGTGGGGGCCAGCTGAAGAATGTTTAAGAGATCTACTTGAAACCTAGAAAATGGAAAGCGAAGGCCGAGTTTTTTGACGAAGTCTAGATAGAAGAAGAAAAAGGAGCGCTCGTTCCCTTCCCGGGCAACGCACACCGGTTCAGAAGGGCCAGGAAGAGATAAAGAACAATGATCCCGGTCCCCTAATGGGAGCTCGGCGATCTGACTGGTCGTGGCTTTTGATAGCCTGGACAGCACCCCGGTCGCAACCCAGTCATACTTCTCAGCAATATGACGTGGAATACTGACGGCCGCTGACTCCACGGATCCGGAATCTTCGATAAGACGCGGAGAAGTTGACATACTACCTAGAAAAGGCAAAACAAAAATAAATTAGAAACGAAAATGATACCTGAAGATAGTACAGCGGGACGGGTAGAAACGGCTCCAACAACCCGCGGTTGGATATGCCGGCATCGTGAAGCTATTTTGTCAGCTTCCCATGACCGGCCAACCATCGTGGCCTCAGATATCAGCCAGGAACACTCCTCGCACGGGCCGATAGGCCGGGTAAGGGAGATGAGGGGCTCCGCGCGTGAAGGAAAGGAAGAGGCGGGTAGAGGAAGACTTTCCCCCTACCCTTTCCTAAGGGCTGCTCTGAAGAAAAAACCCTAGTGGCAGTAATCCCCCGGCCTAGACTTTCGGGCTCTACAGACTCAGACCGACCTCGAGCCCTTCCCCTAACCCGACCAGAACGACCTGGTTGACTACCACCTTCTCCGCCATAACCACGGAGAACGTTTTCCCTCTTTTGTTCTTCGGTCAGAGGCTTCCCGTACAGCCACCAAGCTGTCCGGGGAGGCATACGCTGAATAAGCTCGGCCTCTTCCGGGGAAAAAGCATTTGGATTAAAAGACGGAGGAGAACCTTGATGGCTCATCCCGAGAGGATAGAATTTAAACAGGAAACCGAAAACCAAAGACGGAGAAAAAGGATTGAATAGACCAGAAGTTCAGAGAAGTTCAAGAACAAAGCAGAAGCCAGAACCCAAAGGGGAAGAAACTTGAAAGAACTCACAATAACCTACCCAGAAAAAAGAAAATACCAAGAAATAGAGAAAGAAAGAAGAAAACACAGCCAAATAACCAGAGAAGGAAACAAGGAAAGTACCTGGTTTGAAATAAGTTAAGGGAAGAGGAAATGCGCGAGCCACGAAGAGCAGAAATGGGAATCTGAGGAAGATGAACGGGTGACTGGTTGCAAGTTTCTCTCAAGAAGGAAATTCAAGGTTTGGCAGTTTTCAAAATGCAAGAAGCAGAAAGTCGATGACTTTTATAAACAAAACAAGCAGACGGGTGAGAGGCAAGAAACTCAACCGTCAAAAGCCCAAAGGGCCCATACACAAATAATGACGTGGACGTTAAAAGGCGTGCACATTTAATGCTGATGGTAGGCAAACACGAAAACCAAGATAATGGGGCAGTTGCTCTACTCAGAGGCCGGCTAGTAAACATCAAATCAGCAGAAGGCAATGATGACACTCGTGGCCTCGAGATAAGACGAGTGTTGGATCAACAGACGAGGCGGACAATGATCCTGGATCGAAATGCTCACGTGGCCGACCACATGAATACACCCCGGTTGCCCGACCTAACTCCCCGTGCAATCTCAAACTTGGGGGCAACAAGTCCCGATCCACGAAAGACTGGACAAGGTACCTGTAAACGGGGAGTAAGACGATATAGAAATATCAACACTACCCGACACGAATAAAGAGGGGAAGTTCGAGAAAGCATGGGAGGAGTTCGGCCTAGAATCAAAATTATAGAACATTAAGACCAAACATTAATGTTCTCTCGGGATAGCAAACGAATGCAACCCGCGTTAACCGGGATGGGGGGCACCCGTGTCCCACTCAAATAAATCGGAATGCAAATTGGTGACAGAGGGGGTAACCCGGGGACCAAAAATGTCCGACCTCGGAAAAAGAACTAGAAATCAAAAACCTCAGGACAGCGAAATGAACTAGAGCAAAGGACGTAACCTGGCAAGTACATCCCGATTGCTCGGAGCCTTGAACAACCGGGCTGGGGGGCAACTGTTACGGATATCTCGTAAATGGGCCCTGCCCAATAACTAAAGAGCCTAGTCAAAATGACTTCAGTTATGCTCATAGCCACTTCCTTGAAAATAGGAGTGGTTTTATCAAAATATCTATTGTTATGATAACCGCCTATGTATCAAGAATATCTGTCAAAAAACGCATATCTTGATATCCCTAAAATAAAGGATGAATCCAACTGATTAAGATAAGGCACAGGTACGCCTATAAATAGGGTAAACCCCTTACAAGGTACACACTTGGAAGACCCTAGCTTTTCTATTCACACAGAGCACACACACCACCCCCTCTGGCTATCATTAGCCTGTCGTATACCCTCGAACTACGTGGACTTTGATCCACACTGTGGTACGTAGGACCCCGGGATTTCACCCCGGGCCAAGTCCAACCCAACTTGTGATCTACACCGGATCAGGAGCTGAAACGGTTGAGTCCGCATTGCCAGAAGGGTTTAATGAGAGTAAATGGAAGAGGGATTGTTCATGGAGGCTGGGTTCAACAGGTTTTAATGTTAAATCATCCTTCTGTGGGTTGTTTTCTGAGTCATTGTGGACCTGGGTCTATGACAGAAGCCTTATGCAGTGAGACTCAACTGGTACTGCTGCCTAATTTTGCAGATCAGTTCATAAATTCAAAAATTCTGAGTGGAGATCTGAAAGTAGGTGTGGAAGTTGAGAGAGGAGAAGAAGATGGAGTCTTCACGAGGGAAGGTGTATGCAAGGCTGTGAAAATGGTGATGGATAGTGAAAGTGAAATAGGTCAAACGATCAGAAGTAATCATGACAAATGGAGACAGTTTTTGCTTGCCCCTGGACTTGAAGATGCTTACCTTGATGAATTTGTTCACAAATTACGTTCTCAATTAATTTTGAATAATTGAGAAGATTTAAAACTATTTCCTGAGCTACTGTTTATCCGGTGATATGTGCCATGTTGGTAATAATTTGTGTGAGGCAAGTTGCCTGTGATATGACTGTGATGTTAAGTGGGTGATCTCGATATATATTTATATATGGTTATTTCCTGCAAAATAATCAAAGTGATGTCAAGTCTTGTGTTAGATGTTTGAGGGAAAAAAAGATCAGAGAAGATAGAAGATAGAAGATAGAAAAATCCCAACAGATCCCGTAGAAAAAAACTTCAACTACTCACTGGCCAAAAAAACGAGGAGTCCAGCCTTGTTAGAAAAACTTGCCTGATAAGGAATGGAAGCGTGAGTGTAAAAGTACGCACCTAACATTTATTCAAAGTATACCTAACATTAACATTAAATTCGGCGTAAAAATTACTCATAAATTTGTAAAATTTGTGTAAAATTCACAGTGCCGTTGAAGGTGTAATGCTAACATCCGTTTATAACAACTTGAAAGGACCAAAGTGCCCCCAACCTCCAACCTCTCTCAACACTCTCCTTGGATGTCTATTATGAATGTATTTTATTAAAAACTTTAATTAGAAAAAACCCAGTGGGAAAAAAACCTAACTAATTAATAAAGGATTATGTCATTCATTAATACATTTTCCACTGTTGCCTCATTAAAAATCTTTCTAAGAAAACCCAGTGAGACAAAACCTAGATAAAGGGGGAAAAAAAAGTACAGTGTGTATCAACTCCCATTTTTTATGGCAACATTACTTCTAATGTGTTTGTGTTGGTGAATAATTATATCTTACCAATAAACTAACAACAAATGATATATCATAACATGTGTGATTAGCAAGATACATTAGTGTTCCAATAGTACTAAGGTATAGTATTTCTGGATCAAGTAGTTCTCCTTTATCTTCTTTGCTAATTGCTCGAGGTCAAAATAGGTCTTATCCATCTATATTTAAAGACCTTACAATCATTTGGGTATATAATTAATGTGATTTATCCATATAAAATCATTTTAGAACATTCTTTGTATAAGTTTCTTGACATACAAAAATCTCATTCTTTAGGTACTTGATCTGTAATCCAAGATATAATTTTGCTCTTCTCAAGTCCTTTATTTTAAATCCTTTCTTCAAACAATTAATTGCCTTCTGAAACTTTTCAAGAGTTTCAATAGTATTGATATCATCAATATAAACAATTATATCAAACTCACTTTCAGATATTTTTATAAAGATGCATGAGCATATTTGATCATTTTTTTAATCCTTCTTTCAACAAATATTCATTGAGATAATTACATCACATGCACCCTTATTGGTTATTGCTTCAGGTCATATAGAGTATTGTTGTCAAGAAATTGTATTTGATTTCTAGCTAAATCGTTTGCCTTTCTAGGAATAATTAATGAGTTTAATGTTTTTGTCTTTGCTAGAGAAACATTTTTTTTTTGCCTCACTCATATAAATGTGAGTGGGTCCCATTATTTCTTATAATGGGACCCACTCACATTTATGTGAGTGAAGTAGAAAAAAAAATTCTATAGCAAAGGTAAAAACATTAAACTCATAATTAAATAATGGGACTCACTGTGAGTGAGGTAGAAAAAAAAATTCTACAGCAAAGGTAAAAACATTAAACTCATAATTAATTGCTTTATTTTATTTACAATTGCACACTCCTTATACTTCACCCACTTGGCCATCCTTTTTGTAAACAATATGGAAAATAGAAGCTAGTCAGGCATAAATCATATTTGGCATATTTTGTTTCATTATCATTAAATTTTCTTCCTCTTCATTCCCAGCTAATCAACTAATCATACTCTTAAGTACATATAGTTGTGGGAGTTTCTTCAGAAGAAAACTCGAATCTTCATTAATCACATTCTGTAATCCCGTTGGTTTCTCTCTCTCTCTCTCTCTCTTTTCGTTTGGATACCAGTCTAATTAAACTCTAATGAGTGATCCGTATAAAACAGATTTTATAACAATTTTAATTTGGCAGCACGAAAAATTCTAACTACATAGACGTAAAGCAAAGTTGGTTGAAATAGAAACAGTGTTTTTCCCCTTTCTTTTTCTCACGAAGTGATCAAACTTAAAAGTGACAAGTCATTTTCAACTCTCAGCTTTCACACACACACACACACACCAAAATAAAGGTACAAACCACCAAACCAACATTCTACATTTTCTAGTGATCTGTTAGAAGCAGAAGAAGATCATATACGTAATACCCTGCTCAATTATGTTTTAATTAATTTATTACTTCCCCTACCAATAACGCTACCACATATGTTGTAGTATATTAACACGACAACCTTGAACTGGATAGAATTAAACAAGTAATTAATTTATCATTCATAAACTTATCGAACTCTGGTTCTCTCATGCAGGGTAATCAAAAGGAATTGAGGAAACAAAATTATCCAGTAGATCCAGGTAAACATAACCATAGTTACACATCACCTGATTATCCGCAAAATTCAGCGCGTTTACCATTTTACCCCAATACAACTCCGCCTTTACCATTTTACCCCAACACAACTCCATTGTATACCTATGTGTAAGACATGACGTTTCTTATGCTTTGAGCATTACGAGTTGATACCAGGCTAAGCCTAGAAAGGATCTCTAATTAGCCGTAAAAACGATTCTAAAGTACTTGAGAAGGACTAAAGATCTGTTTCTAGTTTATAGTGATAGTGATGAGCTGAAGGTGAAGGGGTTCGTTGATGCTAGTTTTTAGAGTAACGGAGATAATTTTAGATCCCAGTCAAGCTTTGTCTACATCTTAAATGGTAGAGCAATTTGTTAGAAGAGTTTTAAGCAGGAGACCACTACAGACTCTGCTACTAAGGCTGAATACATAGCAGCTTAAAAAGCAACTAATGAGGCAATTTGGATAATAAAGTTTATTAATGAATTTGGAGTGGTTGACCCAATACCTTTGTATTGTGACAACACCAGAGCTATAGTTTAGGGCAAGAAACTTAAGTCTCATCAAAGATCCAAACATGTACTCCGTAAGTATCACCTCATTTGAGAGATTGTTTAAAAACAGGATATAAAAATGGACTATGCTCCCACAAATGATAATTTGGTCAATTCTCGGGTATCTCTCAAAGAAAGCATAATAGTTATTATGAGTCTTTAGGGTTTGACCTAATTGACTATAAACCAAGTGGGAGATTGTTAGTATATAGGTAGACAATTTGTTTTATCAAATGAACACCTTTTACTATTTGGCATTTCATAATTCATATATTTGAGCATACTTTTATCTTTATCATATTTATATATCGCTTATATTTTATGGTTAATATTTGATTAAAGATAAAGGCCTTAGAAATAGAATATGTGTTCACTCAAGGATCTATGATAGGGCTCGTCCCAAACTTGAGGATGTCATTGAGCACTATGTCCTAAGGTTATACTTTGACTATATAACTTTATCCGCCTAAAAATGGGGAGAACAATGTACTATTGGGTATAACTCGAATACATGAGTGTAGATTAACATGTCGAAAGCACTCACAATCCCCTACAAGGGATTATTCGTTCACACAACCGGTAGGGCTTAGATGACTTCTAGTTGACTCGAGAATTTGTGCACAGTAAGCGATTATGAAGTGTTATGATCCATCTTAGAGTCGATAAAAGAAGATTCTTAGTTCTGTGAAAAGTTATATTTAGTCAACCAAGAGAAATGTTACTTTGTCTTTGCTCTCAACTAAATGTGAATGACATTATGAGGGATAATGCGTGCACAATATCTAAATAAGAAAAGATAAATCACTTAATCAACTCAATTAATTTTGGGACTACAGAGCAGAGCATTGCTAGTGATTTATGTGGTCATTAGATAACTTGAACCCATTAAAGGAGTTTAATTGGTCAAAATTTATTTATGTCAGTGATTAATTAGGCCTAATGGATCAAACACAAAGGTAATTCTTGATTGCTTAAAATTAACAAGCTTTAGTGAATAATTGTTATTGGGCTTTCTCAAAAAAAAATATGTGTATTTAGGTTGGAGTGGAGACTCAAATCCCAACATACAAAAATGCCGTCATATATGGTTCCTTAGTGGGAAATTAGTTTTTCCACTAATAGGCCCAAATATGTTATAAGGCCAAACAAGGTCTTAAACGAATTTAAATTTGGAATTCGAATGTTGATTTTGAGATTTAAATTTGAATTTTAAATTTAAGAGACTAGATTATAAAAGAAAATTTTGAATTGTTTAAATTTGGAATTCGAATTTTGATTTTTAGATTTAAATTTGAATTTTAAATTCAAAAGATTAGGTTATAAAAGAAAATTTTGAATTGTCTAATGTGTGTGTGTAATAAAGATTGGATAAATAAGGGAAAAAGAAATAACTAATGATATAAATGTGATCCATTATCTTGAATTGTTAATCCAAAAAATAATTAAATATATGGATGTGATCCATTTTCTTGAATTATTAATTCAAGAAATAATTAAAGATATGAATAAGATCCATTATTTTGAATAATTAATTCAAGAAATAATTCAAAATATGGATTTAATCTATTTTGTTAAATATTTAGATAATGCCAATTAATGGGCTTTTAATCTTAAACCCTAATTAGGGTGTTGGCTGAAATTTACAAGGCACTTTTTAGTCTTGCAAAATTTCAGCCAACATAAGAAACCCTAAGGAAGTTGGCCGAAATATAGAGCTATCTTAGGCCATTGGAAAATTTCGGCTAAGTACCAAGAAAAGGAGGAAGAGGCACAATCTAAAGGTAATCCAATTTTGTTCATCATATCTTCAACGTAATCTCAAAAAACCTAATCTTATTGAGATAAAGAAAACCAAGAACATTGTGTTATTAACCTTGTCGTTGCCTAGCAAGCATTTAAAGAAAGTAAGTAATCTAAGAGAATGAGTTCTCAAGACAATCGGTGTTAGTTTTCTATGTGTTTTGATAGTAACTGACATTTGTAAATATAAGTTGAAGTTTGTCTTTGAAAAGTTGAAAAACTTACTATCAAAGGCAAGCTCGAATTTGGACTTGACAGAGAGCAACTCTAGTGTTTATGAACTAAGACAAACTTGAGCCAAGATTTTGAAAATTCGAGTTTAGATGATACAGAGAGATCATAAGGTTTTCAAAGAAAAAGCAAAGCAGAGTTTAGTTAAATAAACTCCAGTCTGACAAATCAAAGAAATTTGAGTTTTTTCAAGCTTTGTGAAAACTCGAGTTAAAGTTTTTCAAACTCAAGTTTACGGCATACAGAAAGCTTTATTATCTTAAGATTGAGAAAACTCGAGTCATGATTTTGGAAACTCCAGTTTACATTTACTAAAATGTTTCACAAGTTTTCTCATTTGAAGAAACTCAAGTTTGGTTTTCACAAACTCGAGTTTATAACTCACAAAGAACAATACATATTTCTAATGTTTTAAAAACTTAAGTTTTGAAATGAAAACTCAAGTTTGATCAATCCAAAGAGCTTTCCAATATTCCTAAGTTTTTGTAGAAACTCGAGTTAAACTTTACAAACTCAAGTTTATGCCATACAGAGAACATCACTCTCTTTACACAATTTGAAAACTCCAGTTTTGAGCTTCTAGACTTAAAATGTGTTTTTCACCTTAAGTGTCTAAAACTCGAGTTAGTCGCTTAATGACTCGAGTTTAGGCTCTGCTCAGAACTTGTTTAAAAGATCAAATCGCGACTTTCTTCTCTGTATGAAGAAAACTCGAGTCAAACATATAAAACTCGAGTTTATGCTTTCAGATATGAACTACAAACTCGAGTCTTGATGAACTAACTCGAGTCTATATCGCATAATTTGAAAATTTGAATTCTCTGAATCAACAAAATTATTTTAATTGATCTTTATACTTCTTATCATCACTCATTACTATTACTAGATACGTTTAACCTATTTGTTAGTGAGTTTCAAATGATTTATAGAAGATTAAAATGGAGTTTCAGCTCAAAAGCAAAAAGCATGTCAGAGCATTTATTACAAAGTACAAATAATTTACTATATTATGGACAATCATTCTCTGCACAATGCAAAATGGATTAATACTTTCCTAAACTAGCTTTTGACATTCCAACGGACTAATTTTAAGGAAAGTCAACAACTAATCCTCTGAACAAAAGGATTTAATTGAAGAATAGAGAGAGAAAAAACCAAAGTGTCTCCAACGGTTGAATTAATGCACTAACGGTTATAATAAAGATTGCAACGATCATTTAATACTCTCTTTGTATAAATAAAGTTGCATTCAATTCTTCTCAACAACCAAAACTGCTGAAAATGAATTGCATTCAAGTTTATTATCTACTCTTTAGTTTTCACTAAGAAAGTATCCACTGATACTCTGTACTTCAGTATTTATCTATTCATTCTTAGAGAGAGTTTATTTGATTGTCAATCATCCATTGTAAAGAATCTCAAGTCTGGGGACTTGGAGATTGAGATATTAATTACAGAGTAGATTCTAATGAGA
Organism: Acacia confusa; assembly: GCA_037074495.1. Taxonomy (NCBI): domain Eukaryota; kingdom Viridiplantae; phylum Streptophyta; class Magnoliopsida; order Fabales; family Fabaceae; genus Acacia; species Acacia confusa. Next base: position 30,280,237 of record CM073504.1, read on the forward strand.
GAATTACTTTTGAGTTACAGAGTGAAAAATCCCAGAGAGACTGGGGACTGGACGTAGTCAGAGATTAGATCGAACCAGTATAAATTTTGAGCGTCTTGCTTTTCTTCCCTATACTCTGCACAGTTTTGTTTTAGTATTTGAAAACAGGGCAATCGAAATTTTTTTAAAAAATCCCTAATTCACCCCCTCTTGGTGATTTGCTCCATTTTCAATCAGGAGATAGCCGTGTGAATCATCATTAGAGAACGTCATACATTTTAAGGTTTCCAGTGATCTACGATAATCCTAAAACCCGCTCTATTTTAATAAGTAGATCCTGAAAGAGCCCGTTAGTATTTCTTTATCATTTAATTTGGGATAACTTATGAGCACCTGTAACTCTTTACAGGGTCTATAATGATTAATATATCTAAAATTATAATTGAAATCATAACTAATGAGTATCATATGTAATTATATGTTATAACTCATGAGTAACATAAAAGTTACGAGTTCTTATGAGCGCTCATAAAGAGTCATAACTCTTGTGTTTATAATATTTAGTTTCATAAGCACTCGTAAAGAGTTACAGGTTCTCATATATTAAAGCATTGCTTAAACAATTACACTTTTAATAACTTATAAGTACCGTAAAGAATTACGGATTATCATGAGTGCCGTAAAGAGTTATGGTTATAAATTCTAGCTTTCTGTTGCAATTAGTGAATAACAAAAAATTTTGTTTTTCCCGCCTCATAAAAACTAGACAATCTTTTTTTTTTTTTGGTGGGCAACATAAAACTAGACAATCTCAAGTCTTCATATTCTCTATTTGAAGCCACATTCATATCCTACATTAGCTCATGTCATGGTAGTATTGTAATACAGTCTAACCTAAGGTAGGCTCAAATTAGCTCACCCCTTGTTGGGTTCAAAAACTCTGATCAAATACTATAAGTAAAGTTGATGGGCCGACCATGCAATCCAATTATATTATTTAGTATTTACCACCAAACTTTTAGATCAATAGGTTGTTCTAATTTAACTAAAATTCTTGAATTTGAGACTCAAGAACTCAACATCACCGCAGGATGCATATCCAAAAAAAACAAATAAATAAATAAATTGTCTATCTTTATCATTTGTTTTTATAAATTGTGCGGGTTAAAAATAAAAAAGGGCTCTCTTCTTTTTTATTTTGGTGAAGGCGCTCTTCTTCTTATCATCTTTCTCATCTTAGCCTTTTGATTGAAATCTGAACCATTCAAATTTCAATTTAATGGGTCAAATGGGGAGGAGGAGGGGAAGGGAAGAGGATGTAAGCTAATCCCCCTCCTATTGAGCTAGTTGTGACTTGTGAGGATGCAACATTGAGAAATTTTAGGGATTATATTTATAAACATTAAAACTTAACATAGGTAAAAATATATGAACCATTTTAAACACAAGGAAGTAATCAATTAGGGAGCCCTTATGGAGCTCTATATACATAAGTTATAAATAGTTATAAAGAGTTTTTGAAATAGAATGACAAACACCATAAGCTTGCCTCTTCATTAGTTAGAGGTTGGGATGCAAACTTGAGAAATTTTAGAGATTAAAGTTAAAAACAATAAAAATTAACATATGAAAAAATATACGAACTTTTTGAACCACAAGGATCTATTTGTAAATTAGTGTCAAGTCTAAAGTCTAAACTTTAGAGAATTTTTTAAGATAAAAAAAAGTTTTTTTAAAAAAACTATAGAGAATTTATATTAACTATAATTATAATATAATTATACCAAGTCGTATGCTTTTTTTATTTGGATAAAGGTGCAATTTTACACATAACCTTTACTCAGAGGAGCGCCCAGCACGATAACCTTTTTTTGGGAGCAAAAGTATACATAACGTTACGTTTTGGGAGCGTCCAGTACCATGGGTCGTTAGTGAACCAACGTTAACCGTTAAGTCTGACAGAAATGAACAGTAACTTCGCTAAAATTACAATTTTGCCCCAAGTTTTAAGCTGAAATTATCATTTTGCCCTTAATTTTAAATAATTTTTTTTTTTAAAAAACACTAAAATAACTTTTCCCTGCCGGTGGGCCCCACCACCGACCACACCGCCGGCGGCGGCCGCTCTCCCCACCTCCAGCGATCGGCGGCCACCCCCAGCAACCTCCTCCGGTGGCTTTTTTTTTGTAAATAATATATATATATATATATATATATATATATATATATATTTTTTTTTTTTTTTTTTTTTTTTCCCAACACACACAGATAGCATACCTGCCCAGAACTTTATATACATATTTATGAATTCTCGCAAAGCTTATATTCTCAATGGAAAGAGCCTATATCTAAACACACAGGAAGCAACAGATGCATGTTTTTCTCTCTCCCTGAGGCAATATATATTGATACAGAGACACAGACTCAGCCCTCCCCTAAACGCATGCATACGTTATTATATAAATCAACATTCCTCTCTCTGTTTTTTTTTTTGTTTGTCTCATATACATAACTACACACACAAATAAAGCAATTTGCAACTGAAAAAAATTGACGCAGTGCATGCAACCTCCTCAGCAATCTATATATATATATATATTCACTTTGTAAAATCTGATGCAATAACCATAAGGCTTACATACACAGACCTATATATATTTATGAAGCTTAGACACACAACATGTAGCAACAAACCACTCTTCAGCGTTATTATGACAGCAAGAAAAAGAAGGAAAAATGGATGCAAAACTACCTAGAGTCCGACGCACATCCCCCCCTGTTTTGCTGCTCAGTTTTCAGCTAGGCTCATTTTAGATTCATTTAGCTTCCTACTATGGCTTATACTTGACAGAAAGTTGATGGAATTAAAAGGAAGGGAAAGCCAATGGATTACCTTCGTTTCCCAAGCAAATACGATGATGAATGGTTGCTGATTTCCCCTTGTTTCCAACGCTAGTAACAGAGCAAAACTTCAGTTTGTTTCTCTCCCTCTCTCTCACTTTCTCTCTTCTTCTTCTCACTCGGCTCTCACTGAAGCTCTCAACTCTCTCTCTTCTTTCTGTTTCTAGTTTCGGTGAGGTGAAAGAAGATGAATTGGAAATGAAGGCAGCAACTGTAATATATATTGCAGGTCCAGTTTCAAGGGCAACAGTCCGATGAGGAAAGATCCAGAGGTCCGTTGGTGAGTGGCTAGAGGAGTATGGTTCTTCTTGTGTGTTTGCCTTCCTTGCATGATTATCGCTGAGTCTCACTGCTACAGGCTGGCCGAAAGGTAAGACTTTAGTTTTTTGTTTTTTTAAAAAATATTTATTTTAAAAAAAGCCACCCGAGGAGGTCGCTGGAGGTGGCCGCCGATCGTTGGCGGTGGGGAGGGCAGCTGCCACTGGTGGTGGGGCCCACCGGTGAGGGAGGAGTTATTTTACTTTTTTTTAAAAAAATTATTTTTTTAAAAAAAATTATTATTTTTTTTAAAAAAAGCCGCCGGAGGAGGTCGCCGGTCGCTGGCGACGGCCGGCGATGGGGGCAGCTGTCGGCGGCGGTGTGGCCGGTGATGGGGCCCACCGGCAGGGAGGAATTATTTTAGTGTTTTTTTATAAAAAAATTATTTAAAACTATGGGCAAAATGATAATTTCAGCTTAAAACTTGGGCAAAATTGTTATTTTAGAGGATTTACTGTTCATTTCTGTCAGATTTAACGGTCAATGTTGATTGACTAATGGCGGTCTCAAAACGTAACGTTATGTGTACTTTTGCTCCCACAAAAAAAGGTTATGGTGTTGAGCACTCATCTAGATAAAGGTTATGTGTAAAATTGACCTTTACCCTTTTTATTTTAACGGAAATTAGAAAAAAATCGATATCGGTAGCTCCCTAGTCCCTAGGGTTTTTGAAATCTCTGAAGATTGGAACAAACGTAAATAAATCCCCTTTTCTCTTTTGACTCTGTCCGATTGACTCTGTCCGATTGAACCTGAGAAGGCTGAATCCATTCCTGCGAGGCGTCGGAGTTTCTCCTTCTTGCTGACCTCTGTGTGTTGGTGTTGCTTTGCTCTGTAGAAGATGGTAAGGGGAAAATTCAAGAGCAAGCCGACTGGTCGCCGCCAGTTCTCTACGCCTGAAGACCTTGGTAAACATTGCTAATCTGCCCTTTTCGTTTCGATTCCCTATATAATTTTGAGCTGTGACGATTCCGCATCATCAGTATAATCTAATGGCTTCTGCGAAATGTGTGATTGTGATGAATTCGTATTATTACGATGTACGTTGGATTCGCTTAGCTCTGTTATCGCCTTATTCTTACAGCTTGCTGCGGCAAACGAAATTGAACTGAACGAAGGGATTTCTTGGTTCAATCGATAGAAGTAGTAAAGAAGTGTGATACACATGTTTTCACATAGAGATGGACTTTTTATTTAGGTTTTGGTTTCTTAGATCTGAATTGATTGCAAACTCTGAATCTGTCTGAATATCGTTGGTTGATCCGTGCGCGCGCTGTACAGTTTAAGTTTATTTTGATGCAAAATATATTGCTTGATTTTGGTTTTTGATTCTTTGATGTCAAACTACGAGATGAACTAACTCATTTAAAAGTGAAAATTGCCTCTGATTAACAGATTTGAATGAATCCTTCCTGATCTTGGCAAATCAAAACATAAAAAAGGATATTCGTAATAGAATAAGAAATGGACTTTATGATTTTCTACTGTCAACTAAATGGGTAGAGAAAGTCTAGGCCCCCATCGTTTTCCTGAGATTGACACCTTAGGTATGATTCATTGAGTTCCTATTCGGGCTAAATACAGAATGGGGAAATAGAAGAAAAACTAAATTAGAAATCAACTGTGTGCTTTATTGGTGTATTTGAAAACTGAAACCGTAAGAGTTAGTTGTTAATAATTTTGACAGTGGAGAATATTGAGGAGAAGTGGCTGGAAATTGGAATTTGTGATCAGAGAAAAATAGCAGCTAAGATACTCAGGCAGTTGTTAACTGGTTGTCAAATATTGTAAATGGGGGCCAATAAGAGAAATTGGTACCAAGTTTTCTCTAGATTGCTGTTGCTTCCTTTCATAAATTTACTGTATTCAAATAATTTTCATTAGACGAATGAAATTTGGGAAAAAAAATGTTTTTGGCCTTGTTATTTTGTTCTTGATGCTGCTTGTCATAGTTCCAGTATCAAAATATTATGTAAAGTTTTGTTAATTTATGAGTTGATTCTTTGATTTTGAAACTTACATGAAGTGCAAAGAACATTTTCTTGTTCTTTTGAGTTCCTTTTTTGACCCTTCCCCATTGGTAGAAAAAGCAATAAAAAAGATAGAATTTGTCCCTATGGCAGAAAAGCTAACTAATGTAACTTCTTGTTTAAATATTGCAGCGGCTGGTACGTCTAACCGTCCACGGTCTTTTAGAAAGGTTTTATTCTCCTCCCTCTCTCCCTCACACAAATAGACGCAACCACTTGCTTAAATGATATTTCTGTCTGCATGAAGTACTAAGAGTATATTTTGTTTGTATTTTAAAAAATTGCATTTTTATTCATACAAGGTTTGTCTTTACTTCATCCAACACTCTGCATATCTTTTACAATTCTTTTTTATTTAATATGGTCATTTCCTTTTACTTTATTAGAAAGAGGAGGAGGAGGAGGAAGTTGAGGAAGCATCTGAGGAAGAATCTGACGATGAAAGTACAGTTAAGTATTTTATTATTAATTACTAATATAGAGGTATACATGTTTGCTGTTGCTTAGTTTTCCCATCCTGATATGCAATTGACTGGCTGTTTGCTTTATAATGTCAGCAAAAGGCAAAAGGAACCCAAGGTATTATTGAGATTCAAAATCCTAATTTGGTAAAGCCGAAGAGCTTGAAAGCTAAAGATGTTGATGTGAGTTGACCTTCATTTTTGGGTTCTTATGTAGAAATGTTATTGTAATTAATGTGTATGAAAGAATAACATTACTTTCTTGCTGATGCAGGTTGAGAAAACAACTGAGCTTTCAAGGCGAGAAAGGTTTGTTATATATTGTTTTTTTGATGTTTAAAGAGAGTATTTATCACCCGCTTAAAGATTGCATTCATCATTAAGGCAGAACAGATCATTCATTATTTAATTCTTTTAGTTCTATATTTGGAAGAGGTTTCAACGTGAAACTTCTGTTTTAGTAGGCTTTCCTAATATATGCAACATTTTGCCTCGTGTTATCAGAGAGGAGCTGGAGAAACAGAGAGCTCATGAACGCTATATGAGGTTGCAAGAGCAAGGAAAAACTGAACAAGCAAAGAAAGATTTAGGTATTTGGAGTTCTTGAAATTACCTCTACTCCTTCCAGTTCTTAATATAAGACATATTTAAAGAGGTGATTTTGATACTAACTAGAAGACATAATTTTCTCACTCAAACATAATCATGAAGGAGAGGGAAGAGGGGAATTGAGAGAGATGCTTAAGGTGTTTTAAAATATACATGTCATGTTAACTAACTGAACTCATTTCTTTAATTTAATTAAATTAGGTGAATATGTTTTATATTAAGGACCGGAAAAGTAGTAATTATGTTCATTCCTTACCAGTTATATATTACTGGTGTAGACCTATTGATTGTTTGCTGAGTAGTAGTTAGTCAACTTAAAGATAATCTGCTTTAGCATGGAGCAAATGACAAAATGCTGCAGGGGCAATATATCCTATGTGTTTGAGCGTTTATGTGATGAGGGTTTTTCATTTTTATCTTAATACCATTTGCTTTCTTTGACACCCAGAGCGTTTGGCTCTTATACGTCAACAAAGGGCTGAAGCTGCCAAAAAGCGAGAGGAAGAAAAGGCTGGTAGGTTTTTGAACATTGTTCAGTATCTCTAATGTTCTATGTCTTCATGTCTAAAAGCCTGAAACTGATAACAAATGTAACTGTTTCAGCCAAAGAACAAAAGAAGTCCGAAGCGCGCAAGTGAATTTCATGGTGATGGTGATGTGGCATAGATTTTACTACAAATCAATGTCAGGAATCTGTGATGTCTATTTTATATTGTAACCCTGTTAGTTTTGATGAATGTTGGTATACTAAGTTGTCATAATAGTATGCAATTATTTCTTCCCTTTGTTGGCTGAGAATATTTATCTTAATATCTTTCACTACATCTGGCCTAGTGAGGGAGTTTCATTTCGTATCTGCATTTCATTTAACTTATTTCGGTAGATTTTTTACTCTTTCTTTTTCTCAGTCATGAGCTTGAAGATCGTATCCATGTCATTGGGAACTGCTTTTATCACCAATCGGTGCCTTTTGCATTGCCTGTCATGATGGTCAAAACTCTTGAGCATTTTATTTAGAATTTTATTTTGTTCTTGCAATGAAGAAAAATAGGAGAAAAACCAAGGATGCCCTATTTTTTTTGGGTACAACTTGTCTGTAATTTTATAAAAATACGTGTAAGTTTCAAATATAATACGTTTTTTGGGTAAGAAAATATATAGAAATTTTTGTATAGGCACAGCGTCGTTTGGCATAATAATAAGAATAATACAAAACAAATTTTCATATCATAACAATGTCATTCCTTCTATTATCTAAATTAAATATTGTTAATTGACTAAATATATGGAGTTTGTAGGTTTGTATATCATCTATGTCATTTGAATTAATGTGCAAATTTGCAATAGCTAGCATTTATACGTGTTTTCATTCAATATTGGCTAGAAAAATTCCAAATCATAACATTGTTACCTTAATGGTAATTGATGTTGATTTTGACAATTAAATGAGTTTATATGCATTCCCACGTGGCACCAAGCTATTCCCAATTCATGTGATTAAAGTTATTTAATCTATCTTTTTTTTTTCCAGGAAATATAAACTTCATTAAACATCAACATAAAGGTCCTAAACAAAACGAAACATAAAAAGGACAAAGCCTAGCCCAAAAAAACACCACCATCCAAAACCCTACCCTTAATACAAATAAAGAGAACTTCAAGTGTTGTTATCTGTGTTGTTATCGCCGCCATCACTGCCATTGCCGAAGAAGTCAATAGAACATTGGGAACAATATCAGAATTAGGGGTTGAAATAGGTCAGACTAGACTTTACCCTTAATAGGCCAGGCCTGTGTTGGAGCAAAGTGGCTTGAGCCTGGCTTATATACAGGCCTGGCTTGGCATGTGGCTTGTTAAGGATGTCTGTAGTTTTAAAAATTTTGTAAGCACCCTAACAAGCCTACTTCAAATAAGCTACTTTAAACAAACTGAAAACAGACCTACTTACATAAGATGGAGAAGGCCGGCTTGACAAGCCTAATAAGCTTATTATTTGGCCTCTTGACTTGTTAAGCAAAACAGGCCTTAAAAGAGGTCTTGGCTTGACTTTTTAGCCTAATAGGCCAGGCCTAACCAAGCTTGGAACAGACCACACTACAGGCCTTTAGCCTATTCCCACCCCTAGCCAGAATCCTTTAACTCAATATATGTTAGGAAAAGAGTAGAGAAACAAGATCACATAATCATATGGAAAGATGCAACATCATCATATTAGTTCTCGAAAATATTAGCCAACATCACTGACTCCATCCTATCCCTAAACCACCAGATCTAAGAGGCCCAGCCTGACACCACCTCCACCCAGACCATATTGAAGAGGAGGAGACAAGAAGAAATATTAGGTTAGCAGAAAGAAACCTTGGGTTGTTTGGTTTGAGGGAAGAGAGGGGAAGGGAGGAAAGAGAGATACATTTTTCTCTCATCTTTATATTAAATAACCCAAGAAGTTTTTTTAATAACCTTAAAATCCACATTCAACAAAAAGAAATATTCATCTTGTAGATGACAATTTGATCAATGTCCTTCTTAAGGTCTCTTCCCTTCTCATTCCCTCCCCTCAAACCAAAACAACCTTTTAATGTCAACGCCAACTTCCTCGCTGACATGAAACACTCCATCTCGGCCGATGCCGTGAAAGGCATAAGGAATACCAAAATTCCATAGGGCCTTTAAAATCCCATCCTACACCAATTGAACCCTACTCCTCCCTCAAAACATACCCCTAGGTCATGGTAGATACTAAAGATTCAAAGAAATAAAGCTAAAAACTCCTAAAAGACAAATCTCCATGCTGGACAACCTCCCCTTCAGCTTGCGTTGGAAAGGGAAGCGCTGAAAAAATAGCCACAGAAAGTGGAAATGCTCATAGAGAGAAATGAAGACTCCAACCATACGAGAGAAAAGGAAATGGCTATTAATATGTCATTAAAGCATATAAAATATTGTAAGTTTGCTTTATTATTAATAAGAACTCTAAGCTTGGTAGTCAATTCATGTCTATTATACAGCGAAAAATCTCTCTCGTCTCGTGAGAGCCCTTTCCCTCACCTTTCATGAGTGTCACTAAGGATTCTTATAAGCCATTTTGACTAACGTTATTTAGGTGCTGACCATCTTTCTTTTTCTTCTTCCATATATGGGAGGACTATATGATTCTTAAAGATGTGAACTTTAGTACTGTGTCTTTTTTGTTATAGTTTCATGGCCTACCTTTGGAGGCATTTGAGAGCTCTAATGCAAAGAATCTTAAAGATGTGGCAGGAGAGATTGTCGTAAATGGAAGAAATCACCAAGAGGGGGTGAATTGTGGATTTTAAAAAATTCTTTTTAGAGACACCCAATTTTAGATCAAAAAACAGAGTATAAAAGACAAAGGAAGAAAAGCTTGACACAATAAGATTTATACTGATTTGGTCCTATCCTTGACCTACGTCCAGTCCCCAGATACCTTTTGGGATTTTCAACTATCTCAATAATCTTTAACTACAAAAATGTAACTCTCAAGCAATCCTAGTCACCTATGACTTGCTCCCCCTTACACTTTGCAATTAAATAACCCAACTCATAGGTTACATACCTTTGAGTTCTCTCAAACAAGTAATCGAATGATTTTAAAAAACAAACTTTCTTAAAGAGCATATATGAATAAACACTGAAGTTCAAACAGTCGTATGCACAACAAAGAATGAAATCAGTTGTAATCGTATGTTGGTGTCGTGTCTTTTTCTTCAAGTCTTCCTGGGTATTTGTAATCAACAAAAAATACTAGCCGTTTCATTTTCTTCTCTTTGATTCTTCAATGTTCAGCTTGATATTTGAAATATGGTAGTCTCATATTTTTCTCTATTTCTTCAATTCTTAGCTGGAATCCTGGATTAGTTGTTGCAGATGGTCTTCCAGTATTCTTGTCATTCCAGAACCTTTATTTGACCGTTGGAGAGTGATTTGGACAATATGTAACTGTCTACGTTGAACCATTGGGATAGAGGAGAAAGTTCAGACTTGTTTTTGGTTCTTCATTAATTGCATTTAACCCATATTTGATTTCACCTTGATCCTTACTAAATTCATCTGTAACTCATGAACAAATTGATCAAGTATAACAGGGATTAATATAAAGTGAATAAATGAAGTATATAGATTGATCAGGATCAAATAGCAAATTTCCAGAAATCAGAGTTTCAAACTGTGCGACGAAAACTCGAGTTTATTAAAACAAACTAGAGTTTTGTTCATTCTAAGAATAACCATTGCACTATCATATTTTCGAAACATATTTTGAAACAATGCAAAACTCGAGTCAATAAGTATCAAACTCGAGTTTAGTTTATTCTAGGAATGACCATCACGATTTGAAGTTTGAAATTCATTTTGAGCGTATGAGCAAACTCGAGTCATTTAGTGACTAACTCGAGTTTCTGACTTTTGATGAGAAACTAAGTTTAAATTCACAAAGTTCAAAATTGGAGTTTCCAAAGCTTAACTAGAGTTTTCAAGTTCAAGAAATAGAGCATGTTAGTTCTCAATTTAAGTTTTGATGATAACTAAACAGTTGTTAGTTGTTGGTTTAACAAGAGCTAGAGTTCTGGTTTTAAAACTCAAGTCTTTGAGAAGTTTAACAGATCAGTTATCAATAAGTCAAATTGATAACTCGAGTTCTTGGTCATAGAACTCGAGTTCGCGTCCTCTACTTTTCACAAACTTTCAAACATTAAAAGGACCTTGAGAACTAGAGTTTATTAGTGACGAACTAGAGTTCTATTTATAAAACTCGAGTTCTTCATTACTCATATCTCTATGCTCATCAAGTTTTATAAGAACTAGAGTTCTTGGTAAAGAACTAGAGTTCATGACTAGAGTTCTTGGGAAAAGAACTAGAGTTCTTCATTGTGGAAAATAATTGTGTCTCTTTTGAAATATAAGAACTAGAGTTCTTGGGTAAAGAACTAGAGTTCATGACTAGAGTTTTTCATTTAAAACTCGAGTTCTTCATCTCTGGAAGAATAGCTTTCTCATTCAAAATATAAGAACTAGATTTCTTGGTAAAGAACTAGAGTTCATGACTAGAGTTCTTCATTGAAAACTCAAGTTCTTTAAGAACTCAATTTGTGCGCAAAACATATAACTAAAGTTCGTGTTTAAGAACTCGAGTTCTTAACTTTCAGAACTGAATCGTTTGAAAAGAAATCAAAGGAACTCTAGTTCATGGAACAAAACTCTAGTTCGAAACTCGAGTTCTTATTTAAAAACTAGAGTTCTTATGAACAAAAGTCGCAATTCGCTGTCTGTAATTTTCCAAATGATCTTATCTTTTGCCGATACTTTCCAAAACGATTAAGACTCACTTATAAGATGCTTTTAACCCAATTGCTAGTGTTTTTCAGGTGTTAAGATAATTGTTAAGCAAAAAGCATGATAAAGTAAAAGCTGTCAGAGGCATTTAATACGAAAACAAAAAAAAAACAAAGCAACAATCGTAATAAAGTGCTGCAGCAATTCAAAACATTCTTCCAATACATACTTATTCCAGTTATCACACAACCAACGGGCAACACATTTAATGACAGAAGCAGACTCATTTAATGAAGCTTCAACGATCGATTTGGTTGACAAGGAACCTCTGCCACCAACGGAAATTTAATTAAGTCTCAACGGTCATCTTCCAGTTCCTCCCAACGACATTAATGGCGAAGATTATAAAAGCCCAAGCATTCAATATCGCCACCTACCGAAACTCTGCGCATTAACTCGGTGTTATTCATATTTACTGTTTCATTTATTACACTCCGAATATTTGTCAAACTTCAATGTTCATTTTACCTACTCATAAGGAGTTTACGTTAAAGCTTTTATTTCTCTGTAAATCTTGAGATTGTAGGATCTCAAGAACGGGTATACAACTACAACTTGTAAGGGGGAGTGAGTCCTGGGACAAGATCATCTCGAGTACAAGCGTGTGAGATTGTATCAGAGATTCGAAATAGTGAAATACCCAAGTGTGGGGACTAGACGTAGGTCAACGAGTTAGACTGAATCAGTATAAACGTTATGTCCAATCTTCTTCTGTGTCTTCTTCTATTAAGCTTAGTTTTTGTTTTGAAAAAGAGAGAAAATTTTTAAATCACCTATTCACCTCCTCTCTAGGTGATATTCCTGCCTTTCAGAGCATAGCTCTCTATTTGACATGAACTCAAGTTTCCAAAACTCAACTCAAGTTTCCTTTATAAGCGAAGAGCTTTGAAATCTCTTTGCTTGATTCAAACTCGAATCTTACATTATTAAACTCGAGTTTTCTAAGTTTATAGAAAACGTTGATAACTCTTTGTAAATGACAAACTGGAGTTTATAGATGTAAGCCACAGTTTGTTTTGAACATGAAATCTTTGAAAACTCTCTGCTTGATTCAAACTCGAGTTTGTTAACTTAAACTCGAGTTTTCTCAAAACAAAGAAAACTTTATATAGCCGTTAGCTGGGTGTAAAACTAAGGTTTAGAGTATCAAACTGTAGTTTTCTTAATTTCAAAATATTGAAGTGTTTTCTGTCTTACACAAACTCGAGTTTACTAATACAAACTCGAGTTTGCTTTAATTTGAAAAACTTTAAGGGCTCTCTTTTTAACATAAACTGTAGTTTGTGAATGCAAACCATCGTTTGCTTTTAAGTTTATAGAACTGAGCTACTCTGTCAAGTCCAAACTCGAGTTTTGGAACTCCTAACTTGAGTTTGTCTCTGACAATAAGTTTTGCAACTTACCAAAAACAAATTTCACTTTGTGTTTACAATTGTTAGTCATCATTAAAATTTATAGAGAACTAACATTCTCCTCCTTTTTTATGATGACAACACTTGTAAACCAAGATTTGAAGATCTTAGCATATTTGAGCATTTTTAAATGGGTGTGCACGTAAGTCAAACGTTTTGCATTGTGGATATTGAATTTAAGCATTTATAAGTAGCAACAGATATACAAAGTAATAAACAAACATTCTCTACATTGATCATTAGAAGTTCATGGTTAACACACAGAGTATATATCAGAAATATATATCAGAACCAACCAGAATAAAAAAAATTATAACTTTTCAATATGACTCTTCAATTCTTCATTCTTCTCCCTGTTTTCATATTCAAATAAGGGTTGGGTGGAGGTAGAACCAATAGTATAGTCAGGAGGTAGGATCAGGAGGACTAAAGTTGGGGCCAGTAGGGGTACCAGAATTTGTACCAGGGGCAGATAGGAGCTGTAAAATTTTATCCATCTTGGCATCTTGATCTTGCAAGTGACTTTTTCAACTTATTTTGCTCATCTATCATATCATTCTGGCTCTTTTGAACTCCAGCAACCAGTTGCCCAACCTTTGATTCAATTTTATAAGTCGATTGCCTTTTCCACAATTTGTTTGATCTTGTGATCAAGATTAGTAAGCATAGAAGGAGGAGGAGGGATAGATTGAGCTTCTTCAGCTTGAGCTTGAAATGCTCTAGGTTGGTCTACTCCTTCTTCAAAAGAGATCCTCATAAGATTCAGTTGTTATTTCCCAAAACTTGGGGGCTTCTTGATGTTATCAGAAGTGCCAACATGCCAGAGTTTATGACAGATTCAGCTTGAAGTGCTTCTTGATGTTATTAGAAGTGCCAACTTGCAGAAGATAATAAGAACAATGAGGCTCATGATATTTCTTCTTCTTAATTCGCAGTGGTTGGATGGGACCAGCTATGTCATTATAAATCTCTTAGCCTGGAACTGTCAAGGCCTTGGGTTGCCTTGGCAGCCAGGAACCTGAAGGAAGAATGCTTTAGGAAAAAACCCTAGTTAGTCTTCTTGATAGAAACTAAGCAGAAGGCTATAGTTGTGGGAAACATAAGGAGGCGGTGTGGTTTCACTAAAAAATGGTTAGTTAACCTAGTAGGCAAAAGTAGGGGCCTTCCTCTATGGTGGTCCGACTTGGTTACACTAAACATCCTGTTCTCATCCCCTAATATTATTCATACTAGTATGGCATTTGATACTCCATCAAACATTACTTTCAATTATGGACCCATTTATGAAAAAGAAAGATCATTATGCTGGCAAGAGGTTCGTAGGATTTGTAAAAATATTACTACCTCATGGCTATGCTTTGGGGATTTTAATGACACCCTTTCCCAACAGAAGAAGTATGGTGGTAGACCTAGAACTTGGAGGAAAATTCTTCCTTTTAAATGTTTTGTGGCTGACTTCAACTTGAGGATTTGGGATTTAATGGGCATAGCTTCACTTGGCGCAATAATAAAGAAAGCCAAGAAACCATATGAGAATGTATTGATAGAGCATTAAGCAATTTGCAGTTAAGGGAGCAATTTCCAAGCCTTCAAGTATTTAATATAACCCTACCGGGTCTAGCCATCACCTATTCTCTATTTGGAGCGAACGTAAGAGTCATCAGAAATCTTGGGTATTCCGCTTTGAGTTAAACTGGGCATATGATAATTAAATATTTTACACACTTATTTTGTATCTTTTGGGTAATAAATTTAGGATTGTTAACTAATAAATAATGGGCTTTAATGCATATTTGGGCTTTGAGCTTTTATTTGGATTTAATTCATTTTCATGATAAAAATTCCAGATTTAATATGCTTCACTGTTTTAACCATAACTTTTGAACCAGACATCATATTTGCCTAATTTTTGTCTCATATTTCAGATGATTCAAAGGGCTACAAATGTTATGAGGACTTAGAAGACAAATTCGGTCAAGAGGATGGTCAAACTTAGAGCCGAAGTCAAAGACGTTTTTCTGGATTTTTATTTGGACCCGAATTTTGTGAAGGCCCATTTGCTTTTTTAGTCTATTTCTTTTTGGGCTGGATATTTTATGACTTGGAAACCCATTTCGTTTTGCTATTTTAAGTTAGGTCAGATGGTGGCTAAAAACAGTTTTGTATTTTCATTTTTGAGACTTTGGAAGATCAAACATAGACTTTTAAAATTCTCTGAAATGTTCTTCATCTGTTCTTTGTGTTCTTCGCTGTTTTACTCATCTATGCTTGGCTAAACCTCTCTAATTAACCCACAGATTAGGGATTTCATATTCCAGAGGACTCGCACTTAATCGGTAACATCTAAACTCGTTTCTATCTTCTTTTATCGGATTCGATTCTGGATTCGGATTGGGTTTTTGATTAAAAACTCAGATCGATTAATCCTAAGGACATATTTCGAACTGGGTTTAAGTGATTATTGTGCGATTGTTCGGTGTTACGCCACTATTTCAAAAACATTTTGGGCGATTGTTCAGTTGAGGGAAATTCTGGGCAAACGCAAAGATTTTGGTTTGTCCAGAAATCGATCACGAGTTTGGTGTTTAAATTTTGTTTGATGAAGGTTCTGGAATCCCTGGTTCTGGGTTAATTGTTTTAGTCTGGTTAATCTCATTTTCATTTACTGTTTCTGTTTTAATTTCATTTTATTGCAATTTGAAAAACTCCCCCCAATCATTTACTGTCATTACTTCTATTACTATTAGAACCCAATGCAATTCCGTGAGAAACGATCCAGGTTCCTTATACTACAAATCTTTTCATTGAACTTGATTATTTTGCAAGGGGTCAGCAATCTCTTGTCAGCATCTCATGGAAATTTTCTACAAGTAGTTAGAGAGAGCTTGCAATCTTTATATGTGTGTGATTTTCTACTCTAGAAGTCTTTATTAGCAAATTGATGAGATGCGGAAGTGATGTAGCTAAATGAAGCAAGAAGGAATTCCCTAATAATGCTAAGGGCATTAAGTAGTTAAAATCTCAACTATCTAATCTCCTTCAGAGTGTTCTAAACCTAGTGAATTCCTGAGCTATTTTGGAGGCTAAAGTAGCACTTGAAAGGCTGCTAGATTTAGAAGATTAGTATTGGTGGTAGTATTCCTGCATTAATTGGTTAGATGTTGGAGACAAAAACTCTCTCTTCTTTCATCTCTTTACTATTAAGAGGGTGTAGATAAATATTATATCATGTATTAAAGACAATTATGGCAATTGGTTAATAGAGAAAGATGACATTTCAAATGACATTGTTAGCTTTTTCTATAATCTTTTTGCTATTTTTGGTTCACAAGCTATAGATGCAGTCTTAGGCTTCATTGATTGAAAAACCACTGTTGAAATGAACGAGTCTTTTATGTTGCCTATTTCGAGGGAGGAAATTAAAGTTGTAGCTTTCAGTCTTGGGAGTACAAAGGCGGCAGGGCCTAATGATTTTTCTGGTAAATTTTATCTTGCTATTGGGGAATCTATCTAATTTGTTAGATCTTGTGTTTTACTTGGAAACAACAAAATGATATGGTGTTTAGTATTGATGTTATTGAAATGGCAATGAAGAGCAACTTGTAACATTGGATTACATGTCATACAATGCAGTTGGGATATGATTTTCTTAGGGATAGTAATACTCCTATTCTTAAATGGACCCTCCCCCATTAGGGAGTCTAAAAATTAATTGTGATGGGGCTTTATCATCTAAAAAGGAAAGTGTTACTATTGGGGTGATATGTCATGACAATTTTAGCAACTTTAAATGGGGTTATGTGGACAAGGTAAAATCTATTTCTGCATTTATGACTGAAGCTTTGACATTGCTCTTAGTTGTGAATTTATGACATGCTAAAGTGGCTTTTGAAACTAGCTATCTTCCCTTACTTACTTGTGGCTTCTTTGGACCCAGTAAGTGCTTCTAGTAATAACTTTAAATTCATGGTTTAAAATTATGTTAATGACCATTAGTAAATTGTGTGATATTTAGGTTTTGAAGGACTTACATGCAAAGTTGATGGGTATAATCAATGACAACCACAAAAGGGTTGTTGCTGCTGTGGAAGAGGAGTTGCAAAAGGCACAAGTCAACATTGACAGGCAGCGAAAACAGTAACTTAAAGAAGGAGATGATGATAGTGAAGGCGATGGTGATGATTAGAGCCGGGAAATCGAGCTGAGCCCGTCGGGTTAGGCTTGAAAATTAGATGAGTTAAATGAAATAAGCCATGAAGGGCCGACCCTGTAGGG
The DNA here is from genome assembly GCA_037074495.1 of Acacia confusa. Lineage (NCBI taxonomy): Eukaryota > Viridiplantae > Streptophyta > Magnoliopsida > Fabales > Fabaceae > Acacia > Acacia confusa. Next base: position 30,297,574 of record CM073504.1, read on the forward strand.
CCTTAGGGTTAAAAGGGTCTTGGGCCGGCCCTGCAAGCCCTTCTAATGCATGTGTTAGTGATCTAGAAGAAGAAATTCATGATATTTTTACTCATGAAATAGAGTCCACTACTTAAACTGAAGCACAATTAAATGTCTATAAAATTGATGATAGTGGCAAAGAAGATGATAATGATAATTATCGTACTAATGTTGCTTAATGGTATGTTTCTTATGTTTTATGTGAGTTATTTATGAACAATAGTTTGCTTTTGATTATGAATTAGTGAATATAATTATTTGTTAGATGATTCGTGTTGTTTGGATATTAATATTGACAACATTTATTTGATAAATTAGAACTTTAATTGTTGTAATTTACTAATTATTTCTTTGAAAAAACAACAGAGGAACAATAGTTAAAATTTGGAATAGTAACTTTCAGGCCCCGTAGGGCTGGCCCTAGCCATGGTGCTCTCGGGCTGGGCTTGGAAAAACAAATGTTTTTCTCACTCCAAGCCCTGTAGGGCCGGCCCTATTAGGCCCTGGTCGTTCAAGGGTCGGCTCTGATTCCTAGCTCTAGTGATGATTATAGCCAAGATGGGGATGGTGATGATGATAGCAAAGCTGGTTATGAGGATCAGGTAGCTATTGGCACGTCAGTCACCATTTTTGAATTTCATGGAGAAAGTTCTACTATAGAAAGAGGGACCATTAAAGGTCAACAATCCATTGGTTCACACCCCGTTGAACAACAAGATGCACCACAGAGGTCACAGCGGCCGAAGATGCCAAAAAACATGTCCCCTTGGACTTTAACAAAGCCATTAAAGAGAAGGAAATGTTCTTTGACATTATGTTTGGAACCTACACAAAGGATGGACATCAATAGTAAGTGATCAAAAAATTTACTTTCAAGCAATATTCAAAATTATATTGTTTTGTCTAAATCAAGTAATATATGATGATATTGTTTCTCTTTTACAGGATATTCATACAAATAGATGATGAAGACATAACTTGGGATCAGCTACAGACACTAGGCCGAAGGAACAAATTAAGCAACCGGTTAGCTACTAAAAGAGCTAAAATTTTTATACAACGTTTTGAAACCCGCTAATCAAGTATTTACACATGCAGGTTATGTCTCTTGTAGGTAAGGCATTGACGCTAGATATGAGTAACTAGGGGCAAGTGAGCAGACACATTTTCAATGCATATTTAATGGTTAGTCTGCAGTTATGGACTTAGTCTTTATTTATGGATCTTGATACTTTATTTTCCAATGACATATGTATACATGACTTCAAATTTGTTGATTATGTAGATCTTATTGGTCAGTAAACCATTGGGATGGAAAGTTGCTGAATGGAAATACCTACTATTGCCTGAACAACTGGGTTACAACATCGCTGATTGTGATTTGTTAATGGGGCCAATGTTGGTTGATGAGCACTGGTTTTGTATGACCCTTGAACCAAGGATGATGAATGTTTATGTCCTGGATTCAATGAAGACAAAGGTGTATATGAGCAAGAATGAAAACCGGAAGAAGAAAAGCGCATTTACTACTTTAACAATGGTATTTACCAGTGCGTTTGTTAGGTTTTTGCCAATGATCCTTCCCATAAATGTAACTATTTGTCAGATTTTGTAATGGTTATTACAGAGTCTCCAATAATAAAAGTCATTGTGGCATTGAGAAGTACACTATTGACATTTACAAAAAGTTGTAATGGGATGACAACATGTACAAAATAGAGTCAACTGACAAGTGAACATTATGATTCCACATTGACGTAATGTTTTCATGTCATCCCCACGAAAGAACATATTCTTTGCCATTTCCACTAATTACATATTGAGTTATCCTATAAGTCTTATTGCCCTTCTACCCAAAATATGTGAATGGATCCAAGACATTGTATATAAACTAAAAGATGACTTGCAAAATATTTACCCCACGATTGCACAATTGGCAAGTTAAGTTGGGTTTGGATTTTTGCATGTTCTTCTTGTGTGTCCTGCTTGATGGCATGCGCTATAATGGTAAAGTTTCTTGTTATGGAACTGCGACTCTTTCCTTACAACTCTTGGCCTTCTCGGTGGGCGACTAGTCTTGGGAGGTGCTAGGAACATTTTCCTTCTTATATCATATAGGCAGAAGTCATTTAGGTTTTACATGTCTATTGTGACAACAAGAATCATGGTTTGGCTATGAATCTTTTTTGGGGTTGTTATCGTAAGGCATTTGTCAACATAATTGTACACATTTCCATGAATCCCCTTGATGGCTGCACACGCATGAGGACAAGGAATACCTGACATTTGCCATGCTTTACATGTGTGCTCACGTAAGTACAGCTCAACCTTTAGTGACCCACTTGCTGTACGGACATGCACCCTTCCTCCTCCATATATCTCAACATGCATGTATTTAACCCTTGCCACATTTTCCAGCACTTGTTGTTTGATGTTTGGGCCAACACCATTTTTCCACTTACTCATTGTCATGCTTGTTGCATACATCTTCTTTGCAACTTTCTCACGATGCTCATTTATAAGCTAGGTAATATCATGATGTCTCTCCTTTACCATCTAAGCATTGAAAGACTCGGCAAGGTTTGTGGTAATTTTATCCCAAAGTTTAAATGGGAACTTGCCCATGGCCCATCTTTCAATATCACCATGATTGAGCAGCTACTCAAATGCTTGCTGATTGAAAAGCCTCATTTGTTCTATTGCAGAATTGAAGTGACTATCAAGTCTTGCATATGCAATTGCATAAAGTAAGTGAAGTCCAGTTTGTCTTGCTTGCCCACTTATCGTTCTCTTACCTCTATTCAATTTAATCAGCTGGGCGGTAAAGTTCTCCTTGATGTGCCTATAGCAGTATGCATGTCTCTTAGATTCAAAAACTCCTTGAACGACATCAATTATTGAATTGTGTCGGTCAGACACAATTGTTATATGTAATCCACCAACTATTTTCTTCAACATTTCAAGGAACCATGTCCAGTCCTCAATGGTCTCTCTATGGACAATAGCAATTGCAAACGACAACATTTCATTGTCTGCATCAAAGGTTGAAGCTAACAGCAAAGTCCCTTTGTATGGTCCACTTAAATGGCTTCCATCAATATACAAAATAGGTCTGGCACCAGCAAGGAACCCCTCTATACAACAACCATACGTTATAAGTACATGCTCAAATGTGTTGATCCCATTAACCACCCATTCAGCCACCATCTTGTCATCAGTTTCCTTCAACCTATCACATATCCATGGTATTAACATATATGTCTGTTCAGTTCTACCATGAATTTCCTCCATGTCCTTGTCCTTTGCCCGATATGCTTGCTTATATGTCAAGTGCACACCGTAATCTCTTCCCAAACTCTTCTTTATACATTTGGACGCTTGTCTGTGTAATTTCTAACCTCTTTAATAATAATTGATGATGTCAAGGCAGAAATTCGAGCATGTGTTACCTCAAGATTGTCTTGGGCTGTATGCTCATGTTCTTTGGTGTATCTTGTCACACTTACAAAATTATTGCTCTTCCTAATTGCCCTTGCACTTATCCTCCATTGGTAATCTTCAACCTTACATTTAACATACACATACTCCCTTGAATTCTTCACATATGTGTACTCAAATTTTTGGGAATACTGAACTTGTGCAGCACCTTCTTGGACTCATCTGTATTTGCAAATGTTTGATTCACTCCTACCAACAAGTCCTTCCACTTCTTAGAGTTCATCTCCAGCATCAGTGTTAGTGCACTCTGACTTGCAGACGAAAGGTTTAGAAAAGGTCTTCCACTACACTCATTTGTTAGATAATCATCACTCATCCCATAACACATTGGTTCCTCAATGTTAGTCATTTGCTCTGTAAGGCCCACAAATTGATCAACCCTGCATAGATAATGACAAGTTTTATCAACATATTACCAACAACCCTATATGACATTATTACTTCTCTAACCAAATTAACTGTGACATACCTTTCTTGATCATTCATTTCCCTTCTTGCAATATTAGTACCTTTACATCCTACATACATATGTACACTTCTTTCATTATAATTAAACAGATTTTCCATTTTGTAATCATCAATCATGTCTACTCAAATCTTCTCATCAAAGCTTAAAGTGTATTTAATGTCACACCTATGACCATCTATACTAAACCATCGTCCTATCATTACCCTCATTTCTTCAACTTTCATCCCCTCCTTTATCAATTTTACCCTCACACTCCCACCATTATATTTAACTTCACCTTCACTATTGGTTACAAACTTCCCCTCAACATGGAAAAACATGTAAGTGACTTTGAAGAAGGTATTGCCCCTATATTTGATGTCATTTTGCATTTTAACCTACAACAAAAAAGAATATTTCATCACAATGTTATACCATGTATATATAATATTTTATAAGTGAAAAATATAGTAATGGTAATTACAAGTTAAATAATGATTACTTCCTCCAATATTAATGGTTTTTACAAATTCCGTAATGATTTTCACAAATTCTACGATGACAATTACAAATAATGTGATGGTAATTACCAAATTTTTAATAATATTTACCAAAAACCATAATTGTTAATAACAACAACTCTAATAAATATGCTGACATACAGGTTCAATGTCATGGCATGTCAACTATAAAAAATATGTTGATCAACCTCGCAAAACATTTCCATTTACAGAACTAAAGAACCCAATATCCATTTATGGCAACTTAATATCCTCTTCATTATACTTCCTCTCCCAACTAACACTAACAAATAAATTAATAACAAACCCCATAACGTCAATGCCGTAGGACTAACGTCAAGCAACAATGATTATGGTAGAAGCCATTTTGTTGCGTAGAACCTCTAGGAATTCTAAGTCATACAAGCTTAGTCAACTTGTATGCAAAGTTGGACTTCCTAGAATTTTTTCATACAAGTTTTATGGGTAAGTATCTGAGTTACTTAAAATCCAATCGGACTTCCTAGAGCTTCATCTGATTTTTTGTTACGTCTCGCCTTTAATCAATGCAATAGAAGAATGAAAGCATAGTTACCCTTTAATTTTTCCTTGACTTTCCTTTTTTTGCGTATAATCCTCCGAAGCTCATCCTTTAATGTACCCAATGTGAATTCTTTTTCCTTGAATTCCTTGTTTTTTTCCTGCATGAATGAACAAGGAAGGAGATGCTATCTATTTATGTTACTTAAGGGGCACTAAGGTTTTTTTCTCTGAATTTGCAAAACTCATAAATACTCACATGTTTTATCTGTCTTATTACAAATTCATTTGATTTTTGAAGGTTTTACAAATTCAATTGGCATTTACGTGTAATTTCCCAAAAACTCAATCATTTTCCTCTCCTGTCGCGAGTACCCAAATCCCCATACCGTCTGTGCCTTTCTCTCACGCTGTCGCCGTTGGCATCTCCTCCTCTCCACTCAGAGTTAGAAGTTTCTGCGAGGTTGGAAGGAACAGAGGCGTCATCCTTGTGATTCGACGGCAGCCACCGTTATCTTCACCTCATTTTCACCAACTGACTTCTTCAAGCAACCACCATTGTCCACCGTCACCAATCAACCGACCTTATTCGCCTCAAGCAAGCTTAGAGTTCAGATTGAAACAGAGAAGAGCCGCAAGAAGCAGAGTTCAGATTCGATCACCTCTTCTTCTTCATCACCATCGCCGGCGAGCTTCGCTGTGGTTCACCATCACCTTTACTTCTCTCCACCTCAGGCGATCTTCTTTCCTTTCTCTGTGATTTCCGTCGAGATTCTGCAGCTTCCGGAGGTGTTTTAACTTCCTGGCCAGATTCTCCAGTTTCCGGGGAGTCTTTGCATTTTCCGGCGATATCTCCAGTTTCCGGCGGGTCTTTGCATTTTCTGGCGATATTTCCCGATTACGGCGAGCGTTTTGGAAGAAGCTCTGGTTGCGATTGAGCAACTCGTCTTGACCTCTCTTCTTCTACTTAGCTCGGACATCTCTCTATTGTTGCCAATTGCTACAGTAAGTGGGCTCTTTGGATTGGATTTATTTATTTTCTTATGTGATTTTTGTTGGAATCAGTTTTCTTTGAAGGTATATATATAAATATATATATTAAGAAAGGGAGACTTGTGCTAAGTTCAGTTTTGTGCAAGATGGGTGTTTCATGAATTTGTTTACATATGGATGTATAAGAAGGAGTTTGATTGGTTTAAGGCTGTCAAGATTTATGATGAAATCCAAAAAGGTTTTTGTTTTGTCATATGGATGTTTGGAAGTTCTTGGTTGCTAGCTTCTAAATTTAAAATGCTTGTTTTATGTGCTTATTTGTAAGTCTATGATGAGGTGCTTATTGAATTGTGCGATAGGAGAAATTAATTTATTGTGGCAATGAAACTATTAAATGAACTGAAAATATTTGATCTAACTACAATTTAATACTAAGCTTGCTTGCTCCTATGTTAGTCTTTAGAATGTATGCGATGTGTTTGCTAAAGTATCCAAGAGTGATGATTAGATGTTAGTTATGATTGTCATGGAATAATTACAAGTAAGAAGTAAAGAATTTAATTAATTGGATTTTGCAAGTTCTTTTGAGTTGAAGTGCAAGAAAATGACAATGGCATTACTTTGGGTATTAGGGTATTAAAGAGTGGCCATACATATGAAGCGGCTAGGTAGGGGTATATCATATATTTTCGAGAGCAACAGGGGAGTGAATAGCGTCCCATTATATTTTTTATAAATGATTTTTTACTTGCTATAATTTTAGTAAATTATCAACTTTCATAAGTACTAAATTCCTCATGAAATTTTTGTTGAAATTATATCAATTGCTTATTGTTATTTATATCTTTAAATGAAAAGATGATTTTATTCAAGGTTAATAGTTCCATAACATATTATCATTTATGAATTTTTATGCAAAGAATTGATACGAAAAGTTTTGAGATATTCTTTGTAAACTTTTATATTAAGATGGTCTTTTATTTAAAATGCGCTTATGTGAGTTACTATTATATGAAAAGACTTTCGATTGATGAAATTAGGAGGAAATGTTTTGAGACTTTGTAAACTCTCATGCTGGGGTCTTCTATTATGAAATATTCTTTTCAAGTTCTCTTCATTAGATGAAAATCTCTTTGATTGCTATTGGTAAATTGATCTCATGCATGCTTGAAATTGTTTAAGAGGACTGAATACAAAACGCTAGTTACTAATAGCACTATTGTTAGTCTTTGGTGTACCATGGTTAACTTCAAGCTCGCTTGACTTTCATGGGCATAGTACTCACACCTGATATTCGTGGGTTTTGTATCTACACTTGTTTCGTGGCTTTGAACTCCACTTGATTACTTACTCTCGTGGAATTTGTGTCTACTTTGTTTTTGTATTTCCCATGTGGATTGTATGTCCATACTTGTTATTTCATTCTGTTGAGGTCCTGCGGAAATATGAGGTTTGAGAATTATGGTTTAAATTGATTATGTTAAATCAAATGTTTTACTACGTACTTGAATTTATTTGGATAGCGATATTTTATATATTTTCACTTATATTTATGATTGTGTACTATAGAAGTTGAAGTTGATCACTTGATTGCCATACTATTATGATTCAAAGTTAAATTTGTTAAATTACTTTCATTAGTATTTCATTTTTTGGCCTCAGATATCATTGCTGACCTTGCACCTTCAGTTTAATCTGTTGGTCTCTGTTTGCTCCGTGTATATATAAAGCTTTGCTAATATTAACTGTCTACTGCAACTCCTGAAAGAAATATTTTTTCAATGGTTAATGCAAACTTTTGCTAACTAAGGTTGTATGAAGTATGAACATGTTAAACTTGGTCGCAGAAGATAGGTTGGAGACTCTTCAATAGGATGCTTAGTAAGAAGCTTTTCTAATGCATATTCCATGGCGTGCCTTAATGGATTATTATTATGCATTTTGGGTTCCTTCATAGTGTTTTCTTACTAGTACCAAATGTGAAAAAATTATAAAATTAAAATTAGATTAATTTCATTATAAGTGTTTCTACTAACGTTCAACTCCAGTCCAACCAAATGTTGCCATTGAATTGAACACATTTGGTTCAGTATAGCATTTTTAGTTCATACCAGTTGACTCAACTGTTGTCGTTGTCCTTGTTGTTGTTATATAACTGTAACATATTGATGCAGGACCATAATTTATATGACTAGGTATTTAAGAGCCAATGAAATTGCTGGAAGCCTAAACCTTAGAGATTTCAAGGATTCCTTTGGCCCGAGTCACTCTGCATTATTCCCTCACATGTGGGTGAAATGACATTTAAATTATGGAGGGATGCTTGTAATGGAGTTACCAAGCTTCTCTCATTCTTCCTTGTGAATATTCTTTCATTTCCTACTTGATCAAGGTAAGAATTTAGCCCCTAAATGTTTTGTCAACTTGATGCTTGCCTGAACTTCCGCCTTTTACTTTGTGCTTTTGGTTTCAAAAGTAGTAGCTTCAAAGTTATTGTCTTTTTGGTCATTTCTTCATACCTGAGCGGCTGAGCATCCCACCCTCAGGAATTTTTTTTTGGGTGAAAAATGCAGGGATTTTAGCCCATCTCAATTATTTTCCCTTTCAAGAAAATTTAACAGTGGTGAACTTCGTTTTGCTTGAATTCTCCTTTAAAGCATGAAATGGAATTTCCGTTTTAAGTTTTAGTGTATGAATTCATGTGCTTCGTCATAAGAAAACTTTACAGATAGTGTATTTTTAAAATTTAGACGTTGGTCTGTGTAATAAGAGTCAAAGCATTCCCAGTATGAATTACCCTGGGAAAGGGTGTAAAAAAGTAAACTTGCTGTCAATAAGGATTTAGAGCATTAAATGCCTTGCTTATTCTTTGCTTCAATGCTGGAGTTGCTTAATGAATGGTGGAGTCACTGATTTAGGGTGTTTAATTTGAATGTAAAGGGTGCTCATTTGGTTATTCTTTGGCGGTTTGCCCATGAATTGATTTATATTGATTGAGTCTTCTATAACGTTTACGATATTAGACTTAAAATGATATATTGGTATGTTTTTCAAAGTATTTTGTTTTGCTATTTTAAAAATATATTTTTATAATTTATTCACTTATCAATTTAGAAAATATGTCGTTGCTAGCTTCCTCCTCATCAACCATGCAATCATCCATGTCATTCTCCATGTAAGCTGATAGAACCCTCTACTCTAACAACAAGCTTCTAACGAACAAGAAACCAGAAATAGACTACTAACAATGTGGAAATAATACTATTACTGAATAATAGAGTCCGGATTGCAGGGAAAATAATGATTCAAGCCAAACCCAAATTCCTCATACAATCAAACAACATTGACAGAAATAGAAGAAACAGAACAAAAAACACATCAACATGTTACAGTATTACACAAAAACATAGGCCAGCACTCTCCTAAACCTTACTTCACTTCCTAAAGTCTGAACTCCCTTTCCCTTGTACCCAAAAAATAGATATTACCCCTACCTCTGACCGCACCTACCTTGTCTATCAGCATCACCTTTTTACCTTTACAGCTAAAAGACTTGGGATAAGTCTCTTGATCCCTTGTGTTACTCTTTCCTACACCATTTCCCTTCCCGTAAAATCTGCTAGAGGTCGTTGGAAAATAATATTTGTAAATCTTGAGCTTTATCATAAGAATTCTTCCTTGTAAGAACAACTTGATCACACTTAGATATTTTAGAACATATGGATCATCCTGAATTCCTTGAAGTTCTAGGGTGACTTGGGCTGCATTTTGGGTCACTTGTTGCATGTGGAACTCTTGTAGGACTTGTAGGATAGGATACACAGGCCTTTTGGAGCTTGATAGACCGTATTCTATCATTTGAATATATGATTATTTTCTGGCATATTTTTCTTTTGACAAGACTTTCAACCATTTTTCCTAACCATTTTGAGGTGTGTAGTCATCAAATTATTTAATTTTCTGTCAGTTTGTTAAAGCGTGTTGTCTTTGGTACATTCAATAGTTTGTGTAATAGTCTATGCCTCTATGGATTTTTGTTTATGTAAACCATTTTTACTTGTTAAATCATGATGGTGAGTGTTTAATCTTTTCATGTCTCCTTGTTATGTGGAAAGGTGACCTCCCTTGGAAATGTTATGGAGAAACAGATGGACTTTGTTGACAATGTCAAACCAAATTATCAGAGTACTTCCTTCCGTTTCATTTCACTATCATTCTTCTCCATTTCCAAGTGGAACTAGTCAAGCTAAGTTTTCTTGCAACAATTCCGATTCAGAATTTCCTCAGAAAGGCAAGCATCTTTTGAATGGTCAGATCATATGTTCCACTTTATCGAGATGCCCATCTGATTTAATTTCTTTGAGCCTCTTTTTGTGGTGTGCCCGACAACCCAATTACTTTCATGATGTGGCAACATTTGATTGCATGGTTGATGTGGTTCGTAGCCTCACTGAACAGTATAAAACAGTCCAAGGAATTGTGCTGGAATTGGAGACGATTGGGTGTGTTATGAAGGCAAAAGTTTTTTTGCTTTTATTGAGGATTTATTGGCATGGAGGAATGTATGACATGGTTTTTGAGGTGTGTGAGCAAATGATAAGTTGTGGATTTACACCTAACACATTTGCAAGAAATGTAGTAATAGATGTTCTATTTAAGATTGGACAAACTGGTAAAGCTTTGAGGGTTTTAAAAGAGACTCAGGCCCCAAACTTCTTGACCTATAATATTGCACTACTTCATCTTTCTAAGTTAAACGATGTTGCCATGATTAGTCATATCCTTAAAGTTATGTTAAGGATGCAATATTATCCTAATGCTAGGACAATTGAGATACTTCTCAATTGTTTTTGCAAGATGAATAGGTTTGCAGAAGCATATCAAGTTTTGGGTCTCATGATCTGTTTTGGGATCACAATGTCCTCAAAAGTTTGGACCATACTTATCAATGGATTCTGTAAACAGCATAGACTTGTGGTCGCCAGCAATCTGTTGAAGAGGATGATTGAAACTGAATGTTCTCCTAATGTTGTGACGTTTACCACTTTGTTCAAGGCATTTATGGAATCCAAAATGATCGCTGATGCTTTTGGATTTTTAGATACCATGGTTTCCAGAGGTCAAAATCCTGATATAATTCTTTATAATGTCTTAATTGATTGCCTTTCAAAGGCTGGAATGTACCAAGATGCTATTGATGTTTATTTAAGTTTGTCGAAACAAAATATAGCACCTGATTCTTATACTTTTAGTTCATTGCTGTCTCCAATATGCCTTTCTAGGAAGTTCAATCTTTTATCCAAACTAGTCTGTGGACATGTTGCAGATGCTGATCTAATGTTCTGCAATGCACTTCTTAGTTCTTTTTGTAAGGCTAGGTTTCCGTCTCTTTCTGTGGAATTATACAATTATATGATTGATAGAGGTTTTTCACCAGATAAGTATACTTTTTCTGCATTACTTAGTGGACTCTGTGGTGCAAGAAGAATTGATGAAGCATTAAATGTGTACCGTGGTATTGTTATGAGTTGTAATGATGTTGATGCTCATATCCACACAGTGTTAATAGATGGGCTTATCAAAATTGGTAAATATCACACAGCTATTAAAATGTTCAAAAATGCAATAAAGGAGAAATATCTGCTTGACAGTGTATCTTATACAGTTGGTATGTGTGGACTTATTAGAGGTGGAAGAACTCAAGAGGCGTGTACATTGTATGACAGAATGAAGGGCAATGGTCTCACACCTAATGTTCTTACTTGTAATATGATGTTGTCAGCTATTTGTAAAGAAAAAGATCGTGAAATGGTCAATTGGATGCTGCAAGAGATGATTGATTTGAGGATAGAGCTTAGGTATAAAAGTTTCTTAAACTTGTGTAAATATTTAAGTGTTTCAAGCACTCATTTTTCATCTTTTAAGTTGTTGGTTGAGATGAGAGTCTTGGGCTTAATACCTGCCATTGCACTGGATGATTCACGCTTTGTTGGACATGCTAAAGGTGCAAAAGTGAATTACGAATACTACAGAGAAGCTTTTACAGACTGTAACATGGCCCTAGATTCATCCAGTTCTGAAGATCTCTGGGATGTGAATGCTACAAACTGGAACATGGCCCTAGATTCATCCAGTTCTGAAGATCTCTGGGATGTGAATGCTGCAGTTTGTTGAGCTCTTCTACTTTCCATATGGCCCATTTATGCTTAAATGGTTTGTGAGACTTCCATTCCTATGATTCTCAACAATCTATCCTTGATTGGGAAAATGTACGCTCTAAAATTTCTTGTTTTTTATGCGACATTTTTTTTTTTGTAAAATCTTCTTATCATTGATCTTTGGTGTTATCTTTTGCAGGACTGTACTCATTTGATCCAACAAGATGGATTCTGCTTGTATGTTTGACTGGAAGTCTAAGATTCAAACGTGCATCATTGCATGAAGTTCTATGCTTCTGGGTTATATGGTAAGCCTGGCTTTTTAGTTTGTTTTGCATGGCTGATTGATGTTCTTTTATGTCAACACAAAGTGAAATGTCAACTTTTTTATCAAACCCATACATAGATAACAACCAAACCATACGTGGCTAGCACATATATGTGTCACCAATATAGTCTAGGGCATATATATGATGAAAGAATAAAATAGCTACTTCTGTGTAGCTTCCAACTGGTCCAGCAAATAAGCAAAGAAGTGAAGCTATATCTTCCGTCCAACCAAAATTTTGGTGGCATGGAAATAAATGTTTACAGCTGATGAGAAATTACTCCTTAATGCCACATAATTTTTTCTGCTGATTGAGTAGCAAGTTAAAATTACAAAATACACATCCTTAAAAATAATTTCTAGCATTTGGGTGAGCCCCATTTGTTTGCATGTTTTCTATTTATTAACCTAAAGTTCTTGGTTTGTAAAATTTCTAACTTAACCCCCTTTGCTTTATTAATTTTGACAGTAACTGATATGTAAACTGTAAATAACTAATTAGGTTAGTTAGGAAGGGGTTAGTTAGTTGATTAGTTGTTAGTAACTAATGGTAGTTAGTTAGGATTAGTAGGTCTAGAGGTATTGCCTATATAAGGCATATGCTCTCTCTATTGTATGCTATGCTTTTGTTAAGATGAATGAATAAGAGCATCAGATTTCTCTTCTTCCTCCCCTGTTCTATGTCTCTCACGTCTCTCTCCCTTTCTTTCTCATTATAGAATTATGATTCTATAACAATAGTATCAGAGGGTCATCCTCCTCAGCATGCTTCTGTATGATCTCTGAAAAATCCTTGATTTCACTTCTGGACCATTATTCTTTCTCTACGGTTCAGATCTGATTCAAGAAATAACCAAAAATTCCAAAAAGATATTCAAGATTTTATTTTCAGCCATATTTTTGTCGCGCCTGATTCTGTCAATTGATTTTGGGCTCTGTTTGTTTGGTTTCAACTGTATTCTGAATCCAATATCACCAATAAACAGACACCCAAGCACACGTCAGTAATGCAACTGGGTAATTGACAAATTTCAGATTCTAACTTCCCATTTGATCTGGTCGGCTGATTCTGAGTACTGTGTTGTCTGCCTCTTCGACTCATTCGGGAATTCTGGGCACTGGTGACAGCGTCTCAACAATTCTGGTTTTGCGTTTCTGATTCACGCACGGGTGTCGCTGAGTATCGCATGCTTTTGGCGATTGGGTTCTTCATTCCAGAAAGAGTCGACTGGTTCTGTGATCATCAAGTTCTGCTTTTGTACGTTGCGTTGTCAGGTATACGCCAGATTCTGGGTACTGTCGGCAATATTGAATAATTTCACGTCAGTTGGTCCTGTTGCGTCAGTCTAAACATGAGAATAATTCGACCTTTTTTGGAATTTCCGCGAGGTATCTGGTTCGTTAGGTCCGAAGTGCGTTTTTGTGACTGGTTGTGGGCTTACGTTGGACACTGAGTCTTGGCAATTATCGAGAATTCTGGTGCGTCAGTTCTTGAAGCTCGCTACTCTGTTTCATTGGAATCACATCGTCAACTTCTGGTTCTTTGTTTCTGGTTTTAGACGTTCTTTTTGGATTGGCAAGATTCTTGGGCTGGCTGCTGAAGTTGTGGAAAAAAAAAAAAAGAAGATTCCTCTTCTTGTTGGTATGGGACAACAGTTGAAGGAAAACCAAGAAAAATTTCTCTTGTTGGTATGGGACAACAGTTGAAGGGAAATCAAGACACTCTCCATCAAGATTTATGTTTTTGATTGATTTATATTTGTATTTTTGAGTTTTGCATTTTTTTGTTTTTTGGGTTTGTGTTTTTGTTGTTTCACATCCTTGAGGGCAAGGATGTCTTGGGGAAGGGGGTATTGATATGTAAACTATAAATAACTAATTAGGTTAGTTAGGAAGGGGTTAGTTAGTTGATTAGTTGTTAGTAACTAATGGTAGTTAGTTAGGATTAGTAGGTCTAGAGGTATTGCTTATATAAGGCATATGCTCTCTCCATTGTATGCTATGCTTTTGCAAGATGAATGAATAAGAGCATCAGATTTCTCTTCTTCCTCCCCTGTTCTATGTCTCTCACGTCTCTCCCTTTCTTTCTCATTATAGAATGATGATTCTATAACAGTAACTCCTGAATCTATTTCTTAAAACTAATGCCTCTAGTCCTTATCAAAGATAATACTAGAATACAGCTTTACTTATCGTCTCCACTCATGCCCTCCAGCCCAAGCTTGTTATCTTTGTTTGTCGCTGCTGACCTGATGTGCTTGTTTGTGTCCTCCAAGTTTATTGACAGTGCTTATCCAGGCTTGTTCTCTCAACATTGCACCACTTCCCCTCTACCACCACATTTCTTTTCTCTTCAATTTGTTTCTTTTCTACTTCCCCTGTGTCTTTATCACCTTTGCCCATTCCTTCCGGTAGAAAGCCAAACTCTGCAATGACTTTGTTTTTCTATCTATAGATTTATTAATTTTCTTTTTTATACAACTATGCGGTATCTAATATAACCAAGTCGAATTTGAGCGTTACAATGATTGATTGGGAATAGCTCGTTCGATGTAATTTTTACCATTCACAAGATTTGAACTTTAAACCTTGTTAAGAGGGTCTTGCCATTGATCCAACCACGATTGGTAGATTTGTTAACCTCTTTGTTTTCTCATGTTCTAAAGTCCGTGTATTGTGGCATTGGTGATAAGAATACCCTGAAGGGCAAGTGCTTTAACCATTTGTAACCTCTCTTTTACAGTTTCCCCTTTCTAAATTTTTTCACTTGATAGAGTGTTTCGTTGAATCCAAGCCAAGATTTTTACTGAGTTTCAAAGATATTTAACTTTGATCTTCTATAAAAGAATGATCTATATAAGACTGCTCCACTTGTTATTAACCAGTCAGTTGAGAGAAATTTTGATTTTTGTTATCACAAGCATAATGTCAAATGCGCAGAAAATTATTGTATGTTTATTTCAATAATCAGTTCATGTGACATGTTTTATGATTTTGTGATAATAATGCATTTATATTCAGTCCCATAAATGTTAAAACAGTTTGTTCTGATCAGCCTCGCACATCTGGTCTGGTCTAGATTTGTTGTAGCCCATCATGACAAATGTTTTTGTCACTGGTTGCTTCTATTGAACATCAGGCACTAGCAAATAATCAGTTCAAGGGATGCTTTCTGCTGCCTTGCAGCCGGGGGAAGTCCTTTTTTAAGGTAGAGATAATAATGCATTTAAATTATAAGGAAGATGCAGCTTTTCTTCTAAGCCTTAGTTTTTGATGTGCAAAGTTCATAAAAAGTGATTTGATGATAATGAAATTCAATAATTATACCTATACATTGATAATTTTTTTTGTTCATTTTATATGTTGATGATCTTCCATTATTGAAATTGTTTTATCAGGTTTATTTGAGTTTGTTACTCATCCAGATAAACATAATGTATTCCTTTTCAAGCATAATCATCGAGTTGCTCCTCCAATGTTTAACTTTTGCTTCTTACTAGGACTGCCCTCTTTCTTATCGTGATCGCATTCCTAACTCAGGACACTTGAGTTTGATGTTTATGACGGAATTGGGAGTTCTGACGATATTCTGACAAAAACTGTTTTAGTGACCATTGGTGATGTGGATTTGATTATGTAAAGCAACTTTCTGATGACAACAAAGGTTCTAGAAGGTATGCATATGGCATTATTTATGCTTTTGGAGCCTGCTTTTCTAATGTGATTGGTTTTGTTAATCCATCTCGTCTCCACCACCTAGTGGGAAAATGCTTGTTTTTATTGTTCGTTTTGTTAATTTGTCTTATTTTCTTTAATTGCCTCCGGTTGTAGATGGTACTACATAAGTATAAAATGGGGTTAGCCGAGATGAGAATGCTGAAATGGATGTGTGTTGACAAAAAAGAGAGATAATACTTGTAATGAACATGAACACGGAAGAACTAGGGTGTCATCTGCTGAAGAGAAAATGATAGAAATTCATTTGAAATGATTTGAACATGTTCAAAGAAGGCATTAGATGTGCCAGCTTCATTGATCAACCAACATGGAGTCCTCTACAAAGAGGTGGAGAAAGAACAAAGTGAACACTCAACTTATTAAGCAAGATCTTTTGGCGTCTAGCTATTCATTTATCTAATCTCACATAGTGAGATAAGACTTTGTTGTTGCTACAGCCGCCTCTGATTGTAGATGGTTTTTTAAATCTCTTTATAGTGATGGTGAGGAGGATGAAAAGCCACTATGAAAATAGAGGGCATGTAAACTTGATAAATAAGTCAATAAACATAAATAAGTCAATAAACATCGAGCATCTGTCATGTGGTGGCCTATATTTAAGTATTGTTTAGCCCAAATAATGGCAGCATTCCTCCTGTTTCAATATAGGGAAAAAGGCAGAGAAATAATTGTGAAATTGTAAAATTTTGGTTAGCAAGAGTTGATATGGGAATGACTTGATTTAATAAGTGAAAAAATTACCTAATTTGGAATTTTACAAATTTTAAGCTTTTTTTGTCCTTTTCTCTTCAAATATAAATTTGCAGGCATAAATGGCTATTGCTTTTAGACATGATTTATTTGATCTGGAAGTAATTTTTCTTTTATTTGGTTAAAAATATAGTTGCAGAAGCTTACGAGTTACATTTTAAATTTTATACATGAAAAGTGTAGTTATAATATATTCTCCCATTTTTACCCGTCCATAGTGATGAATTATTTTATTATAATTACAACGTGCATATATATACAATCATTTTTTTTTTTAATGATATGGATGGGAAAAGAATTGAACAGTTAAAAGTTTTGACCCAAAAATGAATGGTCAAACCATTAAAGGAGGAAATTTTCATTGCAGCCGCATCCCCACGTGAGGTTAGAAAAACATGCTTAGTTACGACTAGGGTTCACTATTATATATATATATATATATATATATATATATATATATATATATATATATATGAAGTTTTGACCCAAAAATGAATTTGTCAAATCATTAAAGTAAGAAATTTTCATTGCAGCCGCATTCCCACGAGGTTAGATAGACATGCTTAATTGCAACTAGGTTATATATATATATATATATATATATATATATTGTCGCACACAAGAGAAAAGTTAGGGACTGATTTTATATCAGACCAAAATTCATATGCATATTTACACATGCACTAACAATAATAGTAAGTAATAATTACTCCGTCTAATCTTTCTCATAATAAATTTTATCAAGAGCTTGGATGTGTTTTTTTAGGTATTATACATTGTAAATCACCTAGGAAAGGGGGATGAATAGGTGGTGTTGTTAAACTTAGAAAATTTTCGGGCAAGGTGAGCAGAGATGAGAGGAGATAAATACACAAGCAATATATCCTGATTCGGTCTTAAACTTGATCTACATCCAGTCTCTAGAACTCCTGGGATTTCCACTAAATCTCTGGATACAATTACATAGTACTTGGATGATCCTTCACTGATCACTCCCCCTTACAAGTTGTAATTGTTTACCCAATCACTTGAGGTCCCAACCTCAAGATTTTACAAGACAGTAAGCAGAGAACTCAAAACTCCTAATGAGTAGATTAAATGATAACCACTGAAGTGCAATTGAAATGTTATAGAAACAGAGTACAATAAATGCTATTAAATTTCGCAGCGTTTCGGTAACTTTCGGTAGGTGGCGCTAATGAATGCTCCTTCATTTTATAGGTTCGCCATTAATGCCATTGTAATTTAGCCGTTGTCTTTGCTATTTAATTCTGGTAGTTCTGGCATTGATAATATGACCGTTGGGAATCATTAAATGCTGGTGGTTGGCCTTGGGAAGATAACCATGCTTAAAGAACATTTATGTGAAGAATGTCTCTAGTTCATTCTTCCTTATTTGACCGTTGCAGTAGAAGCAGAAAGAATGTAGGTGTCCTTTATCAATATCAGATGCTTCCGTGCTAATATCTGGTTTAGCATTGAATGTTGCTGACATCATGTATCTGCTTTATCTCTCTCAGCGCATTAATCCCATCTTCCTGAAACTCTTCAGAAGCTCTTTAAGTATAGTTAGTAGCAACAATATGAAACACAAAATGATACTTATGAAACAACAGAGATTGACCAAAGATAGAATTATCAGCGCAACCATTGAAGCATATCTAATTTGTCACCTAATTTACCTCGAGGCACAGTGTTAACCTCGAGTTTCAGAATAAACTCGAGTCACAGAATACAACCTCGAGTTACTGAATGAGGTTTCAGACAGCGATAAAAAGAGAAGCATACCTTCTGGCTCGAGTCATATTTTTCTGACTCGAGGTTTGAGGTAAACTCGAGGTGACATATACTACCTCAAGTTATCATAAACCAATTCAAAAATAATGGTCAAATGAGATGTTCTAGGATAAGCTGATTCAACCTCGAGTTATAGAATCTGCCTCGAGTTTTTCTCCAGACTCGAGTCACTATATTTTGCCTTGAGTCAGACTAGATAATTTGACCAGATTATTCAAGTGCTTTACCTCAAGTTTCAATCCTAACCTCGAGTTTTATTACAAACTCGAGTTGCGCATTCCTACCTCGAGGTAATCTGACAGCAAACTCTATGTTTTTATTTTTCTAAGTTATATTCAAGTCATCATCAAAATACTCATGAGAGCTAACATACATAATTAATTATAGAACTTCCTAACTAACTAACCGAATTCTTCTAACTAATGTTTTTATTTAAAAGTAAATTTAATTTTTTATTAAAAAATAACTAATTTTAACTTATTTGTACGGGAAAATTCTTAAAAATTCTTAAAAAATGTTAAAAGAAAAAAAAGTATTCTGAATATTCATAATGTTAAAGAGGTGTTAGAATCTGATTCGTATTTTCAAAATTAAAAGGAAGTGACAAATTTATCCCTCGAAAATTAATTTTCACTTCAAAAGAATTAATTGTGAAAACCTTATTTAAATATGTGAAACATTCATCTAAATGTGTGAAATTCTTTAATAAAATTGTGAAAACCTTACTGAAATTTGTGAAATCTTTATTATAATTTGTGAAGCCCTATCATATCTTGTGAATTAAAATCTAGAACTTGTAAAATTCTTTTGAGAATTTGTGGAAACCTTATCCAAATAAGTGAAACCCTTATCATAACTTGTGAATTCAAATTTGCAACTTATGAAATTATTTTGAGAGTTTGTGAAAATCTTATATGAACTTGTGAAACTCTTATTAGATTTTGTGAATTTTGAAATGGAACTTGTGAAATTTTTATGAGAAATTGTGAAAACTTTATCTAAACTTGAAAACACCATTATTAAAACTAGTAAAATTGCACATTTATCTCTGTACTTAATTTTGCTTTTTAAGGGACAATTCTGTCATTGCTTTTATTTTTGAAAAGGACGGATCAAACCCGAATAATTTTTTGATATTATGAATATTCAGAATACTTATCTTTTGACATTTAAATTTTTTTTTTTTGAGATTTTCCCCATTTAACAAACAATCTGGCATCCCATTAACCTTCAATTAGGAAGAAGCTCTTTCGTCTAACTCAGATACTTTATTCAAGGCGGCCTGTTGAATGTGCTTTGTTTTTTCTGTCCATATTTATCTGTCCTGAATTAATTTTATCTATTTTTTTAATAATACTTTTGTTAGATTCTGAGGAGGTAGTTAACATTTAAAGTAATTTGATATTAAATGACGGGTAAAGCTTGATAAGTGTGTGTTTTTTAATAATAAAAAGTAAATACAAACGGGGGAGGATGTATTAATTATCATTCAGTCCCAATTATTAAAATTTTGATTTTGTCTAATACCACAAAGGTACTCATTTTCAAAGTTCAAATGTTTTTTTTTTTTTATTATTATTTCTACAATCTTATGGGGCAAGTATGATACAATTTGAGAAGGTTGACCTTTGTCTTGAGAATATAAAAGCTAGAAGTTTTCTATGTAACTTCAAAATGAAAGTGACTCAATTTTTAAAACAGAAAAATTAAGTTGTAAGTTGTTAGAATTAAGTCTTCGAATTTGATTCATTATAAACATCCATCCATGAATCTAAATAGTGTTGGTTTTAATTTAAAATTTAAAATTCATGAATTTATCTTTCATTTAATTTAATGCTATTTTAACACCCATACAAATTCTATGAATGAAATTTCATAAATATTATAAATTAAAATTATCGAGTCAAAAGATAAGGGTAAATTCAGATAAAATAAATTATAGGGATATTAATTTAAAATTGAGGCAAATTATAAGGGCCTATAAATTATTTTTTCCTACACAATAATTAATTGATTATAGAAATGTCTTTACAGTTCTTTGGGTTTTTTGACCGTAAATAAGATGGGAAATAGTTCATAAATAATTTGCATTAAATATCTTTAAAGCTATAAATTTGCTTTATCTGAGTAATAAACGGTTAATTTGTAAATGTAATTCTCCCAAAGCATAATTTTCAATCCAACTAGATAGCTTGTCGTTGCACGTAGACGTTATATAAATGAAGTGATATATATAAACACGCGCACTCGCTCATACCTTTTAAACTCAATATATTTTGGTAAAGGCTAAATTTTACCAAATTTATATCAAATTTTAGTTTACTCACTTAAGTTTATAAATTGTAATTTTTTTACGACCCTCGACACTATTAGTTTTATATAAAGGAAATGGGCAATTCATCAAATTTACATGATAGTTGCAATGCAGATAAAAAAAATATATTTAAATTTTTAAATATAAAAATGATTATATCTAAAAGATAAAATTTCAAAAGTCATAATACATGTGTATAAATAAAAATATGCTAGAGTATATGTTTGGTTTTCTAAGTTTAGCTTAGTGTTTTAAATTTATAAAGTGTATTTCGAGCAACTTTTAATGTTGACACAATTAGTCTCATCAACAAAAAAATATTGACTTATCAAATTCAAATAAGACTCTACAATTTTAATGATGGCAAAAGAAAAAAAAAAAAAAGGACTCTGCGATGTTTACAAAATATCCTTAAATTTTATACAGAGTTTTAGTTTTTGGTCCTTTAACTTGAAAAAAAGTATCTTTTCAATCTTTTAACCTCAGTACAATTAGTCTTAAATGATGATTTTTTATAATAATCATTATTATTTTGAAAATTAAACTTTATATGTTAGAATTTGATAATGTTTTGCCAACATTAAAATTTCAATATCAATACTTTTTAATTAATGACAGTTAGTAGTAACGGAGTGAAAAAACCTCTTCTAAAGTTGAGGAATCAAAATGAAATATTGTACATGGTTAAAGAATTAAATGTATAAAAAAAATTGTTGGATAGTTATGATTTTAAATTTTTCTCAACTTTGCCCCTATTCAAATATATGAGAAATGGATGAAGATACATTAGTTCCAATAGATAGTACTTTAGTCACTTAAATATGAGGTCTCAAATTCAATTGAGTATCAAAAAAACGAAAAAAAAAAAAAATGCCATTCAGAGAATTACCTCAATGGCTTCAAACAATACGAACGTAACCAAATGAGCATTTTATGAAAAAAGACAATCATTATTTTCAAAAATTCACTTTCAAAATGTCTTATATTTAAAACGGAGATAATATATATTTTTAACTAGAGGAGACTTGGTACAATATTCTGACAGAGTATATCTTTGCCTGAGTGGTACTTTTGTTTGAATAATATATTTTTTTCGTATGTTTTTTTCAAATTGCATACGTTTCTCTGGCTAGTGGTTTATTTATTTTTTGCATGAAGTCAAACCCTCCCCCATTTCGACCTCCGAAGATGTTTGAATATGAAATGGAAAGGTCTTTGACTTGGTAAATGGTACATTAGCTAGCCTCCTCGAATTTACAAGCATTAAGTGAAGGGTCTATGGTTGGGGGAAAAAGGATAAAAAGAAAAAAAGAGAGAAGGGTCTATGATTGATTTAAGTTTCGTTATTAGCCAGCCAAAGCTTATCCTATGACATTATTATTCACTTCCATCTGAAGTTGTTGGTATTATTCCAAGAACTCTTTTGAGTTATGGACCAACGAAAGACAGTGGTTCTTCTTCAGCTGTTTCTGTTCCATGTTCTGTTCATAGCAGCACAGAACTCCAACCAAGACTGTAAGTTCATTTCAATTTTCCAACTTTTGGAATATATTCCAGTTGTGAGATTCCATTTCATATGTGAGGAGCCTATTTCTCTCAAGTTTCTATTGATAATTTTATACGAATCGAAGGAAATAAAGTCTGTAAGCTGCTTGTGAAGTTGCTTCAAAGAGAATTGCAAGCTTTATCTCATGATGATGACCAGTTCAGATAAAAAGAAGTAAATTAAGTCCGACATATAGAAAAAATACGAATAAGATGTTTATATCTCTTATTTTGCTGTTTATCCAGCTGCCAAGGCTCTTAATTATCCATTAAAAAACATTCCTCTTAAAATTTTTGGTTTGAGAAACTGCAAAATTATAGTTAATCTTATAGGATATGAGATGTTGAGTGGATCCTCGTGAACTGTAATCTTCTGACTTGAACCTCAGACATTCTCACAT
The DNA here is from genome assembly GCA_037074495.1 of Acacia confusa. Classification (NCBI taxonomy): domain Eukaryota; kingdom Viridiplantae; phylum Streptophyta; class Magnoliopsida; order Fabales; family Fabaceae; genus Acacia; species Acacia confusa. The sequence continues at coordinate 30,320,605 of CM073504.1, forward strand.
TAAAATCTTATCCTTTTAAACATCAAACTCTTGTGAATTCTATTCTTTTACCCTTTATACAACAAAGTTCACATTCATTTCTGAAGATTTCTTTTTCTTTTTTTGCTTCATGCAGTTATAGCTTTATCATCTCTCACTGAGTTTTGGCAAAACAAGCCACCAAGTTGGGTGGGTGCAGATCCTTGTGGTGGTGGTTGGGAAGGCATGGGATGTACCAAATCAAGAGTGACCTCAATGTTAGCTCTTAATTTCTACTTGTTACCTTTTTCTTTATTATATTTTATTTATTATATTGTAAACTTCCCTCCTTGTTTCTTCAGAATATTGTTAAGCATGAGCTTAAACGGCAGCTTGACAGAGGCTATTGGGAGATTAACTGAATTAAGCACTCTGTAAGTTGCTACCCTTAAAATGAGTGAAACAGAGCTAATAAATCAGAACTCAATAATATATGAATTTTTCATGTGAAAGCTGAAAATCCTATATTATATTGTTAAATTTGGACTAGATTATATCAATAATTCCAATACAAATGAAGTATTCAATTGATTATTCTAAATTGTTTTTGTTTATACAGGGACCTCTCTTACAACAAAGGCATGACTGGAAGAATTCCAGCTGAAATTGGGAATTTGAGAAAGTTGCAAACCCTGTAAGGATGACATTTAGTTGCTACCAGTAAATCATTCATAGGATAGCATAAAGTTTTTGTAAGTTTCCTGCTGATTAATATATTTTTTCGCCTCTTTTCATTCACTGATAATCTGTTTCTTTTTTTATTGTTTTGCAGGTCATTGGTTGGTTGTGATTTCTTTGGTCCTATTCCTGATTCATTAGGAGCTCTTAATCAGCTGACCTTTTTGTACGGATTCCATTTTGACAATTTTGCTTGTGCTGCTACCTTCTTTAGAAGCTCTGCACATACACACACACAACACAAAAGAATAACCAAAAGCTATTCTCTAAAATCACTTTCATCACTTTTCTTTAAAAGCTATTATCCAAAAGCTTCAAAAGAAAACTGAACCATGGTGGTGTCTATCTATAAGAATCAAATGACTACACACCATGGTTATTGAATAACCATTTGTGTTGCATTCATTTTTGGTTCTGTAACTAAATATCATTTTGATATTTTCTCATTTGCAAATTCAAAATCAATATATTTTTAAAATTATAGGAAAATTATTCATAAACTGTGAATGATATGGCGCATCTTGAGCTATGTGCAAATGCATGGAGAATACATCTCATTTACAAAATTCCCCCAAAATGTTGCTGATACAGCCAAAGGGGTTTTCCAATCAAAGAGGATGATACTTGATATGTAACATCTTTTTCAGATTTCCCTAATCTTTCTTTAGGCTAATACCTGGCAATTCATGTATGACTCACTAATTCTTTTTCAGAGCTCTTAATCTTAATCGGTTGAGTGGGCCTATTCCACGTACATTTGGCAATCTATCCAATGTTGATTGGCTAGATATTTCAGAGAACCAGATTGAAGGACCTATCCCTATCTCTGATGAACAAGGACCTGGTCTTGACCTGCTACTCAAAGCAGAGCACTTGTATTCCTACCTCTCTCTATCTCAGTTTGATTTCATAATTTCTTGTGCTCATATTAGGAAAAATGCAATAATAAAGGGTGGCCTAGTGCACAAAGCTCCCATCAAGATGGGATCTAAGGAGAGTTAGATGTACATAGCCTTACCTCTGTAAGCGAAGAGGCTGTTTACAGGAAGAACCATAGGCTCAATTCTTGGAAACAATCTCTTTGCTTACAAGGGTAAGCCTATCTACATCTGATCCTCCTAGACCCACCTAGTAGGAGTTTTGTTAAGTGAGCCGCCTTTTATGGCTGCATTTTTCTTGCTTCAGCAAAGGACCTAATATGTCTCTATGTTCATCTTGTGCAGTCATTTTGGAAACAACCTCCTCTCAGGGCAAGTTCAACCTAAGCTTTTTAGCTCAAATATGATACTGAAACACCTGTAAGGTTCATTAAAACTAGAAAGTTTATATTCACTTTGTAGTGTTGTGGGTTTGGGAAATGTGGATGTAGGGATCCACACATCTCACCATTTTCATGACTGAGTGCAAGGGTCTTGGATTAACCTTACAATTATTTTAAGCGGTAATTTTTCTCTCATAATGGATGGAGAATAATTTTATATATTCTTTTTGGTCAGGCTTCTTGACAACAATAACCTAAGTGGCAGCATTCCAAACACTATTGGATTAGTGAAGACATTGACAACGATGTGAGTACCTTATCAAAGCTATTATTAACCACAGTTTCTGAAATTCTAGTGACATTTTCTTTATTGAATGTTTTATCTTGGCCACAGACGCTATGACCACAATCATTTAACTGGAGAAGTTCCTTCAAGTATAGGAAATCTGACAAAACTCACTGATCTGTAAGAATGAATGCAGAGGAAATGTGACAAATTTAACTTAATTACTATCTAAAGAGGTTTTCTTTGTTTTTAATTAAGAATCTTTTTACTGAGAGAAGATCTTGATCATATTTTTCTTTTTTCAGGAATTTAGGCAACAATAAGCTAAATGGCTTTATGCCCGATCTTACTGGATTAAATTCACTCGCTACTGTGTAAGTAGTAAAATAGTGATCAGGTTTGATAAAATGCTTATCCTATTCTTGAGAAGTGACTAATAATTTTGTCCCCTTAAAATTAGATATATGAAGTTACCTCACATGAAAAATACAAGCTTATATCTGTGAAATTTTATTTATATGTCAAATTATCTGTAGGGATTTGAGCAACAACTCTTTTAATTCTTCCAGTATCCCTTCTTGGGCTTCAAGTTTTCCATATCTAACTACATTGTAAGTTCTTGTTATCTCCTTTCTCCAAACACAACCACTATTTTTCCCCATCCATCTTTTGAGTCAGTTATTGTGTGGCAGAACATTGGAAAACACTGGAATGCAAGGAAAAATACCTACCTCCTTATTTAGCCAGCCTAATATAGAGACTGTGTAAGTATTTGAAGCTAATTTGTACTCGTGTATGAAAACATTTTGGTCATACATTGATTGTTTTGAAATGTGGAATCAGGATAATGAGGCATAATCAGCTCAATGGTACCTTGGATATTAGCAACTACACACCCAATTTGGCTCTTGTAGATTTGGGGGCTAATAAGATAACTGACTTTGCTCAGAAAAGTCAAAAATTCTCTTTTAATGTCACGTAAGCTTCTTTCCATAATGTTATTACCCAATTCTAATTCATGGTACTATTTTCATGTCACTGTGACGTTGAGGGATGAGCCTCAGTATTAATGGCTTATAATGACTTAATAATGCCCTACCTAATAGAATAATATCTAGTACTAATGATACATACCATATGCTATTTAAATCAATGATATAATTATATCTTCTTTAAGAGAAAAAATTGACTTAAGCAAAGTTCATGAACCCTAAAACTGGAGTAGTCGATTGCTCGGATATCTAGTAATATGATCTTGAAAAGATGCTGGATATCAGTTGATAATATTTAAAAAAGGTTTTCAAGTTTCTCTTCTCTGATAAAGTTATTTGATGTTTTTTGGCAGACTAGTTGGCAACCCCATTTGTCTAGAAACAGGAGCTGATTCACAAAGTTACTGCACAAACTCACAAAACAGTCTGACATATTCAACTGTACCAAATAACTGTATACCTCCTCCTTGTAGTTCAAACATGGTTTCCAGCCCAAACTGCAAATGTGCTTTTCCCTATACAGGAGTTTTGACTTCTAGAGCTCCTGGTTTCTCAAACTTTGGAAACATAAGTTATTTTAAGGATCTTGAGCATGGCTTATTGGCCACTTTCCAGTCCCATGACCTGCCAGTGGATTCAGTTTCTCTCAGTAACCCATTTTGGAACTCTTCTTCTGGTTATTTTAGATTGGACCTAAAAGTCTTCCCATCTCAAAGTGACCGTTTCAACAGAACCGGAGTTGTAAGCATTTCGTTTGTGCTCTCTAATCAGATGTATAAAGCTCCAGAATTTTTCGTCCCATACTATTTTTCTAGTAGCAGTAGCTATGATTTCTCCGCAGGTGATTTAATGTCTACTTAAAAAATCTAAGGAGGCATTTGTGAAGGTGTAGTTCATTGCATTTGGGAAAATGATAGTTAAAGAATAGTGACAATTATTAGCGACAGCCACAAGCTTTAAAAATCAAAATTCTTGTCAAGGAACATAGAAATAAGCTATAGTGGATTTCTTTACATTTCTCATGCTGCTTAAAATTACAATCCAATTTTTCTAATGTTATGAAAGTATAAAATTGGGGAAAAGGCCCCCAATGAAAATTTTATTAGTCAGAATGATCCGATAAATTTTTATCCATATAAAGTATTGATAGTTTGCAAATTTTGTGTACACAAGATACTGGTTCTTTGATTTAAGTCCTTATCACCAATAAAATTTTTCGTGGAGAACTTCTCCCCGGATTTCCCTTTGTTTTTTTTCCTTTTCCAAAGTAGCAATAAATTTAAAGCTTCCTTGAAATATTGGGAGCATGAAGGTTATAATTGAGAGGAATAATAATTTTAAAGGCTTGGCTGTCATTACAATAAGTTACAGATCTTTAACTGTCATTTTTCCTTCTTAATTCTTCCCTCTCATCATCATTTTATTCTCATGTCAATCAGAAGAGTCTTCTTCAAGTAAAATAAATAAGGGGATTATAGCCGGTGCAGTAGCTGCTGGTGTTGTCATTTTGGTACTGTCCATCATTGTAATATTTGTAATCCGCCAGAAGAGAAGAACCAAGTCATTTAATCCTTTTGGTATAGTTTCTTTGTTTCATTTTATTCTTCACTTGTAAGGAATGTTTTTCTATCTATCAATCTTTTTTAATTGTTCCAATGCAATGCAAATCAGCAAACTGGGAACAGAACAATAATAGTGGCAGTGCTCCTCATATAAAAGGAGCGCGTTGGTTTTCTTTTGAAGAGCTCAAGAAATACACCAACTTTTCTGACGCCAATGCTATCGGAGACGGCGGCTATGGAAAGGTTCTTATTGATCCTTTCCTTTAGTAACCTTACATGCATTCTTATTATGTTCTCCCTTTAAGAATCTTGCCTCTGGCACTAAGTTTAGAAACATAACAGAATTTTAACTGTATTGCAAAATCTGATTAGTCCATTCATCACTTCTATAAGGTTTACCAAGCTGTTCTTCCCTCTGGGGAGCTGGTCGCTATCAAGCGTGCTTCTAAAGAATCTATGCAGGGTGCTGTTGAGTTCAAAACTGAGATTGAGCTTCTATCAAGGGTTCATCACAAGAATCTTGTTGGTCTTGTAGGATTCTGTTATGATAAAGGTGAACAAATGCTGGTTTATGAGTATGTTCCTAATGGCACTATAATGGACAGCCTTTCAGGTACCTGAAATATCTCCTGCCTCATTTCTCTTGACTATAGAAAATAAGACTTAAATTTGGATTTTTTAAAGAAAAAGATAAAATAAAAACAACAGCAGAAGATCTAATGTGGAGTTTTTTCGTTATTTAACTGTAAAAGGGGCGTTTCCAGAAACTGATTTCAGCTTTCTGCATTAAACTATTAGTTACTTATGGTATCATTTATGGCCTCTTTTGTCTTATCAATTCAAGCCTTGAAATTGATGATTCAACATTGTAATATACTAAAATTTATGCAAAGTCTGTAAAAATCTTGTCATATTTTCCATGATATGAGATAGCAGTTCATGGAATTCTTCAAATGCGTGAACAAGGATCTCTTGAAGTCCATGAAGCGCATTAATCTTTTATTGGTCTTAGAGGGTAAACTACCCTATTTGGCCAGGAAGCATACAATTCTTGCAGATCTCTTTCAAAAGATTCGTAGTTGAATCTTTCCCTTATTATTGTACTTCAATTATTGTTAAAGTTTAAAGAAAACCAGCTTTAAAGAAACCCCCTCAAAATTTCCCCTTGGATGGAATGATGACACATTTCTTGATGTTCCTTGTGACTTTGTCTATGCAGGAAAATCTGGAATTAAAATGGACTGGATAAGGAGGCTAAATGTAGCTGCGGGAGCAGCCAGAGGGCTAGCCTATCTTCATGAACTAGCTGATCCGCCAATCATACATAGGGACATAAAATCAAGTAACATCCTGCTCGATGACCACCTAAATGCAAAAGTTGCTGATTTTGGTCTCTCCAAACTCAAGGATAGTGACAGGGGCCATATCACAACTCAAGTCAAAGGCACATTGGTTTGTATATATTTCTTCTAAAGCAACATTACTCTCAATCTTTGATAGTTTCATAAGGCACACAAAACTAGCCAGCTTTCAGTATGCTGCTATACAATCACAGTACTTTGCAAAATTGAGAGAAGAATCAATAACATTCAGTGAAAGGATAAAGCATACTTAAAGTAACAAAGTTTTCACTTGGGAAAATTGCTGGAAAAAAAATCCCACATTGCAAAATTTATGGCTTAGAAGTAGTTAACATTTGTTTAAAGACCCAAGTGCAACATATTTTTAGAGAGTGGAACTCTTTTTCGACTGTGTGCAACTTACCTTCAACTATGTTTAAAATGAAGACATTTGCACATAACTGAAAACATGTTTCACACAATTAAAGAAGAGTCCACTCAAGAACCTATGCCTTGGATACCTTTGGGCAATAAATTTTGCAATTTCAGATTTTTCAGCAATTTTCCTTTATCACTTCACTTCTATTTTCTTCACATTTTTAGCCTCCTTATGACTAAGGCTTAATAAGTATACTTATGTGTAATGCTTCTGCTACAGAAAATATTCGTCTCTGCATGCAAAACCCTGTGCCTTCCCATTATTATACTGTATAAAATTTGTCAGTTGAATAGCAGACATGAACTTACTTTCTTCTTTCTTGCAGGGGTATTTGGATCCTGAATACTACATGACTCAACAGTTAACAGAAAAGAGCGATGTATATAGCTTTGGAGTTACAATGCTTGAGCTGGTAATAGCAAGGAAGCCAATAGAGCATGGAAAGTTCATTGTAAGAGAGATTCTAGGAATAATGGATAGAGCAAAAGAGTTGTACAATCTTCATGCCCTTATAGATCCAATAATAAAGCAAGAAGGAAACCCAAAAGGCTTAGAGAAATTTATTGACTTAGCATTGAAGTGTGTCAATGATCATGCGGAAGAGAGGCCAACAATGGCTGATGTTGTGAAAGAGATCGAGAATATACTGCAACTTACCGGTTTCAACCACAATGCTGAAGCAACATCAACATCAGAAGCTTATGAAAATCCCAGAGGTGGGAAGACTTTCCATCCTTATATCGATGAAGACTTCGCTTACACGAGCGTTTTTCCACCGGTAAAGGTGGAACCTCAGTAAAGTTTTGGCACTTTTTGTCTCTTTGTTTTCCCTGTAAATCCTTTTGCTCTTCATATGCTTTTTATTTTTTCTGGTTTGGTGTGAGAAACTGTGAATTTAGGAAGAAATTTTGAATCACCTGCAACTAGTATGGTTCAAACTTGTACAATGTTGTAGAATCTCACATATATATATAGGCTCCTCAGAGGAATGCTTATTTATTGTTAAAAGTTACATGTATTTATTTTTTTCCCTATGGTTGAATTGATTGAGAGGAGAGAATATGAAAGATCAAAATTTATCCATGTATGTTCTTGTCATTGTCATGAGGGTATTTTCCCAATTTTAAATGAATGTAATATTTGGGGTTTGAGAAAGTATACCAGCTTAGGTAGCCTTATTATTGAGAAAAGATGGATAAGCAATAATTTGAAGGGAAAAGGACCTTAGAAAAATTACACTAAAGTCCCAACTCAGAAAAATAATATATGAAAAGCTCTATAACTTGTCAATTGTCACTATTTCACTTGTCATTGATAAGTTATGAGACTTTTTTTATATTATTTTCTTTAACTAAGATCTTCGTGTGGTTTTCCTTAATTTAAATAAAAATACAGTATTTTACTAATTTAAATTCATATTGTTCTTTAAGGGATTGAACATAGTTATATATAGTGAAGATCATTTTAACATCTCGAGATATAAAAAGTAATTATATATGAACCAAAAATTTTTAATTATATACTTCAACATACATACTTCTCTTGAGATAATCATGCAACACTGGATTTTTCTGTTTAGTTAATATTAATTAGGTTAATTTAATTAATAGATGGTCAGGTTTTTTCTCAATCATTATTCTCCTATTTAGTCTAACATAATAGATATTAATATAATCTAACTATAAATTGATCATGGAAGATCTTTCATTAGTTATTGTAAGTAGTTTCATCGTGAATTAATGATTTTTCTTATAAAGTTGAATTCACCTATACTCATCAACATGTGTTTGAGCCTGTTAGTTAACAAATGAACTAATCTATGTTGAAGAGTCGCAATGTAGTCGAGTAAATAAGTTATGGTGAAGATGGAACTAGAAACTAAGAAAGAGATGGACAAATAGAACAAAGAGGATAAGGTCAATAGCTAAAATGTAAAGCAGAGTCTCCAAAATGAAAAGGGTATATAGTAAGAGTACGATGATGATTTTTTGCTAGTATCCTTCATTTGGCTATTACTATCATATGTAAACCATGTTTATGCTGTTTATAAACGATATAAATCCACAATTGCATGCAAAACTTTGGCTAAAACCACTTAGAGATATCATAAAACAAAGGGCATTCTACGATATTTCCAAATGTTAGTAGTTTTAAAAACTAGTGGGCAAAATTTCTAAAAATGTGTTTCTTACTTATAGAAAGTGGTTGTGGAAGGTGGTGATTTGCTTGGACCATCATGATCTAATGACAATTTAGTAAAATCACCATTACATGGTGACAATATAAAAAAAAACCATCGTTATATTATATTATATTATATCATATTATTGGGTTAAGGTGCAAAAATACACATGAGCTTTTTCCCAGGAACAAAAATACACATATGCTTTTTTTAGGAGCAAAAATACACATGCGGTTACCATTTTGGAGCAAAAGTCACATCCCACCGTTAAGTCACTGTTCACCATGATGAGAGAGAAAGAGATGAGGTAAACAGTAACATAACGGCGGTGAACAATGACTTAACGGTTGGATGTGACTTTTGATCCAAAATGGTAACCTCATGTGTATTTTTGCTCCTTAAAAAAACATGTGTATTTTTGCTCCTAGGGAAAAAGCTCATGTGTATTTTTGCACCTTAACCCTTATATTATTTTCCCCACCGGTTTTAAACTAGTACACAAGAGAAGCATTAAAGGGGCACACTTAATATTCTTGTCATAAGTTCTCCTTGCGCACTTGTGTGGGAGTGTAGTTCTCTCCACCAAGCATGAGAGTGGTAAGGTCGGAGGTACAATATGATGGGTGATCAACGTCATGGATAGGAGGTTTGATGGTGCAATTAGAGCTTCTATATAGTGTTAGCTCTCATATGTTTTGATGATGACTCAACAATATAACTTAGCAAAATGGAACATTGAGTTACTGTCAAATTACCTTGAGTCTAAAGAATTTACCTCGAGGTTACGACAAAACTCGAGGTTGTAATTAAACCTCGAGTTTCAGTGCTTAAGTTTCCCTGATCAATCTCCTCCTCAACCTCGAGGCAACATAGATAACCTCGAGTCTGGGGCAAAACTCAAGGCACAATCCTTAACTTGAGGTTAAGTCAGCCCAGAGCATTTCACTGATCGTTAATTTTAAAAATGGGCATATGCAAACTCGAGGTGGGATAATGAACCTCGAGTTTTCAGCCAACCTCGAGGTTAGAGAATGAAACTCGAGGATGATAGAATACTCATGCCTCTTTGCGCTGAGGTTAAGTCTTGTCTTATAACTCAAGGTTGTCTTTGTGGCTTGAGGTTATTGAAAAACTCGAGGCTGACCCTGTAACTCGAGGTAAAGAGACTAGCTAAGCGGATATCTGAGTGTTTGAACTTTAGCCTTAAGCCTTAATCAATCTATCTATCTCTCTGCTGTTTCTGTCTCATGATGTTGTGTTTTTATCTCTATTAACTATACTTCAAAGTTATGATTATGAAGAATTTCAGGAAGAGATAAATGCTCTATGATAAAAAGCAGATATATAATGTCAGCAACATTTAATGCCATACCAGGAATCAGCCCAAAAGCATCTATTGAAGATAAAGAATTTTAACATTCTTTCTGCTTCTACTGCAACGGTCAAATATGGAAGAATGAAGCAGAGACATTCTCCACAGACATTTCTGCCTAATCCCAAGACCAACCACTAGCATTTAATGTCAACGATTATATTATCAATGCTGAACTACCAGGATTAAAAACCAAGAGACAATGGCTAAATTACAACGACATTGATGGTGAAACTATTGTTAGTTATATTTAGTTTTGATGATGTCTTATATAGATGCCATTATCCAGAGCAAAAAGTTTACATACTACATTTATCTTCTACTTTGATTAATTCTTATATATTAGTGTAGATATGAAGTATAGACAATGAAGAATGATCAAGAGGAGATTGAAGAAAGGAGAATATCTATGAAAATCTCTATAGAAATATGAAGTATAGACAATGAAGAATGATCAAGAGGAGATTGAAGAAAGGAGAATATTAATATGAAAATCTCTATAGAAGTTGAGATGGCGGAGATCAAATGGGTTGCAGATGCATTCATGAAGTAATACTTGAGTATGGTACATTAACAGCTCTTATTCAAGTAAGAATACAAGCAATTCTTGAGAATGAAACACCAATTCTCAAGAATCAACGTTCAACTACCCTACTCAACTCTGTTTCACATTTCACCTGTGCGACATTCAGTAAATCGATGATATCTCCTAAACTAGAGATCGGATTGAGGTGAAACCAATTTTGGATGAAATTAGACATTCAATGTGTCATCTTGTCAAAATTTCAAGTCAAAATAAGATCAGATGAGAGAGCTATGAATTTCACAAGTTGACACATCAATCAACGTCATACAGCAGGACAAGGTTCAGTAATTTGAGTGTATCTCGCAAACCACACATCGGAATGAGCTAAAATTGGTGCCATATGAAACTAGACTAAAATACCTTTCTAAAAACATCAAGATCACAGAAAATAAAGATCAAATGAGAGAGATATGATTTTTGGAAGTTCAGAGTCTGTTTCAGAATGGTGTAAAAACGTTTGTGTCCAGAACAACTTCTATTAATTCTCAAGAATAGGGTTGATTCTCGAGAGTGGTCGAGCAAATGAATTATTTGATCATCTCACCTGTTCCACAATGATTCTCAAGAACTGGAGGTGATTCTCGAGAATGCAATCAACATGAACATATTGGTCCAGACATAAATTTTGCTAACTCTAGAGAATTGGAAATGGTTCTCAAGAATGAACTCGAATCATACATATATTATAAGACAATTCTCGAGAATGAATAAGTTGATTCTTGAGAATGAGAAGACCACTCTTGAGAATGAGATAATGGAGATAGCAATGCACACTTCTTCCAATCATGAGAGCCTCGACAATTCTCGAGAATGATATGCCTAATTCTCGAGAATGTCATGCCAAAGCTAATGGATGCATTTCTCTTGCTCATGAGGTTTCTTGCCAATTCTCAAGAATAAGTTTCCTGGATCTACATTATACTCTTCGCATCATCTTGGAACTTTATGGGTCATTACTTATTCTTATTTAATCATCTTTCTAAGTGATTTGCAGTTGATTAAATCTATTTAACCCAAGATTGATCGAAAAGCAATCCGACGTCGCAGAAGTATTAAATGTTCAGAGAAAAACAAAGCAACAGACTATCAGACGAACAAAGTACACAAGACGTGGAATTACAGCTCAGCACTTTATCCAGTGAAGCACCTGACAGAATGAGTTAAATGATAAAGCATTTAAATTTGTCAACGACTATTTTTCCTTGAGCAGATGAATGCCATAACGGACATTTAACAAACAGCGAAGCAAAGACGCACTAATAGACACTACTGCGTTTCCAACGGTCGAATGCTCAAAGTGGTTGAATGCTCGCAACGGTAAAAAATACGATTACCTATAAATTGCAAAGTCTTCAAACTGGAAGATGAGACGATGGACGACAAGTGACGATTGATGAATGAAATGAAATGAGTTTACTACTTCTTCGTCGATATGTCAATACACACTTAACTCATACACTCTTTGTTTCTCCATGTCTATATAGTTTAGTGTAGAGAGTGAAAAAAAAATCGATTATATACTTCAGTGTTTATCTTATTCACTTTTGAGAGGGAGAATATTCATAGTAAACACTTTATTTGCTTATTTGAGAGTTACTCAAGATTGGGTAATCTTTAGTGGGAAACAGTTTGTAACCTTACAATATGTAAGGGGGAGCATTTCGGTGAGAGATTCAGCTTCACTAATGTTTGGTGAACTTGTGGATTGTAAAGGCTTCTCTTGTGCCTTGGATCAAACAAGAGGATAGTGGATTGAAAATCTCAAGTAGAGCTTGAGGACTGGACATAGATCAAGGATTGGACTGAACCAAGATAAATCTCAGTTTACATAATCTCTTCCCTTATCTTTTACATTTCCAGTGCATGCTTATCTTTGAATATCTAACTGTCAATTCATAAGTTGCAAAAAGATTTTTAAAGTTATCTAAAGTTTTATCAAACACCCAATTCACCCCCCTCTTGGGTGATAACCAGATCCAACAGCTATAACATTGATTAGCGCCACCTACCGGAAGTTACCAAAGCGCTGCGAAAACTTATTTGCATTTATTGTACTCTATTTCTGTAACAATTTCACAAAAAGCTCCAGTGATTATCGTATCTACTCTTTAGGAGTTCTGGATTTCTTACTTGATTACTTGTAAAATCTTGAGGTTGGGACCTCAAGTGTTTGGGTAACAATTACAACTTGTAAGGGGGAGTGATCAGTGAGATCATCCAAGAGTACAGTGTAATTGTGTCAAGAGATTTAGTGGAAATCCCAGGAGTTCTGAGGACTGGATATAGGTCAAGTTTGAGACCGAACCAGGATATATCGTGTGTGCAAAGTTTCTCCTCTTCCTGCTTTAGTTTACTTTGTCCGAAAAATTTTCTAAGGTTAACGACATCACCTATTCACCCCCTTTAGGTGATTTTCAAATAGGACGGTGTGGGTGATTAGGGATGTTTAATTGCGGAATAAGCAATTATTCCCTATGGAGGAAAATCAATTTTTTACTCTGTTAGTATGAAAGGAGGCAAACATGGAGAAAATTCTAATTGGCAAGGTTTTGTCATACAGGAATTATATGAGATTCGCCATAGAAACGATCTTTAAGAAGGTGTGGAATCTACAAGAAGGAATAGATTTAATCGAAATCAATGGCAACACTTTCATGTTTAAATTCTCAGACAAAGGGGAATATCGCATAAATCTACGAGGACATATGTGGTCTATTAATAGATGCTTAGTGAATCTTCTGGAAAGATCGAAATATAAATCATGTGAAGAATTTGATTTTAGTCATTGTCCAATTTGGATCCAGATGCATAATGTGCCAATGGAAGCGATATGCCTAAAGAATATAATCACGATTGGAGGATATGTTGCTGAGGTAATTATGGCTAAAGATCCATACTACAATGGTAGGTATCTCCACATTTTATTGTGAGTTAGAATAATGTTAAGGAAGCCATTAGCTTATGGTTTATGGATTCCTAAACCGAATGGTAGGAAAGTATGGATATCGATTCATTATGAGAAACTAGAGAGCTTTTGTTATAATTTTGGTAGGATTGGACATGATAACCATACTTGTAGATCTGAGAAGCTGATGTCGTTGTTTAACCCTAATGAACCTCGATTTGGGACTTGGCTTACTACTAGTTAGTCTCATCGTTGGGATGAAGTGATGGTTGTGGTTTGTAGTGATTGGATTGAGGCAGATTATGCTAGAAGGAAGGAAGAGTAGGCATTAGTGAGAAGGGGGAGTGGGGATAAGAAGAAGAGTAATATGGAGACTAATTTATAAAAGGAGGGTATATATTTCATCAAAGTCAATAAACCTTTGGTGGAAAATAAAAGGATGAATTCAAGGGAGGTTATGGGAAGGAAATAATCAACTAATATAGAAGATTGTTGTATTTATAGAAATTGCCTTGAGGTTTGAAATAAAAGAAAAGATAAGAGTAAGACAAATGTAATAGACAATGGAGGTATAGGGGGTTAAGGAAACTAAATGGTTACAAGGGTGAGAAAGTGGAAGAATTTAATGAGGTTTATGATGATCTAGGTTAACAAGAAGCGGAAGATGTTGGTTGTAATATCAATAAAGTATTTGTTGAGTAGAAGGAGAACTCATTGGCTATGGTCTTGTATAGTGGTGGAGTTTTGATTGATGTGATCAACGATATTAATGGTCTTGGATTGAAGAGGAATGCAAATGAGGGATGGGATTCATCGAAGTCAAAATGAAGGAAGATGGAGGAAGTGAAACTTAATCCTAAACCTGCAATCTCTTTATATGCAGATAACATGAGAAAGGTTAAGGCAATAATGAGAAGAAATACTAAGAGAAAAGGAAGAAGGAGAAGGAAAATATTTTAGATGAGGAAATGAAACTAGATTATGAGATGAAGGTTTCAGTGGATACCATTTCAGTGGATTCTTGTTTTGTTTTTAAAGCTAGAAGGGGTAGGAGGAAGAAAGGCCCATTTGGAGGTACTAGTGGCTAGCCAAAAATAGCCACCAAGTCGCCATAAAGCTCATTTCTTAGAATTGTTAAGGCTTGGCAAGAGCCTTAATAGTTAAAAATATTAGGGATATGGTGAAAAATTTTCATCCCTCATTAATCTTTCTTATGGAGACCAAAAGATGTTTTGAGGAAAAAAAAAAGGTGTGGGTTCGATCAAGATCTTTATGTTGAATCAAAAGGGCTAGCTGGTGGTTTGGTAGTATGGTGGTAGGATTCTATTTCTTTGAGAGTACTGTACAAGTCAAGGAATATTATTCATGTTTTGATTGAGTAAAAAGGCTGAATGTACCTACATTTGTCTCATTTGTCTATAGGTTACTAAGGAAGGGAAAATAAGGATTGTTTGGGATATGGTGAGACGATTGGCAGCAAATGTGAGTGATTCTTGGTTGGTTGTTGGTGATTTCAATGATTTGCTGTCTTAGGCTGAAAAGGAAGGTGGTAATCCAATATCTAAGCAAAAAATCATTAACTTCCAAAGAATTTTATCTGATTGCAACCTAATGGATCTCGAATTTAAGGGCTCTAAGTTCACTAGGTACAATATGAGATCTAGTAATATTGTGAGGGAAAGGTTAGATCATGCATTGGGAAATATGGAGTTTAGGGATGAGTTTGAATGTGCCATGGTTTCTCACATAGATTCGATAGGATTAAATCATCATGCCTTGGTAGTTGATTGTTGCTATTGCGAGGAGAATGAACCAAAGGCTTTTAAGTTTGAACCCAATTGGGTTCAACATGATAATTTTTTATATATACTAGAAGAAGGATGGAATGAGGTTGAAGGGGTAGTAGAGGATAGTGTGATGAATCCAATTAGACGGTTAAATACATGTGAAAAGAAACTTATGGTGTAGAGCAAAAAGAAGTTTCCTAATTTTAGGAAAGTGATAGAGCAATTGAGACATATGCTGAATCTTTGTCATAAGGGTACTGCTAGAAAATTGATGGATGCGGAGGATTTGGTTAGATAGATTGAAGACGCTTGGAATAAGGGGGAAACATATTGGTGGTAAGGATCTAGAATCTCATGGCTGAATTGTGGAGACACGAACAAGAAATTCTTTCACAATAGTGTTATTCAAAGAAGGCGGAGTAATAAATCTTGAGATTAAAGGATGACAATGGGATATGGTTGGAAGAAAGGGAGGAGATTAACATATCCTTTAGTGAATTCTATTTGAAGCTCTTCAGATCTGGTAGTGTTCGACCTATAGGTTAGGCCTTCACATATGTAAGGGAAGTAGTTATTGAAATGGACAATGCTCGTCTAATGGAACCGATAACCAATCAAGAAATTGAGGTAGCTGTATTCCAGCTTAGGGCCAATAAAGCACCTAAACCAAATGGATTTTTTGCCATGTTTTTGCCAAATGGCTTGAAAGG
This sequence comes from Acacia confusa, assembly GCA_037074495.1. Taxonomy (NCBI): domain Eukaryota; kingdom Viridiplantae; phylum Streptophyta; class Magnoliopsida; order Fabales; family Fabaceae; genus Acacia; species Acacia confusa. Next base: position 30,336,723 of record CM073504.1, read on the forward strand.
AAGTAAGCAAGGAGGTATGTTAGATGGTGCATGAATTTTTTAAAGGAAGAGCTGGTATAAATCAGATTAATGGCACTACTACAGTGCAAATCTCGAAGGTGGATAATCCAGAGTGGGTGCACCATTTTAGACTTATTGGACTATGCAATGTATCCTATAAGATCATTGCAAAAATCATGACCAATTGGATAAGGTGTTTAATGTGTAAAATAATTTTACCAAACCAAAGAGCATTCATTGCTGGTCATATGATTGAGGATAATATTATTGTAACACATGATGCTTTCCACTACTTGAAACACAAGTAGACAAGTCAGAAGTGGGAATTTGCATTAAAGATTGATATGAACAAAGCTTATGTATAATGGGATTTCCTTGAGGTAGTGATGTTGAGGATGGGTTTTTGTAGCGGTTGGGTGGAGTGGATTATGAAGTGTATCTCAATGACAAAATTCAATTTACAAGTGGATGGGAATAATGTGGATGCTTTTAATCCTGAAAGGGGTGTAAGGCAAGGTAATCCACTTTCATCATACATGTTCATTATTGCTTTTGAGGTATTATCTTTGATGAAACAAATGCACATTTAGAGGAAAAACTTGAAGGGTTTGAAGCTAGTTAGTAGAGCACCAATTTTATCTCAATGTTTTTTTTTTTGCGGATCATGCGATTCTATTCTTCTGAGCTGATGAGGTGAATTGTGTTAGATCTCAGAGTTTTGATAATAACAAGACTTAAAATGATTAAGGTTTTGAATCAGTAAAAGTTGCTTAAAGTAAGAATTTACTCGGTAGACCATTCAACTTACTCGAGCATGCTCAATCTAATTATATGTTTAAATGTGTTCAGGTTAGTACTCGAGTAAGGATTCAACATTACTCGAGTATCATATCAGAAAAGACTCCTTTTAGTAATAGCAGAAGATGATACTTGAGTATGAAAATTATGTTACTTGAGTATAAGGAAAAATCAGCAAAGTTTAGAGAAGATAAGAGAGCATACTCGAGTAAGCCTCCTCTACTTACTCAAGTATTAAGATTGTTGTACTTGAGTATTAGGCTCTTTAGTGACAGAAATGGAACTCGACTGAATGGTACTCGAGCAACAAATAAGTGTTACTCAAGTATGCTACTCAAGTATTGGTAACTTATTACTCATATAAGGATGTTTCAACGTTATATCTACTCTCTGTATAAGATGTACTTGAGTACAATACTCTGTTACTTGAGTAAGGTACTCGAGTATAAGGAAATCGGTACTTGAGTACTGTTGGCTTGTGCATTCGATCAAGTATGAATTTCAACCAAGTTGAAACTATACTCGAGCACTACCATTAGTGTACTCAAGTATGGAACTCGAGTAAGGTTTCTGTGTTACTCGAGTATTGTCATTTAAGGCCTCTATTATGAACCTGCTATAACATTACTCAAACACATGAAGTTGCCTACTTGAGTAAGGTACTCGAGTAAGATAGTATAATTACTTGAGTAGTGCTCATCAGCTACTTTTCTTCTGTTTGATGTAATGGTAATCATAAGCTTCAATATTTTGGTTTATCAATCATTTATATTTAAATCTTACTCAAACTCATTTACACTTACTAATCTTCTTGAGTGAATTTCAGATCATTAGCAGATATTTGAACATTGATTAGCCGAAAAGCAATGTCGTGTATTAGAGCATTAAATGCTTGTAGAAAAGCAGAGCCACACACGGAATGAAATTCAGAGCAGACCAAATAACCACTATCACAAATACCCATTTCGGCGAAAAGATATTACCAACTCTTCAAGTTAACCTTTCTCCAGACTAAGGGGATGACTGCTAATAACGATGAGCCGAAAGTGACTTTATCGCAAGAATTCATTTGACTATCAACTAGGTCTTATGAAATCTTTTTCTGAGTCTGACAGAATATGAATGTCTCACAACATCTATCTTAAATATGTTTCAACGGTCATTAATGGAAGTTGGTATAAATGCTCTAAGCATTCAATTTGCCACTTACCGAAACTCTGTGCATTCAATTTGACATTATTGCCATCAATTATTCTATTTACTTCATTTAATATCTTAGGATATTCTTGTACTTCAGTGATTATTATTCATCTATTCAGTGAGGAGTTTAAACACTTATTTGATTATTAGTTTATCGGTTTAATCTCAAGGTAGAGGGACCTTGAGTGTGAGTGTACAATTACAACTTGTAAAAGGGAGTAAATCCTAGTGTGAAAGGATTACTTCAAGTACAGAGTGTGTAATTGCATATGTAATTGAAAGTTAATGAAAATCCCAGAGTTTAGGGACTGGAGTAGGTCAAAGAGTTAGATTGAACTAGTATAATTCCTTTGTGTCCATTTTCTCTATCTCTATTTTTATCCTTTTCCATTTAATTTGCAAAAAGAATTTGAAATCCCCTATTCACCCCTTCTAGGTGATATTCCTCTTTCAAATTACAAGCTAATAAAAATGATTTTGGAATATTTACTATAAGCCGTCAGAGTAGCTAGTGAACTTAGAGAAATCAAATGTATTTTTCTCTTCTAATACTTGTGTGAGAATCAAGGAAGACATATCAACTTGCCTTGGTATTAAATACTCAGATCAAGCTGGGAAATATTTGGGTTGCTTGTAATTTGGGAGAGATTTAAGGCTGTAGCATCAGCTTTTGTATGAGATGAAATTGGGCTAAGTTGCAAGGATGGAAACAAAAGTTTCTTACCTTTGCAGGTAGAGAAATTTTGATTAGGGCCATGGAAAATTCTGTTCCTACATATCCCATGACTTGTTTTCTATTTCCAAAGAAGTCTTGTATGGAGATTGATCAACTGGCTTCTAACTTTTGGTGGGAACAGAAAGGAGAAGAAGGGACTATCCATTGGAGAAATTGGAGATACATGACTATGAAAAAGAGTGAAGGAGGGATGGGGTTCAAAGATCTACTATGTTTCAATAAGGTCTTGCTTACTAAGATGGCATGGAGATTACTTGAAAAACCTAATGATTTATGGTGTAGAATCTTCAAAGGAATTTATTTTTCAAAGGTGCATTTTTTGGATGTGAAGAAAGGTAGGCATGCTTCATGGGGATGGACCATTCTATTGGAAGGGAGGGATCTATTAATAAGGGGGTTGTGCTGGAAAGCGGGGAATGGTGAAAATATTAAAGTACGGAAGGACCAATGGATTCAAGTAGTTATAAATTTTGAAACATTTTAATTTTACTTTTAAGAATTAATTATAATTATGAAATAATTATATATGTTGAATGTATTTATTATGTAATTGTTGAAAAAAATGAAAAAAGAAAAAGAAAAAGAAAAGCAGTGGAAAAAAAAAGAAGGGGCAGGTGCGTTACGTGGGGGTAGGTCACCTACCCCATACTTGACTTTTGTGAGGGAGTGGTTCCAACCACACCTCTCCCTTCTACATATTCATATTGACGGTGTGTGAAAGCGGGATCAAGGGAGAATTGAGAGTGATAAAAGAAGAGGAAAAAAAAAGACTTAGGAGGTTATCATATGTTATTTATCTTATAAGATCATGTAGGCAACTAAACAATTAGCCGCTTCCTTTTGAAGAAGTTATTCTACATATTTTTTCTCTTTCTATTGAGGGTAATATTGTGTTGATTAGTGAAAAATTTTGCGCTTATGATTTTAGCAGTGTTTTGAGTTTTGTCAATAGATGACTATATATATGTAGAAGATGATTAATCGTTAATTTTAACTAGTTTAGATTTGTTGGTTGGTTGTTGTAGGAATTTAAAACTAATTTTTCTATTTAAAAAGTTTAGGATTTATGTACTATAGGATGTTTTTACCAATAATATGTTGTATAGATAATTTATTTGGGTTAATAGAGATATTATTGAAATTTTAATCGATGTAGTTTTGAAATTTGAAGGACTGAACTGACATTTTTGAAATTCGTCGGTCTAAAATGTCATTTATGAAATTCATAGGTTTGAATTGTCATTTATGAAATTCCTAGGTCTAAACTGTTATTTTTGAAATTCGTAGGTTTGAACTGTCATTTTTGAAATTAGAAGGACTAAATTATCATTTATGAAATTTGAAGGACTAAACGACCAGTTTTAAAATTTAAACCTAAACTGCCATTTTTCTTTTTCCCCCCTTATATTATATTATTATTAGAATTTGTATATTTTTAGTTATAGGTTATTATAAGTTATAACTGTGATAATGTAGAGCCTTTTTGTAATCAGCGATTGTTCGTGTTATTCTTTTCAAGCTATGGTTAAGCTTGGAATTGAGGTAATTAGGGTTAATTTATTCTATATGCTTGTTTTGGGGTGGAAGGTGTTTTCTAAACTTTACTTTCATATGCACTACTTGTATGTGTTTTGAAAAAATATGTGTATGTTTGAATATAAAATTATTTCAGTGAAGTAGTATATTTTCCAACTTGTATATATAAGTAAATATTATTATTGAGATTGTTATTGTTGTGATAGTTATGATGTTTGTTATGGGATGTTGTATATGGAATAATAATTTTATAAGTTGTTTTGAAAATTATAGCGACATATTATTTTTCTAATATGGGTTATCTTGGTAACTGTGGAAGAGATTTAGGTTGAGTTGTGCCTATCGACTCTCTTATTCCTGGCCCATATTTTGAGTTGAGTGTTTTGGGCAGACACGTCCCTGTTATAGTATATCGTGGTGACATAGGAAGGGACAATATTCTTGAAGTGACTAGCTAACCTTGGCTAGGTATACTAGCATTGATAGGCTGTACCACGTCCATAAAATATAATGAGGAGCAGGATGGATGAGTAAGGATGATTCTAATTTTTGTTTATTATTATGTATTATTTAATTATTGAGAATATTATTATTATGTTAGTAAACCTGTTTCTCTGACTTGTAGTTTTTTCCTCCATATTTTTATAAATTAATTTTGATTATTGGAATTTTATGTTTCACCCCATCATTATTATTTTTCAGGTGAAACCTCTAATTTTACTAAAGGCCAAGGGAAGCAGCCAGAGGCATAGGAGTTGTAAACTTTGTAGGCCTTTTTTGGCATTGGTGTTGTTTTGATTATTATGTTGGATATAATTAAGTTTTGATGATGTCTCTTATATATGCCATTAGTAAGAGCAAAAAGATTGAGCAATATGTTTATCTTCTTCATTGATGAATTCTTGAATTTTAATGTAGAATCAATGATGTGAAGTTCATTCATGAAGATTGATAAAAAAGATGAAGATCAATGAGGTTAAGGATGTAGATGAGGATAAGGAAAAAGAAGAGAAGAAATTGAAGAAGAAGGAACTTTGAATGGAATATCAGCCCAAGTTCACTTATGAAGGATAACCAAGAAGGAGAAGAAGAAAGAAAGAACAGAGTTGTGAAGAATGACCAAGTGAAGAGAAGGAAGGAAGGAAGAAAGAGAAGATCTTGACAAAAAGAATGATAAAAGTCAATATTCAAGGTTTTAAATTGATATCATAAATCTTCACGATCAAATGGATGTTAGAGAGGCTCAATCCAGAGTTAAAAGACAATGAAAATCAGGCTTTGAAAGAGAAAACTCGAGTTTCCAAGTCAAAACTTGACTATACAAGCTGACAGAAAAAATTTGCTTCTGGACGAGAAAACTGTAGTTTGGAAAACCACAGTTTTGGAAACTCTGGTTTGGAAGTCAAAGAGTCAAAATTTGAGTTTGGGAGTCAATACTCGAGTATGGAACTTAAATACTCGAGTTTTGGATGTTCTTAGCTTCTCTCGCGCGACTGGACCCGACAAAACTCGAGTTTCCTCTTCAAAACTCGAGTTTCCAGCTCTTACAGCAACTCTGTTCACCTCTGTTTCATGTTCAGCTTTGAGCGAGGTCTGGTAAATTGATGATATCTCCTGAACCAGACATCGGATTGAGGTGAAATCAAATTTGGTTGAAACTAGACATCCAATGCGTCATCTTGACAAAGTTTCATGTCCAAATAAGATCAGATGAGAGATATATGAATTTCTAAAGTTGAATCAGAAATCCACGCCACACTTCAGACCAAGCTTTAATGTTTTGAGTATAACTCACAATCTACATATCAGAATGAGCTGAAATCAGTGGCATTGGAAAGAAGACTCATAATTATTTCCATCAAGATTTGATTCAACAAAAATGAAGTTCATACCAGAGAGATATGCTCCTCGAAAGTTGACTAACAATTCAGAAGAATGCAAAATGCTGGTCAAAGAACAAATATTCATTCGACAGATCATAATGGACAAAATCCAAAGAGTTTGGATCTGATTCTTGTTGCATTGAAATGAAGACACAAAGAGATATGGGGATAAAAGGTTTACTAAATTAGAAGTTATATCAAGTCAGATAGCAACCAAAGTGCAGATCAGCTTGAAAACTCGAGTTTACGCATGAATACTCGAGTATAGCTCAGACAGAGAGCAATGAACATTAATAGACCTTCAATACTTGAGTATGGGACATACAGAGACGAATATGAAGTAATGCTACAAGCTCAATACTCGAGTATACAAAACAATACTACAGTATTCTCCCACAGATCAGAATAATCACCGTTGCGAAAATTCTGATTCCGATCCAAATCATTCAGAAACTTTCCCAAATGATTTGTAACATTTCTTAATATCATTTACATCATTTGTGGACATGTTTCAGATGATCAAACGAATGATTTCATGGAGATCAAAGTTGCTGAGTTGTCAAGTTGAAAAAGCATTCTAACGACTATAATTTTGCAACTGTCATATTCTCAATGTCCATATTCTCAACGTTTAGACTACCTTCATCTATAAATAGAACTATATTCAAAACGCAAGGAGGTGGAGGAGTGAGCTTATACAGTTATAATGTCGAAATTCTGAACCCTCTTTTCACTCTGTTTTTCACGCCTTCTTGGTTTAACCTTTAGAGAGTGAAATCAATTGTAATGCACTTCAGTGTTTATCATAATCACTTCTTTGAGAGAAGATATATTGTAAAATATTCTCTATTTGAGAGTTACTCAAGGTGGGGTGACTTTGAGTTGAGAAATTGGTTGTAACCTTACGGGAAGTAAGGGGGAGTCTCTGTGAGAGATTGTGAAGGTTGCACAAGTACCTGGATAAACTTGTGGGTGTAAAGGCTTGTCTCTTGTGCCTGGTTAAACAAGGAGAATAGTGAAAATCTCAAGTGGAGCTTGAGGACTAGACATAGGTCAAGGTTGGACCGAACCAGTATAAATCTCTGTTTGCAATTCTCTTCCCTTAACTCTTTATTTCCAACATACATGTTTGAATGATTGCTTATAGTTTTATAACTTTTTATTATCATTCAAACTGATTTCAATGAATTGTGAAAAGATTTTCAAAGATACAAAGTTTTTATCTTCACCCAATTCACCCTCTCTTGGGTTCAGCCGCATTTTTCATATTATATTGCTAATCTCTTGGTTTTGAAATACCATATCTAATGTTTGGATAATTGTTTTGGAGTGATGGTTTAACTACTTTTGAGTTGGAGGCCTTATTTTATATATTGTGATAATTTTGGTGGATTCAAAAACATATCTTGTGTGGAGATTGTTTGTACCCTTTGCTGTGAGGTTTATTGTTGGAAAACCTGTGGGCTATGTTTTCTATTGTTTGATAACTATGCCCAGAGTGATAGATGTCTTTAGTGGGTCTGTGGGTAGAATTTGTGCCATGGACTCCGATGTGTGTGTTTTTAGAAAGAAAAGGGTTTTCCATAATCACTTGTTAATCTAGTTTTGTGGAAATATTATGGTTAATTGTTGTTCAGTGAGAAAGGCTCCTTTCAAACTTCATAGTGAGGCATTGACTAAGGAGGACGAAAGAGTTAAAGTGGCAGATCTATAAGCAATGGCTATTGGGATCTTAGCTTCATTAATGCAAGGATTAGCAGTGTGGAAAGGGACATGATTTGGAAAAACTCCTATTCCTACTAATATTTGTGTTGACCATGCAATTTGGATGGCAAAGAGAGACTGTTTCTTTTCAATTAAATCTGGATATACAGTAGCTAAAAACAATATGGAGGAAGAAAAAGTTAGGGATTCTGGTACGTCCTCTTCTGTTTCTAAAGTTTTATGGAAATGTAATTGGAAAGTCAAGGTCCCACAAAAAATCCAGCTTTTTTTTTTTTGTGTGTGGAGATTAGAAGCACAACTAAAGAAACCCTTTTTAAACGTAAATGTGCTACTAATCCTATCTTTCTTGTATGCTTATCTTAAAGAGAAAATGTTGAACATATGTTGTTTTTATGTTCTTGGACTAAACTCTGCTGGTTTGGTAACCCCTTAGGATTCAAAATTTAGCAAATGGTCCATGAAGAGATGTGAGCATGGCTATGTGATTTGTTGCATGGAAGGGAGGGTCTAGATGAGTATGGTAAATCATTATTTGCCAAAATGTGTTGGTGGATTTAGAAGAAAAGATGCAGCTGGGTGTTCAAGGAGGAAAAACCTGACACTAAGGAGGTTGTTAGATTGGTTAATGTTCAAGTGGAAGAGTTTTGGAGAGCTAAAGCAAAGATGAGGTAGAAATTGCATAAAGATATTTGAGGAAGGCATAGTGAGGAAAAGTCTGTAGGTGGCACCTGCACCTAGATTTGTGAATATTAATATGGATGGGTCTTTAAGGGATCCACAAGTGAGGCATATATTGGTTTGGTCAGTAGGAATGATAAGGGTGAATTTGTAGGAGGTTTGGGAGGTGCTTTGAAGGAAGATTCACTATTCATCATTCATCGTGGAATGTATAGCACTGAAGGAAGCTTTACTGTATAGAAATAAATTTCAAGATTCTCATATAACTGTTGAAATAGAATGTGATTTTTTATTTTATTTTATTTTTTTTTTTTGGGTAGAGATTGGTAAAGGGAAAAACATTAGATAATTGTTGAAACAAATTGTGATTTTTTGTACAGATTGGTAAAGGGAAAAACAGTAGCTAGATGTGAATGGAGATGCTGGGATTTAAAGAAGGAAATTCTTGGATTACTGGAGTCCCTGGAAAGAGTGTTGTTCTCCCTAGTTTCTAGACAGGGAAATAAAGCTACCGATAGAATAACAACTGATGCAGTAGCACATGATTGACTTGAAGGAGATCACATACGGCTATATAAATGATAATATAATTGATACTTTGTGCTGTCCAGAGATTGTAATGATAATATAATTGATTTAAATGATAGGGAAGGAGTGGGATAAAGAATTGGAAGAGGAAACTGGTACAGTAGGCTAGATGTTTGTTATATAGGTTTTTTATTTTCGTAAGAAGTGTGTAAGTTTTACTTTTAGCTAGGTGTTGATTTTTTTTTTTTTTGGCCTTCAGTTTTTGTTTTTACATGTCATTATTGCTTCACTAAATGCTGTGAAACATTTAAGTGTCTCATTAGAAATTAGGCGCGCTCCTTTTTTTCCCCCCAAAAAATAGATAAATAAAAACAAACACATATATTTCTTAATAATTTTTACCAGAGAAATTATTTGATGAGATTTTATTTTATTAATGAGTTCAATCCGCACATACTTATCTTTAGTTAAAATAAATGTTTTATTTAATAAGTAATGTTCATGCACCACTTTTTTAATGTCAAAATACGATATTTTTAGCGAAACTTTAAGCCATGATTAAAATATGTAACTAGATTTACAAGGAAATTCTTTTTGATCACGTCAAGACTACATGACGTCAATGTGATAACTTTTTTCCCCTAAATTATAAGCTCCCCCCAATAAAAGAGATAAAGAGTACCATCCCGTGACAAAAGTAGTAACATAAAAGAGGCATAAAAATGAAACAGTGGTATGGTGGGAAAAAAATATACCAGCACACTTATATTTCTTACTAAATTATAGCAAAATAATTAATTCATGAGATTTTCTTTTATTAATAACTTTAAAACATTGATCTTGGTATTTAAATTCACATTTTCCGAAACAAGGAATCTAGGCATCCTTTTCTTTTAAAAAAAAAAAAATCACTCAATTAACCCAATGTCCTTGTATTTTGGTGACATCGATACTCCTATATTCTATCTTATTTGTAATCTCAGGCCGGCCATCAACAAGTTACCTATTTGTAACCTAAGGCTATAAGCGGATTTGATCCTGTTCATAATCTTAGGCCATTAGTACCCGCCATTTTAATTTAAAACAAAATCATTTAATTGATTTATTTAATAAACTAGCTATATGGATTAAACTTGAGAACATTAAATTGATAACAAATGTATCGAATTTTATTTTAGTTCCAAAATAAGGAGTACGGGCATTCTTTTCTTTTTTAAAAAATCATTTGACTGATTTATTTAATAAGTAGCAATAGGGATTAAATTTGAGAAAATGAAATTTACAACAAATCCAATGAATTTTAAGTTATTAAAATCCAATATGAATGAGTATTGGTCACTAAGAGGTCAAAGAAGACTGAAACGGTATGAAATCCTCTAAAAAGAAGTTGAGGAAGATTGAAGCGATCACTCAATGAGGATATAGTTAGACCTTTTAGTTGATAATCTATTTAAAGATTTAGTTTTTGAAAGAGCATAATGGTATTGTGCGATCCATCTACTTCACCATACCTATTAATTGGGATAAGGCTTTGTTGTTGTTAAATGAGCAAAGGAAATTTAATGAAGCTACCTTGCAAGAGAAACATATCATTCATACAATAACTTTTGGCTATTAAAATAGTATGTTTTAATATATTAAAAAAAAATTGGGTGTATGCAAACATTTAAATATGCAACGAGATTTTAAAGTCAAATAAAGATAAAAATTCCTTCCTGACACATTACTGTTGTTGTTAATCATATTACTCTTGTGGGCAACAAGACTTTGAAGTTCAAATGGTATTTTTCTATCACTTTTCCTAATATTATTCCCATTTATAAGCTTTGGTTTAAAAGAAACAATAAAATATTGGGGAAAAAAAAAGCGAAACAATACAATAAAGAAAAACCACTGAACCTGTAATTAACAAAAGTATCAACAAAACACATACATAAAAGAGAGAACTAAGATGAAAACTCTTAAATCATTCCACCCATTTTTTTGAGTATGTCTCATTTTCAAATATACACTGCAAAGTACCCATTTTTATTACATTTTATTAGCAATCAAAGTTTCATATCCAATTTCATGGAACCCAAAACAGGACCTGTGACCAAGACTCTCAGCTTCAGTAAAAAGAATATTCTAGGTGGAAACAAATGAATTACAATCAAATTAATGACGTACCAAAGTCTCTGAGAAAAATGAATCTCGAATAATATTCAGTACTCCATCGACTGACCAAAGTTCATATCCAAATATGTATATCATGCCAAGTCATTGTGTGTATGGTTATATGGCTAGAGGAGAGACGGATAAGAAGAGTTAAAATGAAGTCATGGAATTGATCAATGTTTGAGGGTTGAAACTTAGTCGAGTGACCACCTTATGGAGATGACATAACTGATAGACTTATTTGAAGGGATTGAAGGCCAACAATCTCAACTCTCCATCATGGCCATATTATATATAGCAACATAAAAGACTTGTGAATATAAGGAAAAGTTCATAGGCAAGAAATGCATACAAAAAACATGCTGTTTCTAAGAAATTCTAAGGAAGGGAGGTAGGGGTGGGGAGAGAATTAGAGAACTAGAAATCATGAAAGAGATAGCGCCAAATGGAGCAAAGAGGAGAAAGCAAATAGCATGTGGCCGGTAGTGGATTATCTCCAAATTGAAGAGGGTATATATTGAGAGTTAGGCTTCACTTGTATATTAATCAAGTGAATCATGTTGTTTTTATTTATTATAGCTATGAATCTACCATTTCTAACAAAACCACGACTAAAACCAATTATAGATATCATTAAACTTGAGGCGTTTTACGATATTACCTAGGACAGAGTCATTGGTTTTCTGAAACAATGGGGTGCATCTCTATAAATGCCTTTCTTGTTTATGGAAAGTCATGTTAGATGGTGGAGCTTTGCTTAAAATTATGGTGGTGATTTGGTTGAACCATGATCTAATGACAAATTAGTAAAATCTCCATAAAATATGATGAAAACATTCAAAAAATGTATTCCTTAGATTATTCCCCCAATGTTTTTACACTACTGCAGAACAAGCACTAACAGAGCGCAACTAAGAGCGATGAGTGTGAGTGCGAGTGGTGACGGTGGCATCGACGACAGAAATGATGACTGTGGTGGGGGAAGTGTAAGGGACAAGAGGGCTATGCTTAGTGTCGAAAAGGGATCGATAGATGGGAAGTCTGGTGATGTAGGGAAAGCGTGTTCTCATAAGGGTTTTGTGTTCGGTAGTTCCATGGGGGAGTAGAGGCCCCCAACTGGTTTACATGAACGATGACGACCACTTCAAGCCTCATTTAGGGACAAATTGCTATCTCTGGGTGATTTAACCTTGTCGTAGGGGTTAATCAAGGAAAGATAAATGTATAAAAAGTGAAATCTAGCCTAGGTCGAATCTCTTAAGAGCCTAATGGATGTTAAAATTCCTAGCAAATCTATGAGTCACAATTTAACAAATTAACAGAAGAATAGGATGAGAGATTTTTTTGATTGATTTTCTAATTTAAGAACAAAATGCTAATGTTTATAAACTTTATTGCTAAAAGCAGAAAACCGTCAGTGAAACGATGATAAAAGAGAGATGCAATGGTGATTTCAAAAGCTTATGCAATGGTTATGCTTCCATGGAGATATCACATGCCTTCCTAGTCTAAGCAAAGATGAAGGAGTGAATTCAATGTAACTCGATGGCTCAAATATTAAGAATGACAACTGTGAGCAAATTACTAGCAGTACAGAATCATCCGGTCTAAGAACTTCATTAAATCAATTGTGGAGAATGAATCAACTAGACCAAAATCCACATTATAAAGCAATGTCAGAAACAGAGGAAGCAAGATCAACTCGGTCTTCCAAATAGTTCAACATAAACTAATCCTAATTCAGAAGATCTACAAAAATTTCAAACATTCAAATCCTGGAACACATAAGGACCAATCTTAAAGGTTAAATTTTAAGACCGGCGTTTTAATATATCCGGTTTTAAAATTTACACTTTTAAGACTAGACTTAAATTGTGGCTGGTAAAAAAGATTGAAAGAAATTAAACAAAAAATTAATTATTTTTAAGGCTGGAGTTTCATAAGGACCAGTGTTAAAGGATTAATTTTAAGACCGGTGTATCAATATATCCGATTTTAAAATTAAACAAAATATACACTTCTTCATGTGAAACCTCTAGTTACTTTCTATGTAGTCTAAACCTTTGTTCCCGTTGTGAAACTTCTTTTCCTATTGCATTACCTCTCTTCCTTGCCCACCACCACTATCCTCTGTTACTCCCTTATTTGCTCAGGCATTCCTCTCTTGCACTACCTCTCTCAACCTCTTTTCCTGTTTTGAAAATGAACGGAGAAAACAATCCCAGTCCTCTTCGTGGAATGCCAGTTATTGATGTGACTGGTGTGAGTCAGAACGGATCGTGTTCATCTTAGAGTGAGCCTCATAACCGCCCTGCATGACGTGGTAGAAGAGGTGCCACCTGATTGAAGGAGCTTTCCCTAAGTTGGACTGCCGAGGAAAAGCTCGAGATTTAGTTTGATGAACATTTGGCTCCTTGTGACCTTAATAAAAGCACATATATTAGTTATGTCAGCCTACTAACACGTAGCAAGCCTAACATTTTGATAGATAAGTGGAAAAATGTCGACCAGGCCACCGTGAAGGATCTTATTTGGGCCTCTATCTGGCTGACATACAATGTTCCTGACAATCAGAAGTTTAAAGATATGACATTTTCATATTGTGCTCATCGTTGGAGGAAGTTTAAGACTCAGCTAGCTAACAAGCATAATTTTTTTGAGGTTCCAGTTGGTGAGCCTCGCCCTAATCCTTGCGATAAGTATGCATTTCTTGATGAAGAAACTTGGCAATAATTTGTTCAAATGCAGACTACTCTAGAAGCTTTAGTGAGTTTATATTTATTTTTCCCCCTTTTTTGTTTTCTTATTAACATGTGCAGATATGTGAATGTTATTGTGTTAATCTATGAGGTCGTTAGCCAGTTAGGAAGGTATTCTGTTATTGTAGGTAATGGTTAGACATTGTTGTTAGTTATATAGTATGTTAACTGTGTAATGATTTCGGTGCAAGTTGTTATTAGGCCTTAAGAGTCAAGTCTCTAATTATATATAAGAGATTAGACTAATATGTCTAGGAACCAATTATGATAAATAAATGAATTGACTAAGTTGGCAGCAGTTCTGCAACTCCCCTTCCTCTGTTTCTCCCAATTTATTCTTCAATTCTACATCTTCCTTAACAAAGTTTTGAAACTCGATGAAATGAATTTGACTAGTGTTTGAGGTTCATATCAAGTAGAACTTCTCTAATTTTTGTTAGTGAGATGGCCTGTAATTCATATTTAATAGTTATTTTCAATTCTGATTCACAGAAAAGAAGAGAGTAAGCACAAGAGATTGGGAGAAAGAATGATTGTTCACATAGAATGTCTCATGGCAGATATAAAAGGGCCAAAAAAGAGTTGATGGCAGCCAAGCGAAAGAGATTGGAAGATGAAGCTAAATCCAATCCTTCTACGATAAGTGATCCACCATCTCCAATATGCTGCGAAGAGTTATGGTTGTATTTCACCAAAAGAGAACCGGATTCTTATAAACCTCCAGTCTTAAATCATTAAATGTATACCTTTAGGACTGGATACTTTATAATTAACTGGTCTTAATAAAACCACAAAACACTAAATATATATGTCTTTATCGCATGAAAAATTAAATTTCCCTCTATGAACTTCTCTTGTCCTAACGAAAGTGGTAAACCATTTCTATCTCTAGTGTTTGTGTGTTGCTTCGTCACTACTACATGTTGCTCTCTCAACAAGCTAGTGCTGGTAAGCTTATCACTTTCTGGTAGGTTCCTTAACTAAACAGCGATACACCAAGCTATAAGAGGTATTTTGGTTATATAACTTTTTGATTTTTCTGCTTATCGTTCTTGGTTTTTTCATGGGTTGAATGACATCGATGAAATATTGTTGTGGGTTCCTCTATTGTTAATGAATATTGTATTTTCAAGTTTATGCTTGCACTTGAGACCTATCCAACTAACCAACAAGTGTTTTTTGGGTTACTTTTGTTGTTTGCAACAACAACATTCGTGGAGAAGAAATCTTCAGCAAAAGAACTAGGAATTTATATGCTACAAGTGAGTTCATAAGACCTTTATGGGATGCATTTATTTTTTGTGTCATGCATTTATTTTGCTTTTTGGATTTACTGTGATACATTTATGAGCAAGAGTGATTCTTTGTGATGTATTTAATGGGCAAAGTTACTCCTTGAAAAAAAAACATAACCTACATTGAGCATATGCATTTGGACTTGGCCTAGCTTATATGCAATTTTTAATATTTTCAGATAATGTATGTTAAATCTTTCCGTCTATAGGAATTCTACTATGGATCACAGTTGGATAAATGCTTTACAAATAAGTGTGAATATATGAGAATGAGGTGAGGGAATTTATAGAATTTACTAAACGAAATGCCCATGATGATAGTGAGAAGTTTTATTGCCCATATGTAGAATGTTTGAATGAGAGGCAATTAAGTCCTAAAGTTATATACACACATTTAATTTGTGAAGGATTTTGTAAGATCTATACAATATGAGTATAGCATGGTGAAAAAAAATGTCAAGTGCATCTCAACATGGTGAAGTGTCATTTGATGATAATAACACGGATATGGATGATCGCATAAAGGATATTATTTGTAACATAGGAGAAGAGGCTTTTGAGCAATCACATGCATATAGTAATATGTGCAGTGATGCAGAGACACCACTGTACATTAGATGTAAAAAATACCAATTGTTGAACGCTGTATTGAAATTGGTTAGCTTGAAAGCACATCATGAATGGAGCGACAAGAGTTTTTTAGAAATGCTTGAAGCTTTTAATGACATGCTTTCATATGATAATGTTTTGCGGCATCGATACTATGATGCTAAGAAAATACTTTGTCCATTGGGGATGGAGTACAAAACGATCCATGCATGTCCAATGATTGCATATTGTATAGAAAAGAGTTTGAAGATAAGCAAAATTGTCTGATATGTGAAACCCCAAGGTACAAATCAAATAAGGGGCCTGCAAAAGTGTTGTGGTATCTTCCAATCATACCAAGGTTCAAGCGCTTGTTTGTTAATGAAAATGATGCAAAAAATTTGAGGCAACATGTAAATGAGAGGATTTCTGATGGAAAGCTTTGACATCTGGCTAATTCTTCTCAATGGAAGAAAATCAATCACTTATTTCCTAACTTCGACAAAGAACCTAGGAACATCAGGCTTGCCCTTAGCACAGATGGCATGAATCCCTATAGTAGCCTTAGCATCATACACAATTCATGACTTGTACTCCTAATTATTTACAACTTACCTCTTATGTTACGCATGAAACGAAAGTACGTCATGTTGTCTATGTTGATTTTGGGATCAAAACAACTCGGCAATGACATTGATGTTTACCTTGAGCCCTTGATCGAAGACTTGAAGTAATTGTGGGAATAAGGTGTCGATGTTTTTGACTCCTTCAAGAAGGAGATTTTTAAATTGCGAGCTATGATATTTTGTACTATAAAGTATGATAACTTGTTAAGGTATAGTGTAAAAGGCCATAAAGTATGTCTAGTTTGTGAGGAAGACACATGCTACCATCAACTTCAACAAGGAAGAAAAACGGTTTATCTTGGACATAGGAGATTTCTTAGACTGGGCCACCCATATCGTCGATTAAAGAAAGCTTTTTTCGGTGGCCAAGAGTATGAAGATGCTCGGTGGCATTGACTAAGGAGCAAGTTTATGAAAAGGTGAAAAATATCAGTGTCATCTTCGGTGAGACTGTAAAGAGTAGAAAAGAAACAAATATATAGAAAAAGAGATATGTATTCTTTAGTGTTCCATATTGGTGTAATCTTGATGTGAGACACTATATTGATGTCATGCATGTGGAGAAAAATGTATGTGAAAGTATTGTTGGTACGCTTCTAAACATACAAGGTAGTTCCAAGGATGATGTGAAGGCAAGATTGAATTTACAAACAATGGGAATAGACAAGCACTTCCATCCAAGGCCATATGGTAAAAGAACTTATTGTCCCCCAACTTCTTATACTTTGTCTAAGGACGAGAAAAGAAATTTTTGTGAGTGTTTACATGGCACAAAAGTTCTCTCGGGGTATTCTTCAAATTTTAAGAGGCTTATCAATAAAGGACTTGAAATTAGTAGGCCAAAAGTCTAATGATTGTCATGTCTTAATGCAATAGCTACTCCCAGTAGCTATTCAAGGCATTGCCGAGTATGATCTTTAACACATTTTGACTAGACTTTGTTTCTTCTTCAATGCGATTTGTAGTAAAGTTTTCAACATTGAAAAATTGGATGAATTGGCAAATGAATGATATATTATTTGTGTCAACTAGAGAAGTTTTTTTTCCCCTACATTTTTTTGATATCATGGTTCATCTAGTGAGGGAGATAAGGTTGTGCGGCCCTATCCATTTATGATAGATATACCCAATTGAAAGATCTATGAAATTCCTAAAAGGGTATATGGAGAACGCTTACTGGCCAGAAGCTTCAATTGTTCAGAAATATGTGTAACATCTTGAAATTTTTCCTACTTTAAGAGAAATTAATTTAAAATGGTAAATAAAATTTACCATGAGTAAATTTTCTAAAAAATAGGGTAAAGAATTTATAATAAATATTAACTTGAATGGTAAACGGTTATGTAGTAGACAAGAATGTGATATTTGATCAGTAGATAAATATAGGGTTGTTAGATGGTAGATGTACATATGTTTGGTAGTTAGATGGTAAGTATACATGTATGTGGTAGTTAGATGGTACATGGACATGTGTGTAGTAGTTGGATGATAGATGAACATGTAAAATTTGAAAGGTAGTTGAGACCCGAAAATTCTATAAATACCTCACCCATTCCCTTATACCACACATACATGAATACTTTCACTATTTGGCCATATGAGAGCGTAAGAGAAAGAGTGTAGTGGAGATTATTTGGGGATACTAAAAGACTTTCATTGAGAGATTTGGAGTAACTTTTGAAGATTACTTGTAAGCTAGAAAATAACAAATAACTCTGAATATTCTTCCATATACTTATGAATTATGTATGATTATTAATGATTATTTTCATAAAATGGTTTGAAGTATAAGTATATGTATATGTGCAATAAATTATAATATTATTATAAGCTGAGAATTACAGTTTAGTCCCTCGGATTTTGAAGATGACATATTGGTCTGACGAGGTTTTATGAGATATTGGTTTACCTTGTGATGATATTTGATATTAATGGAAGTATGTTTTAAATTTATTTTATTGAATATATTTATCATAGCGGTTGTATTTGAGATGCGATGGAGTACGGAGGGATTAGTATGATAAAATGTTTTAATGCCACCACTTGGTGCACAGTGGATGATAATTGTCAAGGCCCCTTCTTCCACGTTTTCTTCTGGTGGAGATTGCATTTGAGCTGTAGGATATGTGACACCTCCATAGTTGTGTTTTTAGAGAGAAGAGTCATAGTCTAGGCTTAAGCTCTACACCTTTGGCCGGGTGTATCTTAGGTTTTAGTGAGCTTGAGACAATCTAGTCAAATGGATGTGTTTCTGTTAGACTATGTGTTAGCCTATAGCTCCAGTCAGCGGTATAAGGATGGAAGAGGATATAAGGGAGGCTGCATATTGTATATTGAATAATTATACAGTTCACAGGTTAACAAAATGATAAATAGATTTTGTAAAAGAATTTTGTATGAGAAATTATGAAATATACAAATACATATGTAATCAGCTACTTTTTGTCATATGTAATTCGCTTGTGTACGGAAGAAACTTTCAATAGTTACTGAGACGTGAAATCTCATCCCATATTAACATTTTTCAAGTGATTGTTCTAGTAGAGAGCAAGGGAAGACACTAATAGAGTGAACTTAGAAAGCTCTTTTGTACTCATATGGCTTAAGTTATGTTTTTTTTATTTGCCATGACCCTAGGACTTCCACATTGTATTCAACTCTAAAATATTTTAGAAATATGTTGACTTTGTATTATGAATTCTATTTTAAATGGTCATGTATTTTAATGGTTTGGATGTTAGTCATCCCTGTTAGAGATATTTCCAATATTTTGGCCAAGTTTTTTAGTATTGGATTTGGAGTGTTACAATATGTATTTGACGAAGCTATGGGTCGGATTTTGTCAAAATTATTTGGCCAAAGTAAGATGTAATACCTCAATTTTCATAATACATGTAAATATTAAATTTTGATAAATGACACCTATTACAATAGGTGAATTTGTGGTCTAAAAACTAGTAAAATACTTACCTTATCTTCTAAGGTGATTTCTCATGAAATTAGAGTAAATAAAGAGCTAAAAATCCCTAAGTGAATTTATGGGTCATAAAATACCCTGAGAATATTATGATAAATCCTAAGAGGCAACAAAATATTTATTAAAATTGGAGAATATGTTGTCTCCAACTTTTTAGTTGATTTATTATCATTTTTAGGAATTATATCATTTTCTAAGCAATTAAAAACATCGGAGGATGATAAAATCACTTAGAGAAAATTTGTAACAATTATTGAGCAATTGAAATTGCAATAATTGAGATGCTCTAGTAATTTTTGAAATTAGCTAGTAACTAATTTATAAAGATCATAATACCAAGACCAAATGGTAAATAGAAGCTAAAATTGGCACACAAGGAGTTGTTAATTATCAAAATTAAATTAGAAACCTTGTTAAATTTTGGTAATTAAGCCTAGTAACCCCTAAAACACTATACTGGAGATTAGCATAGGATTTAACCAATTATTCCTAATTAATCTCTATGGGATGAAAATTCTTATTTAATGGTAAATAAAAGGAAGAATTAAATTATATTAACCATAAATCCTGAATTTAAGTGGACCAATGAGAGAATTTCCCTCTTAAAATTATGAGAACATTAAAAATGTAATTGAATAAGTAAAACAAGAGGGAGGGGACGGTTTTCAGGAAGGAAGAAGGGAAAGAAATAACGCATAAGTCAAACAAAGTAGTGTGAGGAAGAAGCTTGAACAACTTGGAGAGCAAGTTGTGTGTCTTGGTGAGCAAGTTTTTCATTAATTAAGTAAAAGTAGATGAAAACCTATAGGAATTAAATTATATCTTGAAATATTGAAACTAAGTATTGAAGATGAATACATATTTGAGATCAGTAAATTATGAGCTTCAACTTGGCTATTCCCAAAGTTATTTTAGAAAACTTTTAGAGTTCATACCAAAGTGTTTTGGGAATTAAAAATCACCATAAATCTAATCACAAAATTAGGATTTCAAAAGTGAAATTAGATTTTGAAGAAAAATATTAGTTGATGCTTAACTAAATTAGCATTTGAGATTAAATAGAAGATAAAGCAAAAATCTAAGGAAAAGGGAGAGAGAGGGACGAATTGGGGAGGTGTAAGGGGGAGATCTTTGCTTCCTCACCAAGCAAATATCAAGGGCCAAGATCAATTTGAATTACTTGAAGGCTACTCATAATTTTGGCTATAAATAGAAGCCTCCTCTTCACAAATTTTCCACCAATTCACCAAGCCTCAACCGAAATATAGAGAGCAAGGGAGAGAGTGAGGAGCTTCAAGAAGTAGGAAGCTTGTGTTCTTCAAGAGGTAAGAGAGTTTTTAGTTTCATAGTTTAAGTTCTTAGGTTATGAAATAGAAATGCTAGTAGATGTTATTTTGATCTTCAATCTTCCAAATCCAGTTTTATTTTCATGTTTTTATGGTTTCCAATAGCCTTATTTCGAAAAAATGATGAAGAAAGTGTATGGCAAAAATTTTGGAAGATTATGATCAAAATAGCGAAGCTCTGGTAAAATTTCATTGATTATTGTTTTCTGGAGTCAGGGGTAAAAACGTCAGTATTTTATGATGAAGATGATGTTCTAAAACTCCGAGAAAATTCATGGTGAAAGTGGACGTCTAGGGTTTTCCGAATATATAGAGTTTGTGTCATTTGAAGCTCTGTGCGAAAAGTTAAAAATCTCAGAAGTTAGGCAATGTTTTCTGTGCGAAATTCTGGGCAGTATTTAAAAACGTGAAATCTGGGAATTTTCCATGAGTTCTGGGTAAGTCCCAGTATTTTTCCTCGAAAATAGACTTCTCAAGGATTCCAGAACATTTTACGGATCCTCATTTTGATTTTTCTAGAATTAGTTATGATTTTTCAAAGTTACCGAAAAATCTGTCCAGAAAATGCTGCACCTCGTTTTTTGAAGAAATGTAAGGGCAAAATTGTAATAATAAAGCTACCAAGGGTAGAATGGTAAATGGAGGTGATAATATCTCTTAGGATATTATTCTAAGTGACATGGTGATATGTTAGGATATCCGGGAAGTCCAAAGCCGGAATCAAAGGTCGGATGTTTGACGACTATGCGGTAAAAGGTACGGACGCGTATTGTAACATTAACACTTATGCTTATGGTATGGTTATATATGATAATTGTTTTCACATGTTGATACTCTGTTTTGAGATTGCTCATGGATTTGAGTTTTATACGGGTTATAGTCTTGATAACACCGTTGAGTTTTCCTAGCGCTGAGGACACGATAGGCCATCGTGGCATTGGTTATGTGCGGACTTGGGTAACATACATATTGCAGTGGCTATGTTATGTTACTTGCTGATATGGTTTTGAAAGTTATAAATGTGATTTTATCATTGTGATATCTGTCATATACTGTTTACATAAGCATGAGGTTAACCGTTACCTGAGGTCCAATGGACATTGGACCTCAGTCTTAATAAATAGTACAGGAAATAAACCGGGATGGAGAAGGCGTTGGTAGATAGAGCCGTGAAGAGGCAGCAGTTAAAGGCAAAGGTCGGTAGAAGTTATTAGGACTTAGCTTCTGGCTCGAATTTAACAAAGTTACTTTGAACAGTTTGGTGTCTAAGACTAGGTTAATCTATGTGGGAAGCCAATCAGTCGCCGTATAAGTCGGTGAGGCCCCCATGATAGACCCCTACCTGACCAATCTGTTTAATTAATTGATGTTAGGTTTCAAGTCATGTGTTTAGTTTAAAACTTTCTTTATCAGAGGATTGTATTTAACCTCTGTAAATTGTATCACATGAATATTCCTTCGGGATATTTAATATATCAGCTTATGTCGGGCATCATCATATATCTGGACATTTTTATATCAGATACTCGTTGTCCGGATCTTAGCGCACGCTATCAATTTCTGCAGTACTCTAAGCTGTAGCATCTCAAACTCTGTTGTTTTTCTTAAAACTAAGTGTCGACCGACACGATTTTCGAACCTGGAATTTGGGATGTTACATAAGACATATTAGGCTTCCTATACGTTAGTATGCTGAAGGGAGTAGAAGAGGGGCTTCAGTAAATAATGTGGATCCTGATGAATTTCAGTCCACTTATACATATTGAATAATGTTGATGAAGTTCAACCAGCATAGATGCACATAAGGAAGTTGTAAGGAAAGAAAATCATCGAATAACTGAACAAAGATTAATTAGGGAGCATAATAGAACTTTTGCAAACTAGTTCAAACAAAAGGTCAATGGAGATGAATGTGTTTCTGATAAAATAAAATGGTTAGCACGTGGTCTTGAGGTTGATGTCATAAGTTGGAATTCATATGTAATCAATGGTTATACATTTTACACGAAGTTTGTAAATTATAGGAGTACTATCCACAACAGTGGTGTTATGTCAAAGGCTGAATCTATGCACTTCTTCAGTTCGAAAGACAAGAGGCATAAATTGGTAGTCATGCCTTATTATGGGGTTATTGACGACCTTTGAGAGGTGGACTATGTTAAAACTTAATTTCTCATTTTCAAATGTAAGTGGGTTAATGTCAATAATGGTGTTAGCTCGATTGCCTAGCATTTACATTAGTCGATATTAATAGTAGAAGTTTTGAAGATAAACCTTTCATTATGGCAGACCAAGTGAAACAAGTGTTCTATATCACCGATCAAGAAAATAAAATGTGGTCTTTAGCTCTCCAAGGAAAAAGGGTCATTGATATTGATGAGGAAATTCATTCAAATTATGGTCTTCCTAAGAGTGCTCATTTTTCAAGGGGTTTACTAGTCATGAACGAAGAAGATGAAGCGTATAATGAACCCAGAATAGGAAATGATCATCATGAAGGGATATGGGAAGATATCTCTTTATAAAAGAGACAATTCATAAGGAAATATTCATATGCAGAATTATTTGAAAACTTTAAGGTTTTAACTATATTCCTTATTAATTATGTTCTTAAAGAATGTCACTGACTATAAAGCTTTTGTTCTTGTTTTTATATTTGTGGCAAGATTTGATCAAAAGGGGCCTGTTACAAAAGAAGAGGAATGTTAGTTATATTTTTGGGTGGGAATCCGATGAAGACACGGTGAATTGGGCATGAATGTTCATTTACATGTTGTACAGTCTTTGTAATTCATTGTATTTGTAACTTAATTATATTATTGTGTGTGTGTGTGTGTGTTAGGTGTATGATCAAGATGGAATAGAATAGGGAAAATTCCACTTTTAAGACTAGTGTATTTAATAGCCCAATCTTAAAAGTCAGACTTTTTAGATCAGACGTTTTTCTTTATGGTCAAACAAGTCCTAATGCATCGGTCTAAAAAGACCATCTTTTAAGACTAGATGTATGTGTTAGTCTAGTCTTAAAAGTCATACTTTTAAGACTGGTGTATGTAATAGTAAGGTTTTAATTTTTGATTTTTGAGACCGGTGTATTTATTTGTCTGGTCTTACAAGTGAGATTTTTAAGAGTGGATTTTCTTTTGTCCGGTTTTAAAAGTTATATTTTTAAAACCGGCCATTTTATTTGTCCAGTCCAAGAAATTTTGGTTTTAAGACCAAACAAAATAAATATCAGTTCTATATAGTGTCATTTTTAAGACCTAATGTTTTTTAATATCTGGTCTAGAAATATTTCTTTAAGACCGGTTTGCGTCTGATCTAAAAAGTTACAAACTTTTAAGACCACCTGGAACAAGACCGGTCGTTGATCCGCTCTTACGAGACCTCTTTTATCTGGTGTTAAAAGCCTTTTTTGTACTTGTGTATGGTCATGAGTACGTTGTATGAAGTATTAAGCATGCAAAAAGGCCATTATGTCAACATGAGCCTATGCAAGGTAAGCATTTCATACACTATCATTTATCTTACATGCATTATTTGGTATTGTTTACTACTGAGATTCCCCCGAATCTCTCCCTCCACTACCAACCATTAGGTAGGCGAGCACTGGAGAAAAGTGCTGCACAAGAATTCTAGAGGGAAGGTTGCTTGAAGACAGATCAATAGAGGAATGATGAAGAATTGTAGGACGACAGTGTAATAATTTCATTGTCTGCAATGTCTATGTAAATCGTGTAAATACTCTTATTATTTAATTTAAATTTTTGTATCAATTTATTATCGCTATTTCTGTTCATACTCTGATAACCCATTTGTATGCTGCAAGCTATCACTCTTATAATTATCAGGATATCAAAGGGGTGTCACACCATCATTGTAACTCCCCAAGTTCATACATAACCAATAACCTTTTTCTTCCCTTATTAAACAAACAATCTGGCATCCGATTAACCTTCAATTAGTAAGAAGCTCTTTCGTCTAACTTGATCGATACTTAATTCTAGGTAGCCTGTTGAAAGTGCTCCTCCAAGAACACCTTAATGGAATGGTGTTTCTAAACAAAGGAATCGAACTTGATTAGATATGGTTTGATCTATGATGAGTCAACCAGATCTTTCACCGTCCTTTTGGGGCCATGCTCTAGAAACAACTGGGTTTACACTAAATCGTGTTTCATCAAAGACATTTGAAAAGACACCATATAAGATATGGACTAAGAAGAAACCCAGTTTGTCATTTCTTAAGATTTAAGGATGTGAGGTTTATGTTAAACAACAAGCCTTTGATAAATTGTCATCCAGTTCCTCAAAATGCCTTTTTGTGGGATATCCTAAGGAAACTAAGGGATGTTATGTCTACAATCCCATGGATCACAAAGTGTTTGTTATCCACAATGCCATCTTTTTTGAAAAAGAGTTTATCTCTAAAAGAACTAGTGGGAGTAAGGTGAACCTTGAAGAAGTTCGAGAGCCACAAGACAACGTAGAACGATAGATGGAAAATGGAGAAGACTTACAATAAGTTGATAACCCTACTCTAGCAACATAAGGCCCACGAAGGTCCGATAGGACACGGCAAAAGCCTTAGAGATATGTACTTCTGACTACTGGAAGTCGTAATGTCTTGCTCATTGAATAGAATGAACCAACTACCTATCGAGAAGCCATAGTGGGACCAAACTCCGAAAGATGGCTAGATGCCATGAAGTCTGAAATGCAATCCATGTACGACAATAAGGTATGGAACTTAGTCGATCCACCTAAAGGTGTAAAAACCATTGGGTGTAAGTGGGTTTTCAAGAAGAAAACTGACATAGATGGCAAAGTAAATGTCTTCAAAGCACGATTTGTTGCAAAAGGATTCACTCAAACTCATGGTGTGGATTATGATGAAAACTTTTCCCCAGTTGCAATGGCCAAATCAATCAGAATTCTTCTTGCCATTGTATCATATTATGACTATGAGATATGGCAGATGGACGTCAAAACAGTCTTCCTTAATGGAAAGCTCCTTGAGGATGTGTACATGACACAACCTGAAGGCTTTGTGCGTCCGGAGGAATTTGGTAAAGTTTGTAAGCTTCAAAGATCCATTTATGGATTGAAGCAAGCATCTCAGACCTGGAATCATTGTTTAGAGGAAGTAGTCAAAGAGTTTGGATTCATTTAAAACAAAGATGAACCTTGTGTTTACAAGAAGGTTAGTGGGAGCACAGTTATATTTCTAGTGCTTTATGTTGATGACATCCTACTCATTGGGAATGATATTCCTACCTTGCAGAGTGTCAAGTCTTGATTAGGAAAGTCTTTCTCAATGAAAGATTTAGGCGAAACCACTAACATCCTTAGGATTAGGATCTATAGAGATAGATCCAAGAGGCTGATAGGCTTAAGTTAAAGCACATACATAGACAAGATACTGCATAGATTCAGTATGCGAGATTCTAAAAGGGGTTACATGCCCATGTCTCATGGCATCCATCTCAGCAAGGATCTATCTCCTAGTACACAAGATCAAAGAGACCGCATGAGTAAGATTCCATATGCCTCCGCCATTGGATCTATCATGTATGCCATGTTATGTACTCGACCGGATGTGTCATTTGCCTTGAGTATGACCAGCAGATATCAACAAGATCCCGGTGGAGGTCACTGGACTGCTATCAAGAATATCCTGAAGTACTTAAGAAGGACTAACGACTTATTCTTGGTATATGGTGACTTGAAGGATAAACTCTGTGTGACTGGTTACATAGATGCGAGTTTCCAAACTGACTAAGATGATCTAAGATCGCAATCATGATATGTATTCCTATTGAATGGTGGTGCAGTAAGCTGGAAGAGCTTAAAGGAAAGCACTATAGCTGATTCTGCAACGAAAACTGAGTATATAGCAGCATCGGATGCAGCTAAGGAAGCCATTTGGATCAGAAAGTTCGTTACTGAACTAGGGATGGTTCCTACCATCTCAAATCCAATAGACTTGTTCTGTGACAACAACGAGGCTATTGCGCAAGCCAAGGAGCCTAGGTCACATCAAAGGACCAAGCATATACTCAGGCGCTTTTATGTTATCAGAGAAATCAATGATAAAGGTGACATAAAGATATGCAAAGTACTAGGAGAAGACAATGTAGCTGATCCTCTTACTAAGCCGCTTGCACAAGCAAAACATGAGCGTCATGTTAGGACAATGGGAATTAGAGTAATTAATGATTGCACCTAGTGCAAGTGTGATTCTATTGGAAAGGCCAAGTCATTGTACTTTTGACGTTTATGTTATTTAAAGTATTCTCTTTTAGTTATCATTTTATTTCCATGTTTATATTGATAACTATATCCCTGGATATATCTTATAGATTATCCTAAAATGTTCCTAGTCAATCATTTACGCGGGAGCAAAGATGAGATAAGACCAGTATGACTTTGATGAGGTATAGAGATTACGAATCAAAGTCATGGGCACTTATAAGAGTACAAGGTGCTGGACCAACCCACTATGAGAAAGCTATATGGATTTAGTCATAAGCTTATCTCATGTATAACTATGTCACAATGCTCTAGGACCTGAGATCATCATGGATTCCTACATGATGAGTCACTAATCTTTGACCTAGTCAAAAGTCACCTTTGACCGGGTGATGATAAAGGCTTGGATCGGGATCAACAGTTTTTATGCAAAGGAATGTGAGTGGTCAAGATGGAATTTGTCCCTCGCATTTGTAGAGAGATAATACTGGGCCCCTCGATGAGTGAGTTTGAGAAATGTATGGTCATACTATAGTGGAAAGGAGTTTCCATTTGAATTATTAGACTACTCAAAAATCGAGTAAGTAATGGTCAAGAAAAAGAAGTTGACATCATCCATGCCTCATCCTTGACCAAATTATCGCGTGACAAAAGGGACGTGACATAGTTGTACGATAGATTATATCGTATCATCAATCCCCATATGAATTAGGTAGTCACAATGTCTTGCTAGAGGCCGCTTGCGACTTGTGGGCTGGTACAGTATTGGCTCACTGCCAATCTCATATAGGCCTACAGGGTCGCACATAAGAATGACCTAACACGAGCAATTATGTCTTAATTCATTGAATCTTAGATATGTCTAAGGATCAATGAATACAACACTTTATCTAAGAAGGATATTATATATAATGATTGCACCTAGTGCAAGTGGGAGTCTGTTGGAAATTATGCCCTAAGGGCTAATCATTATATATCCAAATTAATTAAGATATCGTATCTTATATTTTTGATTTATGAAGATAAATCAAAGATTTAATTTTCTGATAAATATATAATATCTCATATTTAATTAAATTGAGATATAATATCTCAGATTTAATTAAATAAAAAGATATCATATCTCAGATTTAATTTATAAAGATAAATTAGATTTGTAGGCTTTTAATTTTATATTAAATACATAGATTAGATTAGATCTGTTGGACAGATTTAATTAATGCTATTTAAATCTAAAATTCAAATTCAAGATTAATTGAGATTAATCTTGAATATTTTAATACAGCCCAATTAGGGTTTTAGAAACTCTATATAAAAGGACATTAATCTAGTCCTATTAAAATGAGAGAATAGCCGTAAAAGAGAAACCTAGAGAAATAAAAGGCTTAAGACGCAAAAGTAAGAAGGCGCTAGGATGCTAACATTCGTGTTGAAAAGCTGTTCGGTGTGGATACCGGTAGAGGAAGGCAATTCAAAGAGTTGACTTCTCTTAATCGAGAAGGGAGCCCACGAGATCAAATCGAATAGACACACATGAGCTTTAGAAAGGTACGAGTTCTAATTACTAACCCGATTTAAACGCTGTTGATAGATCCTCTACTTGGGATTTGTAATTTATTTGATAAATTTCATTCCGCTACTTGTACGAATCCCAACACTGTACACCCAAACATGTTGTACTCTCTGATAATGTTTGTTGTGATATTTGTGTTCAATTGAAGAAGACTCAACTCCCTTTCCCTATAAGTACATTTAAAACCACTTGGTTTTTTGAAATGTAACACTTGGATGTTTGGGGACCTTATAAGGAGCCTACACATCAAGGTTTCCATTATTTCTTAACAATAGTGGATGATTTTTCACATGGGGTTTGGATATTTCTTATGTCACATAAATCTTAATTTTTTATGCATATCAAAACCTTTCTTACCTATGTTTTCACTCAATATAAGGCAAATATCAAATGGGTAAGAAGTGATATGGCTTGGAGTTTATGAACTCCACTGTCAAAACTTTATTTTTCTTGATAAATGTACCCTACATCAAACTTCTTATCCTTACACTCCCCAACAAAATAGGGTTGTGGAGAGGAAACATAGACATTTATTAAAGGTTGCAAGATGCTTGATATTTCATGCATGTATGCCTACTAAATTTTGGGGGAGTGTATTGGTTTCATCTTACTTGATCAATAGAACACCTAGTAAAGTACCACACTATATGACTCCATATAAGTTGATTCATGGTAAGGTACCTTCTCTAGGACATTTGAGAGTGTTTGGTTGCTTAGCCTATGCTACTATATTGCATGAGGTAGATAAATTTTATCTTAGGGCAGATGCATGTGTCTTCATGGGTTATCCCACAACTAGAAAAGGTTACATTTTATATAATTTGAATATGAAAATGATTATGGTTAGCCAATATGTAAGCTTTGTGGAAGATAGATTATACAAAATTGTAACATCCCAATTTTCAAAAGCGGAATAAATTTTATTTTCATTCAAAGTCATTTAAAATCATCAGAGTAGATCATTTGAGCGGAAGAGTAACTGATACTTATATTTCAGAATGCCATAAGTCTGGCTGGATACAATAGCGGTATAGTAACCGCGTGGCTCAAAAGTGAAGTAGACAACAAAAGGAAGGCTTCCGCCGGAACGTCAAAATGAAATCTCTAGCCGGGTCTCTAAGCGTGCTGCTTTCCCCTCTCCTCCGTCCTTGGTTCTCCTGACCCTGCTGCTATGTTAAGAGCTGAGGTCCCATGTATACGGACCCCAGGTAACGGTTAACCTCATGTTTACATACACAATATATAGATAACTCATACCACAACACCAAACCGCATACTCAAGCAAACTATCATAACCAATGCATATATATCGCTCCCAGCATGCGACCATATCGCTCCCAGCATACAGACATATTGCTCCCAGCATTACAGATACTCTCTAACCTTTAAATGCACACATACCACATATATGCATAACATAAACATCAGAGTTAGTGTTACAGTACGCGAACGTACCTTTGTTGACGAGCGTTTAGTACGTTGATGGTAAACCGTACTTTTGACGGAAAACAGCGGAACGACAGCGAAATGACAGCGGAACAAGATTACTGATATCCTATAATGATAATATCACATTTATCAATATTTGATATCATAACAGGCATTTTAGGTACAAATTACCATTTTGCCCCTGATCCCCTAATCGGCGGAATTTCGCTAGCACTTTGCTACCTTGACCCTAATCTTCCAGAATTTCAACATATCTCCAACTCCATAATGATTTTCGAAATTAATACCTTAATTACCCCTAGAACATGATTTCTAAACATACCTGGAAGATTAAAGATCAACCTAGCATTTCTACAACAACTACCGAAAGAAACACTAAAACTAAAGACTAGGGACCGAAGAACTTACCCGGCACTTTGCTATTTCCACAGACTCCTCCTTCTCTCTAAAATCTCTCTCTAGAAAGCTCTAGGATTTGTGAAGAATGAAGAGAAGGTGAAGGCTATTTATAGAAAAAGGCAATGACATTTTCGTAATTTCATTGAACTTTGTCTGATCAGTTTCTGGCCGTTAGATCGCACTTCTTGGAGGTGGCAAGATCTTGGTCTTACACCTCTCAAGGATGATGTCATCCCTGCTGCATCATCAAGCCTTATGTCATCTTGCTTTATCAGGTAAAATTCCTAGTTCGGTATCCTGATCGCGAAATTTCGTCAAATCTTAAAATTCCGGGAACAAGACGCTGAAGGTCTTTTCTTCCTCTTCAAGAATACTGGGTTCTTCTACCCTTATATACCCAGTAAGGACATTCCGTTGTCTGCCGAAAATCTTCGATATTCGTGCCTGGTTACAGAAATAACTTCGGTCGGTACTAACTTCTGGATAAAAATCCATTGACCAATAATATATTCTGGTTTTGCTTAACCCATCCCCAGATTCTCGCAACGGAATTATTTTCTATCCGTTCTCATTTATCCTGTTCACCTTTCTTTATTATTATGATAATACTTAATTATCACATGTCTTAACTTATAATGTTATTTTAATGCAAATATCTAGATATTAATTTCTTAATTTTCATTTCATTTTTCTTTATTTTTCTTCTAATTTTCGTTTTTATTTATATATATATATATTTATTTTAAGTAATTTTCACCTTTTTCTCTTTATCTTATGTCTAAACAATTAGCCATTAATTATCTAATTAATCACTTACTAATTGTTGACAATTTTCTTAATTAGTAATAATTATTATCTCACAACTATTTTACTGAAATTGATAATTTATGCATTACGCAAAATATTAAAAACCATGGGGCAATTTATGTTCCCCAAAATGATATTTAATTTTGCCTCATTATTTCCCAAGGAAAATAATCTCATAAATTACCTAAATTAGAGACAACATACTCTCTAATTTTTAATGAATATTTAGTTGCCTCTCAGGATTTATCATAATATTCTCAGGGTATCTCATAACCCACAAATTCACTTAGGAATTTTAGCTCTTTATTTCTCCTAATTTCATGAGAAATTATCTTTAAGAAATAAGGTAATTATTTCCCTAGTTTTGAGACCACCAATTCACCTATTTTCAATAGGTATTTATTTGTCAATATAATATTCCAAATAAATAATTATCCGGGTATTACAAAATTACTATACATGTTCTAGTTTATCTTCATACAATGATCTTATTTCTTATGCTGATACTTTTATTGAACCTAGGACATTTGAAGAAGCTATTACAGACCAAAACTAGATAAAGGCAATGAAGGAAGAGATTAAAGCCTTAGAATTAAATCAAACTTGGGAAACTGTTGACCTCTCGGAAGCAAAGAATCCAATTGGGTGTAAGTGGGCTTACAAAATTAAGTATGACTTGAATGGTGATGTAGCAAAGTACATGGCTCATTTAATGGCAAAGGGATACACTTACACATAAGGTGTAGATTATTATGAGACATTCTCACTGGTAGTAAAGATGGCGACAATGAGAGTATTTCTTACTCTTGTAGTAGTAAATAATTGGAATATCTTTCAAATAGACGTGCATAATGCTTTCTTACAAGGATATCTTCATGAGAAAGTGTATATGGTGATTCCTAAAGGTTTTAAAAGATGTTAGAAAGGGAAATGTATGCAAGCTAACCAAGTATTTGTATGGGTTAAAGCAAGCTTTAAGGCAATGGAATGCCAAGCTCACACTTGCATTGGTTAAAGGAGGATTCATGCAAAGTTTGCATGATTACTCATTGTTTGTAAAATGGAAAAAGGGTGATATGATTGTCGTGTTGGTTTATGTGGACAATTTAATCATCACTGGAAGTAATAGAGAAGCAATTGAGGCGACAAAGTAGTATTTACATACTCATTTCAAAATTAAGGATTTGGGTCCTACCAGATATTTCTTAAGGATAGAAATAGCAAGATCAAGGGCCAGAACAGTTTTAAATAAGTGAAAATATACTGTTGATTTGATTAGTGATTTGGGGTTGAGTGCAGTTATTCTAGCAATAACACCAATGGAGCAAAATGTAGCACTCATGGAACACCCATGGCCTAAAATGACAAAAACAAATCAGCATCAAAAGAAGAAAGAGAACAAGCCAAAGAAAAATGATAAAAAATTATAGCAACCTAAGATATATAAAAATTTAATTGGTAGGTTATTGTATTTGACTGTCACTCGACTTGATATTTGCTATTCTATGTAGGTATTGAGTTAGTTTCTTGTGGAGCCAAGGGAGTCGAATATGAATGGAGCAACGAGGGTGCTACACTATTTGAAAGGAATATCGGGGTTAGGTACTATTTGGTTTTCAAATTGTCAAATGAAGCTTGAATGCTATTGCAACTCATATTGGGCTGCATGTAAAGATAGTAGAAGGTCAATGACAGGATGTGCGGTAAAGGTGGGTAGGTCCTTGATATCATGGGAGTCAAAGAAGCATAACACAATGTCCAAGTCTTCTACAGAAGCTAAGTGTCGAGCACTTGGGAATGTGACTTCAGAAATAGTTTGGGATATTGGTTTATTAATAGACTTACATATCATTGATGTCAAACCAGCAGAGATATTTTGTAATAGCCGTACAATAATAAATATTGCTGGCAATCTTGTATTTCATGAAAGAACTAGAGATATTGAAATAGATTGTCACTTTGTTAGGAAAAAATTACAGGAAGGATTGATATATATAAACCTTAAGCATGTCAAGTCAGAAGAACAATTGGCTAACATATTGACAAAGGGCGTGATAATAGAAACTCACAAGTATTTGCTCAGCAAGTTAGGTGCCATTGATATATATAGCCGTAACTTGAGGGGGAGTATTAGTGTTATTAGTAGTAGTTAGTAATATAAATAGTAGAGTGGTATTGTCTTCTTGTATTAGCATTATAACAGTTATGTATATTGCTTGAACTTATATAAGGAAGGTCAGGGTAGTGTACATTAACTTCATTATGATTGAATAAGATACATTCATTTACTTTAACATTTTTTTAATGAATAATTTGTAAATTTGATCATTCAATGTAATTCTCCCAAAGCATCATTTTCAATCCAACTAAATAACTTGTAGTTGTACGTAGCAGACGTTAAATATATGAAGTGATGTATATAAACCCACTAGCTCATCTCTTTGAAACACAATATATTTTGGTATTGGCTAAATCTTACGTATGCTATTCTAAATTGTTTTTTCTTTCTTTTTTTTTTTAAAAAAAACCTCAGACACTATTAATCGTATTTAAAGGAAAAGGTCAACTAATTAAATTTATATGATAATTGCAATGCAGACAAGACATGTTTATATAAAATATTATATTAAGAAAATAAAATTTCAAAAGTCATCGGATACATGTATAAATAAAAGGTTAAGGTGCAAAAATACACATGAGCTTTTTTTCCAGGAGCAAAAATACACATATACTTTTTTGAGGAGCAAGAATACACAATTGGTTACTATTTTGGTGATAAGTCACATCCCACCGTTAAGTTACTGTTCATCGTGATAAGAGAGAAAGAGATGAGGTAAACAGTAACTTAACGGTGAGATATGACTTTTGCACCAAAATGGTAACCACATGTGTATTTTTGCTCCTTAAAAAAACATATGTGTATTTTTGTTCCTAAGGAAAAAGCTTATGTGTATTTTTGTACCTTAACCCTAAATAAAAATATGCTAAAAAACATATTTTTAGTTCTTTGGTTTGAGAGTAGGGGATGGGAGGGAAGAGAAAATGATGCCCTCCTTTCATTTAGTTTAAAATTTTGGAGAAAAAAGGAGCCAAACTCTTAAACCACTCTTCGCCTCCTTTCTTAAACCAAACAAATGATATTTTTCCCCTCATCTGCCCTCTAACAATCCAAATAAGGAAACATGCATTTCCCTCCCCCTCTCCCCAAATCAAACACACCCTAAGATGATATCAAGTTACAATTTAGTTTCTTAAATTTATAAAGTGGGTTCAGCGCCTTTAATGTCGACACAATTAGTCTCATCAGCAAAAAATATTGACTCATCAAATTTAAATAAGACTCTGCAATGTTAATGATGTAAAAGACGAAATGAAGAAGAAGAAGAAGAAGACTGCAATGCTAACAAAATATCCTTAAATTTTAAGTAAAAGTATACATTTGGTCTTTGAACTTTATGAAAAGTTTCAGTTTTCGGTCTTTTAACTATAAAAAAGTATCTTTTTAATATTTTAACCTTAATATTGTTAGTCTTAAATGATGATTTTTTTTATATCATTATTATTTTGAAAATTAAACTTATGTTAAATTTGAAAATATTTTGTCAACATTAAAATTTCAATATCAACATTTTTTAATTAATGCCAGTTAGTGGAAAAGGACTAAAAAAACCTGTCTAAAGTTAAGGAATCAAAATGAAATCTTGTATATAGTTAAAGGATTAAAGGTATAAAAAAATTGCTGGATGATAAATCCCAAATTTACTATATCTTATCCCACATTAATCATTTATTTTTGGGTTATTTTAGGCTAATTTGGATATATTAGATAATATTTAGATTGTTAGCCAATTTTAGGAGATAATATAAATCAGAATTAATTATGAGATTATTGGGCTTAAATTATTAATATTTTGATTAATATTGTGTGATTGAATAATATTTCTAAATATATGATAGATCACGAGTTTATTTAATTCTTGCAGGAAAAAAACATATTAGAATATTTTACGATGCAGAATTGATCTAAAAAGCTAAAAGGGAATCCAATGATCAAATTTTAGTGGGCTGTTTGAATTTTATTGGGCTCAAGTTAATACCCTAAAAGCCCTCTCTTCCTCCTTTTTAAT
The DNA here is from genome assembly GCA_037074495.1 of Acacia confusa. Taxonomy (NCBI): domain Eukaryota; kingdom Viridiplantae; phylum Streptophyta; class Magnoliopsida; order Fabales; family Fabaceae; genus Acacia; species Acacia confusa. Next base: position 30,372,161 of record CM073504.1, read on the forward strand.
TAACCTTGCTGCTAGGTTTAGAACACGCTGAAGCCGTGAGAATTGAAGACGCTGAACACCACGCCGCAAGCTACAGATCAAAAGCCACGAGACCGCAGACGCACAGGGGCTGCAGGAATTATTTTTCAATTCATCATTCCATTCCCACTTTGGATTTCACGTCATCACCCATCTCCTTCTATCCATTAAATCTTGCGGACCCCACCTCCAATACCAATTGATTCATTCTCCTGGACACAGATTCTATGCAAGGCAAGGCAATCATCAATTATATTCTCATTCTTCCCTCATGGCTGTGATGTTTATGGAGCTTGGTGAGGAGGACATTTCCATAGAAGCTTAAACTCTTTAGAAGGCAACTTGGGAGGAGCATGGAGGAGGCTAAAGCCTAAGGCTTACACTTAAAGACTACAAGGGAGTGTTGTTCTTTTTATCTTTTTAATTCAAACTTGAGATTATTTAGTTTTAAAGGATTTCGAGTTGTATTAATTGAGAACAATCTAGTTTTAGATTGTAAACTTATTTCTTTTGGATTAGACTGATAATTTGAAATTTTATGCTTATTGCTAGACTCTTGTTTGCAACCTTTGGATTGTCAATTAAATTAATAATTGAGTTTTCGTTATTAATTTAATTGTCAATTAAGTTTATCATCTTAATTGTTTAATTGGGTTGATATATTATCTAGTTGTTTAATTAGATAATTGTAAACAAGATTTCTAAATTATTTTGGAATCAAAGGTGTTGGTTTTTATGAGTTTAATCAGCTACCACTTATTTCATTATAAGTTTTCTAATGGAATATGTGTTATTGAGCTTGAGGGTTTCCCAAGTTTAAATTAGTTAATTGAACTCATTAATTTCAATATCTCATTAACCTCCCTTGGGTCTAATTAATTAAATTGGGTTAAGAAAGTCGACTCTATGTAATTCATAAGTTGTCCCCTTCATCATCATAACTGAATTAAATCATTTTATTTTATTTTCTTTTAATCAATCTTTTTATTAGGATTTTAATTCTTTTCTCATAAGAAAAACCCCCAAAAATTGCATTCAAATTCATATAGTTTAGTTTCATTCTCATATAGGTTTTAGAGTCAATTGCATATAGGTAGTAGTGTTTTACGTCCTAGTTTAGGTCCATTTGTATTTCACTGCATCTTTTATCACCTGAAACTTAGTCTTAAAGAAAACTCACAGCCTGCTCCTTGGAAGAATGACCTAGGTTGACCCTAAACTGCATAATTAATTTAGGTACTAGCTTAATTGATCACTTTAACGACAAAAGTAGCTCGATCACTGGATAGTTATAATTTTAAATTTTTCTCAACTTTGCCCTTATTCAAATATATGAGAAATGGATGAAGATACATTAGTTCCAGTTGAGCGTACTTTACTTACTTAAACACAAGGTCTCAAATTTAATTACCTATCAAAAAATAAAAAGAAAATGCCATTCAGAGAATTACCTCAATGGCCTCAAACAATACGAATGTAACCCATCTTATAAGCATTTTATGAAAAAAGACAATCATTATTTTTAAAAATCCATTTTCAAAATATCTCTTATAATATTCGAAACGTAACGGAGGTGATATATATTTTTAACTAAAGGAAAGTTGGTACAATATGCTGACATAGTTAGCGTATCTGCGAAGGATTGGAGAACACTCTTTTAGTTATGTTGAAAGGGATTGCATCTAAGTCTTAAGTTATGACAAAGACTGTCACTTTTTTATATTTTATTTTGCCTGACTGTCACTTTTGTCTGAATAATATATGTTTTCTATGTTCTTTCAATACGTTTCTCTGGCTACTGGCCAAAGATGTGAGGTTGTTTTCCCCCTCATGAAGTCAAACCCACCCCCGTTTCAACCTCCGAAGATGATTGAATATGAAATGGAAGGGTCTTTGACTTGGTAAATTGTAATGTGTTAGTTAGCCTCCTTGAATTCACAAGCATTAAGTGAAGGGTACTATGGTTGGCCAAAAAAAAGAATAAAAAGAGAAGGGTCGATGACATTATTATTAACTTCCAACTGAAGCTTTTGTTCTTATTCCAAGAACTCTGAGTTATGGACCAACGAAACACAGTGATTCTTCTTCTTCTGCTGCTTCTGTTCCAATTTCTGTTCATAGCAGCACATAAATCCAACCAAGACTGTAAGTTCCTCACTTCACACAAACTCCTCATCATTCAATTTCATGCATCCTCCACTTATACTTACACCTAATTCGTAAACCCATCATTATTTATTATTCTATCCACATATACAAATATTACAGGTCAAAATGCATCTTAAACACAAGTATACATGAAAAGAGAGCCCAACCCTAAAAGACTAATATATTAGGTGGGAGAAATCATAACACTTGTAAAGTATGTATACCATATATTTTTTAAGGTTCTCTCATTTGTATCCCTCTCCGTAAACATCATGTTGTTCTAAACACCTCTGTTATGAAGTGAGATCTAGATGGACATATATATATATATATAGCTCAATTTTTTAAAAGACTATCGTGTTAGAAAATGAAGCCAAAAAACTACACCACATTATAAGACTATCATGCATGTCATTCAGCATACATGTTCATCAACTCAGTGCTAGTCTGATCACTGGTAATTTATTTTCTTAGCATATTCCGGAATGGCTTGATTATAGTTCTTCTCTACTAATTCAGTTTAATAATATATTTAATAAAGTGGATATTATGTTAAGGGTCATAACAATTTTAATACTAATAATGATTTAAAATCAGCATATAGACATTAAAATACGCCAAACGCCATTTGAAATATAGTTGTGACATTCCATTTCATATGTGAGGGGCCTATTTCTCTCAAGTTTCTATTGATAATTTAAGACAATGGACCTATTTGGAATCAACTTAAAGCTAGCTAACTTAAAGTGAAAAAAAAAAACTAGAAAAAATGGCCATTGGAAAAAAAGCTTGCTGTGAACTGTTTGGGTTGGTCATTACGTCCATTGGGCTTATTCAAAAATCACAACGTTACTAGGCTTAATGATAAGCTCTAAATTGGACCTTTTTTGGCGTTAGGTTATATAGCTTTTGGACTAAAAAAGAAATACGAATCTCAGAGCTAGGTACATATAATTTGTATTTACGTGAAGATATCTACTTATTAATGCCTCATAGTTTCTCCTTCTCTCTCTATTTACGTGAAGGATTCTTTTTAACGTAGGCCCGCCATCAATAATTATATGTTTTCCAATAGTGGGCCCCGCCACCAAGTTTTTTTTTTAAAAAAAATATTTTCTTTTCTTTTCCTTTTTTTCCCTTTTTAATTTGTATTTATCTTTTTTTTCCAAAAACATAATTTGGGATTATACTTCCAAAATTTAAATCCTTTCATGTAAATTATTTATACTGAAGTAATATATGTAAATATAAATATATTTTTAGATAATAAATACATTTATTTTTCCTTTTTTTCAATTTTAAATATAAATATAAATTTTTATCTTTATTTATTGCAATACATATAACTAATATTAATATATGTAGTATTTAATAAGACTCATGCCCTTTTCAGTCATTTTTCATCCTGACTTTTCAAATAATAATATAAACATTCATTAATTTAGAAAAAATTTACTTCTGCAAATTCAAACACAAATCCCATTTATAATTTGACTTTTTTTCTATCAAGCTTTTACAAAAGTCAAATATAGTTTTTAAGTCACCGCTTCCACCGCTAACCCAAACAGGCCCAATATGAATTGAAGGACATAAGTCTGTAAGCTGCTTGTGAAACTGCTTCAAAGAGATCGAATTGCAATCTTAATCTCATGATGTGGATCAGTTCAGAAAAAAGGAAGTAAATTAAGTCCAACATATAGAAAAATAAGAATAAGATGTTTATATCTCTTATTTTGCTGTTTATCCATTTGCCAAAGGCTCTTAATCACCCATTCAAAAACATTCCTCTTAAAATATTTGGTTTGAGAAACTGCAAAATTATAGTTAATCTTATAGGATATGAGATGTTGAGTGGATCCTTGTGAGCTGTAATCTTCTGACATGAACCTCGGAGATTTACACCCAGAAAGTTGGCTAATGTAATTGGATTGCTAATAAGTGTCACATTATCACATTAAAATTTTGTACTTTTAAACATCAAACTCTTGTGAATTCTATTCTTTTACCCTTTAAATAACAAAGTTCACATCCATTTCTGAGATTTCTTTTTCTTCTTTTGCTTCATTCAGTTACAGCTTTATCATCTCTCAGTGGGTTTTGGAAAAACAAGCCACCAAGTTGGGTGGGTACAGATCCTTGTGGTGGTGGCTGGGAAGGCATTGGATGTATCAAATCAAGAGTGACCACAATGTTAGCTCTTAATTTCTACTTGTTACCTTTTTCTTATTATATTTTATTTATTAAATTCTAAACTTCCCTCCTTGTTTCTTCAGAACATTGGCAAGCATGAACTTAAAAGGCAGCTTGACAGAGGCTATTGGGAGATTAACTGAATTAAGCACTCTGTAAGTTTTCTACCCAATGAGTGAAACAGAGCTGAAAAATCAGAACTCTGCACGGATATGAATTTTTCATGTGAAAGCTGAAAATCCTATATTATATAGTTTAATTTGGACTAGATTACATCAATAATTCCATTACAAATGAAGTGGTTCAATTGATTATTTTAAATTGTTTTTGTTTATATAGGGACCTCTCTTACAACAAAGGCATGAGAGGAACTATTCCAGCTGAAATTGGGAATCTGAGAAAATTACGAACCCTGTAAGGATGACAGTTAGCAGCTACAAGTAAATCATTCATAGGATAGCATAAAGCTTTTATAGGTTTCCTGCTGATTTTTTTTTTGTTTTGGCCCGCGTCTTTTCATTCACTGATAAACTGTTTCTTTTCTTATTGTTTTCCAGGTCATTGGTTGATTGTGATTTCTTTGGTCCTATTCCTGATTCATTAGGAGCTCTTAATCAGCTGACCTTTTTGTACGGATTCCATTTTGACAATTTTGCTAGTGCTGCTACCTTCTTTAGAGGCTCTGCACATGCATACACATGCAACAAAAAAGAATAACCAAAAGCTATTATCTAAAATCACTTTTATCACTTTTCTTCAAAAGCTATTATCCAAAAACTTCAAAATAAAACTGAACCATGGTGGTGTCTATCTATAAGGATCAAATGGCCACCCATCATGGTTATTCATTTCTTTCTTTCGATTCTAAAAATTTAGGTTCAGTTGATTTATTGAATAACCTTGTTGTGTTGCATTCATTTTTGGTTCTGTTACTAAATATCATTTTGATCTTTTCTCATTTGCAAATTCAAAATCAATATATTTATAAAAATTATAGGAAAATTATTCATAAACTGTGAACAATATGGCTCATCTTGAGCTACGTGCAAATACGTGGAGCCTACATCTCATTTACAAAGTTCCCCCAAAATGTTTTTGATACAGCCAAAGGGGTTTTCCAATCGATGAGGATGATACTTGATTTGTAACATCTTTTTTCAGATTTCCTTGAACTTTTTTTCGGCTAATACCTGGCAATTTATGTATGACTCACTAATTCTTTTTCAGAGCTCTTAATCTTAATCGGTTGAGTGGGCCTATTCCTCGTACGTTTGGCAATCTATCCAATGTTATTTGGCTGGATATTTCAGACAACCAGATTGAAGGACCTATCCCGATCTCTGATGAACAAGGACCTGGTCTTGACATGCTACTCAAAACAAAGCACTTGTATTCCTACCTCTCTATCTGAGTTTGATTTCATAATTTTTTTCGTTCTTAGACCAAGAAAAATGCAACCATAAAGGGCAGCCTGGTGCTCAAAACTCCCATAAGGTGAAATCTGAAGATAGTTAAATGTATGTAGCCTTACCCCTATAAGCGAAGAGGATGTTTCTAGGAAAAGGCACGAGCTCAAATTTTGGAAACAACCTTACGGGATAAGCCTACCTATATCTAATCCTCCCAGACCCATCTGGTTGGAGCTTTGTACAATGAGCCGCCCTTTATGGCTGCATTTTTTCTGCTTTAGCAAAGGACCTCATATGTCTCTATGTTCATCTTGTGCAGTCATTTTGGAAACAACCTCCTCTCAGGGCAAGTTCAACCTAAACTTTTCCGGCCAAATATGATATTGAAACACCTGTAAGGTTCATTAAAACTAGAAAGTTTATATTCATTTTGTATTGTTGTGGGTTTGGCAAATGTGGATGTAGGGATCCACACATCTCACCATTTTCATCTGAGTGCAAGGGTCTTGGAGTAACCTTACAATTATTTTAAGCGGAAAAAATTTTCTCATAATAGATGGACAATCATTTCATATGTTCTTTTTGGTCAGGCTTCTTAACAACAATAACCTAAGTGGCAGCATTCCAGACACTATTGGATTAGTGAAGACATTGGCAGTGATGTGAGTACCTTATCAAAGCTATTATTAATCACAGTTTTTGAGATTCTAGTGACATTTTCTTTATTGAATGTTTTGTCTTGGCCACAGACGCTTTGACCACAATCATATGACTGGAGAAGTACCTTCAAGTATCGGAAATCTCACAAACCTCACTGATCTGTAAGAATGCAGAAGAAATGTGCCAAATTTAACTTACTAACTATCTAAAGAGGTTTTCGTTGTTATTTATTTAGAATCTTTTTACTGAGAGAAGATCTTGATCATATTTCTCTTTTTTCAGAAATTTAGGCAATAATAAGCTAAATGGCTCTATGCCTGATCTTACTGAGTTAAATTCACTCGCTACTGTGTAAGTAGTAAAATAGTGATCAAGTTTGGTAAAATACTTATCCTATTCTTGAGATGTGACTAACAATTTTTTCCCCTTAAAATTAGATATATGACGTTACCTCACATAAAAAATACAGCCTTATATTTATGCAAGTTTATTTATATTGCAAATTATCTGCAGGGATTTGAGCAACAACTCTTTTAATTCTTCCAGTATCCCTTCTTGGGTTTCAAGTTTGCCATATTTAACTACATTGTAAGTTCTTGTTATCTCCAACCTCCAAACACAACCACTATTTTTCCCCATCCATCTTTTGAGTCAGTTATTGTGTGGCAGAAAATTGGAAAACACTGGAATGCAAGGAAAAATACCTACCTCCTTATTTAGCCAGCCTAATATAGAGACTGTGTAAGTATTTGAGCTTAATTTGTACTCTAGTGAATGAAAACATTATGGTGATAAACTGACTGTTTTGAAATGTGGAAACAGGATAATGAGGAATAATCAGCTCAGTGATACCTTGGATGTTCACAACTATACACCCAATTTGGGTCTTGTAGATTTAGGGACTAATAAGATAACTGACTTCACTCAGAAGAGTCAAAAAATCACTTTTAATGTCATGTAAGCTTCTTTCCTTAATGTTACCACCCAATTCTAATTCTATCTACTATTTTTATGTCACTGTGATCCTGAGGGATGAGCATCAATATTAGTATTAATGGCTCATAATGACTTAATAATGCTATATCTAATAGAATAATATCCAGTTCTATACTATACAGACCATATGCTATTTACATCAAGGATGTAATATCTTCTTTAAGAGAAAAACTGAAGTAGCTGGCTGCTCCGATACCTAGTAATATGATCCAGAAAAGACGTCGGATACCGGTTGATAGCATTAAAAAAAGGTTTTCAAATTTCTCTTCTCAAATAAAGTTGTCTGATGTTTTTTTGCAGACTAGTTGGCAACCCCATTTGTTTAGAAACAGGAGCTGATTCACAAAGTTATTGCACAGACTCACAAAATAATATCACATATTCAACAGAACCAAATAACTGTAGACCTCCTTCTTGTAGATCAAACACGGTTTCCAGCCCAAACTGCAAATGTGCATTTCCCTATACAGGAGTTCTGACTTCCCTAGCTCTCGGTTTCTCAAACTTCAGTAACAAAAGTTATTTTAAGGATCTTGAGCATAGCTTGTTGGCCTCTTTGCAGTCCCTTGACCTGCCAGTGGATTCAGTTTCTCTCAGCAACCCATTCTGGAACCCTTCTTTTGGTTATTTTAGATTGGACCTAGAAGTCTTCCCATCTCAAAGTGACTGTTTCAACGTAACCGGAATTAGAAGCATTTCGTCTGTGTTCTCCAACCAGATGTATAAAGCTCCAGGATTTTTCAGCCCATCCTCTTTTTCTATTATCAGTATCTATGATTTCTACGCAGGTGATTTAATGTCCACTTTAGAAATCTAAGGAGGCATTTGTGAAGGTGTAGATCACTGTATATCAAATGCCTCCTAAGAATAGTAAACTCTACTATTTAGGGTGTTCTTATTTGAGAAAATGATAGTTGAAGAGTAGTGACACTTATTAGTGACAGCTACGAGCTTTAAAAATTAAAATTCTTGTCAAGGAACATAGAAGAAATAAGCTATTGTGGATTTCTTTATCCACAAAGAGTAATGGTAGTTTGGAAATTTTGTATACACAAGACGCCGGTTCTTTAATTTAGGTCCTTACCACCAATAAAATTTTTCATGGAGAACTTCTCCCCAAATTTCCCTTTTTTTTCCTTTTCCCAAGTAGCAAAAAATTTAAAGCATCCTTTAAATATTGGGAGCATCAAGGTTATAATTGACAGGAATATTAATTTTAAAGGCTTGGCTGTCATTAAAATAAGTTACAGATCTTTAACTGTCATTTTTCCTTCTTAATTCTTCCCTCTCATCATCATTTTATTCTCATGTCAATCACAAGAGTGTTCTCCAAGTAAAATAAAGACGGGGATTATAGCCGGTGCAGTAGCTGCTGGTGTTGTCATTTTGGTACTGTCCATCATTGTAATATTTTTAATCCGCCAGAAGAAAAGAGTAAAGGCATTTAATCCTTTTGGTATAATTTCTTTGTTTCATTTTATTCTTCACTTGTAAGGAATGTTTCTCTATCTATCAATCTTTTTTTAATTGTTCCATTGGAATGCAAATGCAGCAAACTGGGAACAGAACAATAATAGTGGCAATGCTCCTCAGCTAAAAGGAGCGCGTTGGTTTTCTTTTGAAGAGCTCAAGAAATACACCAAAAGCTTTTCTGACGACTATGCTATCGGAGCCGGGGCGTATGGAAAAGTTCATATTGATCCTTTTCCTTTAGTAACCTTACATGCATTCCTACTATGTTCTCACTTTAAGAATCTTGCCTCTGGCACTAATTTTAAAAACATGATAGAATTTTAACTGTGTTGCAAAATCTGATTTGTACTTCTATAAGGTTTACCAAGCTGTTCTTCCCTCTGGGGAACTGGTCGCCATCAAGCGTGCTTCTCAAGAATCTATACAGGGTGCTATTGAGTTTAAAACTGAGATTGAGCTTCTATCAAGGGTTCATCACAAGAATCTCGTTGGTCTTGTGGGATTCTGTTATGATAAAGGTGAACAAATGCTGGTATATGAGTACGTTCCTAATGGCACGATAATGGACAGCCTTTCAGGTACTTGAAATATCTCCTGCCTCATTTCTCTTGACTATAGCAAATAAGACTTAGATTTGCATATTTTTTTAAGAAAAAGAAAAAATAAAAAACAGCAGCAGAAGATCTAATGTGGAGAATTTGATTGTTGAACTGTAAAGGGGCATTTCCAGAAACTGATTTTAGCTTTTTGCATTAAACTATCAGTTACTTGTGGTATCATTAATGGCCTGTTTTGTCTTACCAATTAAAGCCTTGAAATTTATCTTTCAACATTGTAATATACTCAATTATTGTTAAAGTTTAATGAAAACCAGCTTTAAAGATGAATCTATTAAGAAACCCCCTCAAAATTGCCCCTTGGCTGGAATGGAGACACATTTCTTGATGTTCCTTGTGACTTTGTCTATGCAGGAAAATCTGGAATTAGAATGAACTGGATAAGGAGGCTAAAAGTAGCTGTGGGAGCAGCCAGAGGGCTAGCCTATCTTCATGAACTAGCCGATCCGCCAATCATACACAGGGACATAAAATCAAGTAATATCCTGCTCGATGACCACCTAAATGCAAAAGTTTCTGATTTTGGTCTCTCCAAACTTAAGGATAGTGACAGGGGCCATATCACAACTCAAGTCAAAGGCACAATGGTTTGTATATAATTCTTTAAAAGCAACATTACTCTAAATCTTTGATAGTTTCATAAGGCATACAAAACTAGCCAGCTTTCAGTATGCTTCTATACAATCACATTACTTTGCAAAATAGAGAGAAGAATAAATAACATTCAGTGAAAGGATAAAGCATACTTAAAGCAACAAAGTTTACACTTGGAAAATTGGCAGAAAAAAATCCCCCATTGCAAAATTTATTGCTTAAAAGTAGTTAAAATTTGTTTAAAGACCCAGATGCAACATATTTTGTGATAGGGAAACTCTTTTTTCACTGTGTTACTTATCTTGAACTATGTTTAAAATGAAGACATTTGCATATAACCGAAAATATGTTCCACACAATTAAAGAAGAGTGGTATCCACTCAAGAACCTGAGCCTTAGATACCTTTGGGCAATAAATTTTGCAATTTGAGATTTTTCAGAAATTTTCCTTTTTATCACTTCACTTCTATTTTCTTTACATTTTTAGCCTACTTATGGATAAGGCTTAATTAATATGTATACTTATATGTAATACTTCGGCTGCAGAAAATATTCGGCTCTGCATGCTAAATCCTGTGCCTTTCCATTATTATATACTGTCCAAAATTTGTCAAGTGAATAGAAGACATGGAGTTACTTTCTTCTTTCTTGCAGGGGTATATGGATCCTGAATACTACATGACTCAGCAGTTAACAGTAAAGAGCGATGTATATAGCTTTGGAATTACAATGCTTGAGCTGGTAACAGCAAGGAAGCCAGTAGAGCAAGGAAAGTTCATTATAAGAGAGGTTCTAAGAATAATGGATAGATCAAAAGAGTTGTGCAATCTTCATGCTCTTATAGATCCAATGATAAAGCAAGAAGGAAACCCAAAAGGCTTAGAGAAATTTGTAGACTTAGCATTGAATTGTGTCAATGATCATGCGGAAGAGAGGCCAACAATGGCTGATGTTGTGAAAGAGATTGAGAATATAATGCAACTTGCCGCTTTCAACCCCAATGCTGAATCAACATCAACATCAGAAGCTTATGAAAATGTCAGTGATGGGAAGATTTACCATCCTTATGTCGATGAAGATTTCACCTACACGAGCGTTTTTCCACTGGTAAAGGTGGAGCCTCAGTAAAGTTTTGGAATTTTTGGTCTCTTTTTTCCCCAGTAAATCCTTTTCCTCTTCATATGCTTTTTATTTGTTCAGGTTTAGTTTGTGAAACTGTAAATTTAGGAAGAAATTCAGAATCACTTTGCAATTATTATGGTTCAAACTTGAAGGGAAAAGGACTTTGGGAAATTTACAGTAAAGTTCCAACACAAAAATAATATAAGAAATGTTCTATAACTTGTGAATAATGACTCTTTCACTTATAAATGGTTGCTCTTTCACTTGTTATTCATAAATTATAAGACTTTTTTTATGTTATTTTCTTTAGTTAAGATCTTGGTGCCATTTTTCCTAATTTAAATGAGAGAACAATATTTTACTGACTTTAATTTATATTGTTCTTTAAGGGATTGAACATAGTTACAATGAAGATCATTTTGACATCTCCAGATATAAATGAGTAATTATCTATGTACAAAAAATGATAAAGAATTATATACTTCAAGGTAAATACTTCACTTGAGATAATCATGCAACGCACTGGATTTTTTTGTTTAGTTAATATTAATTACGTTAAGTTCATTTAATAGATGGTCAGGTTTTTTCTTAATTATTATTCACCTATATAGTTTAACATAATAGATATAAATATAATCTAACTATAAATTGATCATGGAAGATCTTAGACAATACATTAGTTCTTGTAAGTAGTTTCATCCTGAATCAATGATTTTTCTTATTAAGTTCACCTATTAGTAAGACTAATCATCAACACGTGTTTGAGTCTTGCAGTTAGCAAATGAACTAATCTATGTTGAAGAGTCACAATGTGCCTGTTTGGAATGAGCATTTTCAGAGTGTTCCGTAGCCCAAACGCCCAGTAGAGTTAGAAGCCCAATGAACTTAATATTTTTCTGTTTGGATTTAGCTTTTCTTTGACGTAGCTTTTATCAAAAAAGTAGCTTTTGAAGTGTTTTATCAAAAGCTCACTAGCCCAGCGTTAGCCTGCATCCAGCAGCTTCACAAAAATTTTCCCATGGGTCCCACAAACATCCATAAAATTGTCCTATCTCACTTAAAAAGTATTTGATTTCTAAAATTAAAAAAAAATGATTTTTAATTTCAATTTATATAGGAATATTATTTAGTTAAAATTTTAAATTAAATTTTTTATCTTCGATTATCTCAATATATACAATTAATATGTATATGTAATATTCAATATAATTCATGTTATTTTTAGTCATTTTCCATCCCAACTGACTTTTGAAATAATAATCTAAACACTCATCAGTTTAGAAAACAACTACTTCTGCAAAAAGTCAAATAGTCAATTCAAACACAAATCAAATAGCTTAACCTGACTTTTTCCTACCAGACTTTTATAAAAGTCAAATAGTTTTTAAGTCATTACTCTTACCGCTAACCCAAACAGACCCAATGTAGTCGAGTAACTAAGTTAAGGTGATGATGGAACTAGAAACTAAGAAAGAGATGGACAAATGGAACAAAGAGGATAAGGTCAACAGCTAAAATGTGATGCAGAGTCTCCAAAATGAAGGGGTGTATGTATTATACATAGTGAGAGCAGGAGGGTGATTTTTTGCCAGTCTGCTTCATTTGTTTATTACTATAATATGTAAACCATGTTCACGCTATTTATTACATATATAAATCCATGATTATTGCACGCAAAACTATGACTAAAATCACTTGGAGATGTCATAAACAAAGGGTATTTCTACGATATTCCCAAAGGTCAATAGTTTTAAAAAATAGTGGCCAAAATTTCTAAAAGTGTGTTTCTTATTTATAAAAAGTGGTTTATGGATGGTGGTGGTTGCTTGGACCATCATGATCTAATGACAATTTAGTAAAATCACCTTTACATTACATGGTGAAAAAAAAAATCATTATATTAGATTATTTTCCCCATCGGTTGTAAACTAGCTTCACAAAAGGAGTATGAAAGGAGCGCACCTAATTTCTAATGAGACACTTAAATCTCTCACAGCATTTAGTCAAGCAATAATGAGATATAAAAACAAACCCAGAAGGCAAAATATAATAATAATAGTAATAATAAATAAAAACACACTTATATTTCTTAAGAATTTTGCCAGAGAAATTATTTGATGAAATTTTCTTTTATTAATGAGTTTAATCCACACATTCTTGTCTTTAATTAAAAATTATTTAAATGTTTTATTTAATAAGTAACGTTCATGCACCACATTTTTAATGTTAAAATACGATATTTTAAGCGAAACTTGGGTAAGCCATGATTTAAATATGAGGCTAAAGTATACTTTTAGTCCTTTAAGTTTACATGAGAAATACTTTTTGTCCCTTAACTTTATAAAGTATACTTTTAGTCCTATAATTTTAATATCGTTAATTTTACTAACCGAAAATGCAAACTCAAGTGATGACAGTGTAAACTTAAATGATGATTGTGTAATTAAATGCTATTAAATTTAAATTTAAAATATTGGTAAATTGAAGAATATATAAAATTTGTGTAATTAAATGATATTAGTCATCACTTGAGTTCGTCAAATCCGCATTTTCCGTTAGCAATATTAACGGTGTTAGCATTTTAGAACCAAATGTATACTTTATAAAGTTAAGGGACCAAAAGTATGCCTTATATAAAACTTAGAGGACTAAAAGTATACTTTAGTCTAAATATGAAACTAGATTTACAAGGATTTTTTTTTTACCACGTCAAAACTACTCCCCCCCCCCCCAAAAAAAAAACCCTAATCTATAAGCTCCCCCAATAAAAGAAACAAGGATTAAGGTGCAAAAATACACATATGTTTTTCCTCCAGAAGCGCCTAGCACCATATGTTTTTTTTTTGTGCAAAAATACACACGCCGTTAGGTTTTAGGAGCAAAAATACTATTTCCGTTAGTTGACCGTTAACCATGATGAAATTACCTTTTTGCCCTTAGTTTAAAATAATTAAAAAAGAAAAGGGTTAAGGGCAAAAGAGTAATTTCACCATAGTTAACGGTCAACTAACGGAAGTGGTATTTTTGCTCCTAAAACCTAACGGCGTGTGTATTTTTGTATAAAAAAAACATATGGTGTTGGGCGCTCCTGTAAGAAAAACATATATGTATTTTTATACTTTAACCCAAGAAACAAAGGAAAACATCCCGTAGCAAGAGTAGCAACGTAAAAGAGGCATAAAAATGAAATAGTGATATGTTATGAATAAACATACCAGCACACTTATATTTCTTACTAAATTATAGCAAAATAATTAATTCATGAGATTTTATTTTATTAATAACTTCAAAACATTCATCTAGGTATTTAAATTCACATTTTCGGAAACAAGGAATCGAGGCATCCTTTTCTTTTAAAAAGAAAATTCACTCAATTAAGGGAGAGGTCAAAGTTTCAATGTCGTTTGTAACCTCAGGCCATCAATGGGTTTGATCATATTTATAACGTCAAGCTATGAGCAGATTTGATCCTACTAATATCCCCAGACCGTTAGTGACTGGCCTTTTAACTCAAAGCAAAATCATTTAACTTATTTATTTAATAACTAGCTATATGGATTAAACTTGAGAAAATTAAATTGACAACAATTCTATGGAATTTTATTTTATTTTCCAAAATAAGGAATGCGGGCATTCTTTTCTTTTTTAAAAAATCATTTGACTGATTTATTTAATAAGTAGCTATAGGGATTAAATTTGAGAAAATGAAATTCTCAACATATCCAATGAATTTTAAATTATTAAAATCCAATATGAATGAGCATTGGTCAATAATAAGAGGTTGAGGAAGATTGAAGCAGTATGGAGTCTTCTAAAAAAAGGTCGAGGAACACTAAAGTAAATGCTCAATGAAATTATAGAGCGGAACCTTTGGTTTATAATCTATTTAAAGATTTGATTTTCGATAAAGCATCATAACGTTGTGCAATTTATATAATCGATTCTACCTAGCGAGATATAACTTTGTTATTGATGAATGAGTACAGGAAATTTAATGAAGCTCCATTGCAAGAAACTAATCATTCATACAGTAACCTTTAGCTTTTAAAATAGCATGTTTTAATCAAAAAATCGTGTATGCAAATATATAAATATGCAACGAGATTTTAAATTCAAATAAAAATAAAAATTCCTTCCTGGCAAGACTACGTCATGTTATTACGATTAGTGTTTTTCCCATTTATAAGCTTTGGTTTAAAAGAAACAATAAAATATTGGCAAAAAAAAAAACAATAAAATAAAGAAAAACCACTCAACCCGTAACAAAAGTACCAAAAAAACACATGCATAAAAGAGAGAACTAAGAGAAAAACTCTTGAATCATTCCCCCCATTTTTTGAGTTCTAGCAGAACAACAATTGAAACCACTTATAGATGTCATTAAACTGGGGTGTCCTACAATATTACCTTGGGCAGAGTCAATGGCTTTCTGAAACAATGGGTAGTATCTCTATAAATGCCTTTCTTGTTTGTGGAAAGTTGTGTTAGTTGGTGGAGGTTTGCTTTAAATGATGATGGTGATTTTGTTGAACCACGTTCTATTGACAATTTAGTAAAATCTCCATGAAATATGATGAAAAAAAGTCAAAAACAGTATTCATTAGATTACTCCCCCAACGTTTTTAAATTACTGCAAAACAAGCACAAATAGAGCACACCAAAGAGTGATGAGTGCGAGTGTCAGTGGCGGTGGTGGTGGCGGCAGTGGTGACGGTGTCAAAAATGATGACCGTGGTGGGGGGAGTGTAAGGGACTAGAGGGCTATGCCGAGTGTCAAAAATGAATCGGCGGATGGGAAGCCTGGTGATGTAAGGAAAGCGTGTTCTCAAAAGGGTTTTGTGCTTGGCAGTGCCACCGAGGAGTCGAGGCCACCAACTGGTTTGCATGAACGATAATGACCACTTCAAGCGTCGTTTAGGGGCAAATTGCTATCTCCTGGTGATTTAACCATCGTAGGAGTTAATCAAAGAAAGCTAAGCTAACTGTAGAAAAAGTGAAATCTAGCCTAGGTCGAGTCTCCAAAGAGCGTAATGGATATTAAAATTCCTGGCAAATCTATGAGCCACAACTTAACAAATGAACAGATGATCAGGAGCTATGATGCACTAATACCGACACGACGTTTACGATACGTTACCGATACGTAAAGTCGATACGTTACTTCAAAAATATTAATATTTCGACACGTTCCGATACGTCTTAGTATTAAATAATATTTTTAATATAATGAGTATATTTCACATTAACAAAAGAGGGCAGTCACAATCTGATCACACCATCAATGTCACAAACAGACATAGGGCAATCCGATCACACACAAAACAGGACAGAAGCTTATTCTATTTCACAGGGCAATCCGATCACACACAAAACAGGGTAGAAGCTTATTCTATTTCTAGCAGGCGAATGACACCCAAGAAAGAGGAGGAGTCTGTGACTGTGACTGATACGTTTTGTGTGTGATTGGATTACATAAATAGAATCTGAACCTTTTGATAGAATATTAAACTCAATTTTGTTTCTTCATCAAAGACCCACCGCCGGTTTTTTAATATAGCTGTCAAAGGAATGGAGAAATGAATATTAGCTGGAAGACCAAATGAAGTAGTGGAGCAGAGGAGTTATGCGCGAATATTAAGGAGCAGAAGATGGAATAATTAAATAGCAGAAGGCGTTATATGAATGAAGTGGAAGCATGGGCTTTTTTACTTGCATGAGAATGAAATCAATTTGCTGGAAGTCAATAAAAGAAGCTATAGGAGAATAGATAATTAAAAAGGCTGTAGGGAGTAATTATGATGAAAGAAGCAAAGTCACAAAAGTGGTCAACAATGAATGCTGCATTCATTTCAAGCTTCGAAGAGAAGGAATCTGTAGAAAGTTGGCAATATATAAAATAATAAAATAGTATACATTAGGCGGTTTCTTGCACCTATATATATGTGTGTTTTCAATGTAAAGTTATTCATATAAGATTTATAAGTTGTATCCGAAAAAGAAGAGTGAATAGAGAGAGTTGAGAAAAAATAGAGATAAGTGCTGAAGCACTTTGAGAGAAGAGAGGGAAATTATTTTGTGAGAAAAAAATACAAGATTGTTGAGCTTGTGAGAAAAAAAAATAGAGTTGCATTGTATTTGAATCTATATTAGAAGCAGTGTTTTGTTTATCTCTCTTACATCTTCAATTTCTAACAAGTGGTATCAGAGCTACGGTCGATAAGATGGCGGAGATGGTGCAACCATAAATTCCAAAATTGACAAAAGGCAATTATGGAAATTCGAGCATTCAGATGAAGACGTTACTAGGTTCCCAATATATATGAGAGCTTGTTGAGGATGGATACATGGAGCCCGCTAATGCAGCCACTAAAAAAGCCTTGACAGACGCTCAGAGAAAGAAGCTTAAGGAGTCTCGGAAGAAGGACAAGAAGGCTCTATTCTTGATTTTTCAAGGTGTTGATGAATCAACCTTTGAAAAAATATCAGATGCAAAAACTTCCAAAGACGCATGGGAGATTTTACAAAAATCTTGCGAATGAGTAGACAAAGCCAAAAGGGTATGATTACAATCCCTTAGAGCTGAATTTGAGAATTTGAAGATGCAGACTAAGGAGCCAATTACAGATTATTTCTCACGAGTGCAAAAGGTGACCAAAGAAATGAAAAGAAATGGAGAGACTTTAAATGATGTTAGAGTAATGGAGAAAATTCTGTGGTCATTAATAAGAAAATTTGACTACATTGTCACTGCCATTGAAGAAGCCAAAGACTTGTCAGTTATGTCTATTGACGAGCTTGTAGGTTCTCTTCAAGCTCATGAGCAGAGAATGAATCTAAATGAAGGCTCTAGCAACATGGAGCAAGCTTTGTAGAGCAAATTATCTTTGAATGAAACTCAAGCCAGTAATAGCAACTGTGGACGCAGTAGAGGAAATCGTGGTGGATATAACACCCGAGGTGCCTTCAATGCTCGAGGTGGTCGTGGTGGATGCAGTGGATATGGCCAATCAAATAGAAAATTTGAAACTTACACAACAGTATATGAACGTGGTCAAGGATCATATAATCAAGGTCGTGGCCAAAGCCGAAGTCGAGGATTCTCAGCCAGAGGAGGAGGCAGATATCAACAAAGAAGTGATAAATCTCAATTGTAATGTTATAATTGCAATAGATTTGGTCATCTTAGTTATGAGTGCAGAGATACTGCTAAAGTGGAAGGGAAAAGTCATTATACGAAAGATGTAGAAAAAATTGATGAACCAGCCATCTTGTTCATGTACAAAGGTGAAGAAGATAGTGGAAAAGATGTATGGTACCTTGATACTGGAGCAAGCAATCATATGTGTGGCAAAAAAGAATTATTCACAGAGTTGAATGAAAAAATCCAAGGAGAAGTCACATTTGGAGATCTATAAAAAATTTGAGTCAAAGGCAAGGGTAATATCATGATATTTACAAAGAATGGAGATAGAAGATACATTTCAGATATCTATTATGTACTATATTTGAAGAGCAATCTTCTCAGTCTTGGTCAACTATTGGAGAAGGGATATAACATACATTTGAAAGATAGCTCTCTCGTCATGAGAAATCAAAAAGGAGAATTGATAGCGAAAGTTGAAATAACAAGCAATCGTCTATTCAAGTTGAATATACAGACGGATGGAATTAAATGCATGAAGTCTATCATTGAAGATAGTTCATGGTTGTGGCATCTCGGATTTGGTCATCTTGGATTCACTGGCCTACAGTTGTTATCAAAAGCAAAGATGGTGAATGGATTGCCAACAATAAATCATCCAGACCAACCATGTGAAGGATGCATGCGAGGAAAGCAACAAAGACAAAGATTTGAAGTTGGCAAGTCATGGAGAGCAAAAAGGCCACTGCAACTAGTTCACTCAGATATAGCTGGTCTATTTGACATTCCTTCACTTGGAGGAAACAGGTACTATATCACATTTATTGATGATTTTAGCAGAAAAGCTTGGGTGTATATCCTTGAAGAAAAATCTGAAGCTCTTGATAAATTCAAGGAGTTTGAGGCGATGGAAGAAAAGTAGAGTGGTTAGTATTTAAAGCTGCTCAGAACAGATAGGGGAGGAGAATATGCTTTCGGATTATTTGAAGCATTTTGCCAGGAACATGGAATAATTCATCAACTGACAGCTGCCTACACGCCACAACAAAATGGAATTGTAGAAAGAAAGAATCACACAATTCTCGATATGGCAAGAAGCATGATTAAAGGAAAGTATATGCCGAGAACATTTTGGGCCGAAGCTGTTCAGTGTGCTGCCTATCTATTAAATCGGTGTCCAACAAAAAGTGTCAAGTTCAAAACACCAAATGAAGCATGGAGTGGTAAGAAGCCAGATGTGAGCTATCTAAGAATCTTTGGTTGCATAGCATATGCTCATATTCCAGATTAGAAGAGGAATAAGTTAGATGACAAAGGAGAAAAATGTATTTTCATTGGCTACGGGCATCAGAGTAAAGCCTATAGATTGTATAATCCTTTAACAAAAAAGGTGGTTGTCTCAAGAGACGTAGAGTTTAATGAAGCAAACTACTGGAAATGGAGTGATGAAGAAAAAAGAGTGGAAGGATTATTCTTTAAGGAAGACATTGACTCAAAAGACCAAATAGTTGAAGCAGATAATGATCAATCTCCTTTGCTAAGTCCTAATCCAACAACCCCTGCATCTACACCATCAACAACAAGAAGCAGAAGCAGTAGCAGTAGCAGCAATTCAGGGGGAGTAACAGCAAAAATGAGGAACTTAAGTGATATCTATGATGCTACAGATCTAGTACAAACAACACTTGATTATTCCTTATTTTGTTTGGTAGTTGAATGTGATCCAGTGACATATGAAGAAGCAGCAAGAGATGAAACGTGGAAGAAGGCTATGAACGATAAAATCGCTGCACTTAAAAGAAATGACACATGGGAGCTCACAACCATGCCTAAGTAATATAAACCCATTGGAGTAAAGGGGGTATACAAGACAAAGACAAATAAAGAAGGAAAGGTGGAGAAGCACAAGGCGAGATTAGTGGCTAAAGGCTACAAGTAGAAATATGGAATTGACTATGAAGAGGTTTTTGCACCAGTTGCAAGGATTGACACC
The DNA here is from genome assembly GCA_037074495.1 of Acacia confusa. Taxonomy (NCBI): domain Eukaryota; kingdom Viridiplantae; phylum Streptophyta; class Magnoliopsida; order Fabales; family Fabaceae; genus Acacia; species Acacia confusa. Next base: position 30,392,522 of record CM073504.1, read on the forward strand.
ATCAGACATCTCTCAGCAATTTCAGCACAAAACAAATGGAAGATGTACCAGATGGATGTGAAGTCAGCTTTCCTTAATAGCTACTTAGAGGAAGAGGTCTATATTGAACAACTATTAGGATACGAAATAAAAGGAGAAGAAGACAAAGTTTACCTGTTGAAGAAGGCCCTATATGGATTGAAGCAAGCTCCTAGAGCATGGAACACAAGAATAGATGAATACTTTTAGAAGAATGGATTTGTGAAGAGTCCATACGAGCATGCCTTATACACAAAAAGAAATGAAGATGGAGATATAATGATCGTATGCCTCTATGTGGATGATATGATCTTCACAGGAAATAATCCAGGTATGTTTGTTGAATTTAAGAAAGCTATGACTAGAGAGTTTGAAATGACAGATATTAGATATTGGAGAGATGTCTTATTTTCTTGGAGTCAAAGTAGAACAAAGGGAGGAAGGAATATTTATGTCTTAAAAGAAATATGCACAAGAAATATTGAGTAGGTTCAGAATGAAAGATTGCAAGCCTATGTCAACACCGATAGAAAAAGGAACGAAGTTGACAGCTCATTCAAATAGAAAACCAGTAAACCCAACACTATTTAAGAGCTTGGTCGGAAGCTTAAGGTACTTAACTTTCACTAGACCAAATATCATGTATGCAGTTGGTTTGATTAGCAGATACATGGAGCAGCCAAAGGAAGATCATTTCCATGCGGGAAAGAGAATTCTGCGATACATCAAAGGAACAATCAATCATGGATTATTCTATACACAGTCCCAAGATTCAAGGTTGATTGGCTATTCAGATAGTGATTATGGTGGAGATGTAGATGATCTGAAGAGTACTTCAGGATATGCATTTCATATTGGCTTAGCAATTTTTTCATGGTTGTCAAAGAAACAACAAACAGTTGCTCTTTCATCATGTGAAGCTGAATACATAGCTACTGCAACGTGTACATGTCAAGCAATATGGCTAAAGAATATTTTAAAAGAGTTACATTATGAGCAAGAAGGTTCAATCACCATATATGTGGACAACAAGTCAGCAATTTCACTAGCAAAGATTCCAGTCTCTCACAACCGAAGCAAGCACATTGACACCAAATATCATTTTATTCGGGAGCAAGTCAAAAATAAAGTTGTGGAGTTAATATATTGCAGGACTGAAGAACAACTAGCAGATATTTTTACGAAGCCGTTGAAGACGGATACGTTCAACAAGTTCAAACATATAATTGGTGTGCAAAATCAAGTTTAAGGGGGAGTGATAGAATATTAAACTCAATTTTGTTTCTTCATCAAAGACCTACCACCGGTTTTTTAATATAGCTGTCAAAGGAATGGAGAAATGGATATTAGCTGGAAGACCAAATGGAGTAGTAGAGCAGAGGAGTTATGCGTGAATATTAAGGAGCAGAAGATGGAATAATTAAATAGCAGAAGGCGTCATATGAATGAAGTGGAAGCATGGGCTTTTTTACTTGCATGAGAAGGAAATCAATTTGTTGGAAGTTAATAAAAGAAGCTACAGGAGAATAGAGAATTAAAAAGGCTGCAGGGAGTAATTATGATGAAAGAAGCAAAGTCACAAAAGTGGTCAACAATGAATGCTGCATTCATTTCAAGCTTCGAAGAGAAGGAATATGTAGAAAGTTAGCAATATATAAAATAATAAAATAGTATACATTAGGCGGTTTCTTGCACCTATATATATTTGTGTTTTCAATGTAAAGTTATTCATATAAGATTTATAAGTTGTATCCGAAAAAGAAGAGTGAATAGAGAGAGAGTTGAGAGAAAATAGAGATAAGTGCTGAAGCACTTTGAGAGAAGAGAGGGAAATTATTTTGTGAGAAAAAAAAATACAAGGTTCTTGAGCTTGTGAGAAAAAAATATAGAGTTGCATTGTATTTGAATCTATAATAGAAGTAGTGTTTTTTTTTAATCTCTCTTACATCTTCAATTTCTAATGCCTTTGACCAAGCCGATTCGCGTTTTTGGGAGTCATTTGCATGTCGGGGAAATTCTAGTGTCAGATATGTTCTTATCTCAAAAATTGACGTATCGATGCAACGTAGATCAAGAGTAGAGATTTCCTTGATTGATTTTTCAATTTAAGAACAAAATGCTAATGTTCAGATACTTTATTGCTAAAAGCAGAATACTGTCAGTGAAATAATGCTAAAAGAGAGTTGCAATGGTGATTTCAAAAGCATATGCAATGGTTTATGCTTCCCTGGAGATATCACATCACATCCCTTCTTAGTTTAAGCAAGACGAAATAGTGAATTCAATCTAACCAACACAAGAAAATTGGCCAACAACTTGATAGCTCACATACTATTAAGAACTACAACTACATGCAATTAGTAGCAGTATAGAATCATCGGGCCTAAGAATAGAAAATGTTAACTAATTCCCCGACCAGTAGCCACAACTGTGCCCCCATATGAACTTTATTGAAGCAATTATGGAGAATGAACTAATCCTAATTTAGAAGAACTACATAAATATCAAACATTAAAATCTTGAAACATATAACAAAGTACAATCATCTCAATTGCTATATAATTCTAGTGTAGAAATAATGAATAGATAAAAACTCCCTCTTTATTAGCTATCTAACTTGGTCTCGGATCTTCTCCAGGTGAGCACGACCAACTCAGCTACACATATTTGAATCTGTGACAAAGGTAGAGATCGTGGAAGCTAGCGTAGAATCTGGAGATGAAGATGATCATGAATGGAGGATAGAAAAAAACGGAAGGAGTGGAGAGTCCAAGATTAAGTGGAGTGAATTGTCGATGGAACAAAGTGAAATGAGAGAATGGATAGCAGTATTAGGAGGTTCAGAAGATGAAAAGTGGGAGTGTGCATATGAAATCGAGTCTAAGACGAGATCTGCCATTCGTAGGTAATTACATTCGAGTTCTAGCAATGTTTTATTCTGTGCATTTAGATTCTTCTAAGCTTTTCACCCACATCCTTTGAACTTTCTTTGATTTGCTCTTCCGTCCCTATTTCTACTTTCACAAGTTTCCTACAAAATAAATCATACTAATGTAATATCATTTATTCCACACATCAAATACTTACATGAAATCATAAAATGTAACATTATGCTCTTTTAGCGACTAATTTCACCCAATCACTTATAATCACAATTAATCCTAATAAATGCATTTCAAACATGATTATCTACATAAAATCTCTAAATGAGTCATGAAAATATATGGTAAATCAGTAAGCTCATTTTTACAGTTTCCCCTTGATAATTTTGTTCACTTAATAGAGTGTTTCCTTGATTCTAAGCTAAGATTTTTAGAGTTTTAAAAAATATTTAACTTGGATCTTCTAAAAAAGAATGATCTACAAAAGACTGTTCCACTTGTTATTAACCAGTCAGTTGAGAGAAATTTTAATGTTTGTTATCACAAGCATAATGTCAAATGCGTAGAAAATTATTATTGTATGGTTATCTCAATAATCAGTTCATGGGACATGTTTTCTGATTTTGTGATAATAAACCATTATTGTACGCATTTATATTCAGGTCCATAAATGTTAAACAAGTTTGTTTTGATCAGCCTCACTTATCTGGTCTATATTTGTTATAGCCCATCATAAAAAATGTTTTTGTGACTGGTTGCTTCTATTCAACATCATGCACTAGCAAATAAGTCAGGGTATGCTTTCTGCTGACTTGCAACCGAGGATGTCTTTTTTAAGGTAGAGATTATAATGCATTTAAATTAAAAGGTGTAAGACATTATCTGTGTTCTCTATTTTAGAGATTATCATACAAGAACACAACTCTAAAGAATCTTAGAATATCATACTTTCACATTCAATAAATTAAAAACATATACTAACCTTTCTCCATAATTGCGGAAGATCTTTAGCGATGGAAAACTTTCTCAGAGTCTTGACCTTTTATCTTCTTGTATCTTCTTATGATAGGGATAGGATACAACTTTCACGGTTAAATTCTGAAGGCCTCTTACGCTCTTTATATTAATCTTTTATGAATGTATGTGCCTTTTGCTTTTTAAGAACTGCACCTATCAACAGTTGCTTCTTTATGACTTTTAATAACTCCCATTACAAATTACATTTTTGCCCTTTTCTTATTAAATCAAAATAACACTTATTTATTCATGAGACAAATAAATATTTTACATTCTCCCATTTGGCTCATGTCTCAAAGTATCCCTTCATGATTTAATAAAAAATTTATCATAATGCGCGCACATAAGGCTAAAGATTCTATACATTGGCCTCATCATACATCATGATTAGAAATAAAACCCAATATGAGTCATGGCGGTTATATGCTATCAAATCAACATACTTGCTTCCATGTACCACCATATTGGTTCTTCTTCCTAACATGATATTTTAATGGAAGTAAACATAATGTCCCGTAACAATACTATAATGTCTTCATTAGGGACAATTCCTATTTTTCAAAATAATCATTTATGCATGCCTGCAAACAAAATATTTTTGAAAGAACAAGGTGATTTTTAGAAACTTATACATTATTGAATTCAAAGTGTCAATTATCAATAATTACAATAATGATACATCATTCATTAGCTTACATAATACCCATACTATACAAATGACCAATAAACACTTTAGGCGATAATCCCTTGGTCAAGGGATCAGCTATCATAAGATATGTGCTAATATGTTGTATAGACACTCTATGTTTCTGAACCTCTTCTTTAACAGCAAAGTATTTCAATTCCATATGTTTAGCACCCTTTGAATACTTGTCATTTTTAGAAAAGAAGATTACTGCGGAATTATCACAATAAATTTTCAATGGCCTTTCAAAACTGTCGACCAATCCAAGCCCTGAAATAAAATTCTGTAGCCACTTAACCTGAATCATGGCCTCAAAGCATGCCACAAATTCAACTTCCATAGTGGATGTAGCAATCATCGATTGCTTCACACTTTTCCATGATATAGCTCCTCCATCTAAAAAATATAGGTAACCACAAGTGGATTTTCTTGTATCCACTCCTGCAAAATCTAAATTTGTGTATCCAACCACTTCAAGGTTGCTAGACCTCATGTAAATAGGCATGTGACCTTTAGTTCTTTGTAAATATCTCATAACTTTCTTTGTAGCTTTCTAATGGCCTATACCAGGATTACTCTAATATCTCCCCAACATTCCAACTGCAAAGCTAATATTTGGTCTTGTACAAGTCTAAGCATACATTAAGCTCCTAACTAGTGATGCATACGGAATTGCTTTCATTTCTTTTCGTTCCAATTCATTTTTAGGACATTGCATGAGACTAAACTTGTTTCCTTTCTGAATTGGAACCAAAGATGATGAGCAATTTTCTATTCGGAATCTCTCCAAAACTTTATTAATATATGCTTTCTGAGACAAGACTAACAATCCTTTTGATCTATCATGGAATATTTCTATCCCAATCACATAAGCTGCCTCACCCACATCTTTCATTTCAAAGTTTAGAGAGAAACTTCTTAGTCTCATGTAAAAGACCAAGATCATTAGTAGTTAGCAAAATATCATCAACATACAAAACTAGTAATATAAACTTGCTCCCACTGACCCCTTCAGATATATACACCGATCAACAGTATTTTCTTTAAATCCAAAGGAAACAATAGTATCATTGAACTTAAGGTACCATTGTCTTGAAGCTTGTTTAAGTTCGTATATTGATTTCTTTAATTTGCACACCATGTGCTCTTTTCCTTTTTCTGTGAACCCCATTGGTTGGTCCATATACACATCTTCCTCTAAACTCCTATTTAGAAAGGTAGTTTTCACATCCATCTAGTGTAACTCTAAATCATAATGAGCTACTAATGCCATAATGATTCTTAGAGAATCCTTCTTAGAAACTGGTGAAAAAGTTTCTTTATAGTCAATGTCATCTTTTTGAGTAAATCCTTTTGCAACTAGTATGGCCTTGCAACGTTCCAAGTTACCATGAGAGTCACGTTTGGTTTTAAAGGCCCACTTACAACCAACTCTCTTACATCCTTATGGTAACTCAACAAGGTCTTAAACATCATTTTGTTCCATAGATTTCAACTTATCTTTCATGGCATCTAACCACTTGTCACCATTTTCACTATTCATGGCTTGTGAAAAAGTAACTAGATCATCCTGAATACCCAAGTCAAATTCAGACTCTTGTAGATATACTAAATAATCATTAGAAATAGCAGATCTTTTTTCCCTTTGAGATCTTCTTACTATTTGTTGTGGTTCTTCTACAAAGGGTTCATTAACAATATTTTCATCATGAGTAGTGGGAACATTCATTTGTTGTTCTCCATGATTATTAATTGGATTAACAACATAAGGAACAACAACTTTACTAGAGACACAAGTTAATGGAATTTGTACTCTAACTTCTTGAATATCCACTTTACGTGGTGTTTCACTCCCACTAACTTCACCATCCTTAATGAACCTAGCATTTCCAGTTTCAATAATCCTTGTGGTATAATTAGGATAGTAAAATCTATACCCTTTCGATTTTTTTGGATAACCAATGAAATAACCACTGATTGTTCTTGCATCCAGTTTCATTTCTTGTGGGTTGTAGTGTCTAAGTTCTGCTTGGTAACCCCAAACATGCATGTGCCTTAAACTAGGTTTCCTTCTAGTCCATAACTCAAAAGGAGTTCTTGGAATTGCTTTACTAGGAACCCTATTTAATAGATACATAGCAGTCTTTAGAGCATAAGTCCACAATGAAATGGGTAAAGATGAGTTACTTAACATGCTTCTAACCATATCCAACAATGTTCTATTACACCTTTCCGATACACCATTCTATTGTGGTGTACCTGACATTATGTATTGAGCACAAATACCACGTTTTTCAAGAAATTTAGCAAATGGCCCTAGATGTTGTCCGCTGATAAGTATATATTTTATAATTAAATAAGTATAGATTCTAAGATATATTATATTGAATTTATTACTATTTTATACTTATTTAATTATATTTATATAATTTTCTACACTTTAATTGATTATAGGATAAAGGAAATTTTAATATAAAATCTATCAATATCCTATTCCTAATTTGTAGGAGATATCAACCAAAAGATAGGATATCTCATATCTGAATTTGAATACAAACACAGGAGATATTACCATGCTTTATATATATATATATATATATATATATATATATATATATATATATATATATATATATCATATTGTTTCATCAGGAGATCTAAAAGCAATGGATCGGTCAAAATTTCAAACAAAAAACGTGGGACCCATGTGAGGAAAAGAAAATCGCACCACGTAATATGTAGATGGCCCGAAATATATGCTTGATAATCAATTAGGATGATAGATTTGTGGAGCCCACAACAAATGAAAACCCTAAGCTATCATCTATTAAAGACGCGCGACTGGACAGAGGAGAAAAGAATTCAAAGAAGTAGAGGCCCTAAGCTATTATCTATTAAAGATGCACGACTGGATAGAGAAGAAAAGAATTCAAAGAAGCAGAGGCGCAACATTTAAAGAAAAAGAACGCACAAAAGGAACACGCCCGACGGCTGAACAAAGATTCAAGAAGCAGAGAAAGATAGGAGGGTGCACGAAGAACTGGATGGAAAACTTTCGACAGATTTTCTTTCTTTGTTTATTTCATTTGAACTCTTATTTTTCCATCATGAATTTTGATTTATCCATGTGTGGCTAAATTCTTTTGCAACCTAGAGGACCTATGAACTTGTTTGAGGCTTAGAAATTGTTCCCACTAATTAGTTTTGCTTATTATTAATTCAATTTATTTAATCTTGTTTTTTATTATTTATTACTTAGTGATTGGCCACCATTGAGCATGTTTTGGGCATTTATGATTGGACTTGATAAAAGGAATCTTAAATTGACCTTGAGATTAAATAATATGGAATTAGATTTTAATCTAATTTGCGTCTAGGATAGACATATACCTAGAAGCTCCACATAATCAAATTAGAGTGAGCCTGATTTGAATTGCATCTTAATTAGTTGTGTGAGACATTGCATAATTAATTGAAATAGGTATATAAATGGACCGAGAGGCATTTATAAACATTAATACTCTTGATTAACTAATTAAGTTAAGTTAAAACTAATGTAGTGGGAATAAAATCTAATAAACAAATAAGGGATTAGTGACTCTTTGTTGTCTTTTTTATATTAAAATTTGCTCTCTGTGAAAAGTTTTTGTTGATAGTAATTTCTTGTTTTATTTGCATTTCTTTTTACTCATATTGAAAACAACTCTGATTTATTCAACTTAAACGAAAAAGGAAATCTGACACATAATCACTAGCTGAATTGAGTCTCTATAGGATGACATTGATTTACCACTTACTATTTTTATAACCCGTATACTTGCGGTGCTTAGTTAAATTTTTGGTAGCATCATCCGCTTTCATCATACCTTCCATAATACTCACTACTCCTATCAGACTTGACAATTTTCACCTTTCTATCTAATTGCCTTTCAACTTTATCAATGTAAATCTTTAAAGCATTTACAGCTTGAGATTTATCATGTAGCAAATAGATATAACCATAATGTGAAAAATAATCAATGAAGGTGATAAAGTATCTTTCTTTATTGAAAGCGTTAACATCAAAAGGACCACATATATCAGTGTGTATAATTTCAAGAAGCTGAGTGCTCTTTGTGGCTTCTTTCTTCGTATGTTTTGTTTGTTTACCTTTAATACAATCCACACAAACATTGAGATCAATAAAATCTAAATTCGGAAGGATTTCATTCTTTACCAATCTTTTCATTCTTTCTTTAGAAATGTGTCCTAAACGTTTATGCCACAAGTAAGCAGAACATTCATTTGTTAAAGCATGTTTAGTACCAACATTATGATGCTAAGTCATAAGCGTTTTTTAGCATATAGATTGTCAAGACATAATTTATATAATCCATCACATAAAGTACCATTACCAATCAAATGATTGTGCTTATACAAACTGAAACTACCACTACCAAAATTAGAAACATATCCAGCTTCATCATGTTTGGAAACTGAAACTAAATTCCTAGACATACTAGGTACATAAAGAGTTTCATATAAGTCCAAATGATACCCACTGTTAAGAATCAAACAGTACATTCCAACAGCTTCCATCGAAACTTTCAGTCTATTGCCCATAAGGACAAACTTTTCATTTGGCTTTGTGGTCTGGGTTGTAAGAAATCCCTACATCATATTAGAAACAAGAGTTGTGCCTCCATAATCAATCTACTAAGCATTATAAGGAACTTCAGCTAGGTTTGATTCAAAACATACATAAGCACTAGGCTTACCTTTCTTTTCGAACCGAGACTTACGTTTCAGACAGTCTTTCTTGACCATAGAAATGACATCCTTTTTCTGTCATGTTCCTTCTTGCAGATTTGAAAAGAGAGGTCCTCATTGATCCTTAATGGTTCCTTTCCTTTCTTCTTATGTTTCTTACCACGTTTCTTTTCAGCTCCTTGATGTTTCACATAATTAATGGAATGAGTTCCATGGTTCTTAATTTTGGTTTCCTCCTGAACTAGCATACTATGCAATTCATGCACATTTTATTTGTCTTTCATGGTATTATAGTTCATTTGAAAAGGACCATACTCAGACGGTAATGAGTTTAAAATGAACTGCACCAGGAAATTTTCATTCACTTCCATTCCCAATGGCTTTAGTCGTGTTGCAATGTTTGTCATTCAATAACATGCTCATACATAATACGTGAACTATCAAATTTCATGATGGTCAGTTTACTCATCAGTGTCCCAACAAGAGACTTGTCAGCAGTTTGGAAGCGCTCTTCCACAAGTTTTATCATTTCTTTAGCATTTTCAGTTTGTGGAAGAGTTGACTTAATGTTGCTTGCGATGCTCATTCACATGTACATCAAACTCAATCTATTGGATCTTTCCCAGTTCTTAAAATGGTTTCTTTCACCCTCAGTACTATCATCAGTAATAGCATTAGGTTTTTCTTCTCTAAGAGCTAAATCCAAATCCATTACCCCAAGGAAAAATTGAATTTGCTCCTTCCATTCAAAGAAGTTCAATCCATTAAAAACTGTAATAGTTGAGGGTAGCGAATGTGTAGCAACATGTACTACAAGGATTAAATAAAATAAAAATTGAAAACATTAATTTTTTGAGTCATATATATCATATTCTAACATGCTTCACAAATTCAGACAAAATTCATTCAATGCATATTAATGTTTACCTTTGGGCACCCACTAATATACAACTTTCTTTTTTTTTTTTTTTTGCTCAGAACTAATATACAACTTTCAACTATAAAGATTTCATCTGATTTGGCTTGACACATATCTCAACTAGAAATATTTATCATCTTTAGATGTCTAAATAAAACTATAAGTTTATGGACAACACCAACACTCATGTTTATTATTATAAAAACAAATAATCAACCTTTGAGTTGATCCATAACCACCTTATAATAACAAACTTTAATTCACCCACAACATAACCATAATTTCATAACATCAAGGTTATGGGTAATTAAAACATCACTATAATAATTGGAATTAAAAATAATTCATAAGGATTTGGCCACTTTGGTGACTAACAAATTCACCATTCTTAATTCCAAAACTTAAATATTTGACATTTTTTAATCACAACATTAAAATTATCAATATTAGGAAGTTAAATGACCTAAAATTAGAGCCTAAATTTAGCCCAAAAAGAATTAAATTCGGCCCAGAATTTTTTTTAAGCTCAAAAACATTCAGCTCAAAAAAAAAAAAAATTACAGCCCAAACAAGTTTTTTTTAATAGCCCAAAACCACTTTCAGCCAAAAAAAAAATCTCATTCATTAGGTGAAGACCATGTGCATCCTGATTCATTAGGTGAAGACGTAGCCTTTCGAACTCATGGCTTCACGGTTTGTGAAGCAATCATTTGGCTTCACATTACTGCATCGATTCGGCATCATGCGAATCACGATTATTTCATCCTATCATTTTGTTTTGTCTTCAACCAGCCTCCAGCCGATATGGACTGATTGTGATTTTGCATACACAAGCCTCTTTTATATATATATATATATATATATATATATATATATATATATATATATATTCACATGCTAATTTTATGGCCTAAAACTCATGATTTTCCCTCATCCAATCTCAAAATAATTACAACAAACTGCACCCTAACATTTTTTTTTATATCTTTTCGGTATCTCCATAAGATTTTATTTTCAATCTTTATCAATCATAACCAACATTCAATATAATAAATTTTGAATATATTCTGACATGAAAATAATCACATAATCTTTATCCATAATTCATATATCAGTATATATTGTTGCAAAAAATAGATAAGGGCAAAACAACTGATCAAGAAAATTAACTGGGAAAAAAACTTTAATTTGGGATGTTAAGTTTTCATATATCTATGAAGATAATTATATCTCATATTGCAGAAACAAAATTTATATCAAAAAATTGTAAGAAACAACATAAATATTGGAAATCCTAACTTTTCAACTAGAAATTCTTTTATAATCATATATGGAAAATATGAATTCCTAAACACAGGCTCCGGTACCATATGTAAGACATAATCTGTGTTCTCTATCTCAGAGATTATTATACAAGAACACAACTCTAAAAGATCTTAGAATATCATGCTTTCACATTCAATAAATTAAAAACATATACTAACATTTCTCCATAATTGCAGAACATCTTTAGCGATAGAAAACTTTCTCAGAGTCTTGACCTTTTTTTCTTCTTGTATCTTCTTATGATAGAGATATATAGAATACAACTTTCACAGTTAAACTCTGAAGGCCTCTTACGCTATTTATATTAATATTTTTCTAAACATACATGCCTTTTGCTTTCTGAGAACTGTATCTATCAACAATCGCTTCTTTATGACTTTTAATAACTCCCATACCAAATTACCTTTTTGCCCTTTTCTTATTAAATCAAAATAACACTTATTTATTCATGAGACAAATAAATATTTTACATTAGGAAGATGCAGCTTTTCTTCTTAGCCTTAGTTTTCAATGTGCAAAGTTCATAAAAAGTAATTTGATGATAAAAAAATCCAATAATTATCCTTATGCATTGATAAAATTTTTGTTCATTTTATATGTTAATGATCTTCCATTATTGAAATTGTTTTATCAGGACTGTATGAGTTTGTTACTCATCCAGATAAACATATCTATTCAAACATGATCACCGAGTTGTTCCTCCAATGTTACTTTTGCTTCTTACTAGGACTGTCCACTTTCTTATCGTGATCCCATCCCCAACTCACCAAGACACTTGAATTTTATGTTTATTACGGACTGGGAGTTATGACGATACTCTGACAAAAACTGTTATAGTGACCGTTGGTGATGTGGATTTGATTATGTAAATCAACTTTCTGATGACAACAAAGGTTGTAGAAGGTATGCATATGGCACTATTTATGCTTTTGGAGTTTGCTTTTTTAATATGATTAGTCTTATTAAGAATGGAGGATCTTGGGATAAATATTTGAGGGGTCCAAATGTATACTCATTAACTAATTAAAAAAAAATATTTGAGGGGGCCGAATATATAAATTTTTGGAATAAATGTATACATTTTTAAGCCAAATGCATTAAAAAAAAAATCCAATTTACATTAAATATTTGAACAGATTTTTTTTTTAGGGAGCCATAGCCCCCCCTTGTCTCCATGATCCTCCGCCACTGCTTGTTAATCCATCTCCACCTAGTAGGATAATGCTTTTTGTTTGTTGGTTTTTGTTAATTTGTCTTATTTTCTTTAATTGCCTTTGGCGGTAGATGATGGTAGTGACTATAGAAGTATAACGTGAGGTTAGCCAAAATGAGGATGTTGAAATGGATGTATATTCAAAAAAGTAAAAAAGAGATAATATTCATAATGAACAAGTACGGTGGAAGAACTAGGGTGGCATCTATAGAAAAAAATAATAATAGAAATTCATTTGATATGATGTGAACACATTCAAAGAAGGTCATTGATGTGCCGGTGAGTTTGGTTGATCAAGCAGTATGGAGTTCTTTGCATGGAGGTGGAGAAAGAATGAAGTGAACACTTAATTTATTGAGCGAGATATTTTGGCGTCCTACAATTCATTTAACTGGTCCCATATAATAAGATAAAACTTTATTATTGTTGTTGTTACAGCTTGGGGAAGAGCGGATGAAAAGCCACTATTAAAATAGAGGGTATGTAAACTTGATAAATGACTCTGTCATGTGGTGATGCAAATAATTGAGCGATTGTAGATGGATTTAAGTACTGTTTGGCCCGAATAATGGTAGCTTTCATAATGTTTTAATATAGTGAAAAAGATTCTGACCAAAAAATATAGTGAAAAAGATGGAGAAAGAATTTTAAAATTAAAAAATCTTAAATCAAATTTGTTACCAAGAGTTGATAAAGGAATAACTTAATAAGTAATTTACAACTCATTTTTTAGAAAAAATACCTAATTTAAAATTTTGGAAATTTTAAATTTTTTTTTTCTATCTTTTTCTCTTCAATTATAATATTGTAGGCATACATGGTTATGGCTTTTAAACATGATTTATTTTATATGTGAGTAATATTTTCTCCTTTTTATGTGGTTAAAAATATGGTTGCAGAAGCTTAAGAGTTACATTTTTAAATTTTATATATGAAAGGTATAATTATAATATATTCACCCATTTTTACCCGTTCAGAGTATGAACTATTTTATTATAATTACCACATTCATATATATCCAATCAATATTTCTAATGATATGGATGGGAAAAGAATTGAACAGTTACAAAATTTGACCCAAAAATGAATTGTCAAACCATTAAAGTAGGAAATTTTCATTGCAGGCGCATCCCCACATGAGCTTAGATAAACATGCTTAATTGCAACTAGGGTTCACCATTATATATATATATATATATGAAGTTTTGACCCAACAATGAATTTGTCAAACCATTAAAGTATTAAAGTAAGACATTTTCATTGCAACGCATTCCCACGAGGTTAGATAGACATGCTTAATTGCAACTATGTTTCATATATATTTATATATAGACGCACACAAAAGAAAAGTTAGAAAAGTTAGGTACTGATTTTTTATATCAGACCATAATTCACATGCATATTAATTACTCCATCTAATCTTTCTCATAATAAATTTTATTAAGAGCATGGATGTTTTTTAACTATACGTAACTAATTATAGAACTTCCTAACTAATTAACCAAATTCTTCTAACTAATGTTTTATTTAAATGTTATTTTAAAAATGTATTAAGAAAATAACTAATTTTAACTTATTTTAAGGGAAAATCTCTTAAAAAGAACTTTAAAGATGTTAAAAGATTTTTTTTTTAAAAAAAGTATTCTAAATATTTATAATATTAAAGAGGTGTTTTGATCTGATTTGCCTTTTTCAAAATTAAAAAGAAGTGGCAAAATTGACCATTGGCGTTTAATTTTCACTTTGAGAGAATCAATTGTGAAAACCTTATTCGAATTTGTAAAACTTTTATCTAAACTTGTGAATTATTTATTAGATTCTATGAATTTTGATTTGCAACTTATGAAATTTGTTAATAAAATTGTGAAATTCTTTTGAGAACTTGTAACATCCTTACCGAAATTTGTGAAACCTTTCTTAGAACTTGTGAAGCCCTTATTTTATATTGTGAATTCAAATTCGCAACTTGTGAAATTCTTTTGAGAATTTGTTGAAACCTTATCCGAACTTGTTAAACTCTTGTCACATCTTATAAATGCAAATTTTCAACTCATAATATTCTTTTGAGGAGCTTGTGAAAACATCATCCAAATTTTTAAATTCCTTATCAGATATTGTGAATTTTGATGTGCAATTTGTGAAATTATTGTGAGAAATTGTGAAAACCTTATCTAAACTTGAGAAAGCCTTTACCAAAACTTGTGAAATCACACATTCCTCCCTATACCTAAGTTTAAACTCAAGGGGACAATTATGTCATTTCTTTTTAATTTTGAAAAAGAAAAATAGGCCCTAATACCTCTTTGGTATTATGAATATTTGGAACATATTTTTTTTTATGAAATTTTTAAAATTATTTTTAAGGAATCTTCTCTATTTTTAATTTACATAAAGTTATTAAAGCTTCTAAAAAATAGTTCAGATAAAGTAATCGTTTAGAATTGAAGGGAATATTTTATCGCTAATGAACACACATATGCCAAAGAAGAATGTTTCATGAGGGGGAATTATAACAAAATCTTCAGGAATGGATTTAATTACTAATAAGTCCTAATAATAAGTTAATAGTATAAATATACTATTGTCATTTTTTATATGATAACTTGTCATTACATGTTTATCAATTGTTATTAGACGTTTAT
Source organism: Acacia confusa (assembly GCA_037074495.1). NCBI lineage: Eukaryota > Viridiplantae > Streptophyta > Magnoliopsida > Fabales > Fabaceae > Acacia > Acacia confusa. Next base: position 30,407,973 of record CM073504.1, read on the forward strand.
GTAATTAAATTTCTTTCATTATTGTAACTCGATCCCAAGTTCATGCATTCGATTAATCTTAACGTGCTTTGTCTTTTTTTGTCCATAGTTATCTGTCCTGAATTAATTTTGTCCATTTTTTAAATATATGTTCTGTTTTACATTTAAAGGTGTACCATTTTTTAATAACACTTTTGTTAGATTGTGAGGAGGTAGTTAAAAATTAAAGTTCTGTGATATTGAATGAAGGCTAAAGCTTTAAATGTAATTCTGATATAGTACTATTGATGTGTGTTTGTGTGTGTATTTTTTTCCCTTAATAATAACAAATAAATACAAATGGGGGAGGAAGTCTTAATTAGGGAGAATCTCATATAAAAATAGTTGAAATAAGAAAATCTTATATAAGGTTGGTAAACTCAAGAAATTTTAAATTGAGTCAATTACATAATCTCGAGTATTTAAATATTAGTTATTTTTCAATAATATCCCTAACCATGATTCAAAAGAAGGAGAAAAACAATAGCAAGAAGTCGGATGTTGATTGTCTTTAGAATTTTTCCTATGAAGGCAAAAGTATGTTTTTAGTTCTTTAAGTGTACATGAGATATACTTTTGGTCCATTAACTTTATAAAGTATACTTTTAGTCCTATATATAATTATAACACCGTCAATTTTATTAACGGAAAACACAAACTCAAGTGATAACGTTGTAAACTTAAATGATGACTGTGTAATTAAATGTCATTAAACTTATATTTAAAATATTAGTAAATTGAAAAATAGATAAAATTTGCTTAATTAAATGCTATTAGTCATCACTTGAGTTCGCTACGTCAGCGTTTTCCGTTAGTAATATTAACGGTGTTAGAATTATAGGACTAAATGTATATTTAATAAAGTTAAAAGACCAAAAGTATGCCTTATGTGAAATTTAAAGGACTAAAAGTATATTTTAGCCTTCTTATGAATTATCATTCCGTTCCAATCATTAAAATTTTTATTTTGTCTAATACAACACAGGTACTCATTTTCAAAGTTCACATATTTTTTTTATAATTTCTACAATCTTATCGAGCAAGTATAATACAATTTGAGAATGTTGACTTTTCTCTTGGGAATATGAAAGCTAGAAGTTTTTCTATGTAACTTCGAAATGAAAGTGACTCAATTTTTAAAACAGAAAAATTAAGTTGGAAGTTCTTAGAATTGAGTCTTAAAATTTGATTCATTATAAACATTAATCCATGAATTTAAATAATGTTGATTTTAATTTAATATTTAAATTTCATGAACTTCTTTCGTTTAATTTAATGCCGTTTTAACATCCATCTAAAAATTATAAATTAAAATTATTGAGTCAAACCATAAGGGCTATGTTTAAATAAAATAAATTATAGGACCTAATTTAAATTTGAGGCAAATTATAAGGATCTATAAATTATTTTTTCCTACAAAATAATTAATTGATTATAGGATTGTCGTTAGAATTCTTTGGGTTTTTTGACCGCAAAAATAAGACGGGAAATAGTTAAATTTTCTTTATCTGAGCAATAAATTGGATAGCTTTTTTAATGATTAATTTGTAAATTTGATCATTCAATGTGATTCTACCAAAGCATCATTTTCAATCCAACTAGGTAACTTGTCGTTGGACGTAAAAGAAGTTTTTATAAATGAAGTGATATATATATATATATATATATATATATATATATATATATATAAACACGCTTACTCGCTCATCCCCTATAAACACAATATACTTTGGTAAAGGCTAAATTTTACATATGCTATTCTAAAAGGTTAAATATTATTTTTGTCATGGAAGTCTACCCGGGTATTGGTTACCTGAAAATTTTTTGGGTCTCATTTTAGCCCCAGAAGTTTAGAAACAGAGCAAACATAGCTTGAAAGTTTTTTTTAGAAACAAATTTGTACTGAAAGTTCTTTTAAGAGCAATTTTATTCCTAAAAGTTTATAAAGAAGAGCAACAATTCAACCGTCAAAATTAGTGAATGGGCAAAATTGTTATGTTTTTAAGTTTTCGGGCAAAAATGAAACCTAAAAAACTTCCGGGTGATCAGTGCTTCTCAGAGTAAACTTTCATGACAAAAATTACATGGTATTTAAACATGCTCTAGTGTAGAACAAGAGATATTGGATTTGACCTAGGAGCAATTCCTAGGGCCCTACGTACCGTTGAGAGGGATCAAAGTCCATGTAGTTCGAGGATAAAGAATAAGTTTATAGCTAGAGGGGAGTGGGTGTGTGTGCTCTCTGTATGTAGAATCATAAAGAACATAATATATAGCGTGTGTACCTTTTTAGAATCTGAACCCTATTTATAAGTTTACCTGGGCCTTGGATTGATGGGTTTTTTGTTATCTTTATCATTAAAACATGTTATTGTACTCACTTAATTTTATATGTTATATTTTTTTTTTTCATTGCCCTCAACACACTAGTCTTATTTAAAGGGAAAAGGCATCTCATCAAAATTTAAATGATAATTGCAATGCAGACAACATGTTTAAATCTTAAAACATAAAAATGATTATATTAAAAAATAAAATTTCAAAAGTCATTGGACCCGTGTAATAAAAATATGTCAAAGCATATGTTTTATTCTCTAAGTTGACATCAAGTTTAAGTTTATTCTCTTAACTTTACAAGGTGTATTTCTAGTGCCTTTCATATCGACACAATTAGTCTCATAAACATAAATTATAGACTCATCAAATTTAAATCTAAGTAAGACTGTGCAATGTTAATGATAGCAAGAATTTTTTTTTAAAAAAAAAGACTCTGCAATATTAACAGAATCTCCTTAAATTTTAAATAAAAGTATACATTTAATCTTCTAACTTTATGTAAAGTTTCAGTTTTTTGTTCTTTACTTTGAAAAAGTGTATTTTTTAATCTTTTTAAACTTAGTACTATTAGTCTTAAATGAAGAATTTTTTGTATAATAATCATTATTATTTTGAAAATTAAAATTTATATTTTGGAATTTCATAATGTTTTTTCAACATTAAAATTTAAATATCAACATTTTTTTAATTAATAACAATAAGTGGTAAAGGACTAAAAAAACCGTTTTTTAATTTAAGGAACCAAAATGAAATCTCATATATAGTAAAAGGATGAAAGGTATTAAAAAATAAAAAAATTGTTGGATAGTTATGATTTGAAATTTTTCTCAACTTTACCCTTATTTTAATATATATATGAGAAATGGATGAAGATATGTCAGTTTCAGTAGGTTTGGTTATGGTCCATTTCCCTTTCCATCCATTTCTTTATTTCAGCTATTGGATTGAAATTTCAATGGTTCAGATCTAATTATAAATAAAATTATTAAATTATTAAAAAATTTATTTAAAAATAATATTTTTATAAATAATTAGATCTGAACTTTTGATATTTTAATCCAATGGTTAAGATGAAGAAGAGGATAAGAAGGGAAGTAGAGCATATTTAAACCCTTGATTGAAAAGGAGGTACTCCCTCCAAACTTAATTATTAAGCTAAATTTGTAGTACAAATTGCATTATAAATTTATTCTTATAATTAAAACAAGAAAATAATATATATTTTTAACTAAAAGGACATTTGGTACAATATTCTGACTTACTTAGCATACCTGCCAACACTTTTTTAGTTATGTCGAAAGGATTGCATTCAATGAAAGATGGTAATTCAGAAAAATAAATATGTATCAACTAACATTTCTACGACACTTATAAAGGGATTAGCAGTATTTGAAAAGGCCAGGGGTTGCCATTATTTTTCTTAGAAGATAAGGTAAAGGCCCCACATCAGCGCATGATGACATGGTAATGCCCATAAATTTCTCCTTGGCCACTTCAAGAATAAACAAATTAAAAGAGCGTTTTCCCATTTATTGTTATTTTGTTTGCTTCATATAATAATTAATTCTATTATCCTCTATCTCTATATATAGTGATTAATCCTCCTCCATCCGGACCTTTGTTTCTTGTTGATACAGCCTCATGCAGCGTCACCTTCACCAAGTGCCACAACAAAATATGAACATTATATATATATATATATATATATATATATATATATATATAAAATTCTAAATATAATATAAAATTGAATTTTTTAAAAAAGATTAAAAAAGTTAATCAAATTACTTTAAATTATTTATATTTATAATTTTTTCTCCAAATTAATTAGTTTGACTAATAACGTAATATATAATTTAAACATACATAATATATAATATTATTAAATAATCTATTTAACTTTTTTTAATCCAAAAAAAGAAGGAAAAAAAAAAAAAAACAACTTTCTCTTGTATGGGGCGGAAGTATTGAATTGCGTACGTTTCTCTGGCTAGTGGCCAAGATGTGAGATTTTTTTTTCCCCCTTCATGAAGTCAAACCCACGCAATTGCAACCACCGAAGATGTTTGAACATGAAATGGAAGGGTCTTTGACTTGGTATATTGTATTAATTTAAGAATGGGTCAATGATTGATTTAAGTTTTGTTATTAGCCGGCCAAAGCTTAGTTCAAAGTCCTATGACATTATTATTCACTTCCATCTGAAGCTGTTGGTCTTATTCCAAGAAATCCTTTGAGTTATGGACCAACGAAACACAGTGATTCTTCTTCTTCTGCTGCTTCTGTTCCAAGTTCTGTTCATCGCAGCACAGAACTCCAATCAAGACTGTAAGTTCATTTCAATTTTCCAACTTGTGGAATATACTCCAGTTGTGAGATTTCATTTCACATGTGAGGAACCTATTTCTCTCAAGTTTCTATTGATAATTTAAGACTATATGAATCGAACGAAATAAAGTCTGTTAGCTGCTTGTGAAATTGCTTCAAAGAGAATTGCAAGCTTAATCTCATGATGTTGACCAGTTCAGATAAAAAGAAGTAAATTGAGTTCAACACATAGAAAACTAAGAATAGGATGTTTGTATCTCTTATTTTTCTGTTTATCCAGCTGCCAAAGGCTCTTAATTACCCATTCAAAAACATTCCCCTTAAAATTTTTGGTTTGAGAAACTGCAAAATTATAGTTAATCTTATAGGATATGAGATGTTGAGTGGATCCTTGTGAACTGTAATCTTCTGACAAGAGCCTCATAGATTTACAGCCAGAAAGTTGGCTAATGTAATTGGATTGCTAATAAGTGTCACTCTCACATTAAAATCTTGTACTTTTAAACATCAAACTCTTGTGAATTCTATTCTTTTACCCTTTAAATAACAAAGTTCACATTCACTTCTGAAGATTTCCTTTATTTATTTATTTATTTTTTTGTTGCTTCATGCAGTTACAGCTTTATCATCTCTCACTGAGTTTTGGGAAAACAAGCCACCAAGTTGGGTGGGTACAGATCCTTGCGGTGGCGGTTGGGATGGCATTGGATGTACCAAGTCAAGAGTGACCACAATGTTAGCTCTTAATTTCTACTTGTTACCTTTTTCTTATTTTATTTTATATATTAAATTCTACATTCCCTCCATGTTTTTTCAGAACATTGTCAAGTATGAACTTAAAAGGTAGCTTGACAGAGGCTATTGGGAGATTAACTGAATTAAGAACTCTGTAAGTTTTCTACCCTTAAAATGAGTGAAACAGAGCTAATAAATCATAACTCAGTACATATATGAATTTTTCATGTGAAAGCTGAAAATCCTATAGTATATAGTTTAATTTGGACTAGATTACATCAATAATTCCATTACAAATGAAGTATTCAATTGATTATTTTAAATTGCTTTTGTTTATACAGGGACCTCTCTTACAACAAAGGCATCACTGGAAGAATTCCAGCTGAAATTGGGAATTTGAGAAAGTTACAAACCCTGTAAGGATGACGTTTAGTAGCTACAAGTTAATCATTCATAGGTTCCTGCTGATTAATATATTTCTTCGCCTCTTTTCATTCACTGATAATCTGTTTCTTTTTTTATTGTTTTACAGGTCATTGGTTGGTTGTGATTTCTTTGGTCCTATTCCTGATTCATTAGGAGCTCTCAATCAGCTGACCTTTTTGTACGGATTCCATTTTTACAATTTTGCTTGTGCTGCTACCTTCTTTAGAAGCTCTGCACATACATACACACACAACAAAAAAGAATAACCAAAAGCTATTCTCTAAAATCACTTCTATTACTTTTTTTCAAAAGCTATTATCGAAGAGCTTCAAAATAAAACTGAACCATGGTGGTGTCTGTTTATAAGGATCAAATGACCACACATCACGGTTATTCATTTCTTTCTTTTGATTCTAAAAATTAAGATTGAATTGATCTATTGAATAACCATGTTGTGTTGCATGGACTTTTGGTTCTGTAAGTAAATATCATTTTGATCTTTTCTCATCAGTAAATTCAAAATAGATATATTTTTATAAAAATTATAGGAAAATTATTCATAAACTGTGAACAATATGGCTCATCTTGAGCTATGTGCTAATGCATGGATCCTACATCTCATTTACAAAATTCCCCCAAAATGTTGCTGATACAGCCAAAGGGGTTTTCCAATCAAAGAAGATGTTACTTGATATGTAACATCTTTTTCAGATTTCCCTGATCTTTCTTTAGGCTAGTACCTAGCAATTATGTACGACTCACTGATTCTTTTTCAGAGCTCTCAATCTTAATCGGTTGAGTGGGCCTATTCCACGTACGTTTGGCAATCTATCCAATGTTGATTGGCTAGATATTTCAGACAACCAGATTGAAGGATCTATCCCTATCTCTGATGAACAAGGACCTGGTCTTGACATGCTACTCAAAACAGAGCACTTGTATTCATACCTCTCTCTATCTCAATTTGATTTCATAATTTTCTGTACTTCCACGAAGAATAATGCAACCATATAGGGCAGCCTAGTGCACAAAGTTCCTACCAGGTGAGATATGAGGAGAGTTAGATGTGTGTAGCCATACCCCTACAAGTGAAGAGGCTATTTCCAGGAAGAGGCACGGGCTCAAATCTTGGAAACAACCTCTTTGCTTATGGGGTAAGCCTACCTACATCTGATCCTCCTAGATCCATCTAGTGGGAATTTTATGCACTGAACTACCATTTATGGATGCATTTTTTCTGCTTCAGCAAAGGACCTAATATGTCTATGTTCATCTTGTACAGTCATTTTGGAAACAACCTCCTCTCAGGGCAAGTTCAACCTAAGCTTTTCAACTCAAATATGACAATAAAACACCTGTAAGGTTAATTAACGCTAGAAAGTTTATACTCATTTTGTAGCGTTGTGGGTTTGGCAACTGTGGATGTAAGGATCCATACATCTCACCATTTTCATGACTGAGTGCAAGGGTCTTGGAGTAACCTAACAATTATTTTAAGTGGAAAATTTTTTCTCATAATGGATGGAGAATAATTTAATATGTTCTTTTTGGTTAGGCTTCTTGACAACAATAACCTAAGTGGCAGCATTCCAGACACTATTGGATTAGTGAAGACATTGGCAGTGATGTGAGTACCTTATTAAAGCTATTATTACTAACCATAATTTCTGAAATTATAATGACATTTTCTTTATTGAATGTTTACACTTGGCCACAGACGCTATGACCACAACCATATCACTGGAGAAGTACCTTCAAGTATCGGAAGTCTCACAAAACTCACTGATCTGTAAGGATGCAAAAGAAATGTGCCAAATTTAACTTAATAACTATCTAAAGAGGTTTTATTTGTCTTTTTATTAAGAATTTTTTTACTGAGAGAAGATCTTGATTGTATTTTTCTTTTTTTAGGTATTTAGGCAACAATAAGCTAAATGGCACTATGCCCGATCTTACTGCATTAAATTCACTCGCTACTGTGTAAGTAGTAAAATAGTGATTAGGTTGGGCAAAATATTTATCCTATACTTGAGAAGTGACTAACAATTTTTCCCCCTTCAAATTAGATGTATGAAATTACCTCACATGAAAAATATAGGCTTATATTTATGCAATTTTATTTATATGTCAAATTATCGGCAGGGATTTGAGCAACAACTCTTTTAATTCTTCCAGTATCCCTTCTTGGGCTTCAAGTTTGCCTTTTCTTACTACATTGTAAGTTCTTGTTATCCCCTTCCTCCAAACAACCACTATTTTTCCCCATCCATCTTTTTGAGTCAGTTATTGTGTGGCAGAACATTGGAAAACACTGGACTGCAAGGGAGAATACCTACCTCCTTATTTAGCCAGCCTAATATAGAGACTGTGTAAGTATTTGAGGCTAATTTGTACTCTTGTGTATGAAAACATTGTGGACATAAATTGATTGTTTTGAAATGTGGAAACAGGATAATGAGGAATAATCAGCTCAATGGTACCTTGGATGTTGGCAATTACACGCCCAATTTGGGTTTTGTAGATTTGGGGACTAATAAGATAACTGACTTTGTTCAGCAAAGTCAAAAAATCACTTTTAATGTCACGTAAGCTTCTTTCCTTAATATTATCACCCAATTATAATTCTTGCTACTATTTTCATGTCACTGTGACCCTGTGGGATGAGCCTCAGTATTAATGGCTCATAATGACTTAATAATGCCCTACCTAATAGAATAATATCTGGATTTATACTAATGGTACAAACCATATGCTATTTACATCAATGACATAATATCTTCTTTAAGAGAAGAATTTGTCTTAAGCAAAGTTCACGAACCTAAAAAATGAAGTAGTCAGCTCGGGTACCTAGTAATATGATCCAGAAAAGATGCCGGATACCACTTAAGTAAAGTTCTCTAATAAAGTTATCTGATGTTTTTTTGCAGACTAGTTGGCAACCCCATTTGTCTAGAAACAGGAGCTGATTCACACAGTTACTGCACAAACTCACAAAATAGTATCGCATATTCAACTGTACCAAATAACTGTATACCTCCTCCTTGTAGTTCAAACATGGTTTCCAGCCCAAACTGCAAATGCGCATTACCCTATACAGGAGTTCTGACTTCTAGAGCTCCCAGTTTCTCAAACTTTGGAAACATAAGTTATTTTAAGGATCTTGAGCGTGGCTTGCTGGGCACTTTCAAATCCCATGACCTGCCAGTGGATTCAGTTTCTCTCAGCAACCCATTCTGGAACTCTTCTTCTGGTTATTTTAGATTGGACCTAAAAGTCTTCCCATCTCAAAGTGATCGTTTCAATAGAACCGGAGTTGTAAGCATTTCATTTGTGCTCTCCAACCAGATCTATAAAGCTCCAGCATTTTTCACCCCATACTTTTTTTCTAGTAGCAGTAGCTATGATTTCTCCTCAGGTGATTTAATGTCCACTTAAAAAATCTAAGGAGGCATTTGTGAAGGTGTTGATCACTGTATAGCAAATGCCTCCTAAGAATACTAAACTCTACTATTTATGGTGTTCTTATTTGGGAAAATGATAGCTGAAGATTAGTGACACTTATTAGTGACAACTACGAGCATTAAAAATTAAAAATTTTGTCAAGGAACATAGAAATAAGCTATTGTAGATTTCTTTACATTTCTCATGCTGCTTAAAATCACAATCCGAATTTTCTAATGTTATGAATGTAAAATTGGGGAAAAGCCCCCCATTGAAAATTTTATTGGTGAGAAATGATCTGATAAATTTTTATCCATAGAGAGTAGTGGTAGTTTGCAAATTTTGTATACACAAGATACTAATTCTTTGATTTAGTCCTCATCACCAATAAAAAATTTCTTGGAGAACTTCTCCCCAAATTTCCCTTTTTTTTTCCTTTTCCAAAGTTGCAAAAATTTAAAGCATTGTTGAAATATTGGGAGCATCCAGGTTAAAATTGAGAGGAATATTAATTTTAAAGGCTTGGCTGTCATTTTCATAAGTTACAGAACTCTAACTATGTCATTTTTCCTTCTTAATTCTTCCCTCTCATCATCATTTTATTCTTATGTCAATCAGAAGAGTCTTCTTCAAGTAAAATAAATGTGGGGATTATAGGCGGTGCAGTAGCTGCTGGTGTTGTCATTTTGGTACTGTCCATCATTGTAATATTTGTAATCCGCCAGAGGAAAAGAAGAAAGGCTTTTGATCCTTTTGGTATAGTTTCTTTGTTTCATTTTATTCTTCACTTGTAAGGAATGTTTTTCTATCTATCAATCATTTTTAATTGTTCCAATGCAATGAAAATGCAGCAAACTGGGAACAGAACAATAATAGTGGCAATGCTCCTCAGCTAAAAGGAGCGCGTTGGTTTTCTTTTGAAGAGATCAAGAAATACACCAACAACTTTTCTGACACTAATGCTATCGGAGCCGGGGGCTATGGGAAGGTTCATCTTGATCCTTTTCCTTTATTAACCTTACATGCATTCTTATTATGTTCTCACTTTAAGAATTTTGCCTCTGGCACTAATTTTAAAATCATGATAGAATTTTAACTATGTTGCAAAATCTGATTTGTCCATTCATCACTTCTATAAGGTTTACCAAGCCGTTCTTCCCTCTGGGGAACTGGTCGCCATCAAGCGTGCTTCTCAAGAATCTATACAGGGTGCTATTGAGTTCAAAACTGAGATTGAGCTTCTATCAAGGGTTCATCACAAGAATCTTGTTGGTCTTGTGGGATTCTGTTATGATAAAGGTGAACAAATGCTGGTATATGAGTACGTTCCTAATGGCACGATAATGGACAGCCTTTCAGGTACTTAAAATATCCCCTGCCTCATTTCTCTTGACTATAGCAAATAAGACTTAGATTTGGATTTTTTTTCTTTAAAGAAAAGATAAACTAAAAAACAGCTGAAGAAGATCTAATGTGGAGATTTCAGCTTTCTGCATTAAACTATCAGTTACTTAGTATCACTAATGGCCTCTTTTGTCTTACCAATTTAAGCCTTGGAAGTGATGTTTCAACATTGTAATATACTCAAATTTATGTAAAGTCTTTGTGAAAATCTTGTCATATTTTCCATGATATGAAATAGCAGTTCATGGAATTCTTCAAATGTGTGAATAAGGATCTCTTGAAGTTCATGAAATGCATTAGTCTTTTAATGGTCTTTTAGGGAAAACTACCCTATTTGGTGAGGAAGCATGCAATTCTTGCGGATCTCTTCCAAAACATTCGTAGTTGAATCTTTCCCTTATCATTGTACTTCAATTATTGCTAAAGTTCAGGGAAAACCAACTTTAAAGATAATCTATTAAGAAACCCCCCTCAAAATTGCCCCTTGGCTGGAATGAAGACACATTTCTTGATGTTCCTTATGACTTTTTCTAAGCAGGAAAATCTGGAATTAGAATGAACTGGATAAGGAGGCTAAAAGTAGCTGTGGGAGCAGCCAGAGCGCTAGCCTATCTTCATGAACTAGCAGATCCACCAATCATACACAGGGACATAAAATCAAGTAATATCCTGCTCGATGACCACCTAAATGCAAAAGTTGCTGATTTTGGTCTCTCTAAACTTAAGGATAGTGACAGGGGCCATATCACAACCCAAGTCAAAGGCACAATGGTTTGTATATAATTCTTTATAAGCAACATCACTCCCAATCTTTGATAGTTTCACAAGGCACACAAAACGAGCCAGCTTTTAGTATCCTGCTATACTATCATAGTACTTTGCAAAATTGAGAGAAGAAGCAATAAAATTCAGTGAAAGGATAAAGCATACTTAAAGCAACAAAGTTTTCACTTGGGAAAAATGCTGAAAAAAAATGCCCCGTTGCAAAATTTATTGCTTAAAAGTAGTTAAAATTTGTTTAAAGACCCAAGTGCAACTTATTTTTAGAGAGTGGAACTCTTTTCCACTGTATGCAACTTATCTTCAACTATGTTTAAGATGAAAAAATTTGCACATAACTGAAAATATGTTTCACACAATTAAAGAAGAGTGGTATGCATTCAAGAACTCGGGCCTTAGATATCTTTGGGCAATAAATTTTTCAATGAGATTTTTCAGCAATTTTCCTTTATCACTTCACTTCTATTTTCTTCATATTTTTAGCCTACTTATGGCTAAGGCCTAATATGTATACTTCAGTGTAATGCTTTTGCTGCAAAAAATATTCGCCTCTGTATGCAAAACCCTGTGCCTTTCCATTATTATACTGTCCAAAATTTGTAAGTTGAATAGCAGACATGGATTTGCTCTCTTCTTTCTTGCAGGGGTATATGGATCCTGAATACTACATGACTCAGCAGTTAACAGAAAAGAGCGATGTATATAGCTTTGGAATTACAATGCTTGAGCTGGTAACAGCAAGGAAGCCAATAGAGCAAGGAAAGTTCATTGTAAGAGAGGTTCTAAGAATAGTGGATAGATCAAAAGAGTTGTACAATCTTCATGCCCTTATAGATCCAATGATACAGCAAGAAGGAAACCCAAAAGGCTTAGAGAAATTTGTAGACTTAGCATTGAAGTGTGTCAATGATCATGCGGAAGACAGGCCAACAATGGCTAATGTTGTAAAAGAGATCGAGACTATACTGCAACTTGCCGGTTTCAACCCCAATGCTGAATCAACATCAACATCAGAAGCTTATGAAAATGCCAGTGGTGGGAAGATTTACCATCCTTATGTTGATGAAGATTTCGCCTACACGAGCGTTTTTCCACCAGTAAAGGTGGAACCTCAGTAAAGTTTTGGCATTTGTGGTCTCTCTTTTTCCCTGTAAATCCTTTTGCTCTTCATATGCTTTTTATTTGTTCTAGTTTGTGTGTGAAACTGTGAATTAAGGAAGAAATTCAGAATCAGCTTGCAATTATTGTGGTTCAAACTTGTACAATGCTTTAGAATCAAATATATAGGCTCCTCAAATGAATTCTTATTAATTGTGAAAAGTTACATGTATTTATTTTTTTCTCTATGGTTGAATTGATTTAGGGGAGAGAATAGGAAAGATCAAAATCTATACATGTATGTTCTTGTAAATTGTCATGAGGGTGTTTTTCCAATTTTCAATGAATGTAATATTTTGGTTTTGAAAATTTATACCGGCTTAGTTAGCCTTATTATTGAGAAAAGATGGATAAGCAATAATTTGAAGGGAAAAAGACCTTGCAAAAATTACACTAAGATCCCAACCTAGGAAAAATAATATAATAAAAGGTTTGGTGCCTCTTTCACTTATCAATGGTTGCTGTTACTCTAGTCATTGATAAGTTATGAAACTTTTTTGATATCATTTTCTGTAACTGGGACATTGGTGTGATTTTTTCTAATTTAAATGACAATACATTATTTTACTAATTTAAATTCATATTGTTCTTTAAATGATTGAACATAGTTACAGTGAAGGTCATTTTTGTAATATCTTGAATTTTGGGTCAGGAGACTTAATGATAAGTTTGTATTAAGCAGATGATTAAGCCTAATTTAGGAAGTGTGTCAATATTGTGAAGGGAATTTCCCTTGATGCTAGCATACTGGATTTCTTAGGAGGTAGTTAGTTTGTAATGTGCCTTTGATTAAACAAATGATATCCAATGGCTATGAAACTTTTTAGAAGCAAAATAAATATGATAAGCTTTAATTTGATTGGTCATATAGGTCAATTGGATTTGTATACAATGATTATGAATTTTTCAAGTTAGGTATTGAACTTAAACCAATGTGACTGAATAGTTGATTCAGGAATAATTGGAATGTGATTGATTATGAGAGGTATTTTTCCCTTAAAATTGATTTAATTATGGTCACATAGACCTTGGAATCACTCCAATTAGATATTTATACCATGAGATATGAATTTTCAAAGTTGGTTGAAAATTCAATTAGTTTTAGATTGTTGTGTGAAAATGAGTTTTGTAGAAAAGCAAAATGGTCAAGTGAGATTCATAGGGTATGGACATGTGAAAATTGGTCAAAATATGAGATCATTGAACCTTCCAAATGGGCCTAACTTTCGGCCTAAGAGCCCAAGAAAAGAAGAAGGACAAATTCAATTGAAACATAGACCAAGAACTAAGATATACATCATGGTATCAAGAGCGTTCTCGTAAGTCCTCAGTAAGTGTTCATAAAACCTGGGGCCGTGCCTTGACCTTGGTAGAGGACTGGTGTCGAACTCTTCCAAAATTTTTTCTTATAAAAAAAAAAAAAGAGCGTTCTATAATATTACCAAGGGTAGAGTCAATAGTTTTCTAAACAATGGGTAGAATCTCCATAAATGCCTTCCTTTTTTTTTAAAATATATATATATGGGCTTTGGTTTTCTCATGTTACATTGGAAAAAAAAGTTTCCTACACACACATGAAATGGTGGGACCCACATATACATATATTAATTAATATATGTATATGTGGGTCCCACCATTTCATGTGTGTGTAACATGAGAAAATAATTTTCCTACAACATGAGAAAATGTTTTCCCATATATATATATATATATATATATATATATATATATATATATATATATAAAGTCGTGTTAGATGGTGGAAGTATACTTGAAATAATGGTGGTAATTTTCTTGAACCATCACGATGTAATGACAATTTAATAAATTCTCCATTTTAAAAACTGCATTCATTATATTCACCCCCCAACGTTTTTGAACCATTGCATAACAAGAACTAATTAATAGATTCAGCGCACCTAATTGTTTAGGAGACTCTTAGATGATTCATTGCATTTAGTATAGAATACTAGTTATATTCCTTAGTAATAGTTAGATTCAACATGTTTCATCAAGACTAAGAAAAAAATTGAATCTCATCAAATTTTTCTTTAAATATAATAAATTTCTAAGTTTATTCTTATTTAATATAATATATACTTTACCTCAAAAATATAATGAAAGAAATTTATACTTTTAAGTAAAAACTTTAATAGATATAAGACCAAACTTTGATGATATGACAGCAGGAATAAAATTTTGTTTGGGCAAGAGCAAAACTATGGTTGCAGAAGTCTTTTTCCGCAAACCGAGATAAAAATTATCTCACATACTTACTTCATAAATTGTAAAAAATATTATTTAAAAAAAAAATAATTCAAACACACTTAGTAAATAAAACTGAAGGGGTATGTATAAGCCTTGGTAAAGTTTGCATATGATTGGGATGGTAATGATTTGAGGGCTTGCCTATTGACGAACCCGGTAACATTTGCTACTCCATGCCTTTATGGTGCGGAAGATTAATATCTTATCTTATTTTCCAATTTTCCCACTTTTCATCTTTATTATTAGATGAACTTTAAATGATTAAGATTTAATTTTTTTAAAAAAATTATTATTTAATATTAAATAATAAAACGGTTAAGTAGCTTTTTCTCTCCCAAAAAGATACTGATTATATTGCAAAAACAAATTACAATGTCTCAGAAGTAGAAACAAATACAACTAAACACCCAAAATCACAAACTAATCTTCAGAAAAGTAGCAACCAAACTAGGAAACACAAACAATATGATGTAGGAAGAACATAAAACTTGATAAAGGAATTTTCCTAAACGCCATATGCCCACAAGGCCACCAGTTGTCACAGAGGTCAATGTACCCGATCCAAAGAGAAAGACACTTCCAATGAAGCTTTGGCAATCCATCCGGCTACCAAATCTACTTTCATGGGAATAAATATGCAAGGATTGTTCCTAAGCAGATTCCTTGAGACCAGAATGTTCTTAAGGAGAGCAACACTCATTATCATAGCAGAGAAAGCACAATCAGTATAATAAAAAATGAAATAATCACAACTATAGCTAAAATATGAATGGTAATGCCATACACATTGACCTGACACATGTCTAGCCTGGATATGAACAATGTTGGCATAAACACAGAACATACAAATGTCAAGACAATGATGAACAGGGTATACAAGTCTACTGAACAGGCACAAGTTGATGATTTTGAATTGAATAGCAATTAACCACTCATTAGAAAATGAATTGGCTTATAGTATGCTCTCATCCGAGTATAAGCACAAAAAGCCTCCTAAGTCCTAATAATACCAGATCAACCAAACAACAACTTATTTCGATACTTCTAGGATAACATCATAACTCAACATAACAAATCCAACATGAAGAGGATCTATCTTACCCTTCTCAGAACCCAATCTCAAAGCAACATCAGCAGAGAAGAATTGGATCTGGAATAAAACACTCACCTCTAAAATCCTTTGCGCCACTGCCTTTTATTTACCCAAATCAACGGAAAACCCCAAAACCTTACCCATTAATTCCTCAGTCAAAGCGTTCCTATTGACTGTGAGACTTGAAACTCCGCACGGCGACCCATCTATCACCGCCGAGAACCCTCGGAGCACTCATCGAAGATCGTCATCGAAGGCCATCTTACAATTTCGAAGATTCCAAGCTTCCTCGTGTCGATCCACGCTGTCTCGCTGCTCGCCTCCATCGAAGAACATCCTCGCGCCCAATGCAGTCGAAGACCACCACACAGGGATACCACCTGAAACCTCAAACAGAGAGGGAGAAACAGCCGCGCAAGGATGGGAGAATGAATCTTGAGAGCGAAGAGAAACTCTTTTTCTTCCTTTTTTTTTTTTGGGATAATAAAGGTAAGCCAAGACTTAAAAGTGCAACAGGGACTAGATTATAGAAATCTATAGAACTCTAGCCCTTAATACAACAAAAGAAACCAAAAATGATAAGGAACTTGGTCCTTCAAAATCATACCAAGACATCCACTATTGATAGTTGGAATCATAACCACATCAGCACCAACGGCTACTTTATGGCCTTGTTTGGCATGTAATCAGAATAGGAGATGTTCTTATGAGAGGTATGATGGAGTTCCACGTCCCACTCCTGAAACAAAAGATTTCTAGTCTTCCCAATAATATCTTTAAAGTGATGGTCAGAAGGTAAGGATATTAACAACATTCATAGAATCAGAGTAGATGACGATTTTCTAAAATCTCATCCCAAGAGCAATCTGTAACCTGAGCATAATAGCATACATTTCAGCCTCAATGACAGAGCGAAGACAAAGGGGTTTACAAAAGCCTATCAACCATTCTCCTTGAGAGTTCCTTAGCACGTCTCTACTGTAATATCCCAATTTTCAAAAGCGAAATAAATTAACTTTTCATTTAAAATCATTTCAAACCATCAGAGTAGACCATTTGAGCGAAAGAGTATCTGTTATTTGTATTTCAAAATGCCATAAGTCTGGCGGGGTACAATAGCGGTAAGAAAACCGAGTATCTCAAAAGGACTGTACAACAACAAAAGGATGGCTTCTGCCAGAACAACAGCAGGAAGTCTTCCGCCGGGTCTCTAAGCATGCTGCTTTCCCCTCTCCTTAGTCACTGGTTCTCCTGACCTTGAGGCTATGTTAAGAGCTGAGGTCCCATGCATACGGACCCCAGGTAACGGTTAACCTCATGTTTACAAACACAATATATGAACAGCATTTACCACACATCAACAGCAAACAAACTTTCTATTATAACCAATGCATATGTATCGCTCCCAGCACATAGACATATCGCTCCCAGCACATAGACATATCGCTCCCAGCATATGGACACATCGCTCCCAGCATTACAGATACCCTCTAACCTTTATATGCACTTCACAGTACAAACATTCTAAACATACAACACACATACCACATATATGCATAACATAAACATCAGAGTTAGTGTTACAGTACGCGAACGTACATTAATTACCTCATACAAGCATACCATACATATAGCACATATACGCATATAGTAAACATCAGAGTTAAAGTTACCAGTACGCGGACGTACCTTCGTTGACGAGCGTTTAATATGTTGACGATATACTGTACTTTTGACGGAAAACAGCGGAATGACAGCGAAATGACAGTGGTACAAGATTACTGATATCTTATAATGATAATATCACATTTATCAATATTTGATATCACAACAGGCTTTTGAGGTACAAATTACCATTTTGCCTCTGGTCCCCTAATCGGCGGAATTTCGCCAGAACTTCGTTACTTTGACTCTAATCTTCCAAAATTTTAACATATCTCTTACTCCGACATATTTCCCAAAATAAATATCATATCTATCCTAAAACATGATATCTAAAATATACTGGAAGATTAAAGATCAAAACAACGTCTATTCTAAAACTTTAAGAATTACCGAACTAAAGACTAAGGACCGAAGAACTTACTCAGAGCTTTGCTACGAATTTTCCCCGGACTCCTCCTCCTTCTTCCTCTCCCAAATTTCGAAATCCACAAGAGGATTTGGTGTGAGAATTTTAAATGAGAGGGTGGCTATTTATAGAAAATCTCAATGGCATTTTGGTAATTTTGGTGAACTTTGTCTGGTTAAATTTCAACCGTTAGATCGCACTTTTGCTAGGTGGTTTGATCTTGGCCTTACACCTCTCAAGGATGATGTCATCTTTAGTCACCAAGGTGGTGTCACCAACTTTCTCAAGAAGTTTTCTACCGATAAAGTCCTTGTTCGGTGTTCCGATCACGAAATTTTGTAAAATCTTAAAATTCCGGGAATGACACTCTGAAGGTCTTTTCTTCCTCTTCAGGAATACTGGGTTCTCTTAGCCTTATACTCTTATTAAGGGCATTCCGTTAACTGCCGAAAATCCTCAGTAATCGCTACCGGTTACGGAAATAACTCCAGCCGGCGCCATCTTCGGGATAAAAATCCACTGATTAATAATATACTCTGACTTCTCTCCACTTATCCTCGGATTCTCGCAACGGAATTATTTTCTATCGGTTCTCATTTATCCTGTTCATTTTTTTTATTAATATAATATTCCTTGTTTAACACATGTCTAAATTCTAAATTATTATATGAAAAGATCCAACTTGATCCTTATCCCATATATTTATTTATTTTATTTTTCTTCTAATTTTTGTTTTTATTTATATATATATATTTATTTTAAGTGATTTCCACCTTTTTCTCTTTATCTTATGTCTAAACAATTAGCCATTAATTATCTAATTAATTACTTACTAATTGTTGACAATTTTCTTAATTAGTAATAATTATTATCTCTCAACTATTTTATTGATATTAATAATTTATGCATTATGCAAAATATTAAAAATCATGGGGCAATTTATGTTCCCCAAAATGATATTTAATTTTGCCTTATTATTTTCCAAGGAAAATAATCCTATAAATTATCTAAATTAGAGACAACATACTCTCTAATTTTTAATAAATATTTAGTTGCCTCTCAGGATTTGTCATAATATTCTCAGGGTATTTTATAACCCACAAATTTACTTAGGGATTTTTAACTCTTTATCTTTCCTAATTACATGAGAAATCACTTTTGGAAATAAGGTAATTATGACACTAGTTTTGAGACCACAAATTCACCTTTTTCTAATAGGTATTATTTGTCAATATAATATTTCAGGTAAATAATTATCCGGATATTACATCCACACTTCACTTGATGTTGGTGACGCACCGATCTATCCATGTCAATGCCAACAAAGGTAGCAAGAGGGGGATCCACGATTTCTCCTTGATCCTGCCCAGATGGAAGAGAGGAAGGCAGCACTCATCGTGGAGGTATCCAGCATTATACGATTTCTTTTTTAAAAAAAAAAACGTTAAAAAAGGGTTAAGTAGCATCAAATAGCTTACAGCGCTTTTTTCGTTTTTAAATTATTTTAAACTAATTTTTTATGTATCTACCGTTGTAAATTATTTTTTAAGTAATATTTAGTATCATAAAATTATTTTTTTATATAAATTTAGAATTTAAAAATATTTTTCTAATATTACTCAATATCATAATTAGTTTAAGATGTTTGTTGCTAATGTAAAAAATACTTGAGGCAAATTTGTACAAAAAAATTATTTAGAATATTGGGTGTTACTGAAAAAATAATTAAAAATACTAAATTTATTCTCCCATATGGAGCATTGTTGAGAAAAATATAATAATTTTTAGGAACAATCCAAAAAGAAATAGATAACCAAAATTTCAAAATCTCAAATTACGTTTGTTTCTTATAACTGATAAGGGATTAACTATATTGAGATGTGAAATTTATAACTTAATTTTAGTATAAAGTTACTTATTTAAGATTTTAAAATTTTGGAGGTTTTTTTATACATTTCCTAATTTTATATATCTAAAATTGATTTTGAACAATTTACAATGGAAGATTTTTATTAAAATATTTTATAAAATAAAATTTTTATAGTTCAATTTTTTAATTTATTCAATTACTTTGATTTTTCTTAAATTTTTTTATTTAATAATATAATAAATTTTTTAAATCCATTTATTTTTGCCTGAACGTTTTTTTTTTTTTTAAAAAACAAAGTTTCTTATAACTGATAAGGGATTAACTATATTGAGATGTGAAATTTATAACTTAATTTTAGTATAAAGTTACTTATTTAAGATTTTAAAATTTTGGAGGTTTTTTTTATACATTTCCTAATTTTATATATCTAAAATTGATTTTGAACAATTTACAATGGAAGATTTTTATTAAAATATTTTATAAAATAAAATTTTTATAGTTCAATTTTTTAATTTATTCAATTACTTTGATTTTTCTTAAATTTTTTTATTTAATAATATAATAAATTTTTTAAATCCATTTATTTTTGCCTGAACGTTTTTTTTTTTTTTAAAAAAAACAAAGTTTCTTATAACTGATAAGGGATTAACTATATTGAGATGTGAAATTTATAACTTAATTTTAGTATAAAGTTACTTATTTAAGATTTTAAAATTTTGGAGGTTTTTTTTTATACATTTCCTAATTTTATATATCTAAAATTGATTTTGAACAATTTACAATGGAAGAGTTTTATTAAAATATTTTATAAAATAAAATTTTTATAGTTCAATTTTTTAATTTATTCAATTACTTTGATTTTTCTTAAATTTTTTTATTTAATAATATAATAAATTTTTTAAATCCATTTATTTTTGCCTGAACGTTTTTTTTTTTTTAAAAAAAACAAAGTTTCTTATAACTGATAAGGGATTAACTATATTGAGATGTGAAATTTATAACTTAATTTTAGTATAAAGTTACTTATTTAAGATTTTAAAATTTTGGAGGTTTTTTTTATACATTTCCTAATTTTATATATCTAAAATTGATTTTGAACAATTTACAATGGAAGATTTTTATTAAAATATTTTATAAAATAAAATTTTTATAGTTCAATTTTTTAATTTATTCAATTACTTTGATTTTTCTTAAATTTTTTTATTTAATAATATAATAAATTTTTTAAATCCATTTATTTTTGCCTGAACGTTTTTTTTTTTTTAAAAAAAACAAAGTTTCTTATAACTGATAAGGGATTAACTATATTGAGATGTGAAATTTATAACTTAATTTTAGTATAAAGTTACTTATTTAAGATTTTAAAATTTTGGAGGTTTTTTTTATACATTTCCTAATTTTATATATCTAAAATTGATTTTGAACAATTTACAATGGAAGAGTTTTATTAAAATATTTTATAAAATAAAATTTTTATAGTTCAATTTTTTAATTTATTCAATTACTTTGATTTTTCTTAAATTTTTTTATTTAATAATATAATAAATTTTTTAAATCCATTTATTTTTGCCTGAACGTTTTTTTTTTTTTAAAAAAACAAAGTTTCTTATAACTGATAAGGGATTAACTATATTGAGATGTGAAATTTATAACTTAATTTTAGTATAAAGTTACTTATTTAAGATTTTAAAATTTTGGAGGTTTTTTTTATACATTTCCTAATTTTATATATCTAAAATTGATTTTGAACAATTTACAATGGAAGATTTTTATTAAAATATTTTATAAAATAAAATTTTTATAGTTCAATTTTTTAATTTATTCAATTACTTTGATTTTTCTTAAATTTTTTTATTTAATAATATAATAAATTTTTTAAATCCATTTATTTTTGCCTGAACGTTTTTTTTTAAAAAAAAAAAAAATCTTAACCTTTAAAATTTGTCTGATATGAGATTAAAAAAATGACCCGTTATTTCTGAAACGTGGCAGGTGGAGGAAGATGATTTCCATTTTCGCCTTAACTTCTCGAGTGGCTACTCTCAAACTGAAGCGGAAACCCTCAACTCTGCTCTTGCTTGATTTGATTACCATTCTCGACTACCATGTCTGACACTGACCCCAAAAGCCATTCCTCTTCCTCTCCTCCTCCTTCTTCTTCGTCTTCTTCAAGCGGGTTACCCTCTGAAGTCAGAACAGGCCCTTCTAACAATCACGGCTCAAATAAATTCTCCAGCCACAAGGCTCATTATCCGAACCCACCTGACGCTGTGAATCCAGACGCTGCAACTCTCAGAGATCAATGGAGGTTTGCCATCAAACAATACAGTAGATGGTACTCTCAAGCTTGGGGCACTGCAATTCTAGCTGGAGCAGCCTTCTTTGCCCTTGGATGGGTCATCAAAGGCGGCAATCCCTTACCCTCTTTCCGTGCCGAGGAATCTTCACCGGCATCTTCATCTGATTCGGAGAAACCTCGCTAGTAATGAGAAGAGGTGAGTTTCCTCTGTTTCGTGCTTTCTTTAATGTTTGTGATTTAGGGGTTTGGTGGTTTTATCTGCGATTGTATGTTTGTTTGATTGTGCTTTTGGGGTTTACATGAATGCGGTCTTTGATTTCCTGTGTTTCTTCGATTGGATTTGAATTTTAAAATTGACAGCTTCTGATTGTTATCGATTCAAATTTGGAGTTATGGAACTTGAATTGGGTTTTCCATTACCTAGCAGATTTTTTCCCCCTTTGCAGCCATTCAATTATTAGGCCTATTGGATGGATTTGTCTAATAGTCTTGAAACATAATTTTCTACAGAAATCATGTTACACTGCTCCTGTGAGTTGACAGTGATTCAGTGAGTTGATTAACAAATAAAATAAAATAAAATTCACGGCTTGGGTAGATGTTGTGAATGAAGAAGCCGCATTATGAAGTTAGTTGCTTTATAATCCAAAGGGGATGATAATGATAACAACAAAATAAATTTAGTTGTAGAGGGTGAATCCTGCTTCCAATTGTTTAATCATTTTTGGTAGGCCGTTAATTGCTTAATCATTAACCATTAGGCCATCAATATGTGTGTCAAGTGCTTTCAAATTCGCACTTTTCAATGCTCATGTGGATGAGTCGCCTGAGACACATGATATTATTCTTTAATATCTACATTTCTCACCACATGGTTCATTAACATGATACTGCTACAACGTTTGAATGGGTGAGTGGAATCAAGTGATTGTCATCATGGATAGGCATACCATATTTTCCTTAGAATTGGTGAGGTAATTTTTGATATTTCTGTTTGAGAACCCACGTATTAAAATCCAGCTTATGAGGGCTAGTGACCATTTACAATCCTTGGGGAGGTTCCTGCCTTCCTGATAGAAATTAGATTGCAGTGCTCAAAGTTGATCCTTTGCATTTCTGCTAAGAAATAATAGGGTTGGATGTTCAGTTCCTTCTTTTGCTAAATTAATTTTTATAGCCTCTTTTCCTAAAATGCAAGGAACATGTGTTATGACATTGTTATGCCCATCAGATACTTCCTCTTAGTCTTTAACTTACTGTCTGTGTTGGGTGCATATATTGAACCTCAATGTTTATTATATCACATGCTATAAGAGGTTGTTCTCAAAGTACTCTGTTTTTGGTTGCATTAGTGCTTTATGTATTTGGAAGGTTTAAAACATTGTTTATGGGCACACTCCTAACTGATTGGAACCAGCACCCTTTATTAGTATTATGTTTTATGTCTATTAGTGTCTTATGTCAGTTATTTTAAGATATTGTTAGTTAATGTTAATGTCAGTTTATTGTGTTTAGAGAAGAGTGGTTATTTTGCAGTTATTGTATTAGCCTATAAATATCAAACATGTCCTCTATCAAAAATATGGATGAAAATTGTTCAGTAAAACTGTTCCCCCTCCTTTCTCGCTAGAGCTTCAGAATTCTGGCTCTTGCCTTTTCTCCTTTTATCCCTTTCCTCTCTTCCCTCATCTTTTCTCTTCAGAATTATGGTTCTAGATTTCCTCTTCTCTTTTCTTCCTCTTCTCTCTCTTTCCCTTCCCCTATTTATACTTCTATTTTCTAGATTCTAACACTAATGCAGCTCAAATATTTGATGATTTATTTTGGAATCTACACTTTAAGGGAATGAGTGAGAATGAATAATTTAATTCTGCCGTTCACGTTTAGCAGGAAGGATACTTTTAAATTTTTTGAACATGCCTGTTTTTTTTTGACACAGAGAACATGCATGGTTCACATCTTACAAAACATTCGTTTTTCATGCCACTTCAGCAAACTTTTTTATTCTGTTATCCTTGATGAGCAAGATTATTGATTGGAATAAATCAAATGAAGAGCTTGTGTGTTCTGTCTTATGAGACCCTACCACTTGATTTGCCTCCTGGTAATTTCAGCAGAAATCTAATGGAACATATTTCAAGAGTTTAATTTTGAATTGAATTTAATCTTCTAATTTAGGTAAGAAGTGTGAAATGCAATGATTAAGTTAAAATTTTTGTTATGAAGGAGGCTCAAATCATTTGGATCAGGAAGTGGGGAAATGGGCATCAGTAAGGATTGAAATTGAACCCTTGATGTCAAGCACATCTCAATCTTAAAAACTGAATAATGCTCATGTGAACCATCAGCTCAGTCACAATTAAGTTGAAATTTGATTATATCAGGATTGAACCACAATTTTTTTTCCTCATGTTATTTCCATTGTTTCCTTAATACTAACTTCTTGCTGAATTGATCCAACACAAAATTGTTTATTGATCATTATTTTTAAAGATATTGTCTCTGAAGGATGTTAAATTTCAGGTGCCATCTTACGCAACAACTGCTTTTGGTTGACAGTGCCCTGAAGGCTTACCTCTGTCACAATGCCATCTGAGAGTTTTTATTTGAGTCTCATGAAACTTCTGCTTTCTGGGTTTCGACATTTTGTTCTTGTATAATGAGTGTTTAGTGTTTAATTTTGTAATAAAGCTGTGTAAATCTGTACATATTCAAATCCTTCGTATCTCAATGAATGCCATGAATAATCTAGGCAGATTACTAAATCAGGTTAGTTCAGCTTATCTTGAACCTGATGCTCTTCTTCACCTTTGTCAATAGAAAGAGCTCTCTGCATTTGGGTTCATCAAGAACGAGAAAATCATTATACTACCTCTAGTCTTGAATATAAATGTTAGATAACTAATTTGGGTAGATTAAAGAAATTAGTTATGTATTTGTATCATAACTACTCTGAGATAGAAACCCCTTTTATGTGTGCAATTATTAGGAATATTTTGGAAATAAAAATTATAAATTCTAGAGACAAAATCGATTGAGTTCTTAAATTTAGAACCAAATCTGACTCCTAGTCTCTCTTATATTAAAGACCGGTGGTAGTATACTATTGAGCCTTAAAGGTCAACCAATTTGCATATTTGTTCTCTTTTCTAAATCTCAAATTTTGTCCATGTTTAATGAATGCCTTTGGTGTTGATAATGGTTTTGTTTGTTGTATATCTGCACTTGGAGAGTTTTGTTAGTGGAAGGCTCATAAATCTTTATGATTATAGCCCTTTAGTTATGACTAGCCTGAGATGATTCTAGTTTGGAGTTCACGCTCTTGTTCATACACATGTATTGCCAAATACTCCCTCCGAGTTTTAATATAAAATATATTTGGAGAATTGATCTTATTTATATATATAAAATATTTTGTATATTTTCCAATTTTTTCTTAATGTGACACCTCAAAAATTAGAGAGTGACCGGCACAAAACATAAGAAAACTTATATCCTACAAGCCTAAAAAATATAAAATATAAATTTTTATATATAATTGAATATACACTTCTTAATTATATTTACTTTAACAAAAATAATAAGCTTCTTGTAGAAACTTTAGAAGTCTCCACTGTAAACGAGACCTCCTAAAATCTCTACACTCACATTACAACAACATTCATTTACGGTTTAACAAAACGAGCTTTGCTCCCTACTAACACACTCACAAATATAAATATAACATACGATAAAGGTCTAACTATAGTTTACATGGAGCTCTAACAACATAATTTGCAAAATGTAATACATAAGTTTAAATTTTACATTGAATAGGTGATTGTTTAGAACCATGCTTCAACTCCATTTCAGCAAAAAAGCCCCTCAACAATGAGCAGAAGTACAAGTTCAGCTATACTATCTGAGACCAAAATAATTTTATGTGAATAACGTCACATTAATAAAAATAAATATAATGCTGAAAGAAAATTGATTGAATGATAGTTTGTATAATAGAGAGATAACAATTCATTCCAATTCCAAGTACAAATTCATAACCATAAATAAATTTATATAAAAGATTACTAATAAGGATAATTGAAGCTGTATAGAAGATTAATAACGGAATAATACCAAGTATTTAAACATCTGTTTTTATAGAATTAGTTTGAAAACAATAAGTCTCAAGACTCAAATATTATCTTTTCGTAGGACTTCAACAGAACGTATAACAAACGTGGACATATAATTCACGAGTGAAGCCCACGAAACAAATGTGGACACGTAGTCCAGAAGTATAAGTAACCAAGCATG
Organism: Acacia confusa; assembly: GCA_037074495.1. NCBI lineage: Eukaryota > Viridiplantae > Streptophyta > Magnoliopsida > Fabales > Fabaceae > Acacia > Acacia confusa. The sequence continues at coordinate 30,434,494 of CM073504.1, forward strand.
ATTCAAAGCCACAGAACAAGATTAGGTACAAAACCCATAAATAAGAAGCGTGAGAATGAATCCCATAAATATCAAGGGCGAGTACTATGCTACTAATGTCAAGCGAGGTTGAGGTTAATTATGGCATGCCAAGGGTTAACGGGACTGCTGTTTAGCAACTATCGTTCTATATTTAGTCATCTCAAAAATATTTCCAAGGATACATGGGGCCAATTTACCATCATATACAACATATAAAAATATCTTCATTACCGAAATAACATAATGAATGTTCCATAACTAAGTACCCCAGCATGAGATTCACAAAAGTCATTCCACTTAAATCGTTAAAATTCTCGTACACAAATATATTGTAAAGAATGAAATGATACCGAACAATTAAGTAACTATAATGAAATCTGTTGGATTTTTATATCCAAATCTTATGGGTTATGAATAAGAAGTCTCACTGGATCGCCGCCAATAGTCGCGTCAGTTCGCCACAGTCGTGTCAGTTCGCCAGCAAGAGACAAGTCCATCTGATTAAACTTTTTTTATATATAAATAGGGCGCCCTAGTAACAGAATTAAAGATCCCTGATTTTTTCTACATACACTCTTTCTGTATACTGCATATACATTCTGTGCGTTCCTAAAGCAGACTTGTTGGATTCGCTTGGGCTTCAGACAGACATAACCATCTTTCTGGAGACGAATAATCCGTTCTATCCTGGAAGGTAACTGCTCAGAAACCTTTGACATCCGTATTGAGAGAGCAAAATTGTTTTAAGAACACAACAAAAGTTGGACCCAGATTTCTGCATAGTTTATTACCATTTTCGGTAGTCTTGTGAGTTTTACTATTTTTCCTTCTTGTGTAAAAGTATTGCATGTGTACAGATTATGCATATTAATTACACAGATTTTTTCCCTTGTGAAAATTTCAATTTAAAGTATTTTCTACACCAAAATCTTCATTTCATCTAATCATTCATATACGAATAAACAATGTATAATTCCAATGAACCCGTTTTCATAAAATAATACTTGAAAAATTGATAATTTTAATGAAATTGTAACAAGTAGTTAGATATCAATGGGATGCTATTCACTTACTGATATGTTTCCTACTAGGTACCTTCTTTATCATATTTTGATAATTAAAAATTGATTGGATTTGTTGCTCTTTTCGTTTTCTCAAATTCAGTCGTGACATTGATTTTTTAAAAACGAAAGAATGCTTGTATCCCCTGGGTTGGAAAATATAAATTTAAATACACAGGGAAACGATTGAAATTGTTCATAAATGAAAATTTACTAAAATAATTGCTGTGCTAAAATTTACTAAGGAGTATAGGCGTATGTGTGTTTTTTTTTTTAATGTATCATTAGTACTTAACTAAAAGCATTTGAATCCTTTAATAGGTTCACCAAAAATAGAGGAGCACGCACATTGTTAATTTGCATTAGTTTTAACGGGTATTTTTGCATGGGAAGTTTTAACAAAGGAGTTGTGAGCATCGGGAAGTTCTCGATGGAGTAATTTTGGCTTACTATGAAATTGAGATTTGGCTTAGGCCCTATGCAGAGCTTCGTCTGTTGCGTCCACTACATCCCAAACAGTGACGTTTTGGCACCAAGCACACATTGGTCCCTTCTTTAAAAAAAAATTAAAAAAATAAATAAAAATTCAAGCATTGCGGGTAGTAGAAAGGTAATTCAAGACACTTAAAAAATATTTATGACCTTAAAAAAATATTTAAGATTTGGAAAAGAATATTCCAGGATACATATTAGTATTAAAAAGATACTTTAGAAAATTGACAGGTACATAAAAAATAATTATTTTAGAATCTTGAAAAAACATTTCAAGGTATTAGATCAATACTAAAAGGATAATTGAGAAAATTGAAGAGTATTTAAAAAATAATTTTTTTAGGATCATGAAAAAATAATTCAGGTATTAACTGTTACTAAAAATGTACTTTTTAGGATATTATTTTAGGATCCTAAAATAAATTTTGAAGATCATGAATTATTTTTTAAGTACATGCCAGTATCCTGAAGCATCCTTTTAGTACTCGTCTGTATCCTGAAATATTTTTTTAATATCATAAAATAATTTTTCAAGATCATTAAGGATTTTTTCAGTATCTTGAATTATCTTTTTAATACTTAGCTGTGCTTGAATTTTTTTTTTTTAAAAAAGGACCCATGTGTGCTTGGCACTGAAACGACGTCGTTTGGGATACGGCAGATAAAGCTTTGCAAAGGACCTAAGCCAAATCCCATTAAATTGTCAAACAGTCAATTATGAGTTCACCAACATATGCTGATATAGCTTTGCCATGTAGGATGTGATGCCACATATAATGCCATTGCCACATTATCTATAGGGGAAAAACAAGAAAAGAAAGCTCTCAGTCACTATCATCTTCTCCTCTTGCGAGCACCCCTCCACCCATCGTCATTGTTGTTTTCTGCGCTAGAAAAACTCACCTCTTCAATTGACTTCTGGTTCTTTGACTTACACACTCCATATGTCAGAATTATACAGCAAACATGATTTTGAATGAACAAGAAAGCCTTCCACCACTGTTACTAGCTTCATCAAAATCAACAAAAACCATTACCAATTAAAAAAACAAAACAAAATAAAACTATTGCATAATGGTGAAGGATGAATAAGAACCTAAAATATTCATATCTACAATTTTTTTTTTTTTGGTTTCTTGAGCAAATCTTTAAAGAAGGAGGTGTCCTAAAACTTCGTTCTCGATATTGTTCCCTTTAAGTGTTGTTATCCTTACGGTTTTAAAACACGTAAAAAAAGGAGAAACTCTTATAAGACATTTTTCATTTCCCTCGTAAGCCAATTAGGACTTCACACTCCACCCCACTTGGGACCTAATGTCCTCATTGCCATATTGACTCATATCAATCCAAAACTGACTTTGATGCCAACTATAAAATTTCAACGCCTTGCTCTCAATATTGTTTGTTTTAGGCTCCATTCCTCCTCATGATTTTAAAACATGTCAAGGGATGTATCCAGACCCTTACTATGCCATTCCCTTTCCTAGCCAAGTGGGACTTCACAGCACTCTTTCTACAAAAAATCAAAACCGTCAAGTATCTGAAGGAAAGGTAGCAAAGGTTCATTATATGAATTCAATCACGTGGATTTGGCATACCAATCAAGGGTGATTACAAAGAAGATGGTGGCTGGGGACGAGGGTGTGGTGCTATTCGTGATGGCATTCATGGCCATGATGGAGGCGGATCGTTAAATCCTAGCACCCTAATAGCAGAGGCTCTAATGAGCAGCTTCTGATTCTGTTTAAACTCCTTAGTTAGCTTTAATGGTGGAAGCAATGTAGAGGGGGAGGAGGAAGGAGAGAAAGAAAGTGGATAAGAAGATAAGACGAGAGATGTTCATACCAAAGAAAGAGAAAAGAAAATGGCATGTTTGGCATTTCATATATTTTATTTCATTTTTAATTATGTGGCATAATATCCTAATGGCAAAGCCACCTCATCATACATTGGTCAACTAATGGTGGACCATTTGGATCTTTAACGGTAGGGTAATTAAATTGCTATCTTTAAGTGTGACATTACCTCCTTAAAAACTTCTTAGTACCCATATTTTCTCAATAAAAATCTGAGGTAAAAATATCCTTTAACTCTAATATAAAATTAGCACTCTCCACTCATCATAGGGATATGAGTAGATCTATATTTGTATTTTGTATTTTGTAACCAAATACAAAAGGTAAGTATAATAAGGATCAAAATAATCATTAGAAGTATAAAATTCACAAAATTTCTTTCACTATTTCTTCTTATTCATTTTTACTGTAACACCCATGATTCCATTCTACTGATTATATATAAAATACATAGTATTTATGAATATCATCTGAGTGAAACGATAGAGCGTATATGTTAAGTAACTACTGATACATATACCTAGCTACAAATTTAAACTAATTGCGGCATAGCCGGTTATTATAATAACAGTACAATAATTTGAGTATTTAAATACTAAATATCTAATAGTATAAATACAATCCAAAATAAAAACTCCGGTTGAGTCTTCACACGTGCATCTTACCTTTTATATAAGCTCCTGATTCTCCAAATCCTAAAGCTTGGGTCAAGTCTGAGATTCAATACCCATTGAATCTCACATAACAGTTAACCCATGTTCAAATAATAACAGTATATAATAGATATTCATTATATTCAGTACAACAATATATAGTACACAGTAAATGTATGTCAACAGTAACAACAATACATAGCACACAACAAATACATGTCAATAGTGTTTGCACTCATCAATTCCACAAACCCACATGTCCTCAACACTAGAAAAACATACATGTGGTATTATTATGATTATTAACAAGTATAGTTTTAAGGGAAAAATGACGCATAGAACTAGAAATGCTTGAATCACTCCCAGGTTTAATTTCCTTAACCACTGTTCCAGTTTCCAGTTCTGAAACATGGGCTAACTTGGAAAATTCACATTGTTTTGTACAAAATTCCAAAAATTACATGTTATACATGAATGGAAAGACCTTCATGTCTACTATATCTCTGAAACATTTCATGATTTTTAGACACCATTGGATAGTCAAAACTCATGTATAACAACTACTGTTCAGATTAACATCTAAAAATAAGGCTTAATTTCAAAAATTTGTTTCTCCTTGTACAGAGCTTAAAATGTTACAAATTTTATATCAAAAAGAAATCCCTAGATGTCTACTTCATTCATAAAAACTTTTATGATTTTTGAAGATAATTTTCTATATAAAACAATATTCACAAGGTGACTGATTCTAGAAAACTGAAATATGAGATTTTTCCCAACTTTCACCACTTGGATCTTTTGACTCCAAAAATTATTTCCCAACATGTTTACACTCCATTTTGAATTTTAAAAGCAATGGAGACCTTAGAAACATGTAAAGGAATTTAGTTTAACATTTCCTAGATTAAACTACACTTCTACTAAAATATTTAAAAGCTTAAGACCAAGAACTTATTCTTGAGCTTCTTAATTATTCACCTTGCTCCTTTGTGTTTTTCTCTAACACAATCAACTTTGACGAGTTTTTGGTGTGAAGAATGAAGAGGAGAGACACCTCTATTTATAAGAAAATAATCAAGATTATGTGAATTCAATTACATGGAATCATTTTCCTCCTTTTCTTCCCTAACCATTAGATTAAAATCTACTTTAAGAAACTCCATCTCCCCCTCCACCTAACTGCCGACCACCACCTCTTCTCCTTAGCCGTTGGATGATTTTTTATTTTATTTTTTTTTTATGTAGCATTAATCCAATGGTTTAAGCCTCCAATTGGTTGATTTAATTTCATGAGGATTAAGATTAATTAATTATAAGATTAATTAGAACCATTGGATTGCATTTCATGTGCAGCAATCTCAACCATTGATCCTAGTTGAATTGTTGACTTTTGGGGCTGATTAATTAGAATCATTGGATTGCATTACATGTGCAACAATCTCAACCATTAATCCTAGTTGCGATTGTTGACTTTTGAGGCTAATTTAATCAATCCTAATTATCCCCTTAATCATGTGCTTAATTGTCCTTTTATTACAAATGTCATAGGTTAATTGGTTTACTACTTAATCAAGGTCATTAGAGCACTATTAAAAAACTTAATTTCATCCCTCTAGGCCCTTGATATATTCAAAATAAGCACCCCATTTTGATGATTTTATTTGCCTCTAATCATCTTGAAGATATGTACAATTAATCTTAATTAGTTCAAGTTTAAGTGCCCTTAATTTTAGCTAACTTGCTTTAATTTAATTAAGTGTGTTCATCACTTATCTTGACCCTTTTTTATAGGCAATTGTTATTATTGTCCTTATATGTTGTCTAAAAACCTACCATTTAATTATAAATGTCATGAAGAAATTTGCTTAGAATTATATTCAGTGATGTTATAATATTTCAAAATACATATTCACCTTCATTTATATTAATTATTCATCAAAATAAAAGATTTATGATGAATAAAAATTTTTAGATATTACATTTATCGTGTTTGCCAATTACAGCATAATTAGAAGTAATAATTATAACACTCCATTTATTACAAATAAACTGATTTAGATTCTCAACAAAAAGCAAGCTGCACCACAAGAAATTACACAATTATAGTATGTTGATTCGCTTCATTGCTTTATAACTTGTCATCTTTCCTTTATTTATTAAGAAAAACTATAAAAAGTTCCGTTGCTCTTTATAGTACGAACCTAAATCATGTGAAAATACTTCTTTCTTTGGAACTAAATGTACGAATTCAATAGTTAATTTGCAAAGATTAAAGAAATTAGTTAAATTAATTATTTTATTTGTAAAAAATTTATGTTGGCTTCCCTAAAATACATTTTTAACGATTTGTATATGAACTATCCATTAATAGTAACTCTTTAATATGTATAATGTACATGGATAATTTTAGAAAAAACGTAAATTTGAAGGACAAAATGAATTGGAGTCTTAATTTTAAAACAAAAATAAATCCCATAATTAGCTTCTACATTTAGGATTAGAGGCAATATCTTGAATCAAAAGCAACTTTTGACCTTGTCAAACGAGCTAATAGCATAAGCACATCCTCTCATTTTCCTTTTTCTCTTTATTTCTTCTCAACATCTCTTCTTTGCCCTTAAATAAAGAAATGGGTGGTTGATATTTTATATTTTATAAAAATTATTATTATAATATTTTGTAAATTTTTATTTTTATTTTCTGTGTATTGAAGTTATGAATTGTGTCAATCAGATTTTAACAACTTAAACTTATTTATTTACGTTTATAATAATAATAATAATAATAATAATGTAATAATAATTTAAATATAAATCATCCACTTTTAGATGAAAATGAGAGAAGCCAAATTCGTCAATAGCAAAGACGCCATGCTTTCTTCACATATACCCACATTGACAATACTGAACATTAAAAAGAAACAAACATGTGGCATTGTGGCAAGCTATGATACTAATTGATGATTGTATACATGCAATCAAGGAGTGATTGATTAGAATCCAAATCCATAAATAAACAATGAGGCTGGGAAAGAAACACAGATGAACTGATGCTACATAAAAGAATTATAGGAGAAAACAACAGATATATATATATATATATATATATATATATATATATATATATATATATATATCCAAAACGTAATCCTAAGCTAATTTCTAGTATGGAACATATGAAAACATATTAATTTATATAATATATACATAAATTTGTGATACTAGTAAGTCATAAATAGTGCAACTCACCTCAGATTCCACGGCATGAGCCCCACATCTACTTTCTCTACAAACCAAACAAATTAATGATCAAAGGTTCACTCTACTCTAAAGAATAATTTGTCATGATATAGGGTCAATCTCTAGATGGATATAAACAAGTTTATGGAGCTAAAGAGCAAGGGAAAAAGGATTTTTCTTGCGTGCTCTCAGCTCAAGTAGAGCAACATCCAGTTTTCTTCACAGCTGATACATCGTCGGTTGATCCAACATTAAGGGTCTGTCCTTTCGGCAAAGTTGCCTGATTATGCACGACATCGAGAGCTTTCTTGCTCATTACGCTATAGATCTGTGTCAGCACTTCCACAAAGGCATCTTCTACATTCATGGATTCAAGAGCAGATGTTTCCATGAAGAATATGCCCTCTTGCTCGGCAAAAGCTTTAGAATCCTCTGTCGATACTGCCCTTAGATGTCGAAGATCAGCTTTGTTCCCTACGAGCATGACAACAATATTGGCATCTGAATGATCTCTCATCTCCTTCAGCCATCTCCCCACATTTTCAAACGTGACATGACGGGTTACATCATAGACTAGTAAAGCGCCAATAGCCCCTCGATAATATGCACTCGTGATTGCTCGATACCTTTGATACAAAAAGAAAACAGCAAAGTTAGGTAGATACTTATTGATGCAAAATATAGATTTAACTGATGTTACTTGTAGATGTTCTGGACAACATTATGAATCAACTAGACACTTCATTGCATGGGTAACCATTTTACTTCACCATCTAACAATAGAGATGATTTATAATCTAATAATGTATTATATTGAATGATAATAAGGATTCACCATAAAAAAGGAGTTTTTTTTTTTTTTTTTTTAAATAAATGTTTCCATATCTACTCATGCATTTTCCCTATACATATTCATACCAAGCACCTGTTCATATTCCTTCTCATAACACAGAAGAGCAATATCATTCAAAAGCTGATAGTTAGCCATGGGATGATAATGGCGCAATGATATTCTATAGATTTCATCTGAGAAAACATAATGCAACTACAAACAAGGCCCAACGCCATAGAGTTAAACCAAATTCTGTAATGTATTAACCATAGTTGGTTGTGTGAATATTGTATAAATACTGGTTCCACATTATTGAAGAGTGAGATATTGCATTTTCCTAAACATTCGTCACATGGTATCCATGATCAATGAAATTCTCACCCAAGCATGAAATTTTTCTTCATCTTTACGGAAAAGTTTTCAAGCTTTCACAAGCATCTCAATCTTAGCCAATAAATCAATAACAATATCATCATTTTACAGGTCCAATTGTAGAACACACTTTCCACATTGTATTAATGTCAATTGATTTCTCAACAAAAAGCAATCATAAAAGCTAGTTGTTTGTATATTATAATTTTCAAATTACAAGTTCAACATGTACACAATTAAGGGGACAAAAAAATGTATCAAAAGAGAATCATCTTGATTCCTCATTCCATGAAAGTAATCATAGTTCCAAAATATCATTAACATGCTGAATCAAAGCTAGCTAGCTTCAAAAACATGAACCCCAACCGTAATGAAAATGGATGAGAATTTAAACCTTTCTTGACCTGCCGTGTCCCAAACCTGAGCCTTGACAACCTTATCGTCGATACGAATGCTTCTGGTAGCGAACTCAACCCCAATGGTGGACTTAGATTGGAGGCTAAATTCATTCTTGGTGAATCTTGACAATAGATTCGATTTGCCAACACCAGAGTCGCCGATGAGAACCACTTTGAACAAATAATCATATTCGTCATCGGCTTTGTACGCCCCCATTTGCCACACACACGCTTTCTCTCTGGTGTAAGGCTACGAGGGGAAAAAGAAGGGAGAGAGGAAAAGGAGAAAATAGATAAATTTTATATTCTTTTGGATTTTGTTTTCTCTCAGAGATTCAAACGGGGCTGGCTTGATTCGTCATAAAGTAGTAACTTTGTTTGGAATTCAGATTCGAGAAGCTCACAAAACAGAAAATTTGTGGGGCAATGAGGAGCCAATTGAATTGAAGACGGGGCATCTTGGTTGGACATAGGAAACATAACACAAATATTGTTTCTAAACCTGGAGGTTCAGTTCAAATTTTACCATTTTAGAACAAACCGAAATCTATGTAAGATCATTTAAACCATAAGATTAAAAAATAGTAAACATAAAACTTAATTAGGAAAAAATAATAACTATAAAAACATGAAGAAAAATTGTATGTTTTATTATTTCTGCATCAAAATCTCCTCTCTAAATCGATAAATTGTCAAAACCTTATTTCCCAATGAAATTAAGCACCTCGTTTAACGTCTTCTTAAACATGACATAGCGAGTTCAAACACAAGGATATATTTATGCGTTAGCTATAGTTAAATTAATAACCTTGATGAGGTGCGACCAAAAAAAAAAATCTTCAGGTTCATATGCTTTTAATTAACTTTAGTTTCTGTCCCCATATTTTTTTCCCCTTTGTTTTGTCCCCATACTTTAGTCTTCATGTCGTCCAAAATATTCGTCCATATTACAGTCCCCATCAACGTACAACAAAAGTTAATATCGAAAAGCTCGGATCCAAATTCTTGTGAAATTACAAGGACGGACATTTTAAATGTCATAAATTATATGTTCGAGAGCTTCGATTAAAATGGTAGTTTTTTTTTTTTTAATGAAAGTCAAATGTTTATAAATGAAAAATGAGTACATCAATGAAGTGCATTACAGTTTTTAGCCAAAAAGTGTGGCAGTTCTAGAAAAAACAAAAATTCCTGCCAACAACAACTAATGAGAAATAAACTTTCTTGAAAATAGATCCAGATACAAGATTAGAGATATCCAGGTAAACAACATTGGCTGACATCTGTTTGTACAGATGACTTGCAGAGATTGCCTTTAATTTGATATTCCTGATAAAGAGATGAATTTGCAATCCACAAAAGGCATGCTCTGAAGCAAAGGTGAGCAAACAATGGAAACTGCGTGACCTTTTTCCATATGAATGAGACCAAAGATTGTCCTAGGAATCCAATCCAAGCTCTGCAAATTTTCTTTAAATTCTGCTTGCCTTTCTTCATAATAATAATAACCCATCCAAGCGATGAAATGCTATCAGCACTTTGAGCTGGAGCAGAAGTAGGTGACTTTCTGACCGTTAAATCTGATTAAAATGCAAATTTAGCAAAGGCTACTGCATGTTTAATATCTTTGAATGTTGCCAAAGGATCGGCAGAGCATGCATTATGAACAATCAGATTCCAAATCATCACATGAATATTCCCTCCAAACAGGCCCTTATTGTGCTAGTGCCATGTGGGCCCCACAGAACTCTTATTGCTCTTTTCACTTTAAACCCAAATTCACTTGGAGAGAATTAAGGCCCAAACTATGTCTAGTTGCATTTCATCTTGGTCCTGGATTGGGCTCACTGATTTTTTTTTGTCAACAGGCCCACTGAATCTTGATAGACAGAAGATGAAAAAAGTCAATTGATGATTTTTACCCAATGAAGGCTATTAACAACAATATGAAACACATGCCGAAAAGGAAGTTAGTATAGATGGTAAGGGATTTGGTCAAGTCCCAAAGAGATGTGTGTTCGATCCCCGCTGTCATCGCTAGGACTCCTTCGGTAAGCGATCTCGTAAGTCCCCATTAAGTGCTTAAAGAGCCCGGAGCCGTACCTTGACCTTGGTGAGAGACTGATTTCGAACCCCTCCAAAATTTTTTTATATATATAAAAAAAAAACAATATGAAACACATATATTAGAAATAATTGGGTCTTTCATTTTAATTGAAACGAAGGCTACAATGATGGACACACAGAAATGGTTATATTGAAAATCCCAAAGGAACATTTATATGATATAATTTACAGAGACTTAAATATAGCTCTTAATTAGACCTATGGCGTGGAACTCAATGCAATTAATCAAACTTATTAGCCAGGCCAATGTTAGTCTAATGGGAGTCTTCCCGTCTTTTACGGTGACTAATTATTGTAACCACATAGACTAATCCTTTATTAGTTTAAGCACTAGACGGTTTGACAGAATTTTATCGGATTCATGCTAGAAATTAGGCCTTAATAACCTTCTTTAGACTCCTGTCTTAACTGATGCCTCTTCATGGCTTTATTTACTTTACCTTCCTAGATCCAGATTTCCTTCCCTAAATCTTCAGTCAAGTCTGAGATTTAATGCCCATTGAATCTTACGTAATAGTTAACCTTATGTTCAAGTAATAACCATATATGACAGATATCCATCATATTCAATACAACAATGCATAACACACAACAAATGTATGTTAATAGCAACAACAATACATAGTACACATCAAATGTATGTCAACAGTGTTTACAATCACTAGTTCCATGAATCCACGTGTCCTCAACGCTAGGAAAATATACATACAGTATTATCATGACTATAATTCACATCAAACTAAATTCACAGCTTAACTGAATGTAAATAAACATGTGACCTAAGACCGAGTCTTAGTCACAGTGCATGGTCCAAGACCTCGTATTGTTCATAACTCCATATGAATCAAACAATCTATATATAGGCATACAAGACACATAATAGTTAAAGTTACCAGTACATGAATGTATTTTCCTTCCACATAGTTAGCAATACACCTGACCTTTGAATTCGACCACATACTTCTTGGGTACCCTATAACATTATTATCGGATTATTTCCATTTTCCATACCTTATATGATATTACAATTAATATCATTTTGCATAGAATAATATCAAAAAGGATATTTTCACCTATTTTGACATTCTTACCCCTGAGTGGATTAATTGTCCAATAATTACCCTGACATCTTAAAAACACATTGCTAGATTTTCTGACCAGATTTTTTAGCAACTTTGAAAAATCATAACTAATTATAAAAAAATTCAATTTGAGTGTTTCAAAAATCTGGATGACCTTTAACATGTCAATTTTCAAGAAAAAAAAATCACAGAAGCCATAACATCACGGATCATTCCCATTCTTAAGTTTTCCAATACTGTTCTATTTTAATAACCAGAACAAAGTCTAACTTCAAAAATTCGTATCTCCTTGCACAGAACTTTAAAACTTACAAATTGTATATGAAAAGAAAGCCCTGGATGTAGAGTTTATTCTTGAAAAATTTCATGATTTTTGAAGATCATTTGATACATAAAACAATAGCCACAACATTTGCTGCCAGCATAGAATTTAAAACCGATAGTTTTCTAAACTTTCAACATAATGATCTATTGATTCTAAAAATTATTCCCCAACATGTTTTTCACTTCATTTTGAGTTTTAAAAGTAATGGAGACTTCCAAAACATGAAAGAAAATTTACCCTACAATTTTCTAGATTAAACTATCATTTTATCAAAATCTAAAAGCTTAAGCTCAAGAACTTACCTCTTGAAGTTCTTGCTTCTTCTTCTCCTTGATCCTATATTATTTTCTCTAACTCAATTAGCTTTGATTTGAGTTTTTGGTGTGAAGAATGAAGAGAAGAAACATCTCTATTTATAGGCACAAATCTAAGCTCATGTGGAACCAAATTTAGATAATTCCATTTTCCTTCTTTCTTCTTAACCTTTGGATCTAATTTCACTTTACAACTTCCAATATCCTCCGTTCCTTATGGCTGCTGACCTCCTCCTTCCTCCTAGCCATTGGATGAGTTTTGCATGTGCACAAATCCATGGTTCAATTGTTCTCATGGTTGATTTAATTACATGAGGATTAAGCTTAATTACAAGATTAAATGACAACCATTGGATCTTAATACATGTGTCAAAATCTCATGGTTGGCTAGTTGCAATTGTTGACTTTTGCGGCTTGATTAAGCTTAATTACCCCCTTAATCAAGTTGCTTATATTAGACATTGTCATTGGTTAATTGATTTGTTAACTAACCATGGAAATTAGTGCTTTATTAGACAAGCTTAATTCCATCCTCTTTGGCAATTAATTTTCAAAATAAGGCAGCCCTATTTGGATGATTTTTATTTGTCTTTAATCATATTGAAAACAAATGCACAAGTTGGATAATAAGATTCAAGTAGGTATTTTTACTCCTAACTTGACATGTCTAATTGTGGCATAAATTCAATAGATATTAGATTTTTTATTTCCTTTATTATCTATTTAATTTCATTGCCTTCTACCTCTCATCAATAGGAAAATATAGCCCTAATAAATAGTTACAAGTGTTTGCCACTAATCTTAAGTAACTCAAATCCGTTAATCCAAGACTTTTTAAGTAATAAAAATTTGACAAATTGTCTCTTATTCCTTTTTATGTGTCATAATTAACCTTTCGTTAATTACTTTCAAAGTGAAATTTGGATAATAATATAATCAATAGATTATAATTCTTTGAGATATATATTCACATTTGTATTTTGCTATTTTTTTTGTTTACCAAAATACAATTTTTACATGAATTATGAAAATTAGGGTTTTACAAAAGCACACAAAAAGATGATTGGCCAAAAGAAAAAGACACAATGAAAGTAAGATCACACATTCTTTTGAAAGTAAGATGATTAGGGTGAGTAAAAGTGATATTGTACATGAGAAGTAAAAATGATATTATCATCAGGAAGATTAAAGATCATGATGTGCTCTCTCTCTCTCTCTCTCTGTTTTTTTTTTAAACTAAGGTTTTATCCCATGAGGTTTTCTTGGTAAGGTTTTAACACAATATTTGTTTATGGACATCCAAGGGAGTATTAAAAACATTACGATTTAAGAGTGGATGTACCTGTGGGATATCTGGAAAATAGGAGTGGGAATAGGCCAGATCCCTATCAGACGGCCTATCGCCTGACCTATTTAGGGCCTGGTTAGGCTTGGCCTATTTGTCAAAAAGGTCAGGCCAAGGCCTATTTAAAAGCCTAAATATGTAAATAGGCCAGACCTATTTTGTTAAGGTCTAACTTGTAGGCCTTTAGGCTGGTCTATTTACATATTAAATAAATATAATTAAATTTATATAATATAAATAATATAATATTTATTATTTTTCATTCTTATATTTTAATTTTAAATTATATTTATATAGATTTTGATAGGTTCAAAGTGTATAAAGCCTATTTATGGCCTTTAAGATCTACAATATGAGGCCTTTTTAAAGGCCTACATTGTAAGTGGGCCTTTAAAAAGGCTTCAGGCCCAACCAGGCCTTATGAAGGCTTAGGTCTAAGTCCAAAAAAAGCCTGAATTCAAACTCAAGCCTATTTAGCCAAAGCCTGGCTTGGCCTGACTTATTTCCATGCTTACTGGAAAACATTCTTTAAGAGGCGACTATGAGCTGATCTGTTCTATTTAGATCACTTGTTCTTTTGTTTCATTTATATAAAAAAATGTAGAAACAACTGGTGTAAAAAGTGGTCTTGGATTTTTTTTTTTTTAACCATCTGTGTAACCATTAACCAATGAAAAATGTGGGAAAAAATCCTACTAACATTTGTGTACAAGATTTTGAACAAAACCAACAATTCAAGCAGAAGTTCTCAGATTGAATAATATAATTGATGAATTTTAGCCCGCCAGAATGAACCGTATAAATCTGCATATCATTGTATATATACAGAACCACCGATCTTATACTCACCCTTGTTTTCATTCTAGTTCTAGACAAAATAACTCTTAATTTCTGGTGCTTGCTTTATTTGTTTCATCTCGTTTCAAAAGATTTAGGGTTTTTCCCAGAGACAAGCAATGTACGTAACAGAGAGAATGATCTGTGAGTGTCTTCATCATCTCTGCAACTGAGAACAAGAAACCCGCTACATTCCTAAACTACTCATATTCGATCTTCATTTTTCCAAGAGTATATATTAACTCATAATTA
The DNA here is from genome assembly GCA_037074495.1 of Acacia confusa. Lineage (NCBI taxonomy): Eukaryota > Viridiplantae > Streptophyta > Magnoliopsida > Fabales > Fabaceae > Acacia > Acacia confusa. Next base: position 30,449,700 of record CM073504.1, read on the forward strand.
GTATGCTCGTGACTTGCTTTGCAGTAACTTTAACAAATATAAATCTTAAAATAGAATTCATGCTTCATATGTTGTGCTGTTAAAAAGATTGTCTTAACTGCATATAGACAGACGTATATACTCATATTAAATGAGGTCATGAATGTGAGAAAAATATAATAAGTCATATTTATACATTATCTATATGGATAAAATTGAAAAAAGAAATTAATTTTTTTAAGTGACTTATATTTTGAATCAAGTCATTCTTCTGAAACAACTTACATATAAGAGGGAGTATAAAGTTGATCAAGTGTTAGCTTGTGTCATCTAGCTATCCCTATGAGTTGTTCGCTTGTAGGTCGTTAATTAATGGATGGCTATGATATTGCTTACCATGAGCTTATCTCATTATTCCAGTATAATTGACCAACAATGTTTTACCCTAGGAGCAGCGCCCAACAAAAAAATGTTTTAAATGAACCAAAATTACCAAAAACCTTTTAAAAACATAAAACCAGCACAACATCGTTAGTAAGAAGCTAACGTCCATTTTTTGACGTCTGAAAAAATGATAGAATAGTATTTAGATGTTCATGAAACTATACTCAAGCCCCAAAAACATTTCAAAATTTTCACTTTAGTCCCTCTCTATGTAACTTTACATGGAGGGACTAAAGTGAAAATTATAAAAATTTTATGAGGCTGGAAGATAATTTTCTAAAAATTTGGCTTCTTTTCTGTAATTTTTGTGGGGCCACAGTATCCCTTTTAAATCCACCCCTAGTTACAAGCCTTTTTTTTTTTTTTACCTTAGCTTGGCCTGGCCTAATGGCCTGTAATTTTAAAAATTTTGTAAGCAACCTAACAAACCACAGGCTTTAGTTCAAAACAATCATACTTCAAATAGGCCGAAAACATGCCTACTTTAAATAGGGCGAAAACAAACCTACTTTAAATAGGTTGTTAGAAGTAGGTCTGCTTTCGACTTGCTTAAAGTAGGTCTGTTTTCACCCTGTTTAAAGTAGACTTGTTTTGAGGTGAGGCCTGTGGTTTGTTAAGCTGCTTACAAAATTTTTAAAATTACAGGTTTCCTTAATAAGCCACGCCAGGCTAAGGCCCAAAAAAAAAGGCCTGTAACCAGGGGTGGATTTAGGGGGGTAGGGGTGGCCCCACAAAAATTACAGAAAAGAACCCAAAGTTTTAGAAAATTATCTTTCAACCTCATAAAATTTTTATAATTTTCACTTTAGTCTCTCCATATAAAGCTACATGGAGGGATTAAAATAAAAATTTTGAAATGTTTTTTGGGGCTTAAGTATAGTTTCATAAACATCTGAGTCCTATTCTGTAATTTTTGCCGAATGTTAAACAGACGTTACCTTCTTCCTAATAGCATTGTGCTGGCTTTACAATTTTAAAAGGTTTTTGGTAATTTTAGTCCATTTAAGACATTTTTATGCTGGGCGTTCATAGGGTAAAACACTGTTGGTCAATTTGCTCATTTACCCTTTATTATTTATAGTATCAAGTTATGACTTCTAGTAAAACAAAATCTCTCCTGTTAAAGAGCACGCCTTTGTAGGATATCTGCTAAGACTTACCAATGAAACAATTTTTTTTCGTTAGTTTTTATGTGTCCTTTAAGAAGACTCTGTTTTGCTTCATGTTAAACATATACTCCATATAGTCCTTTTTATAAGATATAGGTAACTGAATTATACGTACATCAAAAAATTAGTTAAAAGTAATATATATGTAAGAAAAAATGCAACTCATTTTTCAAAATGCCCATATTTATTACACTGAAAGCATGTTATAAGCAAATAGTTTACTAATGCAATGAGCCTAACTAAGAATTAATGAGGGTAAAAGTGAAAAGTTATACAAAAAATTTATACTGTAGAACTAAGAGTATTAAATCAACCATTAAAAAGAAAATCTCTTATATATGCTGTAGAAAATCTCTTATATATAGTGTCTCTTATAAATATAAACAACTATCCAAAAGAAAATCTCTTATATATACTGTAGAACTAAGAGTATTAAATCAACCATTAAAAATACAGTAACAAAGCCTTTATGCATAGATTTTTCCAGCGATGAAACAGTACCCAATTTTGTAAGATCTGCACAATAAAAATCTCCTGCATGGTTGGCTCCATCAATGAAACAGTAGTGACTTCACCAATGAGTGGCCATAAATTTCTGTCTCTAACTCCAAATTTTCTGTGCCAAAATATAAATATTATAAGCACTTTTAAGCTCTCCCAAAATTGCAATAACCTAGATATTAGTATTATATTATATTTATATTGATGTACCATGTGCACCAAAATTAAAGGCATTCAATTTTAACATGGGTATATTTACTGCATGCATGTTAGCATTTAGTGACTGTTGTTGGCGCAACTTCACCTACCTACGACACACATAACCTCTCTCTACCCTTTTGAATTTATATTAATTAATATAATCAATTCATATTTATTGATATCATCTGTAACCTCAACTGTTTTACGGAGTAAAACTATTCTAGTAATATATTTTATCAAGGATAAAAAGCTATATTAATATTGTTATATTTGAACGAAAAAAAAAATATTGTTATTGGTTGTTTGTGAAGATTTAGGTTAAGAATATGGCATCCATAAAATATGTTTGTTAACTTACAATAAATCAATGTAATTTTTATTCAAAAAAAAAAATCCCTTCTTCTATAAAAAATGAATAATCAATAGAAATTTATCAAATTAAATTTGTACTCTGATTCTAAATTTAGAAGATAGATAACTAATTTTTATATATTAAAAAAAAACTAGTTAAGTTAGTTACATGTTAAAAAAAATTTTTATATGTAAGAAAATGTATGTTGGTTTATCTAAAATAACCCTTTTAATCACTTGCATTGAAAATGTTAGAATATAAGAGATTAGTTGATTAGTTAAAGAGTTAGTTAGAGGTTTAGTTAGGGACTATTGTCCATATAAAAGGGTACACACACCATTGCTAAGACTTACTTTTACTTTTACTCTTTGTAGGAACAATATGCTCTATTATGAATATACATCTTTCTTCATCTTCTTTCTCCAAAAATTGTCTTCTCTAATTTATACTTGTTAACATGGTATCAGAGCATCAGGTTTTGCTAATTTTTCTATTCCTTAGCGTATCTGAATGTCTCTTTGGGCAGTGCATTTTTTCAAGAAAATATTATATATCCCAAGCAATATTCAAGCAATTGTCTCTAAATCCAGCCCCATCCAAGAGTGTGTTAAGATCCACCGTAGAATCAAGAATTTGCTCTGGGTAGGGTGTTGACCTAAGATTCGATCCGATCCATCATTAAGGCCCAATCCAGAAGGTGTTTCTTGCTAGCTTTCTTGCATTTCAGCCAAACAAAGCCCTAATCCTGATTCAATGATGTCGTTTTGTCTCCTTTTCCTAATCTTGATCCATCGATCTTGCCTTGTTGCGTGATATTTCAAGAACCCCAGAGATGAGCTGTGAACCGCCTCAGCAAATCATGGAGATCCGACGTCGGTCGTTGTGCGTCGCCGATTGAGCCATGTTTTCTTCTTTTCCGGCACCCTGTTTGGAGATCCGCCGTTATGAGGCCGTGATCCGCCGTTGCCGACTTGGATCGTCGCTGAAGATTGTTTCACCCCAAGATCGTCTGTTCGTGTTCTTTAGCTCGTGCGATTGCCTCCGGCATGCCAGGCTTCAATATCGCCGGATTTGATTGAACGCCTAAATCAGAATCAAATATCCAAGAAACAGGGCTGCCTTCCAAGATCCAGTTGTGATCTACGTGGAGCTCCGGAAATACTTGGTTTCAGGTTAGACGGACGAAATCGCGAGAGCTAATCAAGTTTTCAAGTTGAAATCACATTGGCATTCACAACGCACAAGATTTCCGAAGATGTAATCGTAGCAAGAATCATGGATCTCGTCGTGCTTCGTCGCACCCAAAACGTTCCGAGATATCCTTGATCGTTTCCGCTGCAAGTTTTGGGACGATCTGCTCTTCACCGTGATTTCTTGGCTGCTGTGATTGAAGGTTTGCCATGAATTAGACTCACAATATTAACGGTCTCTCTTGGTTTCACGAGTTGAGAGCAGCACAGTCGCCTCCTTGTGATCTTGCGATTCCGTCGCACACAAATTCCGAGAGTTGAGAGCAAAGTTCTTGGTCCTGTGGCTGCTATGTTTGACCGTCAAGATTTTCCTAGTTATCGTTGATCCTTGGGATGCTTAAAGTGCTGGAGGTTGAATGCATTGATTTAGGCTTTACTTTGAACATTTGAACATAGTTAACCGTCCAAGAGAGTGAACTGGTGACTGCGGGGATGGAAGAAACATTTGCATTTTGCTGATTTGTTGATAGTGTTTGGCTACCCATTATCTATACTTGTCGTTTTCAAGTGGGAAAATAATGCCTATTGTAACAGAGGTTCTAATTGGCTTCTTTTGGCTTGAACTCTTGGATTTTCTGTATGTTTCATGTCGTGTGTTAGGAATGGATTGGAAATGGTCAAATATCAGGTGATGATGTTAGAAGAGCAAAGTAGAGAGCAAAGAAATGACGCCTCCTCGCCCTTGTCGATTTAAAGGAAAGTAGAGTAGAGAGCAAAGAAGAATCGCCTCCTCACTCCTGTCGATTTAAGGGAAAGCAAAGTAGAGAGTAGTGAAGAATCGCCTCCTTGCTCCTATCAATTGTGACCATCAACTCTGCAGGATCAGAGAATATTGAGCAAGCTGGTCAAACTGGAGTTTTTGGATTATGGTCTTAGTAGTCAATGCTTGGGTGGAACTACTATTTGTGAGGTACAGGGGAGAGTAAATTGTTGGACTATATTCCGGAAAGATGATGTTCTTGTTTTACATGAAAGGACGTTGGCAGCTCGTGTTGAGCTCATTAGATGTTGAAAATCTATTAAAGAGCATGCTTTTGTTGCATCTCCTTACCCTATCATCACAACCTTGGAAGACCATCTCACACCAGATCTTCAAGCCAAAGTAGAACAGATGATTACTGCAACATTTGGGGATATACTGTTTGTCCGGACCTGATGATGACTATAAGAGTCATGAGTGGGGCCACCCAGAATGTGCATGGGTGGTCTTGATAGTTTTATGTGTTGGAGTTATAATTGAAGCATGACAGATGGCATTATGGAAGAGAGTGTAGTGAAGATATCATTTTTGTGCCAATTGAAGAAAAGAAGCACTGGGGGAGAAGATTGTCTAGAAGAAACCATTGTATTGTTTTTTTTTTTATTGTTTTCTTATTGTTCAAGTTGAACACATTTAAGATTAATAGTGTTCCACTTGAGGGGGCGTGTTAGAATATAAGAGATTAGTTGATTAGTTAAAGAGTTAGTTAGAGGTTTAGTTAGGGACTATTGTCCATATAAAAGGGTACACACACCATTGCCAAGACTTACTTTTACTTTTACTCTTTGTAGGAACAATATGCTCTATTATGAATATACATCTTTCTTCATCTTCTTTCTCCAAAAATTGTCTTCTCTAATTTATACTTGTTAACAAAAAACTACTTCCTTGATTGAGAACTCAATAGGCAGAAAACACAAAAAGGAAAAACACACACACACACATATTTGAAAGGTAAGATTGATGGAAGTATATTACATTTAGGTTCATAACGAATCTTATACTAACCACTATCTCCAATACTTAATATACGGTATCATTATACAATTTGCAAGATTTTACATTGCAAGAGGTAGTATTATATTTAGAATATGGTAATCCCCTATGACAGCAGTTTAAGACCTAATAGGGATAGTAGCTCGTTTAGCCCACGCGTTTTGCGAAGCAAGCTAGCTCAGCCTGCTCTAGGGGTGGAAATAGGTCAAACCCCTATCAGACGGCCTACAGCCTGGCTTGTTTAGGGCTTGATTAGGCCTGACTTGTTTGTCAAAAAGGTCAGGCCAAGGCCTATTTAAAAGCCTAAATATGTAAATAGGTAAGGCCTATTTTATTAAGACCTGACTTGTAGGCCTTCAGGCATGGCCTATTTACATATTAAATAAATATAATTAAATGTATATCATATAAATAACATAATATTTATTATTTTTCATTCTTATATTCTAATTTCAAACTATATTTATATAGATTTTGATAGGTTTAAAGTGTATAAAGCCTATTTACGGCTACCAAAGCCTACAATATGAGGTTTTTTTAAAGACCTATATTATAAGTGGGCCTTTAAAAAGGCTTTATGTCTGACCAGGTTTTATAAAGGCTCAGGCCTAAACCTAAAAAAAGCCTGAATTCAGGCTCAGGCCCAGGCTCAAGTCTTCTGCCCCCATTATAGACTCAGGCCTATTTAGCCAAAGCTTGGCTTGACCTGGCCTATTTTCATGCCTAGCCTGCTCATTTTGCTAGACCAGTCAAATTTTACGAGCAATCTATCTAAGCCTGTCTCTCGAACTCTAGAGCTTCATTCCTGAGCAAAAAACTCTAAAGCTTCACGTGACTTCCGAATAATAAATGTTTGATAAATCCGTAATTATGTAACATTAAATTAAAATATGAGAAAATCGATGTACAAACTTGACTGCTTTTTAACCAAATTCTGAATATTAATATGATGGATTATTAATCAATAATTTTGTTTGAATCAACAACCATTTTATGATAAAAAATAACCAAGTTCATATGAAAAATATAGACATTTTGTAACATCCCAATTGAAAATGCCGAAAATTTTTTTTTTCCTTTTAAAATGAACCGTGATCAGAGTCGAGCATTTCGATTAAACAAGTAACCGAATATTTAGAAGTACATAACCATAGTGTAATCATCCTTATACAGTCATCTGTTGATTCCAAAAAGACAATATCTAAATAGTTCAAAAACTAAAACATATAAGCTCTTCCAATCCGTCTACATCGGCTACGTGTCGCTCTCCTCCACCCTGGATCCTCCTGAACCTGAAGCTACAGCTGAGATCCAATTCCCAATTGGATCTCAGGTAACGGTTAACCTTATGCTCAAATAAGTCATATATAGGCAACAAATAGTCGTAACAACATAACAGCACATCAATACATAAGCACACAGCAGATGCATGATCAACAATGGACAGAACATAAGCACACAGCAATATGTAAAGCCCCACACTATGTCTGCACATAAACCAGTGCCACAATCTCCCATCGTGTCCTCAGCGCTAGGAAAACCCAACGGCGTTATCAAGACTATAACCCGTAACAAGCTGTATGTATGATTGACAACCCACGACAGAGTTTCAGTATATAAACACGTCTACCATATATATGAATATGAGCAGCATAAGTGTTAAGCTTACAATACGCGTCCGTACCTCCGTTGACGATTTCGGGCACTTCGGTAGCGTTGTGGTACGTTTGACGGTGGTTCGACGGTGATTTAACAGCGGTGACAGCGGAAACAACGGTTCGTGATTCTGGGTATCCTATAAGGATAATATCACCAGTATAAATATCTAAGACCATAACAGGCATTTTAGGTACAAATTACCATTTTGCCCCTAGTTTGACTTTTTGGCGGAATTTTGTCAGGGCTTCGCTGTTTTGACTTTACGCTTTCAAAATTTTTGCTATAATCTTTCCTCTAACATATTTCTAAGATAAATATCACATTTATTCCTAAAACATGATATTTAAACTAACTTGAAAAATTAAAGACTACTCTAGCATTTCTACTATAACTACCGAAAGAACTACCGAACTAAAGACTAAGGACTGAAGAACTTACTCAAAGCTTCGCTACAAATTTCTCCGGACTCCTCCTTCTTCCTTCCTCTCCCAAATTTCGAAATCCACAAGAGGATTTGGTGTGAGAATTTCAAATGAAAGGGTGGCTATTTATAGAAAATCTCAATGGCATTTTAGTAATTTTGGTGAACTTTGTCTGGTTAAATTTCGACCGTTGGATCACACTTTTGCTAGGTGGTTTGATCTTGGCCATACACCTCATTGGCCGACCTCATCCCCCCCACAAGAAGACAAAATTGATGACATCAACAAGCTTGTGTCATCTTGCTTTACCAGATAAAATCCCTGATTCGGTGTCCGGATCACGAAATTCCGTGAAATCTTAAAAATTCCGGGAACAATACCTTGAAGGTCTTGTCATCCTCTTCGAGGTTACTGGGTTCTCCTCACCTTATACTCTTTTTAAGGACATTCTGTTATCTGCCGAAAATCCTCGGTATTTGCGACCGGTTACAGAAATAACTTCGGCCAGTACCAACTTCTGGATAAAAATTCACTGATCAATAATATGTTTTGGTTTTACTTAACTCATCCCCAGATTCTCGCAACGGAATTATTTTCTATTGGTTCTCATTTATCCTGTTCACTTTTAATTATTATTATATTACTACTTATTTAACACATGTTTAAACCTATATTACTATTATATTCAAATATCTTCTTTATCCTTATCTCCCCTAAAATTTCAGCCCACACCATAAATACATATATTTTTTTTTTCCTTAACCACATATATTATATTTATCCTATATTCATTTTCCACAAAATTTTCCTATTGGTCCATAAGCAATTTCATGGATTTAGGCTTATAAAATTCCCAAAAATTACTTAATTAATCCTTTAATAATTCATAATAATTTTCTTAATTAAAACTCATCATTTTCTCACAACCATTTTATTGACATTAATAATCTAAGATCCATGCAAATTATTAAAAGTCATAGAATCAATTTCGATTCTAGAATACTTTTTAATTTTCCTTCTTTTTATTTTCATAGGAAATATTTTATTAAATTGTCTAAATTAAGAATAATATATTTCCTAAATTTTTAATAATTATCTCATGCCTTCTAGAATTTTTCCATAATTTTTCTTAGTGCTTTCCTTTGAAAATAAACTAATTATACTTCATTTTGAAACCTCATATCCACCTATTTTCAATAGGTATTATTTATCTAAATATATATTTAAGTGTATTATAAAAATTAGGGTATTACACATTTAATAATTATGTAGGGAGTCATGACTTATAATATTTTAGTTTGACATATTTAACTTGTACTAATTCTATTTTCTCAAACTTCACGTAAATTGCATGCAATATCTTTTTTTCTTTTTTTTCCTTTTAATGAAAAGAACTATCTAGTTCTTTTATAACTTTAATTTTATAATGTTCTTACATTGGCTTTAAATTTTATGTAACATCCCATTTGAAAACAGCGGCAAATTTTTTTTTTTAAACCATTGATCAGAGTCGAGCATTCTAGCAAGTGAGTAACTGAACCTTAAAGATATATAACCATAGTGTAATTGTTCTAATATAGTCATCTAATACCCAAAAGAAGATAAATACATAAACTAGAAACATAAAACTTCGTCTTGCATTCTACATCGTCTGCTTGCCTCTATCTTCACTCCTTGGTTCGCCCGAACCTGAAGCTACAGCTGAGATCCAATTTCCATTTGGATCTCAGGTAACGGTTAACCTTATGCTCAAATATCACAATATATAGGCAACAGATATTCATAACAACATAACAGCATCTCAATACAAAAGCACACAGCAAATGCATGATCATAACATTGACAGAACATAAGCACAAAGCAGTATGTAAAGTCCCACAACATGTCTGCACATAATCAGTGCCACGACGGCCCATCGTGTCCTCAGCGTTAGGAAAACTCAACGGCGTTATCAAGACTATAACCCGTATAAAGTTGTATGCACAACTGACGACCCTAAGCAGAGCCTCAGTATATGAACGTATCTATCACATATATGTATATGAGCAACATAAGAGTTAAGGTTATAATACGCGTCCGTACCTTCATTGACAATATCTGGTACTTTCGTCGAAAAACGTTATGTTTGACAGCGGTACGACGGCGGTACAACAGTGGAAACAACGGTTCGTGATTTTAGATATCCTATAAGGATAATATCACATTTATGAATCATAATAGGCATTTTAGGTACAAATTACCATTTTGCCCCTAGTTTGATTAATTGGTGGTATTTTGCCAGAGCTTCGCTATTTTGACTCTAATCTTTCAAAATTTTGACATAATTCTTCCTCCAACTTATTCTTGAAATAAATATCATATTTATTATTTAAACATGATATCTAAGCTAACTTGAAATATTAGAGATTATTCTAGCATTCCTACTATAACTACTGAAAGAACTACTTAAACTAAAGACTAAGGACAGAAGAACTTACCCAAAGCTTTGCTATGAACTTCTTACTCCTTCTCCAGAGCTTCTCTCTAGGATTGCTTGTGAATTGGTGAAGAATGAAGAGAAATGAAGGGCTATTTATAGAAAAACCGAATGGCAATTCCGTAATTTCTTTGAACTTAGTCTGGACAGATTCTGACTGTTGGATTGCACTTTTTGAAATGGGCTGATCTGGGCCTTACAACTCCCTATGATGACATCATCATGAGTCATCAAAGTGATGTCATGCCTGCATCATCTCTTGATTTATGTGCCTTTATCTAATAAAGTTACCTGTTTGGTGTCCTAATCGCATAATCTTGGGAAAACTCAAAATTCCGGAAGCAAAGCCTTAAAGGTCTTTTCTTCTTATTTCAAGTTACTTGGGTCAACTAAATTTTTGATCCCATTAAGGACATTTCGTTGTCTGCTGAATATTTCGGCCAAACGCCGTCGGCTACGGAAATTGCGTCTGCCGACGTCAACTTCTGGATCATAAATCACTCGTTCATAATATGTCCAGATATTTACCAACTTATCCCTGGATTCCACTTTATGAATTATTTTCTATAGGTTTTCACTTCTACTATCTGTCTTAATTTCACAAAATATCTTCTTGGCTCTATCTCATGATCACTCCGACGGTTACGGAAATGACTTCAGAGATAGGCCACTTCGAGGTAAAAATTCACTTGTCTATAATATACTCTGACTCTAGAAACTTAGTTCATGGTTTTCTAGGTAGCATTTTATTTCTGTCCGTGGTCATTTATCCTACTTGCTTTTTACCATTATAATATTATTTAATTGCAAAATATCTTAGATATTTATTATTATTATTATTATTATTATTATTATTATTATTATTATTATTATTTCCATTTTAATTTTTCTTTATTTTTCTTCATAATTTTCGTTTATATATATATATATATATATATATATATATATATATATATATATATATTTATTTTAATTAATTTCCACCTTTTTTTCTTTATCTTATGTCTAAACAATTAACCATTAATTATCTAATTAATCACTTACTAATTGTTGACAATTTTCTTAATTAGTAATAATTATTATTTCACAACTATTTTACTGAAATTGATAATTTATGTACCATGCATAATATTAAAAATCATGGGGTCCAATATGGTCCCCCAATACTTTTTGATTTTTCTCCTTTAATTTTTCCAAGGTAATAATTTAATAAATTACCTAAATTAGAGACAACATACTTTCTAATTTTTAATAAATATTTAGTTGCCTTTTAGGATTTGTCATCATATTCTTAGGATGTTTTATGGCCCTAAAATGCATTTTTCACATTTTTGGCAATAAATTCCATTTAACTTTCTTAAGTATTTTCCTTTGAAAATAGACTAATTATACAATATTTTGAGACTATAGTCATCATAAATGGACATTCTTATTACTATAACATAATACTCCAGATAATAGTTATCCGGGTATTACATTTTACCTTTTTTTCCCCCAACGGCTTTACATTTTATTTATCATCTAGCTACTTTGAAATGCGTTATAAATAAAAAATGAATTTAACACACGCACAACTTAATAAAAAAAACATGTGGGAGGGAGTATATGAGGCATTTCCAACATGTTTTATTGAAATTAAGAAAACTATTTAATTTCATGAACTGATTTTTAAAATTTATATTTCTTTTTCAACCTTACCCCTATTTAATATATGTATTCTTAGTAAAAATTGTTCAAGAAAATAACGATATACATAATAATAAATTAAAGATATAATTATATATTTATATAATAAATGTAATGAGGTGAGTTACATTAAGATAATAACACATGCGTAATCGTCAATCTAATTTTAACAATATTTCTAATTACTTGAGGCATTAAAATTTTGTGAGACGACCCAATGGTTAGTGACTTTTATTGATCCTATATACTCCCTCTGATCCTTATTATAAGGAACCAACTAATAATTCTCATAAACTAATAAAAATAGTTAAAAGTCGTTAAATTTATCTTAAAACGTAAGTAATTTTCAAAATAACCCATACTAATTGCACTAAACTATAGTATCATATTAATTATTACTCTTACCCACTACCCTTATTAATTATGTTCATAAATGGAAAAAAAAAAATATTTAATGATCTTTGCAAACAAGCAAACCTTATAAAAATGATCAAATACACTTGTTAGTTAGTGTCTTATAATAAGAACCAAGTATATTACTAAGAAACCTCCAAGTCAAGTGCAATCAAATCAAGGCTGAACTTACCAATAAGAAATGTAACCTAATAACAACTCTCATCATCATCATCAGAAAAAGTGAAGAATAATGACTTCACATGCAGAGAGCTTGAAATTACTCTAGAAATTAACTCAGAGAGCTCTATATAGATTGCTCTGTATATCTAGCAAGAAGAAGAAGAAGAAGATCAGATCTTAGATTATATAGGTAAAGGTAAGTGGTCCTGCAAATTGGGAGTACTTTTCTTTATTGTTATGATCTTCCTCTCTCTCATTTCTGGTGCGGACAAAATGGTAGGAACAGAGAAATGAGAAGATGATTAGAAAGGAAATAATGGAGCTAAACAAAAAAGCAAAAAGAAGAAAAGGAAAAGATACAACTACGTACTGGGAGTAAAATTATGATGATGAAATATGTGCTTGCTTGAGTGGTACACAAATGCCCAGAACTAGAACTGCAAAATCAAAGAGGAATCATTAATGCCATTATGAAGAAGGAATGGGCATCTGCAACATCTTGGTACGTTCCTTCATAATTATTGTTCACAAGATTGCCCTTTTACTTCCTACGTTTGCTAGTTTCTCTATGCAATTTATTGCTATCATTAACTAATAATAATATGCATCTTTTGTCATCAATGGAGGGGGAAAAATACTCCCTCGGTTTTTGTTTAATTTGGAGTTCATATTTAATTCATGGGAGAATCCCAAAAAAATACTACTTGAATTTTAAAATTGTAAATAGAATTTCTCAACAAAATGAGTTGTGAATTGCTTTACTATTTTTATTAATCTCATTACTGTTATTGTTAACAAGATTTTGAAGCATAAGTAATATTTTTTTGTCATTTATCTTTAATTCATTCATATTAAGCAATTTAATAAAATTAGTTTTAGGTTTTAAAATTATCACATATTTTTAATAATATTCCTACCAAATGAAGAATGAGTTTAATTTTACCCAATCTTACACATGCACATCTCTCAATTCCTCTTTTATCAAAATAAATAAATAAATAAATAAATAAATAAATCCTCTACTTAAAAATTGTAAGGCTAAATTATACACAACTCCCATAACTGTATGTCATGTATAGATATTATTAACCTCCCTCTCATTTTAAAATTTTTTTCAATGAATCCCTCATGAAATCTTAAATGTATGTAGATAACTCTCTTGTTAATAGTTTTTTTTTTTTTTTACTGCATATACGCACATAATTTAAAGTTCAATAAGAATTGAAAGTTTGAGGTAATTTTTTTGCCATAAGTTTTAATTGATTTAAAAGTTCAAGTGAGTATTTTATACACACACACTACATACCCTTAATGGTATGTAATACTTTACTTAAGTATAATAAATGTGAGTTGGTAGAGGGGAGAGTTATGGTGAAAACGCCAAAAGGGAATTCAAAAGTAGAGAGACAGTAATGAAGGAAAGCAGTATGGGAGGGAGATAATAGGCTCATACATGACATATATATGTATATATAGTTGTAAGGTCAGGAAGGTCTACTTCAGTTGCTAAAGATGTGTGATAGGATAGCATAGTCCCACTTCCTGCCTTACTTCCTGTCTGTCTCCCTTAAACTGAGGTCTTGAGAGAGACCCACAACCATCACCAGATCAGACTCTCAGAAAAAAAGAAGATACATCGCTCATGCAATATTCTTTCTTTTTTCAAACTTGAACAACATATTCAAACGTTCACCTACATACATTCATATAACCTAGTATAATTTTTATTTGAAGAGAATAGAAATATGAGAAGAAATGATCCCTCAAATGACTTGGAGTAGTAATTTCTATGAAGTTTAGTATGGATTATTCTGAATTTTTTTTGTTAAATTACGTAATTGTACTAATTAAAAAGAATTGGTGGTTTCTCCCTTAATAATTGTTGTCATTTGATAAATTAAAGTTGTTACGTGTTAAACTATTATAGCAATTTTATTCTTTTTTGGGTAAAATTAAATAGCATTTAGATAATTTTGCCACAAAAATTAATCTCAAACAACGATAAAGTGTCAACGGCAAGTTGCTCTAATAGTAGCGCTACCCACCACACTTGGATTATGACTCAATCTCAATCATAATGTTGACATGTTTGTGTGCATGCGTGTGTTTATATTGTATAAAATATCAAAGAAACAGAAACAATGAACAGACCATTTCAGATTAAGAATATATTAGTGGAATTGATCAAGAGTAGTCAAAAGAGGAATGTGGACTGATGGTTTTGCTTGAATGAGAGACTAATGAAGATGAGTAATATCTAAATTCATAGTTTATATACTAGATTTTTGTTTGTCCTCGCTTTATTCAGCAGAAGAAACTCACAAACTCATCATACCCATAAAGAGTCGGATTTAGAACCTCTTAATTAAATGCTTAAGGATATGCTCAATGTTAGTTGAGCCAAATGATTCCTACTTGTACGTCGGATTCTAAATAAGAATAAAACAAAAGTCACGCCAACAATCCAAAAAATTCAGATTAAATAAAAATAGGGTTAAATTATATATATATATATATATATATATATATTAAGTTATAGTGGGATGTGGATAAAGCGGGGAAAACAGAGAGAGAGATTTTGACATTTGGCCAGAGTTGAAAAGGAGCTTTTGGGGTTGTTCTTTTGGATTAAGGCCATATTTGGTAGGATGGAGACTTTTTGAAAGACAAATGAAAAGGAAGCCTCAACGAAAAGACTATATTGGGACTAAAAATGTATTTGGCAATTAACTAGTGAAAATTTTATGGTTTTTGTGCATTAGAAATTTAGTATGAAACAATCAAGAAAAGAAAAGTAGGATTCAAATTGGACAAATGACATGATCATATCCCATGTTAAAAAAGGTGCTATATTTTAATGTCGGATAGTGTGTTAATATTTTAATAAGAAATGATATCTTTAGTATTTCTTTTTAAAAATTAAAAAAATTGAAATAAAGAAATAAAAAATAGTTAAATGATTTTATAGCTGTGGGAGAATTTCCGTAAACCCACGAAAGAGGCTTTATTTAAAATAAGAACTAAAAGATTTTGAAATTATATTTGCAGTGTTAATGATAGAAATTGAAATTTGGAAAGAAAAAAAAAACCAGTTGAACTTTAAAATCTTAAAAATCAATGATTTTCTATTAAAATGAGTTGTCAATTGATATACTCTTGTAGTTAACACCTATACTGTTGCAAGTAGCAAGATTGATTTGGAATTTTAAAATTCAAGTGGTATTTTCTTGTCTTTTTTCCTTGAAGTTTCCTTTTTCAATGGTAAATGGTTAAAATGCCCTTCCTTCATTTTCACAAGTGTTCATAAAAGAATTTACAAGTGTGTAATACCCCTAATTCTATGTCTATTATGCTGACCATTTATGTTCCTATATCTTTTAGTAATCTAAATGGCGTGTAATTATCAGAGTTGGCAATTACATATCAAAGTAATTCCACAACAAAGAGAATGCATGACATTTGGATGACGAGTAACTGATAACATATACCCAGACATACGCTGGTAATTTTAAATTCTCGAAGGAATATGTGTGATACACTAATCCAAAATTAATACATAATATATATATACTATCCCAATATATTAAATTCCTTCATACACTCTTCTTGACCAGTGCCTCTTCACAGCTTTGTCCACATCCTCTTTCTAGGTCCAAATCCCTTTCCTAAATCTTTAGGCATATATGAAATGTAATTCACTACAAAAAAAACTAACATTTAGTAGCTGTTAAAATTGTGTGTTTGTAGCGGTTTTAACCGCTACAAATGACTGTAGTAGTGGTTTAAAGAACCGCTACAAAATACACCGTGGCAAAATGTTTTGTAGCGGTTTTCTAAAATCGCTACTCATGTAATAAAATTGTTACTATATTGGTAGTAGTTTTGAGTTACCGCTACAAGATGCGATTAAGATGATAAATTTTAAAAAAATTGGCGTCAAAACTTTGTAGCGTTTGTAAAACCGCTACAAATATTGGATAAAATTTTATAAAATTTGTAGTGGTTTTAAAACCGCTACAAAATATTGGAAAATTTGAAAAAAAAAATCATAACTTGAGTCCATTGTTACAATATTATGTTGAATATTTTTTTATTTAAGCGACAAATTAAATGATAATAGTTCATATTTTAAAAGTGATTAACATTAAGTTAGATAAGGACTTATTATGTTGTATTCTTAATATTATATAGGTATAATATTGAGAATGTGAAGATAATAAGGATTTATTATGTTGTCCACTTTTGAGCAAAAACAATATATTATCCACTGGATAATATTTTATTAAAGAAAGAATGTTGATAATGATAGAAGGAATGATGAGGAAATATATGTCTCTAAAGTTTTGTATAAGGAAAAAAATTGGTGTCAATATTATAAAAAGAAAAAAAAAACTAAAACATTGAAATTAAAGATTCTGTCAGGGATGGGAATAAATGAGAGAGAAAGGGATGAAAAGAAATGAAGGAGCGTGTGAAATGGGGAGTGGTGGGGATATTTATAAGGATATATGTAACTTTTGTAGCAGTTAATGTAACACATTTTGTAGCAGTTTTCATTTGTAGCGGTTTATGTGACACTTTTTGTAACGGTTTTATTTTTGTAGTGGTTTTTTGTTAGTTTTGTAGCGGTTATGAAACCTCTACAAAAATTCATTGGTATTTTTTTTTAAAAAAAATCAAAATTTATAAGGATATGCCTAACTTTTGTAGCGGTTGATGTAACACATTTTGTAGCGATTTTCATTTGTAGCGGTTTATGTGACACTTTTGTAGCGGTTCTATGTTTGTAGCGGTTTTTTGTTAGTTTTGTAGCGGTTATAAAACCTCTACAAAATTTCTTGGTATTTTTTTTTAAAAAAATCAAAATTTATAAGGATATAAAAAGTAACTTTTGTAGCGGTTGATGTAACACATTTTGTAGCGGTTTATGTGACACTTTTTGTAGCGATTTTATGTTTGTAGCGGTTTTTTGTTAGTTTTGTAGTGGTTATAAAACCTCTACAAAAATTCATTGGTATTTTTAAAAAAATAAAAAAAAAAACCAAAATTTCACATTTTGTAACGGTTGTACTAAAAACCGTTAGAAACTTCATGATCGTTGGCGAGATATGAAATATTCAAATTTCAATATTACACACTTCGTAGTGGTTTAGTTAAATAACCGCTACAAATATGAATGTATTTTTCTAAAAAATATATATATATTTAAAATTTTTTGGTATAACTTCTACTTAGTTTAAGGACTTCATATTTGTAGCAGTTTAACTACAAGACCGCTACTTCAACCGTTACAAATGTTTAGACTCTTGGAATTCTGTAGCGGTTTTTTTTTATATTAACCGCTATTGATGGCGCACCAATGTTGGTGCCACATTTGTAGCGGTTTTTCAGAGAAACCGCGACAAATTAACCGCCACAAACATTCGCGCCATTATGCGCCAAGTTGGCGCCACATTTGTAGCAGTTTATTTGGCTATAACCGCTACAAATACCGTTGCAAATAGGCCTGCACTTTGGCGTCAATCCTCCGCTACAAATTTGTTGCGATTTTGTATAAAACCACTACAAATTCATGAGTTTGTAGCAGTTTTTTGTGACCGCTACTAGTTAACCGCTACAAATTGTAGTTTTTTTTTGTAGTGATTGATAATTGAATATTAGAGTGATAGTTAACCTCATATGCAAGTATAAATAATATATGATAGATATTCATATTTTGGAAAATAGTACAATATTTAGCAACCATATCCCAACCAAAATATATAGTACACAACAAATTGAATGTTAACGGCGAATGCATCACCAATGCCACATGTCCTAGACACATGTCCTTAGTGCTAGGAAAACAAGCATGCATCATTATCATACACAACAATAATCCACAACTAATTGAATGTAAACATACACTTGACTTGTCACGAGTATGCATGACCTAAGATCAATTCTTAGTCATGAGTCCACAATCATGAATCAAATAAGCATATATAGGCACATATGGCACAAGAGATTAGATTTACCATACGCGAACACACCTTGCTTTGCGTGGTTAGTGGTATGCTTGTCTCTTGAAACTGAACTCCAGCTTCTATGATATCCTATGATGTTATCGTCGGATTATTTTCTTTTTCATATTTTATATGATATTACAATAAATATCATATAACTTAGAATAATATCCAAAGGGTTATTTTACCTTCTTTTTACATTTTTACTCTTAGTGGATAAGTTATCCAATTTTTAACTTTATTTTCTTTTATTTTCGAATTTCTTACTTTTCTGCGAGGATTTTTTCAGTAACTTTGAAAAATCTTAATTAAATGCAAACAAATCCAAATAATGTGCTACAAAAATTTACATGACCCTTGATATGTCTATTTTCATGAAAAAATATTTCTAAAAGCTCAAAAATCCGAGTTATTCCTAGTTTTATTTTATTTCATTACTATTCATATCACATGTCCAGAAACATAGATCAATTTAAAAAATCCATAACTTTTTGTACAAAATTTCAAAAATTGCTTGTGGCCTACTAAAAGAAATCTCTTTATGTATACTATAGTTCTAGAAAGTTTTAAGATTTTTAGACATCATTTGATTAGTCAAAATCCACTTACCACCACTATTGTTCAGATTGAACTTCCAGTTACATAGCTCAACTTCAAAAATTCCTTTCTCTTTGTAAAGAGCTCCAAAAATTACTTGTTACCTATCATTTTAAATATCTATGTGTCTAATTTATTTTTGAAAAATTTCACAAATTTTAGATATCATTTAGTTGGTGAAACACTGTTCACAAGTCATCTGCCTTCAATGAGCTTAAAACTAGAAATTTTCTCAACTTTTACCACTTTGATATTTTGTTTCTAAACATCATTTTCCACCATGTTTTTACTCTATTTTTCATTTTAAACCTCATGGTGACCTTAAAATCATGAAAATACTTTTACTTTATACTTTTCTTGCTTAGGCCAAAATTTTGCCAGGAACAAAAAAAATCACTTTTCATATGAAATTATGACTTTTGACCATAGGTTTTCTTTCAAACCTTGTCTTTTGAAGTTTGATGATGTTGAATCATGTTCTTAGGATTTTGGACAACATGTCCTCTCAGGGTCCCATGCCTCCAAATTCCAAGACCAACATGATCCAACAATTTGATGCTTTAGACATAAAATATCACAAAGTTAAGATCTTACCAACTTATCAACCTTTTGTGTTTTGTAGAACTCCTCCTTCCTCCAATCTTCCAACATCATTATTAAAATCACCATGATAAAAGGGCTCTTACTAAGGCTAAAGTCTAAGGAAAAAGCATAAGCAAAAGTGCCAACACACATAAGAACACACAACTTGCTTTGGCTCCTTCTCTCTTAATTTTGTCTCCCTCTCACTCTCTTAGGATCATATTTGTTTTATTTTAGGAGACCATGTGCTTATATAAGTGGATGGCAAGTCCTTGTAGGCCCCACAAGTCAAATTACCACTTCACCCTTGCAAAATATCCCATATGCTTAGCTTAATGACCAAGTTGCTTCATCTTTCCTCTCCTCTCTTTAGCCTTAGCCGACCTCCTTGGTCCATTTTTAGTCCTTGGATGGCTTTACCACATGTCAATCTCTTATGGTCTCATTTCTTCCAATTGCCCAAGAAACTTATTGAAGATTCTAGAATATTTTGGCTCTAATTGCATGTGCTCTTATCTTGAACAACTTGGCTTCATCATCATCCCCATGTGCCAGCCAAAATATGAGACTTTTGGGCAGATTTTATGAAGCCAAATAATATCCTAAGCAAGAGCTTAAATGCCTTTTAACTACAAGTGTTAATGTCAGATTGGTTTGTTAGCTAATCAAAGTGTATGTGTGCATTATTCAATAAGCTTTAATGTGTCCTCCTTGGCCCTAGCTGGTTTGAATTTTATGGACCCTCAAGGAGATTTTTATTACCTCTCTTAGATTGAAGACACAACTTCAAATTAGATAATAATCAATTAGACATTTATCCTTTACTTGACATGTGTTAATTTGGCACAAAATGCACTAAATCCCAAGTGTTTTTTTCCCTTTAACAACTACTAAATTTCATTGTCTCCTAAGACTTGTCTTTAGGCAAACAAATATAGCCTCATTAGGGATTTAAAAGTGTTAGCCTTCAATCTCTAAATAGCACAAGTTCATGTGCCAAAAGATTGTTGTTAATATGTACCATTTTGGCTAAATGTTATTCATTTACTTTCTTCACTCCTTTAGATTGGGAGTAGACATTATTTTGTGATTTTATGTCACATATTTTAGCCAATGAGTAATTGATAACATATATCCCGACATATGTTGATACCCAACATATGCTGGTTGTATTATAAGTCCTGAAGGAATATTTGTGAGATACATTTACACATAACTCAAAGCCCTGGTCTATCTAGATCTATGGCTTGGAACCCAATGCAGTTAATTAGACCTATTGGCTAGATTGATATTTAGTCTAGTGGGAGTCTCCCCGCCTTTCACGGTGACTAATTATTATAACCACATAGACAAACTCTTTCTTAGTTTAAGCACTAATAGTTTGAAATAACTCTATCAATCCATGCTAGAAACCATATCCTATTAACCTTCTTCAAAATCTCGTCATGATTTTTTAAGTTCATTTGATACATAAAACAATAGCCACAACATTTGTTGTCAGCATAGAATTTAAAACCGATAGTTTTTCAAACTTTCAACATAATGATCTATTGCTTCTAAAAATTATTCCCCAACATGTTTTTCACTCCATTTTTTGTTTTAAAATCAATGGAGACTTCCAAAACATTAAAGGAAATTTACTCTACAATTTTCTAGATTAAACTACAATTCTACCAAAAATTGAAAAGCTAGAGCTCAAGAACTTAGGCTTTGAAGTTCTCACTCCTTCTTTTCCTTGCTCCAAGAATTTCACTCTTCTCTTGAACTCAAACACTTTGATTTGAGTTTGGTGTGAAGAAATGAGGAGGAGCTCTTGGCTATTTATAGGAAAAATTCCAAGCTTATGTGAAACCAATTACATGGAATCATTTTGCTCTTCTTCATTCTCTTCCATTGGGTCAAACTTCACTTTTTGAAACTTAATCCTCCCCCTTCATTGCTTGGATGAAAATTTGGACTCTTTTAGAGCCCTTGGATTAATTTTCCATGTGTCACAAATCCATCGTTCAATAGCTCTCATTGGTTGATTTAATTTCCTAAGGATTAAGCTTAATTATAGGATTAATTTAGGACCATTGGATTGTAATACATGAGCAACAATCCTAGCCATTCATCTCACATGTGCTTAGTTGCAATTGTTGACTTTTGGGGCTGATTTGATTAAGCTTGATTATCCCCTTAATCAAGTGCTTAAATGCCCTTTTTATTGCAAATGTCAATATATGACACTGTTTCGAGGTGCCTTCCCTGTTTTCGTGTGTGTACTGTTATTTCCGCGCATTTGAGGCAGTTTCTGGCAGTTCATTATCATACCTTCCTCCCGTATCCTTTCCCATTCCTATTATTCACTTATCCCAAACAGAATAAATGAAGTTGGTAAATAGAAGGCCTCTGCATGTAAGCGAGACTATCCCAGAACTGATAGTTTGGTTCAGATTCTAGACAAAGACAACCATGGCGACAGAGAGTATATAGGAATAGATGGAAGAAGGGAGGCATGGGTACTATCAAGTTTTTTGTTATGCTTGTGATGAGGCAGCCCAATATAGTCAAGCATTGGTGGGTATTGTGAATTTTCGTGATATTGTACTTTCCTATTTTTATTCTAATCTTGCTTTAGTTTGATATCTTATATTTTCCTTTTTTGTTTAATTTTTTTTCCCTGGATTTTTACCCATATATGCTCTTCTCCTGGCTGTTATTTGAGCCAAAATTTTGTTCTCGTGAATACCTCCTAACTTCTCAGCCCGTAAGACTGCCGGAGTTAATTTAGTCATGAAATGTGCTTATTATTATTATTATCATCGGCTTATAGGAACTTTATTCTCTTCTCTATGTAGAACTTTACAAGATGGAGCGGCGTCTTACTACAGTTGTCTCAATTTCAGAGCAGTAATTCCATGTAAAGAGGAGTGTCTATTGTGCTAATTTATTGTTTTTTTTGTTTTTTTTTTTTACCGAAAAGGTTTAACTTAATATAATGACGGTTCAATCCGACCATTTTCTATCGTGGTGATTACTAAAATTTTATGGGAATATCCAGTAGCTACTGATGCATCTCCATTTTATGTAAGCTAATTCTAGGATGCTGATTTGATTAGTGCAAATTTTGCTTCGAAGCTCGAGGAGACATTGACGAGTAATCCTATGAAGCATGATACTCTTTGGTGCCTGGGAAATGCTCATACTTCATGCGCACTTTTAACGTCAGAACAAGAAATGGCAAGAGTTTATTTGGTTGGTCATTTGAGTACTTTCAGCAGCCTCTTGATGAGATATACGAATGTGGGTAGTTATATTCTATTTTCTACAGAGATGAGCATGACATTTGTTTATATACTGTCTTTTAAAAAGATAAAAGATAAATCATAAGATTAATCTTGAATATGGTTTTAACTCTATTTTTGATATATCAATATGTCTCAGCGCATCTAATCTTAATTTTAATATTAGTGGTACGTATTTACTATTTTTTTTTTAATGATATAGAAATTTTAGAAGAGGGATTAGGCGTACCCATAATTTAAAGACATGACACCTAAGCCTATTCCACATGAGAATACAGGATTAAAAGTGCACATGTCTCTACTTCAATCTGCATTACTCTTACTTCCTACATTTTGGGATGCCTTCCCAGCAATGCGATTCAAACCCTCTTCATTTATTAGAGTTTCTAAAGCACTAACTGCTGAACCCGCAGACTAGGGGTGTTACATATTTACTATTCATTACACTAAAATCTTGCAATTTTATAGGGGCCAAGGCACGTAAAACGCCTAACCAAATTGTGAAGCAGTTACTTGTTACTACAAGCCCATGAATTTGACACTACTTTTGAAGTAAATTTTTAAATCACTCTATTTCTAAAATGTAACCCCTTTTCCGAGTGTATTTGTTCTAATTTTCTCAGATCTATTATGTAGTTTGATTTTATTTTCCTTTCCGTTGTTCTGCTTCAATTTTGGGTCCTATGAAATGGAAAGATAACTAAATATATGGTTCGAATTGCTTCTTCTTCTTCTTCTTCTTTTTTCTAAGAGCCGTGAGTACCAGCTCTTACCTCTTGTTCTTTTCTATGCTTACTGGATTTGTTTAATGCCTTCCCATGATTTGAAGCTTGAGGCATGGAATTTGGCAGGGTCTGAATTATAGAGACATTTTTGGCCTGTGACGGAATGAGCATTTATCAACCCACTATTTGTTGGAGAATGCTGGAAATTGAGGATTGGGTTATAGTTTGTTGTCTTTTTATTTCGGGTACGCGAATTCGGGTTGAGATTGGTATATTCAAGTCGTTGAAACAAAAAATTAAAAGAAGTATTTGATAAAATTGATTGAGAGAGTGCTATTTATATAGAAGTGCTTCAAACAATATTCTTTTAATGTAGTGAAGTTCCAACTATTAGATGATTACTCTTCTTGCCATTTCATCTGACATGACATAAGTATTATTTCTCAATTCCATCATTTCTCTCCCTCTATTTTTTTTTAAACATTTTTCCTATTTATTTGGAAAGAGGGAAAGGAGATCCACTAGAGGATTTGGACTTTCCCACCTTCCAACTGTGCTACATCAAACTCTTAACTCATTTTGATATTTTAGTGCAAAATCTTTAGGGAATAGATGTCAAATATTGGCATAAAGAAATTATCAATAAGCTTACCACCTAAAAAATTATCAACAATGTTTTTTTAAAAGCTATAATCTAGAGTTAAAATTATTAAGTTGTGAAGCTTTTTACCATATAATATCCCAAACTCCTTTCTCTAGAAAAATATAACAAATATTTTTCTTAAAATGGGGGCTTTGCAAAAGCCGCTATCTGGCCAATTAGACCCATTTATTTACACCCCCCGCATCGCGTGGATTCTGTACTAGTTTGATAAAATGCACTAATGCAGCTCTATTCAGTCCCATCACGAACATCAGTGGAATCTAATTTTTTTGGGGCATTTCTATTATCTATTACTAGTATCTAATTGACGTACGAATTAATTTATCTGTTCTGGCCAAATCAAATCTTCTATCTGAATTTTCCGGATATGTAACATCAAAACAATAATATGAAATCATGAAATTTTGTCTCGAGCATGTTTGTCATATTACATTTGTCCATAAGCTCATAACTAATCGCAAATGTGCGTGGCTCTGCCTTTTTTTTCCTTTTTTTTTTAAAAAAGGTTTAAATCTTAATAGACTGACCAAGGGATTGAACATTTTACTAGTCATTTCAGAAAAACCAATGTTTGAAAAATCTTATTATAAAATTTATTGTCCCAAAATACATGATATTTGTTCAATAATTTAGTTGTAACATATCTTCAATTATGGACAAAATGAAATGGTTACACATAAGTAAACATGTTATACACAACTAGAAAAAGTTGCACTCAGTGAACATGACCCACTCTCGTTACTATATGTACATTTGGATACTAAATTTTGTAGTGAGAGATTTTCCAGCAATATTTTTCTTAAGTTTATGCAATCAATATATATTATTCCCTCCAATTTGTAATACCCGGATAATTATTTATCTGGAATATTATATTAACAAATAAAACATATTGGTAATAGGTGAATGTGTGGTCTCAAAGTGTAAGATAAGTAGTTTAAGTTCAAAGGAAAATAAAGAAAATTAAGGGCCGGAAAGGCTTAAAAATGCATTTTAGGGACATAAAAAACATCCTAAAAGGAATTATGAAAAATTCTAAAGGGCATAAGGATAATTATTAAAAATTAGAAAGAATATTGTCCTTAATTTAGACAATTTAATAAATTATTTCTTATGAAAATTAAAGACTAGAACCGGCCTTAAGATTTTTGATAATTTGGATAAAGCTTAACTTAGAGATGTAAATAGAATTGTTGTGAGAAAATAATTGGTTTTCATTGATAAAAATTATTAAGAATTAGTTAGGGATTAATTAAGTAATTTTTAGGAATTTTGTAAGATTATAGAATTTAGGAGATATGAAAGTTAATTAAATATAAATAATTACTATTAATGAATAATTATTAGTAAGGGCCTAATTAAATAATTAGTAAGGAATAAGAGGTAATAATGCTAGTAATAAATAAAGATCAATGACTTAGGATTATTTAAGGAATTATAAAAGCTTAAATCAATTATGGACCAATAAGGAAATTCTTGGGAAATAAATATTTGTGGTTGAGATAAATGGAAAAAAAAATAATATATATATAATTAAGGGGGGCGGGGGTGACCGAAATTTTTGGAGAGATAAGGATGAGTGGATATTTTAATAAGATAATATAAAAGTTAAAACATGTGTTAATTAGGTAATAATATAATAATCGAAGGAAAAATGAACAGGATAAACGAGAACGGATAGAAATAAAATCCTACATAGAAAACTGTGAATTAGGTAATTAGGACCAGAGTATATTATGAATGAGTGAATTTTTACCTCGAGATGGCCGGTCTCCGAAGTCATTTCCGTAACTGACGGAGTGATTTGGAGATTCGGATAGGAAGATATTTTGTAGGAATTAAGCAGATAACCAAAATGAAAACCGATAGAAAATAATTCCGTTGTGAGAATCTGGGGATAAGAAGGGGAAAACTAGAACATATTATTGATCAGCGAATTTTTATCCAGAAGATGGCACCGGCCAACGTCATTTCTGTACCCGGTAGTGATTACCGAGGATTTTCGGCTGATAACGAAGTATCCTTAACAAGAATATAAGGTCAGGAAAACCCAGTATTCTCGAAGAGGAAGAAAAGATCTTCAGCGTGTCATTCCCGGAATTTTAAGATTCTACAGAATTTCGCGATCGTGACACCGATCCAGGGATTTATCAGATAAAATAAGTGGATAAGATTGGATGATGCAGGCATGATGAGGTCATCATTCTTTGTCTCTTTGTGGATGATGAGGTCGGCCAAGAGAAGGAAGGGTCAAGATCAAGCCACCTAGCAAAAATGTGATCCGACGGTTCTAATTCGGTCAGACGAAAATTACGAAACTACCCTTCCCTTCACCTATAAATACCCCTTCACCATTTCACATTTCTTCACACCATTCTCTCTTGAGAATTTCAAAATTTGGGAGAGCAAGAAGGAAGGAGATGTCCGGAGCAAAATCCTAGCGAAGCTCTGAGTAAGTTTTCGGTCCTTAGTCCTTAGTTCAGTAATTCTTTCGGTAGTTATAATAGGATTGCTAGGGTAGTCTCTAAATTATCAAAGTTAGTTAAATATCATGTTTTAGGAATAAATATGATATTTGCCTTGGTAATATGATAAAGGAAAAGTTATAACAAAATTTTGAGAAATTGAAGTTAAAACATCGAAGCTCTGGCAAAATTCCATTAAGTAACCAAACTAAGGGCAAAACAGTAATTTGTACCTAAAATGCCTATTTTGGTCTTAAATATTCATACAAGTGATATTATCCTTATAGGATATCCGAAACCACGAACCGCTGTTTCCGCCGTCTCCGCTGTCACCTCTGTTGTACCGTTGTCAAACGTGCCGTAATTTGACGAAAGTACCAGAAATCGTCAACGGAGGTACGGACGCGTACTGTAACCTTAACACTTATGCTGCTTATATTCATATATGTGATTGATATGTCATTTATTGAGACTCTGCCGAGAGAGGGCAGTTGTACATACAACTTTGTACGGGTTATAATCTTGATAACGCCGTAAGGTTTTCCTAGCGCTGAGGACACGATGGGTCGTCGTGGCACTGGATATGTGCAGACTTGTTGTGGTACTTGTTGTGTGATTTAGTATTGATATGCTGTGATGTTATTATGAATATCTGTTTCCATATACTGTTTATTTGAGCATAATGTTAACCGTTACCTGAGATCCAATTGGAAATTGGATCTCAGCTGTAGCTTCAGGTTCGAGAAAACCAAGGGTTGAGGTTCGGGGCAGGTAGCCGGCGTTGGATGGCAGAAGGAGTTTACTTCTGTAGCTCTATTAAATCTGGTTAGACGCTACCCTTTCTGAGCAATGGATGTCTATATTAGTACAATTACACTGTGGACATATATCTTTTAATTCAGTTACTCAGTTGATAAAAATGCTCAACTCTGATCACCGTTCTTATGTTTTTTTTAAAAAAAAAAAATTTCCGCCACATTTAAAATGGGATGTTACACAATTCACATTATATGTCACTTTCTAAAGAATATCTTGGTCCACATTATAAGTCATTTGGATAGTACATAATTAATGCTTATGTGTTAATTTTGTCATGTAATTAATGTTTAGGTGTTGTTCTCTTCTTCTTTTTTTTCCCCTCTCTATCTGTTAAAACTATATTCGATATGGGTAAAATTAAAAAGAAGTTTCAATTGAAAATATATTTGATGAGTTAACTATTATTTTTTAATTCTAATAAATTAGTTAAAGTGAGTTATTTTTTCATGATTCATTCTTCAAACTTTGCTGAGATAGTATCCCAAAGCACTAATTAACTTTTCAAACTACTCCCCACTCTTTTCTATAAGAGCCCTATATTTCAATTGTTTTTGTCCTTTTTATAAGAGTCCAACAAAAGTTGTCTCAGTATTCAATAAGTTTTTTTTTCATTTATGCCCCTCATTAATTATATACATTGCATTAATTAAACGGTTGGTAATAATTATATTTACTCTATTTCTCTATCTTATTTCCCCTTATAAATAAAGGGTATACTTATAAAAAAATTTATTTCAAAAAATATTATTTTTAACTAATTTTAATCACTTTCTTAAATATTTAATTATCATGCTTTCATAAATAGGACTGGAGGGAGTAATTTATTAAAACCTTTTTTCGGCCAATGTATTAAACCCATATGTGTTTAATTTAATTTCTTTCGTTAATATCAATACACAATTAATATTCCAGCAAATTTTCAATTAATTACACATGCATTTGGTGATTCATCAAACCTGCAAGGATTATTATTGAGGTTTGAAGCTTTTGAGATGCGAAACGAATAAATGAGTGAATTTGAATTTGTGAACTACTAATTGCACACAAGACTTAGTGGATCACAATAAATAAGTTTCCTCGAGTCAATCCAAAAACTATTACATATATTATACAAACTCTAAATTAAAATGAATAAGAAATAAAATAAAAAGTTTCCACTTACAAACCCACCACCTCCTTCCAATCACAAAACCATACAATTCTTGACTTTCAAACCCCACCATTTACTCCTGCAACGACCTCTTGCATTAGAAAAAAAATCCCATTTAATACATCCAGGTGGTGGTGTATATATATATATATATATATATATATATATATATATATATATAAGAGACAAACTGATCAGAAACTAAAAGCCCTAGAATTCAAAGCATTAACAGCTTTCTCCGTCAACTCTGAGGTAAGATTCCTAATTAAGTCCCAAGCATGTATCCTTTTCCATGTTCTCTTTGCTTCTCATGCGGGGGTACTTTGCTTCTTCTTTAAACCCTACAAGATTGAAAAAAGAAAGAGAGAGAGAGAGCTTGATCACCATTAATGCAAAAGTAGTGCAGGGAATGGGAGACATGGTAGGTTAGTACTATGGTAAGTCATCTTATATTTTCTTTTTCCTTTCTGGTTTTTATCTTTTTATCTCACAGGCGATTCTTGTTGTGGGCCAGTTTTGTCCATTCCTTTAAAAAGTTAAAGTCTTTAATAAATTTATAAAAAATTGGTGAAAATTCCTTATTTGAAATTTTATTGATTAGAATGACATGAATTCGAATGCTAGTATTCTATACTCCCTCCAGTTCACAATTCACTTCAACTAATTTATCATAACTACCACATAATAGTTAACTCATTAAATATGTCTTAAATTTATTTTTTTTAAAAAAAAAATCAACTTTATTGTTATAAAATTAGGTTTTAAAGGAGAGAGATAAGTCACATTTATTTATTAATTTGAAATAGCGATAAAGCCTTTAAAAGCAACTTTTCAACCGTGTTTTGTGATATATAGATAAGTATGTGAGATGAGCCTTACCTTAATTTGTGTAAATAAACACTTTTGGGATGACTAAAAACCATTTCAAACACTACATTCTTCTAGAACTGATTTATATTATGGACAAAAAATTGATATAATGGAACAATGTATTAATATTGTTTATATATAAAAACTAATATAATTTTCGGGTTTTAGTTTTCTCATGTTACATGAGAAAACTAAACTTCCTACACACACATGAAATGGTGGGACCCACATATACATATATGAATTAAGAGTTTTAGTTTTCTCATGTTGCATGAGAAAACTAAACTTCCTACACACACATGAAATGGTGGGACCCACATATACATATATAATTTTATATATGTATATGTGGGTCCCACCATTTCATGTGTGTGACATGAGATAATTTTTTTCCTACAACATGAGAAACATTAATCCCATGAATTAATATATGTATATGTGGGTCCTACCATTTTATGTGTGTATGACATGAGATAATTTTTTTCCTACATGAGAAACATTAATCCCATTATTTTCAAATGCCACTTTTCACCAATTTTTTCTTGAATTTAATTAATGGCTCTCATCATTATTATAATTTGCAATATTATAGTATTTAAATATATATCAAGGACAAGTTGGCGTGTATATATGTTATTCGCTTGTGGTTTGCTGCTTCAAAATCTAGCCTCTCAATCAGTTCACTTGATTCCTTCCTCTCCAAAAAACAACACTTTATATGCATATTCAAGGTTCTCATCATTATTAACCATCATTCTTGGATTGATCCGTCTTCTTCTTCCTCATCACCATCATGGCTTCTTCTAACAGACACTGGCCTAGCATGTTCAAGTCCAAGCCCTGCAACTCCCACCACCACCATCCATGGCAGCACGACATGAACCCCTCCTCCCTCATCTCCTCCGCGGCCGCCACCACCACCATCTGCCACCGCACCCCTTACTCTTCTTCTGCCTCTTCCTCCTCAGGTAACGTTGTAGTAATAAAAACAATAATGTTCAGTCCGAATTCAATTTCTGAGTTGTTATTTAAATGTGTGTTTTTGTTTTTGTAGAAGGTTGTGAGGAGAGAAGTCCAGAGCCGAAGCCAAGGTGGAATCCAAAACCGGAACAGATTCGGATTCTGGAGGGGATCTTCAACTCAGGGATGGTGAATCCTCCGAGAGATGAGATCCGAAAGATCAGAGCTCAGCTTCAAGAGTATGGTCAAGTTGGCGACGCTAATGTCTTTTACTGGTTCCAGAATCGTAAGTCCAGAAGCAAACACAAACTTCGCAACCTCCAAAACTCCAACAACAAGATCACACTCGAATCATCATCAATAACCCCACCGACACCTCCGCCGCCGCCTCCCCCTCAGTTTTCTCCTTCCAATTCTTCATCATCTGATAACAAATCTTCTCCTAATTCTTCTTCCAAGGAAATAATCAGTATTCTTCCTTCTTTCAAGCCGTCATCATCATCTTCATTCTCCATTAATGGCTTCTCTTCTGATATAATCCTCCCAAGTTCTCCTACTTCTGCTGGTGGTTCTTCTGTGATTAATTATCACCATCCCACCACATATTTTCAGACCCATAATCATGTGACCTCTCTTTCTGAGCCTTTATTCTTTCCTGCTTCTTCGTCTGCTTCAACTCATCAAGGGTTTTGCTTCTCTGAGCTGTCTGGTCTTGTCCAGCATCAAAACGTTGGGCCTTGCACTAGTCTCTTGCTCAGTGAGATGATGAATAATCAGAAGAAAGAACAAGATCATAACAAGAATAACATGAAGAATACTATAATGAATCATCATCATCTTAGTTTCTGTGTGGCAGCTTCTTCTTCTGTAACTCCCACCATTCATCACAGTTCTGTTGTGCCTTCTACCACTAGTGTTACTGTTCCATCCCTCCTCGTCCCTCAAACTCAAGGTAAATAATTTTGGTTCTTTTAAATTAATAATTACTTGCTTTTTGAGTTTGCTTGCGCATGCTTCGCTACAGTGGTCTATCCACACAAGATTTGTTGTGGGTAAGAGACATTTTTTTTCTTGGCATTATTGCATACCACGTGACGATATCTATCTATCTAGCTATATCGTCACACGACAAATACTTTTCAAGAAGATACAATGAAGCATGTGTCATTCATAAATCATATCACAGAATAAATACTTTTGGTACATTTGTCCTTGGTTGTTCAACAAACCAATAAACATAAGATGTTACATGTCATAGTACACTCTACAATCTACATACACGCACACAATGCTTTTTTTTCCTCTTTCAGGATAATATTAATATACGTATAACAAGGTTTTCCATAAGATTTAATATTCTTGATTACATTGTAGTTAACAGATCAAAGGCGCGTTCCTTGTCGATTTGATGAATTTGTCATGGATACTTACTAATAATTTATTCGAGCATTATTTCAAAAGAAAAAGTTATATTAGAGCAAGATGATAAAATGTAGACGTACGTCGTTGATAATTAAGGAGAAAGTTTGGGGTAAGATTGTAATTTAAGGATCAGGTTACTTAATTAAGATTTCGTTTGTGTTGATGGAAAGACGTGGGCATGGCTTGTCGTCTCAATCTTTCAAATTGGGGCTTAGTGTACTTTTTACTAGAGGGGATGATTGGGTGTGTTTGAGGTGCAGGGGAGGAGGCAAGTGGTACGGCGGCGAAATCCATTGTATACATAAACGACGTCGCATTTGAGGTGGCTGTGGGTCCCTTCAACGTGCGTGCGGCTTTTGGTGAAGACGCGGTTTTAGTGCACGCGGCAACAGGACACCCTGTCCTCACCAACGAGTGGGGCGTCACCCTGCAGTCACTCCAGCACGGCGCATTTTATTATCTGGTGCGCATGTTAAGGCCCTTGAAATTATTTATATGAGTAATTTTTTCTACTATTTTTAATTTTATTTAAAAATTGGAAAAAATTATATTATTTAACATGTCTTAAATTTGAGCAAAAAAAAAATTAAAAAAATTATATATTTTTTTTAAAAAATATTTAACATGTCTTAAATATAATACTATTTTTGTTTTTTCCCTTTTGGAAAAAATATTAATTACCTGTCTTCTACTGAAATAAATTTTTAAAAAAATATTATATGAGTGATTATATATGGTTCAGTTACATAAAAATAGAAATAAAAATATGAATATTTTGATGAAAAAGAAACTTTTTTATTAATTCATTGCCTCTAAACTAACTGCATGATTGTTTCTAAAGATCTAATATATATTCAAAACATGATATTGTCTTTATTATATACTATGATTTTTTTTTACATGTAATTTCACATTTATCCACAGTTTATGGTGACTTATTGTGTTTTGTTGAATCTAATGAATGTGCAGATATAGAAAAGAGAAAGTTGAAGGTGATGGGTTTTATATATATATGGAGTTCTCTACGTAACACTCTGGAGCATATGTTCTTAATTAATTAGTTCTCTGTGTTTTACATTAGTATTAACTAGGGTTTGATTTAGTGTTCTATGGACCTGAATATGTAACTTAAATTTGTACTAAAGTAATTATATATATGCAGACTTCATATTTTTATCCACACACACATATGTGTGCGTTTGCGCGCATTTTTGTGTGTGTGTGTTTTTTGTTCTTTAACATTTATATGTGTTGCCTCATAGGGGGAAAAAATTAATAAGAGACGTGAAAATCATCCAAAAATGAAGCTAAATAAATCTGTGAAATGTAAACGTATAATGGCTAAATTTAATCATGGAGGCTTTTGTACTGACGATGAGATGAGATATCATAATGCGTAGCACTGATCTCTAGAATGGTTCATTTTCATTAATATAAATCTAATTTGAGACTTAGTTAAATATTTCGGTTTATGGAAATCAAAAGTAAACTAACTATATATGATTTAAGCAAATTAAAATAATTGTTTTAACGATACGATTTCTAACATGAAACCAAACAGTAAATCATTGTGTTATTGGCAAACACTCAGGTGCTTCTATATATATATTGTCGGCTCTTTGAAGAAATTATGATTAGGTTTATGTAAATGCTTGCAATTTAACGTTTCACTTTCTATAAATGCAAACATTACTATATATAATATGTCTTTTATGTTAGACCTACTTTATTATTCAATTAACTTAATGTAAGACCTTTTTTATAGTTCAATTAAACTATAAACTATATCTGGCATTAAGGGCAAGAGGAGCAATCGATTAACTGACAATGTGATATAAAGATAAAAAAAATCTGTCTAATTAGTTAGTCTCCATTCTTAAAAAAACACAAAAAATCTATGATCTCATTCTTGTCCATATCACGTCACAAGTAATTTTAAGTAAAAGAATTTCAGTTTATTCCCTCACAAGTCTTCTCCATCAAAAACTGTACCTGAATGAAGAATTTAAATAAGAGGAGAAATGATTTTCGACCATGACTTGTTAGGTCATTCAAAAGTGGACATATCACGATTATATCGTACCCGATAGTAATAATAGCTAGGATAATTAGACGAATTCGAGATGAGGAGAGTTCACAACTTCTTTTTCTTTTTATGATTCAAGCAATTTTAATAAATTACACCAAAAGAGCTCTACTTATTTATAGCATGATCATATATGATAGTAATACCAAATGCTACTACACTATACAAAAGCTCCTTGGACTCATTTTAATTCGGAACCTTTTGTTTTTGAGTCTATGTATACAGCCTCACCCGATTTAATTATCTGTAAGATGTCATGACTATAAGGCCATGAAATGACAACTTTACCACAATGGCTCTGCCTCTAATGTATCATTTGAATATTCTAAAAAAAACATAGAAGGGTAAAGAGTATAGAGAATAATAGCGGAAGATTTATAAATACCTCTCATCATCATGCTAATAGTCTTCTAAAACCGGTGACCGTGAGACTTAGAATTCTGCGATCACTAAACAAAGAACCATTTAAAGAGAGCGTAAAAAAAATTTGTGCTCCCAAGCTCACTCAATCTATACTTCTCTGTTTAATAATCTAGCCACCATATGTTATTGAATTAACTAATTTAATGTGATTGAGTTAACCCTAAACCTAGACTTCGTTAAT
Source organism: Acacia confusa (assembly GCA_037074495.1). Lineage (NCBI taxonomy): Eukaryota > Viridiplantae > Streptophyta > Magnoliopsida > Fabales > Fabaceae > Acacia > Acacia confusa. Next base: position 30,484,407 of record CM073504.1, read on the forward strand.
GACTTAAGACTTAAGGATCACTGAAGAGATATATGTTAATTATATAATTATTCAAAATCTTATCAGAATATCTGATTTAATTCTAATTCAAATATCCCCAAAATTAAAATATAATTAAATATGAAATATATCCTTTTTTTTTTATCAAATAAATATGAAATATATCCTACATGTGAATCTAAGTTTACTTTTTGGAAGGAATATCGGAAAAATATGACGAGAAACAGAAGGGTAGGAATATTTTTGTTTTATTGCTAAGTGCTATTTTTGTCTTGAGCTGGCTTCACTTCACTGTTGCATTTGAAGAGTTGATAACAAAGACATGAAATATACATTGATCGTCAGAAAGGTAACAGAAAAGAAAATGGGAGCATAGTTATAATTGTCACTTTCTCAGGCACACAGTTCTTTGCTCAGATTGGTTACCGTGTGATCTCATCACCAACAGTTCTTGGATTTGACCCTCCCAGTCCATTGGGATTCATTAATATATATATCCAACCTTTATCTGCCATCCTAAAAATATAGTGTAAAATTCTCCTCCGACCACCTCTTGATTAATATATGATCTAATTATGCATGATTGTTTTATCACTTTTTAACCAGGACATGTTTCAAAAAGTCATTAGTTGTATTAATTGGTCAGGGCTTATAGTGTAAATGGCACTAAAACTTTTTCCAAACGTTGGTTTTTGATAATTTTAAACCCTTTATAATGTGTATGTGAATTATGATGAAAAAAAAGGTGTATTAATTGAATTCAATCATCCAACTCATTGTTTAGATGCCATGTTTGTCAATTTTAATTAGGTAGTCTTTTCTAAGATGTATCAATCTGTTTTTCTTTGACATGTGTCGTGAGTTTCATACTCTTATAACTTTTCGATACCGTATTTCCATAATCCTCGTAATTCAAAAAAGAAAAAGAAAAAAAATATCATCTAGATTGATTTAATTGATATCGGGCCTCATAAAAAAGCGTATGCGTTGATAATTTTGACAGATTCTATTTTGTTAGTAATCAAAGTAAATTGTTAAAAGGTTAAAAATAACCAAATTAAACTCATGATTTTTGGGAATGTAGATGTCTTTTTTTTTCCATTTAAAATTCTGCTGCAAGCACTCTCTTTACCCAAAGGTACATTTCAATATCCTGCATGAGCCATCACGTATGGCATATCAACGTATCATCACAGACACATAAGATATAATCATTACCCCCACGAATTTAAACATGAAAAGCATCAGGCAGGTGTGTGTACATATAAATGTGGTGTATATATCATTAATTATTTTTATTGGTTGGTTGGTTTTGTTTGTTTGTGCGTTTCATATTCATACATCAAATCTAGCCACTGTATTAATAAAAGGATGTGATGTGGGTGGGGTATGGAAGGTGCCATAAGTGAGTATGTTGGAGAATGGTACACAGAAAGAGTGTGGTTGTATTTTCCCACATCAACAAGGGATTAGGTCATTCTACAGTCTTTTGATTGATGCGACTGTTTTTGACTAATTGTCTCCATCTACATTTTTTTCCCTTACTTTTTCTAGGGATTTTAATCAATCCATTAACTATTGGCTTATACTTTATAACATATTAATATTTTTAATTTCATTAGTATTATTATTATTCCCTCTAATCTATTTATAAAAACTTAATAAATGAATTATACAGATTAAGAAAACAGTTATAATTAAAAATAATAAGTATATCTGAAATAAATTTTATTATTTAAATAAGAGAAACAAGTAAAAAGAATATAAATATCACAAACATTTTAATTAATATAATACATATAATGAGGGTTAAACATGTAAAAATCACTCATTTAATATTCAGACAATTTTTGTCAGGCTTTTATAAAATGAATTAAGGAAATTTAAATTTTGGACGTACATTTATAAAAAGAGTAGAAAAAGTATTATACATGCAAACTTAGCTTCAATGGTAATTAATAAAACTCTGAAAATTTTGAATAATTAATGAATTTTAATGATAATAATGCGCTCACAGAATAATTTTACACCACTACTGTCCTTATTACAGGTTAAATTTTTCTTTTCTTTTCTTTTTCATTGGCACATAAGAGGTTCAAGCCCTATTACAAGTTTAATTTGACTATTCAAAAATAGAAGTTAAGATATTTAGTATGTTTGGTTGAATTTTTTAAATTTAAGTATTGAAAAAAGATTAATATATTTTCTGTCACTTATTTCTCTCATTCAATAAGGGTAAAATTAGGAAATCGTCACAAATAACTCTTGTGGAGGACTTATACTTTGAACCAAATTTTTTTGACCAACTCCACTTATAATAAAGACCAGACTGATAACATATACTACATTTGATTCAAAATATAAGAGTCAAATAGAGGCCTTAGAACAGCGAATGAAGCCCATGGGTATAGAGGCCTTAGAGAAAGTTCACAACATGCAAAGTAGGCCCAAAATAATTGATAGGCCCATATTTCCAACGTGTAGCTTTTAGCCCCATCAAAACTTCATACCATTTGCCAAAGAGAGTTGACATAAATGGTAAGTGATTTGTTCAAATCCCAAACAGATGTGTGTTCGATCCCCACTGCCGTCGCTGAGACTCCTTTGATAGATGATCTCGTAAATCCCTATTAAGTGCTCAAAGAGCCCGAGGCCGTGCCTTGACCTTGGTGAAGGACTGATGTCGAACCCCTCCAAAACTTTTTTTTTATCAAAAAAAAAAAAAAAAAACTTCATACCATTCTACAATATTCGAGTGTCATTTGTATCCCAAAAAAAAAAAAAAGTGTCATGATGCTTGAGAGGAACAGAGTTCTCCTACATGGTCCCATGTTCAGAGAAAACTTTGTGCCATTTTGAAGCTAACATGATTGAAATCGTTTTAATGTATGAGTTTGATACTATGTATTATTGGGATATGAATAAATGATAAAGACCCATAAATCTAATATCTTAAATAAAATTAATCTAATATCAAATTTAATTTAATATTTGAAATGAGAAGTGAAAAAGAAGCATATCAACAAAATAATTAAGGTGTCAGCAACCTTATGACCTCATGACATGAAAACTTTCCTATAATTAAAAAAGGAAAAAAACCAGGATAAGTTAGAATTTGTTTTATATAATTTGGCCTATTTGTGTAACAATGTTTGACAGAATGGGTGACCAGCACACATAACTGCCAATGACTTTTACTTGAAAATTAGGTGAGGGTGGGGCTTTCAAAAGTGACATAAATTGGAAACGAAGATATTCAAAATCTAAATTAAACCAATAAACACCATGTAGCACAAGGTTGTTATTCATCTCTTATCAATCTCACCATCAAGATCCACCAACTAAATTGACCGCGTTTGGTGTGCCAAACTTATCATCATCGTTAACCCAACAAACCCACTATATAATTTAAGTGCTTATTTGGCAGCTCTTTAAAAAATTACTTTTATATTTTATGGCACAAAATTTATCCCATATATATTTATCTCGTATTATGTATGATCACTTAAAATAATTAAACACACATTTTCATGCATTACATTGAATCTAAAGAATAAGTTGTCTTGTATAAAGCGTTTTGTTCATTATTTTATACTAAATTTGATATCAGGAAACATGCTATTTTTATAAGGATATAACTTATATACGGAAAAAAATGAAAGATAAAATAAAATAGTAAGTTTATCTTTTAAACATAGGAGTCCCACAAATCATATCCGATCTCTCCTTTAGTGGCAACTTCTTAACAAAATCCTCTTCAATATCATATACGCTATGTTTATTATCTTCATGTCTAATTTGTTGCGTGGAGCATTTTGAAGGATTACCTGTAAAACGTCAAATGATTGCAAGAATTAGTATTTAAATTATAAAGGGTTAAGGTGCTAAAACAACCATTAATTTATATGAAAAGTTTAAAAGTAATCATTTTTTAGGTGTAAAAGTAATAAAAGAGGATACAAGTGACACCGATAATGAGTTTACCAAACATCTTTAACTTTATGAATTTTGATGGCTTTATCACTTTTTCCCTCTTTTATAATATTTATAGTTATTTTGCATCTAGAAAAAAATTTATTGTTACTTTTACACTGTTTATTATAAGTCAATAGCTATTTTAGCACCTTAACTCAAATATAAATAATACTTGTAAATATTAAAGGACTTCTCTATCATATAACAAATTCAGGGGATTAAATTGTTATCAACTTTCTTGGAAGGCACCAAATTGTCATCTTCTCTATTGCAACTCTATCGGTCGAACAAGTCCATTTTTATATTATTTAAAAATCCAATCCAACCCAACCCAATTTATAATAGGAAAATATCAGAAATATCCTGAAAATATCAAAACCTCAAATTATGTTTATTTTTTACACCTCATAAGTTATTTATTACATTTGATGAGCAAATAATAACGCGTTTTAATAGGAAATATTGATTTAATATTTTAAGATTTTGAAGGTATTTAATTGAAATTTCCCTTTATTAATTTGTTCCGCAGTGCAAAGCCAGTTGGACTTGCAGCAAAGGGAACAATGAATAATTAAGGAACGAAAGATTGATGTAAAATTTCCCATTACAAAATTTATTACTTAATTACAAGATTTACATGACTTAATTGTGCAATTTATGAAAACTGTTATAATTAGTTAAAAGGAATTGATACATTTTTTTTTTAAATATGCCCTTATTTATAAGTGGACAAATGAGAGAGGATGATAATGAGAAAAATGATGAAAGGGATTGTATGATAAAAATTAATTATATAGGAGAAAAATTAGTAAAAACAATGATTTAGGTCATTGAGCATCTTTAGTTGTATGCCAGTACTGCGCAACATATATTCACCTATGTGTAAATGTCTTCTATTTTACACTTAGTTGAAGATATATTGCTTACAAACCACAAAAAATATGTACTTCGGTAATTCAATAAATTTTTGGTACTTTTAAATAATAAATTTGCAAGGGATTTTAATTTTCATTAATATTGTGTCAAAGAAATGTAGATTTAAAAGAATTCTTTTTCATTTATATTTCCCTTAGATCTTATCTTGACTGTTATGAACGGAAAATCATCATTTAGAAAATTATTTTGCATTTGAAATCAAGAATACTAGATATTAGATAATTTTTCAAAATTTCACACTTTTCTATAAATTTTCAGAGGAGCTAGATAAATTTGTTGGGGTATTTGGGAAGAAAACAATTCAGGAAAAATACTACTCCCTTCGGTCTTAATTATAGGACATATTTAACCGATTTTGGAGGGATTAAGGAAATGAGTTAAATTAGTTAATTTTACATATTTTACTAAAATGCCCTTTTACTTTGTATGTTCAACAGAAGATGGAAAACGATTCACTTCCCTGGGCTTTGGTAAGTTTCCTGCTTTCCTATCTACCTAACTGACATTTAGGTTTTTCATGTTTTTTTATTCTTAAGAATAAGAAAAAAAATTAAAATTATAAAATTACAAATCAGAATTTCTCAAAATAATTTTCTTATCAACTTTTATGAAAAAATATGATTTAAGATTTTAAAATTTTTTTCTGACAATTTCCCCAAAAACAATGAAAATCTATCACCACCTTTATGAGCCACAAGTTCGTGCGTGTGACAAAAAAGGGATAAAACAGTGTTACCGCGAGGCAAATGTAAAATCATATTCAGTAGGATTTAATATTTAATTTACTGCACTTTTTAAAATTTGCATGCTTCAGATTCTAAACTGTTCGCCGTGATTTTCGTATTATATCAAAGTAAAAAGCGTGCATATAAAGTAAAACTTAATTGAGGTGTATTATTGAAGGGGTATTTTAGGAAAAAAATGAAAAAAATTAGAATGTTGTCCTATAATTAGAACCAAAACTAACTTTTAAATGTTGTCCTATAATTAGGACCGGAGGGAGTAGTAAAAAAGAGAAAGAGAATGATATAAAAATTTACAAAACCAATAAAATATTAATTTTACAATATCACATTCTAATTTTATACATTGTGAGGAACCCGACATATTCCTTCATGACTATTATTAAAAGCTTTAGCTGACATATATATATTAAAATTAACAATATGAATATTAAAGAATAAAGTTTTAATTCTGAAACTTTTATGACTTGGAGTGAAAGAAAAAAGGATCTGTAAGCAGTAATGCTTAGAGGAAAGAACAAGTCCTTCTCTTGCGTGGTTTCTTCTTTGGCTTTGGTGGCCTCAATGCAACTTTTATTGCTGCATCAAAGACTATCTTCACATTCTGAAACCACAATGAAGTAAAATATAAGCAGTCAAAAAGATTATTCCTTAAAAAAACAAATCTAAATGGGGTTATTTATAAATATCATATACGCAGAGAAAAAGAAAATATTTTCAAAGGGAAACCAAAGAGGGTCTGAAAAAATAATTTTAAAAATAAATTTAAATCGTTGTCTTTATTAAAACAATAAAATGAACGTTATATTATTAAATATCAAATACCAATTGTAATGATATAACTGAGTTATATTAAACAAAAATAAGAGTAATGACCAAATGAGACTTAGTCAATTGAAAAATGGAATAAAATTTCAGGAAAGCGACTGCAAAAGTGGGTGAGATGAACAATAACACTTATGTGTAATTTAATCCCTATTTTAAAAGAGTACTAAAAACAGATAATTTTTATATTGAAGAATGATAAAAATATTAAATTTAGTTTTTTTTATTCTTTCTTGAACAACGTATAACATTTCTTTCCTTCCATCACTATCTCTCCCTATCAGCGGTGGCATAATAGTAAAAGATCGATTAATAAACAAGTCAGATATTCAAATCTTCCTTTAAATTCATACGCAAAACACACACAGGTATAGAAAAAAAAAAATTACCAAAGATTGATTTCATTTACCTGCTGGGTTTTTGAGCTGCACTCGATGTAAGTGACTGCACCAATCATTTTCTTCAGTTCTTCACCCTGTTCATTATATTATTGTTAAATTTTTAAAACCCAATAACCATAAAAAGGGTGAGATATATTCTATGAAAGCGTTTTTTTTTTAATGAAATATTGAAGAACATGCCTGAGAAGTTGTGATTGGTGTGGCTCCATGATGATCCATCAAAAATTGCCTGTCATCTCTCAGATCTGTGTAATACAATCCAGTTTCACCAGAAAAATCAGTATTTGCTTTCAATTCCTTTGATAATATAGTGGAAATGTCTTACAGTTAGTTGTTAACTACTATTGAATGATAATAAATGTATAAAAGATATTTGAACTAAATTAACAAGTAACACGTTTGTATAGAGTTTGAGAAATGATTCACACAATATGTATTACTGATACGAGTTCTTAAAGTATTCGTGTTAGCTTACCTAGTTTTGTTCCCACAAGCACTATAGGAACATTTGGAGAATAATGTCTCAACTCAGGAATCCACTGTGTATATATAAGTAAATAGTTTGAGAATTCATTGAAAGACTTGAAAATGTTTCAGATAATATAGAAAACATATTTACATTAAAAAAAGGCAAAAAAAAAAAAACTGTAGGCAGAGTCGAAACTAACCTTCTTAGGAATATTCTCATAACTGGCTTTGCTAATCAGAGAAAAGCACAGCAGAAACACATCAGCTCCTCTATAACTTAAAGGCCTCAGCCTGTTGTAGTCTTCCTGTCCTGTAAAAATAATACAAACATATCATAACCCATAATTATGTTAATGTGTATTTTAAAGTGTTTTATCCTAATGTTAGATCAAACTCAAAATTTTACATTTCCCTTTTTAAAGTTTCTCCCCTCACTTAAGCTACGTTATTATGAAGAATAATGCATGTTTCATAGTTTAGAAATAAATGAGATTTGGAAAATAAGATGAAACAACCTGCGGTGTCCCATAAACCAAGATTCACAGTGCTGCCATCAACCACTACATTTGCACTGAAGTTGTCAAAAACTGTTGGAACATAATCCTATCACAAAACAATATCGATATGGATCAGCTTGAATTAATATTCAACGAAGATGCAATATATATATATATATATATATATATATATATATATATATAGAGAGAGAGAGAGAGAGAGAGAGAGAGAGAGCGAGAGAGAGAGAGAAGAAAACATACAGTGGGAAAGGTATTGCTGGTGTAGGATATAAGCATGCATGTCTTCCCTACGGCACCATCTCCTACAGTCACACACTTAATAAATCTCGCTGTACTCATTCTTCTTCTTCTTCTTCTTCTGGAGCTGACTATATATATATGGAGGATTAAAAGATTGAATCTGTGATATAAGCAAGTTATGAAGGTGACAGAAAGGAAGAAAGAGAGAAAGAAAGAAAAGAGAGGAGGAGGGTGCTGGGGCTTAACAACCTAGCAGCTGTAGCTACTTTAGTTATATGGCTTTATGGGAATTTGATGATCTATATATATATTTTTTGTTATACAAGCTTTTTCTTCAAGTGGAAGGCCGCAACAAGAGAGAGACAAGAAACAAGAAAAGGTAATATAATTTATGAGTAGGTATAGAGGGGAGAGGAGGGTGATGGAGTTAGTTGGTTAAGTGCGGGAGAAGGCAGCTAGCTAGGGAATGAATCATGAATGATTGAAAAAGGCTAAAGGGGTTTGGTTAATTAACCAAATACAGTGCTCGATCTGTTGTCTGATGATGAAATATTCGGGAAATTAGTTTTCATTTGATTTGATGATTTCAATCAAAGTCAAAAAGGTTTGTTGTGCTTGTGACTTTGCTTTGTGTTTATATGGGCCTATTCTTTTTTTTTTTTTTTGGTAAGAAGGGCCTATTCATTTTAATTAATGTCTATTTCTTTTAAGTTCAATACTTTCTTCAGCAAGATTTGAATAGCTTCCGAGTTGGGAAAATCACTGTAACTCCTTAAAAAGAAAGATAATCGTCAAAAAGTTCTGTAATAAGTGAGTTGCATCTAGTAATAAGTTTTATTGTGGGAAAAAACAGCATATTCATCATGCGCACTTATTATTGAGATTCTTTATGATTCCATTCCTTCATTTGGATCTCATCACAATAATTTTCTCTTTTAATTGAGCCAATAAATCATGTTTAAGAAATTTCTTTTAAATTAGAACTTGGCAACCTTAAATTTAATTATTAATACTCTATCCATTCTTTATTATAATTACCAAATAAAAATTTATATAAATTAATGAAATTAGTTATTTCTTATAAAATATTAAAATTATCATCGCGTGTAAGTTATTATAGTTAGAGAAGTTTGATTAATTAGTTAGAAAATTTTATAATTAGCTAGGGCGATTAAAAAACAAAACATGTTATATTATTTAATATGTTGCGTGTTATCAACAAAAATCCCCTTGAGTCTCGATTTCAACTTCTGAAGAAGTCACTTGTGTGAGGAGGGGTAGCAATAAATCCTGGATCAAATACCAAATAATAATATCAAAAAAAAAAATATTAATATGGTGGGTGTTGGCAATAATGACGACGGAGTATTGGATAATCATGTCATTAGAGGTGAAAACATGTAAGACCGCGCTAGGCTTGGTTAATTGGTTTTGTAACAAGTTGACGTCAGTCTGAGCATAATTTGAAGCTAGTTAGAACAACTTGCTTTTTTATCTTATCATTTTTCATTACATCTTTTTTTTTGTAACACCTGCCCAGAGTGCCAGCATTCTAACCTATAAGCTTACGCAGTAGTGTGACAAAATCAGAAATAGTTCAATATACTGATACAACGGAACTTAAACTTGTATACATAAGGGGAACATTCCCAGGGCTTATATCCCTTTACACACGTTTATATTCATTTACAGACAATATACATCTAAACAAATTAAATATCGTTGTCCCTCAGTTCTTCAACTATCCTCTTACTGGGCCATCTTCAAGCAACGCTCCCTCCTTAAGCACTGTGCAGCTTCTTTCCTGCGTTTTCCTGTCTATTGGTTGGTAGTAGATGGGTGAGATTCCGAGGAATCTTAGTAGCAGACAATACCAAACAATGCATGCAAGGTAAATGCTAATGTATGATATACTTGTCTTGCACAAACTCATGTTAACATAATGACATTTCTGCATGTTCAATGCTTCATGCATCATGCTCATGGCCATAACATAATTATAAATAGAGCTTCAAACATTCAAGTATGCGCTACACATAACAAGTAATCATAGCAATCATACATATACACATAAGCAATAATATCAAATACATGCAAGTAAGGTAAGCCCACTGTCTTTTAAGGACTACTATCCTTACTCAGGTTCCTCTTTCGCCAACCTTCGGAGTTGTTTGAAGTTTGTTTATTCTCCTTGTGGCCCTAAGGACATAATCATACCTTTGGAACCAAGGAAAATGAATGTTTATTTTCCTTTTTAACCCTTATTTCATTAGGATTTAATTAAGTAACTTAAACTTGTTACTTTTAGCCTTTATCTATCACTATCCTTAACAGTCCAGCAACTTCAATTCTTTTTAATTAATTGCACAAAAATCATTTTAATGTGCCGTCAAATCTCACGTGTTCCTATACAAGTCCCCTTTCATATAAAGGTTAGAACTTGACAAATTATTCCTAGGTTTTTCGTTGCCTCTGACTGTCCTGTTAAGCTTCCAGAATTCATAGCTTATCTTTAAAAATTCATATCTCACTATACAGAGCTTTAAAAATTACAAAACATATATCAAATTAATGCTCTGTGAATCCTCTTTCATTTTGGAAAGTTTCAGAATTTTATGGGTTCATTTACCCATTAAAATTCCACATACAAGCTTACTTACTGCCCAATTTTTGCTTCCAAAACGTAGGGTCATTTGGTACAATTTATTTGTCTCTGACCAAAGCTTCGAAAAATACAAAATACCCACCATTTTAAAGCTATGCATGTCCTCTATCTCTTGGAATATTTTCATAATTTTATAAGTTCATTTGATCAAACAAAACATGCATGCAAGCCGACTGACTCCAGGCTTCCAAAACTGGCAGTTTCAACTTTTTTATGAAGCTTGTGATTGTATGTTCTAAAATACCTTTAAAAATTTATTCACCACTTTATTCTCACACAATTTTTCGTGGTGAACACCATGTTAAACTCAGATTTACCAAATTCCACTCATTTCTTTGAGTTTGACTTAGATTACAAAATCTGGGTTTCAAGAAAACTCCAAAGTTATAAGAGAAGGTTTATGATCCATATCTTCTTTTTGACCTTCTTAGATCTTCTTGGCTGATCTTTACCCTTGAATGATGAGGGTTAGCCGTGGAAATGAAGAGGTAGAAGGAATTGAAAAAGATGAGATTAATTATGTGTGTGTGTGTTGCCGTGAGAATGGAAGGAAGTGAAAAAATATTGGTGAAGTGTTGTGTGTGTGAGTGGCCGTGAGAATAAATGAGAGAAGAGGGAATGATTAAATGGAATGGGATCAGATATGTATGTGTGTGTGTGTATAGCCGTGAATGACTAAGGAAGAGGGAATTGAAGTAAGTGAGGTTTATGTGTGTGAGTTGCCACATGTTGGCTTGCATGTGTGTGTATGTGTCATTATGTGTGTGTATGTGTGAATAATGAGAGAAGTGAGGTTATTAATTATGTGTGTGTGTGTTGCCGTGGGAAATGAGGGAGGGAAAAGAAGATGTGTATATGTGTGTGTGACATGTGTCCATGAGGTGTCATTGTATATGTGTGTGTGACATGTGTCCATGAGGTGTCATTGTGTGTGTGTCTCGGTTTGCGTGTTTGCCTTGGTTTACACAGCATACCCGGAACTCTTGCTCGGGTTTTATTTGGAATTGTAACATGAATATCAAGACCTGACAAACGATGCCATATATCGGCGTTTTCTAAAAAACGTAGGATATACCCGATTGCCATGAAAATACCGTATACTTACTTATACCGGCATATTTTTACTCAACTAATTGTCCTATACCTCAGGACATAGTTGGGTGGCATCTTTTCTAATCGAATTAATACCGTATAGGTCTTTTATGCCCCTTTTTCACTGACACTTTAATTTCATGGCCTATATATACTAGGTCCACCGACCCGTATAGCTGAGTTACTTAGTCCCTGAGAGCCTTCCTATCTCTCTACATCCTTGGGACTTCTCCCGAATTGGGCTTAGTCGTTTGCCTAATTTAGGCTTATTTTTAATTCTCAGAGCCTAAAATTTGGGATGTTACATTTTTTTTTTTGGTTTCATTTTTCATTTTGTTCCAATGAATTTTCTTTTTATTTTTTCTACCCCTTTTCTCTTCTTTCTTTTTTCTAAGTTTTCCTTTTTTATTATAATTATTTTCTTTCATATTTTATTTTCTAATTTTTTTAATAATTTATTTTACTCTAATACATTATATTTTTGGTAAACTAAAAATAGTTAATTAGGGACGGAATTTCGCTGTTAAATTTACTTAGGGATGAAATTTCATCGCTAATTAATTAGTGACAGTCAATTTAATTTGATGATGGAATAATCCAGTTTCATTGTTAATCCATTGTTTTTTGAGTAAAATACACAAACCACTCTTTTATTTTCTCTCAATCACATAAACCTCTCTTCTATTTTAAAAATATACACTTTAGTCCAGGTCATTAACACTATCAAAGAATATTCTAAAAAGATTATTAAAGTTTATTTTTTAGTTAAAAATATGTTAAAATAAATCTTGTTTACTAATTAATTTACCCCTCATTATGCCAAATCCCTAATTCATATTTTATTATTAATATTTATTAATGATCTCTTTAATATTCTTTATAAATTTTACGAAAACAAAGTAGTTTTTATGTGAAAAATAAAAATATATATTACAATAATTTTTTAAATTCTGGATGAAGGTATGTAATGAAAGGATTATTTATGTTAAGGAGAGTCATTTTGGTCAAAATGATAGGTCAATGCTATGATTTAACGAACAACTAACAATTTGATGGATAGAAATTAAATATCAAAGTTAAAATGAAGGTTTATGCCACATAAATTTTGATTTTTAGAGAGTTCTTTATAGGTTTTCAAAATAGATGAGAGGTCATTATAATTTATTAGAGTAAATAAAGGGGAGGTTAATGTATTTTACTCTCTTTTTTTCCTTGTAAAATGCAGCCTATTGCTCTCTCTCTCTCTCTCTCTCTCTCTCATTCATCTCTTATGTGGGTTTTCATTCGATTTTAATATAATATATTAAAAGACATTTTGTCAATGTTTTTTGCTAAGAAAATGAACAACAGACTATTATTGTTAGTAGATCCAGTCTTGTGCTGATCGGGGTTGAGCTAGCATTAGCTTTTTTTTTTTTTTTTTTAATTGAGCCCACTGTTTGTTTTAAAAGGCCTCATATGTGAATGCTTTTTATTGCTTGGCTGGCCCCTTCGGAAAATGGGAAATTGCCAAGCAGAAACATCTGTCAATTCTCACTCAATAAATAAATAAATGTATCAATTGTTCTACTCGTATTAATAAAAATAGTTTTTCAATGAATTTTTCCTTAGTCAACTTAATATATATTTTATAGGTATTATTGATATTCATCATTACTTTGTTTTGTTACTCCCTTCTTTTTTTTTTCTCTCTCTTTTTGATAAATGTTACTCCCTTTTGTTACCAATAGTTATCTCATCAACGTTAAGCAAAAAAGTTAAAATAGTTAAATTCATTATACATAGAATCCCAAATAAATACCATATGAAATGTCTAAACCTATAAAAGTTTGTTAACATTTGTAAAAGAAATAAAGGTAACAGGGATCAAATTGAGATTTTAAAATGTTGATGAATTTACCATTATGCCCTCTCTTGTTCTTTATCTCTCCTCACCCTGTATCACTACTACTACTACAAAAAAAAAGGCTTTTACTTCCCAAAAAGATCACAACATTTTTTTAAAAAAGGGAAGTAAAAAAATAAAGGTAATAGCATTTTGAAGATGGAATATCACCTAGAGGGGGGTGAATAGGTGATTTAAAAAAAAACTGCTTAAACAAAATTTTCACAAATTAATGAACTAACTGATCATGAATTTAAAGGAGAAAGAACACGAGAGAATTTATCCTGGTTCGGTCTATCCTGACCTATGTCCAGTCCCCAAGAACACCTTGAGATTTTTCACTATCTTCAGAATACAAATACAAATACACAACTCGGAATGATCTCTCAGACTCACTCCCCCTTACTACTTGTAATTGTACACCCTTACTTAAGGTTCCATAACCTTAAAATTTTACAAACGAATGAAAATTAAATGTTTAAGTAACTCCTCACGAGTTGAATAATAAATGATCACTGAAGTACAAGTTGAGAGTAATGAAACTGATAAGATAATAACTCAGAGTCAATGCGCAGAGTTTCGGTGGTTGGCCGAATTGTATGCTTGGGTATTTATACTCTTTCGTCATTAATGTCGTTGGTAGGAACTTGAGAGTTACCGTTGTGACTTATTTAATTTTCCGTTAGACACATTTTGCTCTCTCTCTTCCTTGTGCAGCCAAATGGACCGTTGAGGCCTCATTAAATGAAATCTGTTCTTTCATTAAATGCGTTGATCGTTGAGAGTGCTTTTGCAGGAAAATGTCTTGATTAAGTAATCCTTGGAAGAATGTTTTTTCCTGCTGCTCTGGGCTTCTTTCTATTTGCTTTCTATTTGCTGCTCTGTTCTGCTTTAGCATTAAATGCTATGACGTGAGCATCAGCTTTATGTTGATTTTGAATAATAACCCGTTGTAAGTTCCTGAAATCACTAGTAAACATATTAGAAATATTTTAAACATCATTCCGAGGGATTCTGGAGGTTACAAACCAAAAGCTCAAATTTTCGCAAGATCAGATATTAGTGACAGCGACAAGAACTCGAGTTTTCAAAGTAGAACTCGAGTTCTTTTGTTTTTCCATTTTAGTATCTCAGTGCTATAAGGCAAGAACTCGAGTTAACAAACTAGAACTCGAGTTCTAAAACTTGAGTTCTTATACAAGAACTCGAGTTCTTTTGGTTACTTTTCCCCCTGTGTGATGAGAACTCGAGTTGATCTTGGAGAACTCGAGTTCTTCCTTTTTCCTTCAAAGTCATTTACAAAGAACTTGAGTTCTCAGTTATGAACTCAAGTTTATGAACTCGAGTTCTATTTTAGGAACTCGAGTTCTTAAACTTGTTCATCAGGTCATAAAGTATCGTGCAGAGAGAACTCGAGTTCTTAATTATGAACTCGAGTTTGTCACTAATGAACTCAGACTTGAGAATTTTTCAATGACCTGAGCCGCGAACTCGAGTTCTTAACCCAAGAACTCGAGTTCTTCATCTATAAACTCGAGTTGAATGACCAGGAACTCAAGTTCTTCATTTTGCTGAGATGAGAACTGGAGTTTTAAATCGATCTTATGTAAACCATTGATTCACAAGTGTTTAGTTATCATCACAACTTGGTTGAGAACTAACACATTTTTGTAATTATGTATAAGAAAAGTTGATTTTTGGCATTCAAATTTTTAACTCAGACATCATAAGTGACATTTTTGGTGTCCCCATTAAAAATTAGGAGGCCAAAAAGGCTAAAATTTCAGCTCCATATACGTGCTATTCTCTCGTTGCTTAGTTAAAAAAAAAAGTTCATATTCAAATCTTACACACACTCTCTCCCCCCACCACACACACTATTCTCTCACTGGAAGCTCTCTCGTGCAAATCCAAAATTTCGTTGGCTATTTTCTCGATGCAAGCTTTGTCGTGCATATCCAAAATTTCATCGGTCTCATGTAGATCTACCGTTGGAAGCTCTCTTGAAGCTCCAAGTGCCGACGGTCACATGCTCCCTCCGTCCGTACTCCCTTCATCCATGCTCCCTCGATCTCTCTTGATTTGTGTCTAGTGTGTGTAGCTCACCCTCGATCTGTATCTAGCATGTGAAGCTTCAGGCGAGATCTGTCTCTAAATCTATATCTCTCAATTTGTTTTTTTTTTCCTAGGGATTTTGTTGGAGTGAAATTGCCATTTGTTTGTTTTAAGAACTGAGATGATATTTTGAGAATTTTATATTACCTGAAATGAACTTGATTATTGTTATATGTGGTCATTCTCATATGCAAACATTATACTTTGAAATGTTAACAGAGTTTCTTGATCTTCATTTTCATTGTTTTTTCATTGTTGTTCTTCTTCATGGTCTGTCACCTTTATGAAGAGAAATTTTTTTG
The DNA here is from genome assembly GCA_037074495.1 of Acacia confusa. Lineage (NCBI taxonomy): Eukaryota > Viridiplantae > Streptophyta > Magnoliopsida > Fabales > Fabaceae > Acacia > Acacia confusa. Next base: position 30,500,572 of record CM073504.1, read on the forward strand.
TCAAAAAAAAGGCACTTTCAGCATCCTAAATTTAAATTCAGGATGCCGTAAGCCACCTACGGCATCCTAAAACTATATTTAAGATGTTGTAAGCTTGACTTATGATGTTCTAATCCTAAATATGTTTTTAGGAAGCTATAAGTAGAGCTTACAGTGCCCCATTTTTTTTGAGACGCTGTAACTACAAGCTCCACATGTTACGCTTCCTAGATAGGCACCCCTTGAAAAGGAACGTCAAAGGTTAAAAAAACAGATGTTGTAACCCTTTTATGTAGTAGTGTCCATTCCTCTTCCCACCTGTATGGAAGCTCCATAACGAGATCAAGACCAAGCTCTAGAAGAAATGGTTGTTTGATCTCCCTCCTAATCTTCCTTCGGTTGAAATTGTGGTGTTGTTAGTAGTGGTTATGGTGGAGTGGTGGTCAAAGCTCGCTAGCAACAATGAAGATAGAAGTTGTACTTGGTGAGGAAGAAAGGCGAAGGTAGACCAAGCTCTAGAAAAAAATGTTTGTTTGATCTCCCCCCTAATCTTCCTTCGGTTGAAATCGTGGTGTTGTTAGTGGTGGTTATGGTGGAGTGGTGGTCGAAGCTCGCTAGCAACAATGAAGATAGAAGTTGTACTTGGTGAGGAAGAAAGGCGAAGGTAGAAGAAGGTGAAGGAGTAGTATATGATAGTTAATTATGAACAATAAACAACATTCAGGAATCATTTTAAAGATCACATTCAGCAAAATCAACATACATAGATTATAAAACCATAGCGTTAGGTATAAACAATTGACATGCACCGAGAATCCTCCTATATGTCAGAGTTCTCAATTGGGACACCCAACTAGGAACGATTGACTACGAATTATCGAGAATCTTCCTATATATTAGAGTTCTCAATTGGGACACCTAACTAGGAATGAATGACTGGGAACTACCAGGAGTCCTCCTCTACATCGAAGTTTTCAATCAGGAGTGCCCAAATCTTCTAAATGCAACTAGATTAGCCACCTAAGGACTATTAGTCCAATAGGCCCTTCACCTCGTTCTAACCACTAAGAAGGATCTCCATGGCCAATCCTTCCACTTAATCAAGTCACAAGTGGCGTTGTCCTTTGAATAACCTTGTGCAACATAGGATCCTATAATAATTCAATGGCGAACAACAGATTACTACTTATTCAAAAGCATTAGGATGGACATTACATTATGCTCAATATAAGGTTAATTGGTCTATATTAATCCCTAAGGGCCTACACTACCCTTTAAAGGTCCAATTATTCATTTTACGCCTAACTTTATAGTTTCGCCCTTAGGCCCAATTCTACAAGATTTGGTATGCAATCTTTGGAAAATCATATTTAATTGTAAAAATGTCCAAGCATGGTGGTTTCAAAGCCTATGTAATAATTGTTGAGTCTAGTTTGAAGAAACAATACTTCCAATAATCATTCATACACACAAAAATCTAGAATTAACAATAATCACACTCTACCCATAATTTTGTTCCAGATTCATAGGTCAATTACAAAAATTCATATCTCCACAAATACAAATCCAAATTAGGCATATGACCTATCAAATTAAATATAATTATGCCTAATTTTATTCTGGAAATTTTCATGGTAATTGGACATCATTTACCCATTCAAAAATACAAAACAATTTGAGTGTCTTGGAGTTTTGTGCAATTTACTTCAAATGCTTCCAAAATCACTATTCAATCATTATCCTACACAATTTTTTTACTTCAAACACATTGGAAGCATCAAAATATGCAAATCCCACTACTCTTAGGTCCCCTATTTTTGCCAAAAATAATTGTTAAAGGATAACAAAATTGTTATTCTGATTTCATTGTAACAACACCCTATTTAGACTCTAAATCACATTCTAACTTCTTGTTTAGGCCCTTAAACATACTTTAACTCATTTTAGACAAAAGGATAATGCCTCTGCTTAATAGTTGGGGTTTCCAAAATTTCAAGAACAACATCAATAGGATCAAGAACACCTTTTACCTTGAGTTGATCCTGTGTTCTTAGAATTTTTCTTCTTCTTCTTGACACCAAGAGTTTCGACCATCATCTCTAACCACCATAGAAAGAGAGCTTTTATGGACTAGAATGAGGTTAGAAAAGATAAGGGACATATGCATCCAACTTACCTTGAATCCTTGAACTTCTTCTTCCTCTTCCTTTCTTCATTTTTGGCCAACTCCTCCTCCCTCTTGTGTGTGTGTTTGGCAATCCAAAATGGAGGAAGAAGGAGGCATAATGAATAAATCAAACGGCTGAAGAAGAGGGAAACAAATTGGCCTCAAACTAGATTCATAATTACAAGTTTCCCATTTTGTAAAAATCCACCTATATAATTAGGCATGTTTCGGCTTTCCTTCTTCCACTCTTGGACTCTCTCAGCTGACTATTATGAGCCTTTTAGGAGGTTTAATGAGCTCCTTATTTTGTGTTCATAATTATTGAAAAATCATCATTTAACGCTTATGTTTATTTTCCATTGATTTGGCCAAACATTAATAGCCTTAAGAATTATTTAAATATAAATTCATTATGTCTCATTCTTAAATTAACATGTATCCCAAAATTTAATATTTGGGAAAATTAAACACTTAGTCAACCATTCACTGTATCATTCCAAAGTTTAAAATATCATACTTTCTAAATTGGGCTTAGTTGTTTACCTAATACAACCTCATCTTGAAGTCTCTAAGCCCAAAATTTAGAATATTACAAATGATGTTGGGAAGAAGAAGAGGAAGAATGTTGTAATTCCCTTTGTTCACACATCATGCATCGCATTATATAGCGGATTAAGCGTATAATATCATTTAGGCGTAGAATATTGATAGCAATAATAAAACTATATTGGCTACATACTAGAAACAACTTCTCAGGATCATTAATATTACGTCATCTAAAATAAAATTCCAAGTACTATCTAAAATCTCCCATCCAAATTAAATAATACAATACAATTATAATACAAATAATTACTCAAGATTCGCCACTTACTAGCCTTCAGTTATGCTCTGTGTCAACCGACTTGCCTTGAGAGCCTGTTGTACATTGTGGCCCTTTCCTAAACTTTTGACATATTTGGAATTCAACTTAAATCCCAGAGTAACAAGTTAATCTCATATACAAAGTATATTTAGTATATAATAGTCTACCATAACCGTGAAAATAACAAACAATACAACATTCAGCTTATATCATATGCGTTGTCACATAATGCAACACATTACCACAAATAATATAGATTGCGAAATGTAGGACCCTACAAAGTCCCAAATCCATAGTTGGGAAAAACACAACAAATGGGCCTCCAACGCAGAATAATTGAATGCAACATACATGTGTCCTAGACACAAATCACAAATTATGGCATAAACATGCATACACAGACATACAAAACATATGAGATTAAAGTTACTACCTATTAGTTTAATAGCAAAATAGCGTTTAGGTTCTTTGTTAGATCCTGACACTTGTAAATTCCTATAATTGAAAAAATGAAGGACAATATTTAATACTTCATATCCAAGCATAATAAAAGGCTTCCATTATCATTTAGAATCCATCACTACTTTTAAATGATAGGTGGTATAACATTGGCCATTATTTATGTCATTTTCAGACCTTGACCAAAATTGTCAGAATTTTCAACAAACTTTGAAAATTCATTACTAATTGTACAAATATCCAATTTATGTGACTCCAAAGGCTATGTGACCCTTAATATGTCTATTTTCAAATAAATATATCACCATCATTCATAAAAATTCATACAGTTTCAGAATAATATAAATGTCACTATTGCTCAGATTAAAATTCTAGAATCATGGGTTAAATTCAAAAATTGATATCTCCATGTACAGTAATCCAAAATAGGCTTATAACCTATCTAATTAAAGCTCAAAATGTCTACTTTAAGATTGTAAGCTTTCATAGCCATTAAACATCATTTACTTAACCAAAAATATATTACAAGTTATCTACCTCATTGGAAAATCATTTTAACAAATTTTAGAAGCATTTTGAATTATATGAAAAGACTTTGGAAGCATCAAAATGGATAAAATCTCACTACTTTCTCATGTTTTAGTCTAACAGAAAGTGAGTCATGAAAAGACACAAATAATTTCCAAGTTCTCTTCACAAATTATATGATTTTATACTGTAATTTGTCTTCTAGCTTCATTATTTAAGCTTAATACACATTTTACTCCATTTTTATAATCTTGGATAGAATCTCCTCTTAGAGTTTATAATCTATAAATCTACAAAAAACATGAGGAAATTAATCCAAGACCAACTAATATCACAAATAAGTGTAAAAAGCTATAGATATTACTTACTTGACTTATGTTTGCACTTGTTGGATTATTCTTCTTTCTTGAATTTCCCTAAGCTTTCGGACTTCCTTCAAAATACCATACATATTGGCCTTTTCAATACATGAAACTTACATAAGGGATAAAGAAGAGAAGTTACAACTTAAATCATAATCTCTCACCTTGGTACTTTGATATTCCTTTATTCCTTCTATATTTTGGCTAAACTAACCTCTTCATGTTTCCTTAAGAGTTTTGGACGAAATACTACATGGAAAGAGGGATAAGAAGTGCTTTTATAATTGGTGGAAAATCACTTAAGATTCCCCTTAGTAATTGTCCAAAATACCCTTACATTTTTATGCATGTACCAAGTTCCATATTTTCTTGAATCCTCTTTCCCTCTTGTCTCCATGCAAGACAGAAATTAATGGCTTGTTGGAGAAGAATTATAGTGTCTAATTTCCATTAAAATCAATGCTTATGTGTCAATTCTAAGATCAACTTGTTTCCCATGTAGACAAGTAGCAAGTTGGGGTTTACTTGGTTGGTGGATTGTATAGCTATAGATGAGCATATCTAGCTTCATTTAATCCTTAGCTTTCATACTTACTTATCAAGGATTCTTTAATTCCTTTCTCCTCCACCCTTATTGAACACATCATCCCCTAAAAACTTGTTATTTATGTCCAAAACTTGTCATCTCCCTTGCCTTACACTTGGCACAATTAATGGTCATACACATGGTAGTTCTTGGTACACCTTTTAACTTCCTCTCTTCCCTTCTTGCTACTTGGCTAAAAATTAGGGCACTTTGGAGAAGCTTATTGATCGCAAATGTTGACTTATTTTCACACAAGAGGCAAAGTTGGTAAAATTTGTCAACCAACTTTGAAAATTCATATCTCTAAGTAAGCATGTCTAATTAGAGTGATTCCAAAGGCTATATAACCATTAGAAAGTCTAGTTTTAGTAAAAGTTACCTCCCACATCCAATCACACACCAAATATTCTAGAATCAACATTTTGTACACGTTGCCCAAAATTATGTTTCAGATTCCAACACTAATTTCAAAAATTTATAACTCAGTGCATACAAGTCCAATTTACCTATATTACATATTAAATTAAAGCCTACCATGTCTACTTCTATCTGGTAAAATTTCATAATTTGTGGATATCATTTGCGTAGTCAAAATCATGTCACAAGATGACTGCCTCCCCAAAAGCCTTAATTTGCTAGCAGTGATGGAAATTCCCTTCATAATATTTATTATACCATATTAGATTAAAGCCTATCATGTCTACTTCTATTTGGTAAAATTTCATAGCTTTTGGATATCATTTGCATAGTCAAAGTCATGTCACAAGATGACTGCCTCCCCAGAAGCCTTAATCTACCAGCATTAATGGAAATTCCCTTCATAATATTTGTTATACTTCCTGAATTGAACTTACTCGTCTGTTAATACAAGTTTATTCTCAAGTCTCTAGGCCCAAAATTCAGCATATTAAAATAGAGAGTGAGGAGAGAGAACAATATGTGAGGGGCAATTTAGTAAAAACATTTAAATTTCAAAATCTTAGATTCCTCCCAATCATCTATGTGTCTTTTTAATTTTTTAACTGACGTTTTAAAGTTTTAGAATTTCATATGGGATTTAAATGACATTTTCCCTTTATTATAACTTTCTCAAATTATTTTTAAATTACCCTTATTAATTAATTGAAATATATTTTCTCTGACTCCTCTTATTCTGGATAAGAAAATGTGATTCTATAATTAATGGAGAGAATTTATGAAGTAGTTAATATTTATACTTATTTTCTCTAAAATTTGACAATATTATTCTTAAAGACATTAAATTTTTAATTCTGTATTCCTAAATGTTTGTTGTACACTACTTCCTATATACTTATATTCATGACTCTTCCACAAACCATATTTTCTATTTTATCTCTATAGTTAGTTTCTTTTTATATAGCATTCTTTACTTTATTTTATTTTTAATTGCTCTCCATTAATTATGTAGAGTCAAGTTTTATTTATTTATTTCATTTTTATTTGCTCCTTTTGTCATGCATCTCCTTTTCTTTCCATTTGATCGCCATTCTCATTATTCTCCGGGCACGGCTTCTCTCCAGTACTTCTCCAATCCGCTGCCCACCCCCACAGGAACCTTCCTTCTCCAATGCCAGTAAGCCACGTTGCAACTCCCTCCTTTCATTTAAACCGTTTGTTCATTCTAGAGGGACCTGCAAACAAAGTAAATAAAACAAAAAGAAAGGCATTGCACAAACACAACTTTTTTTTTCCTATGATTTTGAAAAAATTGATTTTAAGGAAAATTAGGAAAAAATTCCTGATTTAATTGTTTTTTGGTGATGAGGATTTAAATCAAAGTATTAGTATTTTATGTGTAAAAAATTTGTAGAGTGCCGGTACTATGTGCATATAACAATTTATCAATTCCTTCTTATTAATAAGATTTATTTTAAATGAAATATGACAGTTAGGAACATAATTAAAAATTTACAGAGTACCAATATTCTATATATATAAAAGGGTTAAAGTATAAATTTAGTAAAAAACTATTTCTTTATTGGAACTCAACACAATTAACTATTTTGGATGTAAAAGTAGATATAATTTTTTTTTTTTTTGTGTAGCATATATATTGTAACATCTCAATTTTCTGGGATTTGAATATTGGAATATTATGGGAAATTTAAATTATGAAATTTGGGCGAAAATAATTATAAGAATAATTATTGGAAATCAAGGCCTATTTTTTTTTTCCTTAATTTATTTCAGGAAAAGAATAAATTCAAGGAATATTTATAAGTGGTAATTTTAGGCCTAACTATTATAGGATTAATATTTTATGGCCTAGGAAAAATAATTTGGGGAAAAGAATTATAAGAAATTGGGGATTGGTTTATGATGTTAATAGAACAAGTGCATTGGGCTTTATAATAACTCATCCATCATCAATTGAAATTCGTGGCCCACGTGAGAAGCATAAAAGGAAGCCCAAAAGAATGCATCATTATTCAGCCCAACTGGTATAAATCATAATTCATTTTCTGCTATCCCAAACTCAGCGAAGGTCACAGCCAGATCACGCAAAGAAGAGTCCAGCGCCCTTTATGTATGAAACAGCGTAATTATAGGAAAAGAAATCAGAGACCATACTCCCCTATCGTTCTCGAGCCCTGAGCTTAATACCCAACGGTTATTGTTTCTGGACCAACGTATCAGCTGTGACTCGACCATCTGAATTCTTTTTAGGACCATCTCATTTCAGCCTCTTTCATTCCCATTTCTTGCAGCATTCAGAAAGAAAAGAAAAACACAGATAAGAGAGTTCGAGAGTTTGAGAGAGTGAGTGAAGAGAGAGAGTTGCTGAAGGTAGAGAGTGGGAGAAAACTGAGACTCATTACTCCCTGCTCTTACATCGGAAAACAGAGGAACGGTGCAGCAAACTACTTCCTTCGGTTCAGGCTTGAGAACTTAAGGTAAGTACTGGATTTTCTTTTCCTTTAAGCTCGTCATTGTTGCCCATCGGAAAAGTTGTTAAAACTAAGCTTTGGGAATTAAAAGAGTGAGCCACTGAAACATGAAGTTAAAACAGAGACTAGTAACGTGTATTCTGCATCGGTGTGTGTGTCGTTAGCGTGGTGTCTTTGGCCATTCGTTCTTCTTTCTTTTCCATCGGTAGTCGCTGAAACTGAGTCCGAAAAGGAACTGAAAACAAAACCAAAACAAAGGAGACTGTTTATCTGAATGCATAGTGAATTTTTTGCTGTCATTCTTGCGACTGGACCATTTGGTTTCACTGCTCAAAACTTTGCTATGTATATAATGCCTGAAAGAAGCTTTTTGGAAATATAGATCTATTATTATTGCATGCAAGGGACCTAATAACTACCACGCGAATGTAGCTCTGTGTGTGTTTGCTATATGCCGTGAGAGAAGAGGGAAGAGGGAGCTTATGGTGCATCAGTATATATGTGTGTATGTGTGTGGGGTGGCTGTCATAAGTAGAAGGAGAAGAAGAAAAACGTGCTGTGTTCTTGCTATCCATACAGGTTTCGTTTTTTTTTTTTTTTTTTTTTTGTGTTGTTCTTCCTTGGTATATGTGAGACATACAATACATGCATATATGGAGCTGTTGTACAGTCCCATATCTCATTTAATGACACAAGCATAGTTATTATATATATGGGCTTTGGTTTTCTCATATTACATGAGAAAAAAAAGTTTCCCACACACACATGAAATGATGGGACCCACATATACATATAAATATATGTATATGTAGGTCCCACCATTCCATGTGTGTGTGACATGAAAAAATTGTTTTCCTACAACATGAGAAAATGTTTTCCCTATATATATATATATATATTGCAAATATAGAAAGATTAAAAAGAAAAGAATAACTTCTGTTTAATCGGTAGATATACTATGTTAAACCCAAAGCCCCACTATTATGATGTATTATAAATATGGAAGAGCTTAAAGTATATTTCTAGATAAAGGAAGGAATTATTTTTAAACTTTAAATATCTAATTTCACACATATATGTATATAGAGAAGTCTATTATGCTTGATATTAATAATATTTATTAGACGCAAAATTTACATGAAGTGTAACATCCCAAATTCCAGGTTCGAAAATCGTGTTGGTCGACACTTAGTTTTAAGAAAAATAACAGAGTTTGAGATGCTACAGCTTAGAGTACTGCGGAAATTGATAGCGTGCGCTAAGATCCGGACAACGAGTATTTGATATAAAAATGCCCTGACATATGATGATGCCCGACATAAGCTGATATATTAAATATCCCGAAGGAATATTCATGTGATACAATTTACAGAGGTTAAATACAATCCTCTGATAAAGAAAGTTTTAAACTAAACCCATGACTTGGAACCTAACATCAGTTAATTAAACAGATTGGCCAGGTAGGGGTCTATCATGGGGTCTCACCGACTTATACGGCGACTGATTGGCTTCCCACATAGATTAACCCAACTTTAGACACCAAACTGTTCAAAGTAACTTTGTTAAATTCGAGCCAGAAGCTAAGTCCTAATAACTTCTACCGACCTTTGCCTTTGACTGCTGCCTCTTCACGGCTCTACCCACCGGCATCTTCTCTATCCCGGTTTCTTTCCTGTACTATTCATTAAGACTGAGGTCCAATGCCTATTGGACCTCAGGTAATGGTTAACCTCATGCTTATGAAAATAGTATATGACATATATCATAATGATAAAATCACATTTATAACTTTCAAAACCATATCAGCAAGTAACATAACACAGCCACTACAATATGTATGTTACCCAAGTCTGCACATAACCAGTGCCACGATGGCCTATCGTGTCCTCAGCGCTAAGAAAACTCAATGGTGTTATCAAGACTATAACCCGTATACAACTCAAATCCATGAGCAATTTCAAAACAGAGTATCAACATGTGAAAACAATTATCATATATAACCATACCATAAGCATAAGTGTCAATGTTACAATACGCGTCCGTACTTTTTACTGCATAGTCGTCAAACATCCGACCTTTGATTCCGGCTTTGAACTTCCTGGATATCCTAACATATCACCATATCACTTAGAATAATATCCTAAGAGATATTATCACCTCCATTTACCATTCTACCTTTAGTAGCTTTATTATTACAATTTTGCCCTTACATTTCTTCAATAACGAGGTGCAGCATTTTCTGGGCAGATTTTTCGGTAACTTTGAAAACTCATAACAAATTCTAGAAAAATCAAAATGAGGATCTGTAAAATGTTCTGGAATCCTTGAGAAGTCTATTTTCGAGGAAAAATACTGGGACTTACCCAGAACTCATGGATAATTCCCAGATTTCACGTTTTTAAATACTGCCCAGAATTTCGCACAGAAAACATTGCCTAACTTCTGAGATTTTTAACTTTTTGCACAGAGCTTCAAATGACACAAACTCTATATATTCGGAAAGCCCTAGACATCTACTTTTACCATGAATTTTCTCAGAATTTTAGAACATCATCTTCATCATAAAATACTGAAGTTTTTACCCCTGACTCCAGAAAACACTAATCAATGAAATTTTGCCAGAGTTTCGCTATTTTGATCATAATCTTTCAAAATTTTTGCTATAGCTTCTTCTTCATCAAATTTTCGAAATAAAGCCATTGGAAACCATAAAAACATGAAAATAAAACTATATTTGGAAGATTGAAGATCAAAATAACATTTCTAACATTTCTACTTCATAAACTAAGAACTTGAACTATGAACTAAAAACTCCCTTACCTCTTGAAGACCACTAGCCTCCTATTTTTCTGCAGCTCTTCCACACCCTCCTTTTCTCTCTAAATTTTCGAATTGAAGCTTGATGAATTGGTGAGAATTTGTGAAGTGGGAGGTCTCTATTTATAGTTGAAGAGGGTGACATATTTGTAAATTCTTCCCTTTGCATACAACCATAGGATTTTGCTTGGAGAAGAGGAAATGATCTCCACCTTCCACCTCCCCCTTCTCCTTCAAGTTTCTTTGCTTTGTCCCCAAGGCATCCTCCTTCTTCACTAAGTTATCTTAATTAATCCCAAATTCTAATTTAGTTAGGTGTAAGTTGGTGTTTAAATTCAAAATCCAATTTCACTTTTGGAATCCTAATTTTATGATTAGATTTATGGTGATTTTTAATTCCCAAAACACTTAGGTATGAACTCTAAAAGTTTTCGAAAATAACTTTGGGAATAGCCAAATCGAAGCTCTTAATTCACTGATTCCAAATATGTATTTATATTTAATATTTAGTTCTAATATTTCAAGATATGATTTAATTTCTATAGATTCTTATCTAATTTTAACTAACTAGATAACAACTTGCTCCTTAAGTTTTCTTTCTTTTTCCACAAGCATCAATGACCCATGTGTTGCTTCTTAATAATATATTAAATAACTTCTTCCTCCTTTCCAAGAGAAAAAAAACGTCCCCCTCTCCCTAAATTCAAATATCAATTTGTATTTTATTTGCTCTTACATCATAAGAAGAAAAATCTTTCATTGGTCCAAGTAATTGCACAAGGATTTAAGATTCCAAGAGTTTTCAATTTAATTGATATTTTCTTAATTATGACCTTTATAAATTAATTCTCAACTAATTCCAAAAATTACTAGAGTATCTCAATTAATGCAATTTCAATTGCCCAATAATTGTTCCTAATTTTCTCTAATTGATTTCATCATTCTCTGATGATTTTAATTGCTTAAAATGGTATAATTCCTATAAATTATAACAAATCAATTAAAAATTTAGAGATAACATACTCTTCTATTTTAATAAATATTTAGTTGCCTCTTAGGATTTATTATAACATTCTCAGGGTATTTTATGACCCACAAATTCACTTAGGGATTTTTAGCTCTTTATTTACTCTAATTTCATGAGAAATCACCTTAAAAGATAAGGTAATTATTTTACTAGTTTTGAAACCACAAATTCACCTATTGTAATAGGTGTCATTTATCAAAATTTAATATTTACATGTATTATGAAAATTGGGGTATTACATGAAGCATAAATTATGTAGTAATAGTAATTATCAAAGTATTTAAAAGAAAACCATGAGAAACATTAAAATGTATATTAATGAGTAGTATTTATAGACTCCCAGTTAAAAATAAATTAATGTAGTATTTGTGTTTATTAAAAACTTGATTTAAAGTATGTATATTATTAAATAACATGGAAACCCATAATTAGTATTATATTATGGACAATGGAAGGAAACCATGATGGTTGGTCATATTCTCATATGATGGTTGGTCATTATTAATTTTAATTTATTAATAACAAATAAATAAAGGGAAATAAATAAATAAAAATAATTATTGATAAATAATTAATAAGAGTTTACATTAATTACGGAGAGATAATAATGATTAATAAAATAATAATAACAGAATAAATAAATGGGAATTAGTGTTATTAGAAAATTTAGGATAATTATAATAATAAAAGATAATGTATTATTATTGAGATGGAGTGATAATAATAAATAATAATTGAGGAAATTATTATTAGGAATAATAATAATAATAATAATAAATATTATTATTAGGAAAAGGAATGAATAATGTTAGAAAAGGAAATATGTGATAATGGAATTCATCATAAAGGGAATTATTAAGTAATAGTAAATTAAAAAGGGTATAAATGGAATAAAATTTACTAGGAGTATAAGGGTCATGAGTGGCCAGGCCGTCTCTTAAGATATTAATTATAAGGGAAATAATGCGGTGATGATATTATAGGATACACGGGAAGGTTTAGAACCAGTATCGAAAGATGAACGTACCACTAGCGCCAAGGACTAAAGTACGGACGCGTACTGTAACTCTAACTCTTATGTTGTCTTGCATGCTATATATGTGATGAGATTATTCATGTAGTCATGGACAAGACTTGGTTTTGGGTCATGGACTGTAGCTAAGACTTAGTCTTAGGTCACCTTTTAAATACATTCAGTTTGAATTTGAAAATGGGTTACAGTTTTGGTAATGTCGTATGGATGTTTTCCTAGCGTTGAGGATATGCCGGGGTGTGGCACTGGTTATATGCAAACAATGTGGACCTTACATGTGTTGTGTGCTATGTAGAGGCGAACATTACATTTGCTGTGTGCTATGTATTGACAGTATTGTTGAGATATGAACTATTACATGTGTTGTGTGCTATGTATGGTTATATGCTGAAATGAAATGAATATCTATCATGCATATACTGTTTATACTTGAGCATAAGGTTAACTGTTACTTGAGATTCAATAGGCATTGAATCTCAGAATTTACCCTAGCTTCAGGATCAGGAGGATTTGGAGCGGGAGAAAAGGATAAGCAACACGCGTAAAGACTCGGAAGGAGTTATATTTTGGATAAGAATATGTATAAGTTTTGTTGAACCTTTCGGATAACTGTAACCTAACGCGTCAAATGAGAACAACGCGATGAATTTAAATTGTATCATGCTTATATTCCTTTGGGAATTTTATGCATATACTATCATGCATATACTGTTTATACTTGAGTATAAGGTTAACTGTTACTTGAGATTCAATAGGCATTGAATCTCAGAATTCACCCTAGCTTCAGGATCAGGAGGATCTGGAGCGGGAGAAAAGGGTAAGCAACACGCGTAAAGACTCGGAAGGAGTTATATTTTGGATAAGAATATGTATAAGTTTTGTTGAACCTTTCGGATAACTGTAACCCAACACATCAACTGAGAACAACGCGATGAATTTAAATTGTATCATGCTTATATTCCTTCGGGAATTTTATTTAACCAGCATATGTCTGGGCACATGCAATCAGTCACTCATTCGTCCAAACGATAAGCATGCTCTTTGTTGTGACTTACTCTGATCTGTTAACGCCTTCACTCTGATAAATATATAAGAATTAGTTTAATAAGAGTCCTAGGGCCATAATTGAATTATATAATAGATTTAGAAAATATAGGCGTTACATATATAGTGAAGCTGTTAACCCTAATTAACTTCCATTATCTTTTTCACTATGGGTTTCACCAATTTTCTCACTTTCTATTATGTTTATATATTTTTAGACATATGTGCCTTTTTCATGGAAAATATCACTTCGACTCCATGGAAACAATTTTAACTCCTTAGATTCTTTTAAATCACTATACAAGATAAATATGGTCATTGACAAAACAAATAAGGTAATTTAAAGATAAATATAGGAATTTATGAGACAAAATATTTTATGTGTACTTGTGGACCCAACAAAAGATAATTGTGTTCAGTGTTCATAGAGAAATAGTTTATTGCTGGATTTGCACATTTTCTCTTTTAAAAATATATTAAAATAATAAAGAGTGAGAAGATTAGTGAGACATACGATACGAAAAAGTAATGGAAGTTTATAGGGGTTAATGTTATTGCAATATGTACTATATAAAAAAAAATTGATTATATCTACTTTTATACCCCAAAATAGTTAATTATGTTGGGTGTCTAGAGCAAAGTAGTTCTTTACTAAATTTTCATATAAAAATTTATCAGCTCCTTCTCATTAATAAAGTTTTTAATGAGAGACTTTTTTCCAATTTTTTCTTGATTTTTATTATCTCTTAAGAAATTAATTTGCTAATGCTCATCAAGTACATATAGTACTAGTACTCTGCAAATTTTTTACACATAAAATATTAATACTTTGATTTAAGTCCTCGTCAACAGAGAAATTTAAACCAGGAACTTTTCCTAATTTTCCATAAAATCATAGGAAAAAAAATTGTGTTCGTGCGGTGCCTTTCTTTCCTTTGTTTTTTTGTTTTCCCAGGGCCGTCTAGAATGAACAAACTGTTTAAGTGAATGGAGGGCGTGGCTTAATGGAATTGGAGAAGGGAAGGGATTTTTTTTTTTTTCCTTGGGGGGGGGGGGGGGGCCGGGCCTGGTTTACTGGAGAGAAGAAGCCGTGCCGTTATTCTCCCCCAAAGTTCCCACATTTCATCCTCTCCCTGTCCCATTTAGCCTCTAGTCTTGCACGGAGTGAGTTCTCAACCCCAATCGTCTATAGCCTCTGTACATAAGTGTTCTATATATTTATGAATTCATACCTTTTTATTTAAATATTATTTTAATTATAACATATCTAACTCTCAGCTAATCTTTTGTATCGAAAACTCAAAGTTCATTCTTGGTTCAAACCAGTAATCCTTAAACTACTGTTTCAACAAGTTCATGTCCAATTCTTAGTCCCTTAATTAATTTTCCAAGCACCTCATCGATCTATCTTTCTGGGACAGGTAAATTTTATAAAATGTATATATAAATAAGAGATTATATTAGAGGGCTTAGGTGTAAAAATACATATGAGCTTTTTTTTCATGAGCAAAAATACACATATGCTTTTTTAAGGAGTAAAAATACACATGTGGTTACCATTTTTATGCAAAAGTCACATTCCACCGTTAAGTCATTATTCATTATCATTAAGTTACTGTTCACCTCATCTCTTTCTCTCTCATCACGGTGAACAGTGACTTAACGGTGGGATGTGACTTTTGTACCAAAATAGTAACCATATATGTGTGTATTTTTGCTTCTAAAAAAAACATATGTGTATTTTTTTTCTTGCGAAAAGAGTTTATGTATATTTTTGCACCTTAACCCTATATTAGATTAACTTGTTTTTGCTACAATTCAATTCAACCACCTCATTTTTTGGTGTATTATATCACTCTTAGTCCGAAGTGTGTCCACAATTTCCATCATTCTAGAATTCAGATATATGTACTCTAACTTTAGTTAGGTAATACACACCTAAAGTCAGGTTAGATAAATCTTCATTATTATTATTATTATTATTATTTTGTCGTTTTCCTTTGCCTAACTTTGTCTCTTGTATTCTTTTTATTTGAATGTTACACTTTCTTTTAATTTGGTCAAAAATTCAAAGCACATGGTCGAGACTATGTCAACATCCTTTCTTTCATTCACCATAAATATATAATATCTCATTTTGATGTTTCTTAATGTTGAATAATTGTGATAACAATATGGTAGGAAAAAAACACCATTTAGGTTTGACCAACACCCTCTCCCTCTTCTTTCGGCATCTCGCACTCTCATCTTCTACACCTCTCACCAGTGGCTTGTATTTCCATCACAAGTCACTAGTGAGCCTCATTTTCGTGCCATAAATGAGTTAGAGTTATAGTTTAGAGTCTAGATTTTTCATCTATGGTCCTCTCGCTTTGAGTTCTGTCAGTTGTGGCCTTCTCTTATCTTTGTGGTGAGTCATTTCCTCTCATTCTCCAGATTTGATCTACGAAGGTGAGATTTATCTATTTTTTGTTTCTTTTTTTGTGGTACTGGATTTTGTGGTGGTGTTCTTATCTTAGAAAATAAATAGATCTGTAAGATCTGCGTTCAAATCCTTTTGGTTGAATGGTTGTCTGAACATTATTAAATCCGATTATCTCTTGGTAGCTTGGATTTGCGTTATTGGGAGAAGATTTAAAGAGGTGTTTTAGGTGTGTAGTCAAGGTCACCATATCTATTTGATCGGAGGAGCAGAAGTTTTCTTCAAGACATCATGGGTCTTCTTCTTTTTGAGGTTGGGTTTTCTAGGTTCTTTACCCCAAGACGGGGTACCTGTATAGATGCTCTAATTGCAACTAATGCTTATAAGGAAGTGTGCCATTTAGGGTGAGTTTTACAGCCAACACTTTCTTTGTCATGAATTTCGAGAAGGCCGTTATTGTCCATAATTCTTTTTCTACTCTTAAATCTTTAATGCACACTTGGTTGTTTTTGTATTTGGTTTATTTTGTTGTATTTGATTTGGCTTTGTTTGTATTTATTTTCAAGTATTGTATCGATTTGTAGTGTGTGTGTATATATATATATATCCTTTGAAAAAAAAAAAAATTGTGATAACAATACTAGAATTTAAATTAAATTCTGCATGTGTATGCCCTTGTTTTTTTGGGGCCCCAGGGGGGATTATATATATAGGAACAAACATAAAAAATTTGTTCTTGATGAATAACATAATATGAATTAGTCATTGCAATCAATGATACATGTTCACGAAAGATTTATCTGCCACCAAAATCCGATTTTAAGTAGAAAAATTGGCAAAACATACTTTTTTGTACCTAGAAATTATAGTTGAATTGGATTGAAGTTCCAGCAGTTTTTTTTCTTAAAAAAAAAAAATTGTGGTTAAAATTTGGGTCAATTTTGGTTATGGACTGAAGACCAGGTATTGATACTCCTCCGGTACTAAATACTAAATGGAGAACCTAGTTTGCAATATCAATTAGATCTTACATTTTGGTAAGAGTTTTGAATAAAAAACTTATAAGTTGGAGGAAAAAGGAGAAAAACCTAAAAGACTATGACTCAAATTGACAACAATTTTTACGGATCATAAATTATCTTCTTATATATTTATATATATATATATATATATATATATATATATATATATGTATGTATGTATGTATGTATGTATGTATGTATGTAGAGCTGGGAATCAGGGCCGGCCCTCCAGGGCCCGGAATAAGAAAAATACCTATTTTTCAAAGCCCGACCTGAGAGCACCAGGGCCAGAGCCCAGAAATTACTATTTCAAATTTTAACTATTTTTCCTTCACTTTTTTTTAAAAATATAATTAGTAAATTACAACACGAATCATCCAATAAATAAGCACAATCACTAATTCATAATCAAAAGCAAACTATGTTCACAAATAACTCACATAAAACATAAAAAACATATCACTAAACGACATTAGTACGATGATTATTATTGTCGTCATCTTCGTCATTATCATCGATTTTAACGACATTTAATTGTTTTTCACTTTGAGTAGTAACCTATATCTCATAAGTAAGAATATCATGAAATTCTTCTCCCGCATCATAAACACATCCATAATCTTTATTTGCAACAAATAATAAATCAAATCATAAAATTAGAGTATAGTTATTATATATTTGTAGTTAAAAAGATAAATAACTCTATAACAAATACAAAATATATATAAATTAATAAATTTAAAAGGAAAAAAAGAAAAAGTTACAATGAAAAGGGCCTGCAAGGCCGGCCCGTTTAAGCCCGACACCTGTCAATGTAATACCCTAAAATTTGACTTAGGGTAAATATCATAAATTGGTAGAATATACCTATTGAAAATAGGTGAATATGAGGTCTCAAACACCTTGTATTGAATTTACCTTATTATTAAGACAGTTTCTCCTAAGATTAAAAAATGTGCGAAAAGGTCCCTAAAACATTAGATAATTTGCAAATAGGTCCCTGAAATATTTGTGGGACATAAAATACCCTGAGAAAATTATGATAAAATCCTAAGAGGCAACTAAATATTTATTAAAAATTAGAAAGTATGTTGTCTCTAATTTAGGTAATTTATGAGATTATTTTCCTTGGGAAATAATAAGGCAAAATTAAATATCATTTTGGGGAACATAAATTGCCCCATGATTTTTAATATTGTGCATAATGCATAAACTATTAGTGTTAGTAAAATAGTTGTCAGAAAATAATTAATCCTAATTAAGAAAATTGTCAACAATTAGTAAGTGATTAAATAAGTAATTAATTGTTGATTGTTTAAACATAAACAAAAAGAGATATCCAAAGTTAATTATATGAAAACCCTAATTTGATATTAATGATCAATGGAGGGTCAAGGTTGGCATAAAGAGTGTTGCTAATTAATTTAGTATAATTAAGAGGTATATTAAGTGAATTACAATTATTCTTAACAAAATAAGTTTGCACTAATTGAGATTAGTTGCATAATTCTTCAAGATAATTAAAGACAAATTAAAAGTATCAAATGAGAGCTAATTATATTTGAAAATAATTAAGCCAAAGAGAATGAAATAATATCTCAAGTAATTAAGTCTAAATCTTCATATAATTGAGTTAGCTAATGGCAAAATATAATTAAGGAGCATGTAAACACTTGATTAACATGATAATTAAGAATTTCTAATTAGTGTTGAAAAGTCAACAATGGCACCTAAGCCTTGATTATGTCACCAAGATGACATCACAAGAGCACATGTGTGTGTTGTGAGTGTGTGTGTAGTGGATGAAAGAGAAAAGATGAATCTAAGAAAAGGGGGGGAGGTGGCATTTTTGTAAGAGGTGTAAGGTCAAGATTTAAGCTTCCTAGTTAAGTTAAATCCAATGGTTAGAATGGAATTAAAGTTGCTAGGTAGTTAACTCATGGTTGACTATAAATATGAGGCTTCATGCTTCATTTCACTTCACACCAAATCACACTTCAAGATGGTGATTTCTAAGTAGGAGAGTGAGGAGGAATTTTGAAGCAAGGAGAGTCTTCAAGAGGTAAGTTCTAGCATTTAAATTTCTAGTCTTTAGTTTTTATAAGTTCTTAGTATAAATGTTAGTTTAATCTAGAAAATTAGAGAATAAATTCCTATACTTGTTTTTAGGCCTCATTGCATTGAAAAATGCCTGAAGAGGTAAAAACATGGTAGGAAATAATTTTTGGAAGTCCTTGGATTAAGATTGTGAAAGTTGTAGAATTTTCGGTTCTTAAATCTTAGACAGGCAACGAAAAAGATGCTATGATTTTATGTAACAAATGAAGTTATAAAATCATGAAATTTTCCAGAAAGAAAGTAGACATGTAGGGCTTTCCAAACATATAAAATATGCAACATTTTGATCTCTGGTGAATTTTTGAAGTTAAGCCATTTTTGCTGGAATAAAATCTGGGCAACGTTGAGAAAAGTTAAAACTGGTAATGACTCACTAATTCTGGTCAAAAATTAATATTTTTCCTCAAAAATAGACATCCTAAGGGTTCAAGGAAATTTTACGGATCCTCATTTTGATTTTTGTAGAATTAGTTATGATTTTTCAAAGTTATCGAAAAATCTGCCTAGAAAACTCTACACTATGTTTTTTTAAATAAATGTAAGAGTAAAGTTGTAAATAACAAATCCACCAAGGGTAGATAGGTAAATAGAGGTGGAAGTATATCTTAGGATATTATTCTAAATGATATGGTGATATATTAGGATATCCGGGAGGTCCAGGGCCGGATCCAAAAGTCAGACGTTTGACAGTTACCCGGTGAAAGGTATGGACGCGTACTGTAACTCTAACTCTTATGCTGCTTGTATGCTCTATATGTGATGTGATGATTCATATAGTCGTGGACAAGACTGGGTCTTGGGTCATGCACCGTGATTAAGACTCTGTCTTAAGTCACTGTTTATACATTCAGCTATTATGTGAAAATGGGTTACAGTTTTGGTAATGCCGTATGGATGTTTTCCTAGCGCTGAGGACATGCTCCGGGGCGTGGCATTGGTTTATGTGCAAACTATGTGGACCTTACATGGGCTGTGTGCTATGTAGGTATTGTTGAGATATGAATTGATACATGTGCTGTGTGCTATGTATAGTTATATGCTGAATTGTAAATGAATATCTATCATGCATACTGTTATACTTGAGCATAAGGTTAACTGCTACCTGAGGTCCAATGGGCATTGGACCTCAGTCTTAATGAATAGTACAGGGAAGAAACCGGGATAGAGAAGGTGCCGGTGGAAAGAGCCGTGAAGAGGCAGCGGTCGAAGACGAAGGTCGGTAGAAGTTATTAGGACTTAGTTTCTGGTAGAGTATTCTGGCACGGATTTAACAAAGTTATTTCGGACCATTTGGTGCTTAAACTAAGGAAGGTTTCATCGGTGGGTTGTCACAAGTCGCCATAGAGTTGGTGAGACTCCCATTAGATTGAACACCGACCTGGCCAAATTGTTTGAGTAACTGATGTTAGGTTCCAAGCAATAGGTATAGTTTAAGACTTTCTTTATCAGAGAACTGTATTTAATCTTTGTAAATTGTATTTGATGAATATTCCTTCGGGATATTTAATATATCAGCTTATGTCGATGCATCATCATATGTCTGGGCATTCTATATCAGATACTCATTGTCCGAATCTTAGCGCACGCTATCCATTTCCGCAGTACTCTAAGCTGTAGCATCTCAAACTCTGTTGATTTTCTTAAAACTAAGTGTTGACCGACACGATTTTTGAACGTGGAATTTGGGATGTTACAGTCAAGGTATCTCTTCAAATTTTTAGGCTCGGCCCTTGAAAGACCAGGGCCTAAAAGGGTTCAGCCCGATTTCCCGGCTCTATATGTATGTATGTATGGACACACATACAGAGAAGTTGAATTACTCATAAGCCTGAAATAATTCATCTCATACTTTATATTCCTTGCAAATGCGTAGAAAAATAATATATATAATAAATAATAAAAAAAAACTCTTACATTTAGTATCAAGATTTACCGTCCAAATTGGGTTCTATATCTAGGAACGGAGAAGTAAATTTTTCAAAGATATATAATTCAAATTTGAAAGTAATATTTTTAAACAATAAATATTTTATTTTATTTCCATAAGCACAAATAAAAAATGGAGAACAATTTCATTCATTTAGTAATTTCCTCTCAACATTTTATGCGTTCTAATCTGGTATTTCACCTTCATCTTCAAAAAACTCTGATTCAGAATCTAATTATTTCAATTTTGAAACTTTTTCTATCAGCATTAATGAAATATTGATTGAAAGGTGCCCATTCTTCTGGAGGCAATATGTAAGCTTCATTCCCATAAATCATTATTTATTGCCATTGGTGGGTTATGAATATAAATAATATTATAATTTCTATCCCTGGTGCTGCGAATGCGAGCCAACCCTCAAATTGCCCATTGGCTCATGACAGGCTATGGCTTGGCGGGTCGGGTTGAAAAGGTCCACGTCAAACTGAGTTGGTATTTTATAAAAAGTTAGGCGGGACAGAATGAAAAAGCTCATATTAAAACAAGCTCCCATTTTGAGAATCCACTTGACAAGTTGGTGGATTTGACCTCTGTGCCCAATAAATATCACCATCTCTAGATTATATATTGTAATGGGAGAAAAAGCCAAGGGCAGATGAATATATGTCCCCACCAAGCCACCAACAAAAAATACTGAAACAATACAAAGTCCATTCATTTACAAGTTACCAAATCCTATTCCAACATTCTCAATTTCTCACCACCACAAATTGTTCTCTTCACTGTCCCCACCAACACCACCACTACAACTATACCCATTAAACCCTCTTACACTCTCTCTTCAATTCCATCTAATTAATCAATGGCGTCATCATCATCATCATCATCGTCTTCCTCCCAACAAACAGAGCTTCTTCCTCTTAACCATGATGACTCTCAAGACATGGTCATCTACCAAGTCCTCAACGAAGCCCACGCTCTTCCACCTAATTCTCATAGTACTCCTACTACTTCACCAATCCTTGGCCTCCATGGTGGTCAGGGGACCACCAGGATCGCGAAGAAGAACTACCGGGGTGTGAGGAGGCGGCCATGGGGGAAATATGCGGCTGAGATCCGGGACTCGACTCGCCATGGGGCGAGGCTGTGGCTGGGGACGTTTGAGACCGCAGAAGAAGCTGCCTTGGCTTATGACAGGGCTGCTTTCAGAATGAGAGGTTCTAAGGCTTTGCTTAATTTCCCTCCTGACTTTGTAGCTCCTACTACTTCTTCTTCTTCTATACTCAGCCCAGAAACCTTGAATAGTAAGAGTTCTTTTAATTCTGATTCAAATGCTGTAAGTTCTGTTGAGAGTCGTAGTTGATTCCAACAGAAGATGCGTAGGTGTAGTCTCTAATAACCCTTCTCTTCACTTTCTCTCTACCTAATATCTCAACAATAGGATTATATTTTAATGGGTGAGATTTAATAATATATTTTGTATATTTTTATTATATTTAATTTTATATTATAATAAATACATAGTATTAAATCTCACCCATTAAAACATGATCCAATGGTTGAGATATTAAATGAAGAGGAAGTGGAGAGAGAAGTTTGTGGAGAAACTCCTTTATATTTAATTTGAATTTAGTTGATGTGAGGGTAGAAAATCTATGAAGAGTTTAGAATATCAGGTATCGGATTTATGATCTAAGATTTGGTTTATTGCATGTGTATACAAAATAAAATTATTTGTGTTTTGCATGATGTGATTGATTTTATTTATCTAGATGGTTGTTGGCCCCTACTATCTCTGCATAAAATTTAGTTTGAAATGCTCCTCAGTTGTATTGTTTATGAATTAATTGTAAGTAATGTGATTTTTATTATAAATTGTGCTGTACAAATTGATGGTTAAGATGGAAATAATATTAAAAGGTCTATTACCAATTTTGAATATGAAATGATGTATAAATTAATGTATATATAATGAATTTAAAAGAGTATATTATTTTCAATTGCATACCCCGTGTCTCTAGAGTGATTATTCATGTACGTTCAACTCAATCTACGTGTACAACGAAGGAGAATAATATGATGGATCAATGGAGAATTTTATTATTTTATAGAGTCATTGAACATGGGAAGTCCACTTTATGAGAGAGTGGAGGGGGAAAAGTAAAAAAATGATAAAATATTAGCTTACATCATAAAGATATAATTTTAATAGTTTAAATTTATAGTGATATGATGGAACCGGTGTCTGAAGTCATTATGGTAATCTCATTTTACCTTTCTCTATTTTCTCTTCATTTACTATCTCTATTATTCGATCAACTTCCAATGGTCTTTAATATGTTATAATAATATCATTATAATATTAAATATAAAAAAATAAATATAAATCAATTGACCCTGCACATTAGTAAAATTCAGAAATGCAGATTGTAGAGGATAAAAAATAAAAATATTTTAATTAAATTTTTCCGTGCTGTCGTATTAACAATTGAAATTTATATATGTCTGTGTTTTTTTATTTAATATTATAATAATATTCTTATAATTTATTAAATGTCCACCATTAAAAGTTGATCCAATTGATAGAAATAACAAATTAAGAAAATATGGAGGGAAAGGTAAATTGAGACATTCCTCTACAATAATCGAGTCATATAGATTAATTAACATACACTTCATCGGATCAGTATAATTAATGGTGCTATACAATGGTGAATAGCTTCTTTAGTTGTTGGAAAAATTCTATAATATTACTATTTTAATAGCAAATTACAAGTCTGAATCGCTTACCGCTTGATTTTCTTAAATTTTTATTATCTTTTATTTCTTAAAAAAGCAAAATATTGAATAAAAATAACTTATTTATTACAGTCAAATTCCTGAAAAATAATGTTGAAAGATGAAACGTGAAAACAGAAGAAACACTTTGATAAAAAAATAAAAAAATAAAAAAACAGCAGAAATACCAATTACCAAGTTCATTCTATATTTACAATATTCCTAGAATCCACCCAAATGGCAAGTAGTCAGTCACTATACATAAACACAATCAATCAATGTACTTGAATATTGTTCCGAAAATTGTGAAAAATTTATAATTGAGAGGAACAAAATAAATTCATAATTGAGAATTGGTTGAAAAGGAAAAAAAAAATAGTCAAAAGCTGAAAAAGCCAAAGGGAGGTTTTTGGTTCATTCATTTATTCAACATTTTTTAAAAAAATTTGTACATTTTTGTTTGGAATAAAACGAGTCTTAATTCTTTTATTAAAAATCCAATTAAGTATGAAGATGCATATAATGTTAGGTATTTAATATTATGGGCTTATTGATTTTACAGTTGAATATGACAATAGATATGAATGATTTATATTCGTCATTTTATTTGTATATAATTTCTTAATACATAAAGTTAATTACGATTGATTTAGCCATGATGAAATTAATAAAACTTGAGTCAATTTTTGTACTGATTCATTGATTGAATTAATTTTAGCAACACGAAAATATAATATACGCTCAAGGATTGGATTAAATTATAATTTATGATATTGTATATGTATTTACACCTGAAAGCATTGTTGCATTGATTTTTGATTAACTTGTATGGTTGAAAAATAAATCAATCTTACATTGCTTTCATTAAATGTAAAAAAAGAAAGTGATGTCCAGAGAGGTCACAGCTTATGAAGGAAGTATCTGGGTTCATCATATATGGCTTATGGAATCTCCAAAAGTTCAATTCAAAACCAAGTTGCCAATAATGAATTGAACAAATCAAGTTTTCTTCGTTCATTATGAGGATAATTATTATTTATGATAAAGTCATCAATCTTCGTTTAATGTACACAATTAAACTATTGTATTTTATCTAAATCTTTATAATAAGAGTAAAATACTCAAATCTCCCTTGCGTTTTGCATTAATTACATGGATCTCCTTCTATTTTGAAAATATATACCTAAGTCCAAACCGGTAACTCCTTTAAGGATTTTTTAATTAGAATTTATATTAAAATAAATTTTATTTACTCATTTACCCTTCTTAATTACTAATCCGTAATTTTGGCTAAATTTTTTTAAAATAATTTAAGATTTTTTTTTCTTAATTTAACTTTTACTGTTCCAAATTGTTACGTGTTAAAGTTTTTTCACATTGAGATAAAGACTTAATTAATTTAACTAATGTAGACATGGAAAACTTAATTAAAATATGATTAATTTTTTAATAAATTAAATGTGTTTATGCATGTTTGTGCAAGAAAATTAATTAAAAAATTAAAATTTTAAATTAATAAAAGTTATATAATATCTCAAATTTACATTATTAATAACATATATTGAATAAAAATATGCATTTCACATATGTTTTCAATCATGGTATCGTGATAAAAAAAGAAAAATATTTTTAGTCATTTAAAAGAATACTAAATAAACAAGTTTCAATAAATATGATAGAAATTTAAAATTTTATAATATAATAAAAAATAATAAATTTTATAATATATTGGAAATTTGGAACTTATATGTATTACAATTATTTTTTGTTTGCATAAAAAATTATTTTTAGGTAAATATAAATGTTTATTCATTTGTGAAAAGGGGGTATTTTAGTCAAAGAAAATGTTTAATAGTCAAACTTAACAATTAAGGGTCACGTGGATGGAAATAGAATTTTAAATATGTAAGAGAGATTTTTCTAACATTCATTTTAATTTTAAGAGAAGGTCAATATACATTTTTAAAATAAAAGGGAGCTTTATATAATTTAGGTAAAATTTAGGGTAGTCGATATATTTTACTATTATAATAACTAATAACAATTTTTATTGTAATGGGGATTCTTTATGTCCTTATCAGTAGGAGCATGTGTTTTGACTTTCATAATGTTCAAGTTAACGATGATGACACCATTACAAAAATGCAGATTCGGTATTTGCATAAGAAATGTGAAGTTAGCCAATTGATCTTATCAACTTTCACAAGTGCATATGAAAACTTTGACAAGTGATTATGCTTAATTTTACAACTGCATGGGCCTAGTTTGACAACTTGACTTTCCTACCAGGAGAAGCTATAAAATTTCAAAAGTTAATGTCTAAACTTTCATAAATTCATATGCAAATTTTTACAACTTCTTCTACCTATGTTCACAACTACATGAGCTTATTTTGACAAGTGAATATCATATCAAATCCAAGTAGGAAAATCAAGTTGTGAAAGTAAGCTTATCTAGTTGTGAAAATAGGCATAAGAAGTTATCGAAATTCGCATATGCAATTGTGAAATTTCCTAACTTGTCCAGGTAGGAAAATCTAGTGATCAAAGTAAGCTCATGAAGTTATGAAAATAGGCATTAGCACTTGCCAAAATACGCATATGCATATGTGAAAGTTGGTAAGAGCAATTTGGTAACTTTACATGTTGAATTAATCACAATGCAATCCTTCGAGACATTTTTTATTGGGGAATTTGATATGAGACTTTTTTTATAATTTCTTATGGTCCTTGGGACTTCATAGTGATTTTCCCTAAAAAATTTAGTATTCTTCATGATAGGTGAGTATTTCTTTAATATGGATGGATGACATATAACAGCTTATAAGGCTTCTGGAAGTAATATTTTATTATTCTGACCAGAATTTTTTTTAATAGTTTTGTTTCTCCCGTAGAAAAGAATGTGAGAGAAAAGAAGGTGTACCAGTTTTGAATTGGTTTTTTTTTTTTTTGGTAAGAATCGGGGCATCAGCCCATGTATGTTTTGAATTGGTTTTTATTGTGATTGAATCAAATGTAAGTATTATCAGGCTAAATTGGATTGCTCTTTCAGTATGAATACAAATACAAATAAAAATAAAAACAAGATACATGGAGTTTGATAAAATATGTAGGAAATAAAATTAAGAATTTAAAAATTGTGAATTTTAAGAAGTAACTAAATTTTATATTATAAATTGTACTAATTATAAACAATATTGAGCTCTATTTATTTATTTATTAAAAAAAACTAGAGCGAATTCTCTATATTTGCATAAAAATTGAAATGTCTAAGATGAGTCACAACATTTATGAATTATCAATTCTACGACTCTTTCGTTATATTTATGTCTTTGGCGTTTTTTATTGATTGATGCCTTTATTGACAAGAATAAGAAAATCATACTCCGTTCATTCCTAAATAAATTTAGTACCCAATTATCACCATAATTACCAAGAAAGTTGTTTATGTTTAAATTTTTTCTTCTTTCTCAATCTACCACGGAAAAAACTTACGTCAAGTACATATATTCATTATATTAAATCTCCAATTATACAAGGTCATATGTCCTATTTATTTCATGTGAATTTATAGCTAAACGATAATATTTCAAAAATAGCACACATGATCATGAGTTTAGATATTTTTCAATCTAAATATATATTAAATTTAAATTAATAATATTCAATTGCTCAGTTATTGCTTAAATTTGTCGCATCAACGTTATGTTAGCAACATTAATAGTGTTAGAATTATATGATAAAAAATATACTGTACTTTATAAATTACAAAAGTATACATTATGTATATTAAATTATTAATGATAGGGGGATTTCGACAAGTACACCGGTCGTTACAAGTAATAAAGTAGTGAGAAAGTATCGTCACACGAGGAATAGTACTCCAATCACTAGTTCGCTATTTACGCTTTAGTTGGATGAATCAAGTAAAAAGAGATGAGTTGTAATCAAACAAGAATTTCAAGAATCGAAGAAAGATTAAGAATTCAAGATCAAGATTGCAAGAGAATATTTAGAAAAGATAATTAGTCAAGAAAAACGTAGCTAGGACTTAGAATCCCCCTATGCTCCTTCAAGAATTTGAATTGAATCCTTAATTAATTATTACTTCCATGATTGACGATCGATTCTCTAAGATTAGATTAAGTCCCAATGTCTTGATGCTACCTTAGTCTATTTTATCTTTAAAAACAACCTAATGTCTTAGTATTGTCTAGAAAGATCATATCTTGAACCAGAATCCTGTGATCGCATAAATTTGTAAGCCTATGTCTAGGTCATGCAATTTTATGATGAATTAACAAGTTCTAGTTAGATGCACCAACATCTCTATTGTCATACATCAACCTATGGTCAATCTTAAAGGTGATCAATCTTCAAGAAAGCATTAAGTAAAGGAAATTCATTCAATCAAAGAAATCAAGATTCATACAAGAATTCAACCAAATACTCAAAGTTGCATAGGGTTCATCCTAGCCCTAACTACAAAAAGGAAATTAGCCAAGCATGGCTAGATTAACAAAATAAAGAAGAAAAGACGAAGATAGAATGGTTCTTCAGAGGTTGGGGAAGGTTGATCTCCACAATTGCTTTGATCTCCTTTCTCCAATGCCGTAGAGTTGTTTCTTGTGCCAAAAGTTCTCTTCTTTTCTTGCTAGGGTTGCCTCTTTTTATCTATTAGGTCCAATTGGGTTTCCAAATCTCAAAAATCCTTAATTTTCCTTCCTTTTTCGGGCCCTAAAATCTTTCCAAAAATTAAAAATAAGAATTCTCGCACTTCTGGCGCCTTGGGTGCCACTTTCTAAAGGAAGGTAGAAAGTTGGTGCCTTGGGCACCAACTTTGCACTGAGGGCGCCAACTCCTCCTGGTTAACCAGAAAGTTGGTTTTTCTTCTTGACTTTCTCCTGAGCTCTTCCAATTAGCTTCTCCTTGTGGATAAAAACCTGCAAAACAACCAAGAATACTCGTGAGGGTATGTTTGACATCAAATCCATGTTTTTAATTTATTATTCTTAACCGTTTTAATCATATTAAATCAATTTCATGCTAATCTTGTGCCTTAAAACATGGTAAATTTACGGCTCATCAATTAAAAATATACTTTGGCCACCTCCCTTCGGTCTTATATAAATTACAAACAACCGATACATGACCAAAAGTTTGTTAAAATTTCTTTTAAAGGCAATCAATGTGTCGTAATTATAATTTCTTTTTTTTTCAAATGTACTCTTACTATAGTAATAGAGAGGTTGATCTAATGATCTCAAAATTGAACAAGATTAAAGGAAGCTATAGAAATAAACGATCGCTATCGTGCTCTCTAGAGAAAACGCTAACAAAGTACCATTATCTTCTGAGGATGATGATTTATTATCGCGAAGTGCTAAGAAGATTAGAAATGAGAAGCATATAACTGTTGATGGATCACTGCTTATTGAATGGCCTCAGCTGGGTGAAACTCCAGATCATCATTGCATGGGGGGCACTTCTTTTGCAGATAAACTGAAAGGAACTCATGGTACAAAGTGTGACTTGGATGATAATATAGAGCAGGAGGAGGGAGAAAACACGCTGGATGACTCAATGTTGGATGATAGTTTGAATCATTCCGATTTCGAGAAAGGGATAGGGGAAGGAGAAGGGAAGTGCAGAATTTCTGACAATGAAAATAGGATTTTTCCTTCATTATTTTTCTCAGCACCTATGAAGAAGCATTTATACAAGGCATGGAATCAAGCGGTTTTTGTAAAGTTGTTAGGGAGAACAATAGGTTTCAGAGCTCTGGAGAATAGGTTGTAGACAATGTTGGCGAAAAGGGGTGTGATAACTCTCATCAATATTGGTCATGTGTACTTCATTGTGAAGATGACCAACAAAGATGATTATTTACATGCTTTGACTGGGGCTCCTTAGTTGATCTATGACCACTATCTTACTATGCAACCATGGGAACCCAACTTCAGACCAGATATAGCTACAATTGAGAAGGCAGCGGTCTGGGTGAGGTTTCCTAGATTAACTCTGGAGTACTACAATGAAGAGGCGCTTACGATTATTGGAAATCGCATAGGGAAAACAATTAAGGTAGATTTGAATATGGTGGGTCAATTACGTGGTCACTTTGCGCGTGTATGTGTATTGGTGGAGTTGGATAAGCAGCTCATGCAAGGTTTCTACTTAGATGGAGGAGAGTTCTTCCTGAAGTATGAGGGTTTACACCTCTTATGTACAACCTATGGCCATTATGGTCATCAAAAAGAAATGTGTACAAAAGGGAGGGATGAATCAATAGATGAGCTTAGGGAGGGGAGAGAAGCTAGTGCAAACGACGGTATGGTGGTGCAGGCTCAAAATCGGCAAGACCAATGGAGGGTGGTTCAAAAAACTCACCGACAAAAAAGGGTGAAGGACAAGGAAGCAGAAGCGTCAAGGCAGCAGAAGACGAGTACTAGATTTGACGTATTAGCAGATATAGAGGATACTATTGAAAACTCTGCAGCGGATATGAGTGGAAATAGTCAACAATGGGGGACCCACGAACTCATTCATAAGGGACAGAGGAAAGGAAAGACTATGGTGAGAGTAGCGGCAAATCAGGTGCTGGGTACGAGGTAGCAATGGGGGAGGAGATGCAGGCGAGGGGGGTCGTACTGCACGGGAGCAAAAAGGTGGAGAAAAGGTCAAGATATGTGTCAGAGAGTATAATGGGGGGTAGGTCAGAAGGGGAGTATGGGGGCGATCTTCAGTTGATTGTGAGGGGAGAAAAAGGTGATCTAGGAATGTATATGGATAAAGAGGGGGTTGGGTTTTCTGGGCCCGTAGAGGGATCACACAACTTACCAAATATCCAACATGAGCCGGGTAAGGCCTAGGAACATTTGTTTGGGCCTCGTGTTGGGGGAATAGAAGAGGAAGGAGGTAGTCCTATGGTGGATGTGGAAAATATCGTTAGTGGGGATCCAGATGTCTCTATGGTGCCGGACTCTCAATTGTGACTAGCAAGATATAAAAATGGTATATTCGATAATAGGGGCTCCTGTGGCCAGAATCTCTATCGTAATATTTGTTAGTTCTCAACCAAGTTTTGATGATAACTAAACACTTGTGAATCAATGGTTTACATAAGAACTCGATTTCAAGCTTTAAAACTCCAGTTCTCATCTCAGCAAAATGAAGAACTCGAGTTCCTGGTCATAGAACTCGAGTTCATAGATGAAGAACTCGAGTTCTTGGGTTAAGAACTCGAGTTCGCGGCTCAGGTCATGGAAAAATTCTCGAGTCTGAAAGAACTCGAGTTTATTAGTGACAAACTCGAGTTCATCAACTCGAGTTCATAATTAAGAACTCGAGTTCTCTCTGCACAACACTGTATCACCTGATGAAAGTTTAAGAACTCGAGTTCCTATAATAGAACTCGAGTTCATGAACTTGAGTTCATATCTGAGAACTCAAGTTCTTTGAAAATGAATTTGAAGGAAAAATGAAGAACTCGAGTTCTCCAGGATCAACTCGAGTTCTCATCACGCAGACCACGTGCCTAGAAAAGTAACCAAAAGAACTCGAGTTCTTGTATAAGAACTCAAGTTTTAGAACTCGAGTTCTAGTTTGTCAACTTGAGTTCTTGCCTTACAGTACTGAGATACTAAAATGGAAAAACAAAAGAACTCGAGTTCTACTTTGAAAACTCGAGTTCTTGTCGTTGTCACTGATATCTGATTTTGCGAAAAATTGAGCTTTTGGTTTGTAACCTCCAGAATCACTCGGAATGATGTTTAAAGTATCTCTAATATGTTTACTAGTGATTTCAGGAACTTACAACGGGTTATTATTCAAAATCAACATAAAGCTGATGCTCACGTCACAGCATTTAATGCTGAAGCAGGAAACATAGCAGCAAATAGAAAGAAGCCCAGAGCAGCAGGAAGAAACATTCTTCCAAGGATTACTTAATCAAGACATTCTTCTGCAAAAGCACTCTCAACGATCAACGCATTTAATGAAAGAACGGATTTCATTTAATAAGGCCTCAACGGTCCATTTGGCTGCACAAGGAACAAAGCAAGCTGTGTCTAACGGAAAATTAAATAATTCACAACGGTAACTCTCAAGTTCCTCCCAACGGCATTAATGGCGAAAGAGTATAAATACCCAAGCATACAATTCGACCACCTACCGAAACTCTGCGCATTTACTCTGAGTTATTATCTTATTAGTTTCATTACTCTCAACTTGTACTTCAGTGATCATTTATTATTCAACTTGTAAGGAGTTACTTAAACATTCAATTTTCATTCGTTTGTAAAATCTTAAGGTTGTGGAACCTTAAGTAAGGGTGTACAATTACAAATAGTAAGGGGAAGTGAGTTTGAGGGATCATTCCGAGTTGTGTAATTGTATTCTGAAGATAGTGAAAAATCTCAAGGTGTTCTTGGGGACTGGACGTAGGTCAGGATAGACCGAACCAGGATAAACTCTCTCGTGTTCCTTCTCCTTTAAACTCTTGATCAGTTAGTTCATTAATTTGTGAAAATTTTGATTAAGCAGTTAGATTTTTAAATCACCTATTCACCCCCCCTCTAGGTGATATTCCATCTTCAATATTAAATCAGTGTGCGATGAATCAAAGCCTCTATTGCTGGTCTTAGCTGATACGAGATGCATAGAGGATAATCGTCTCAGAGTTATTCTTTGTCTAGGTTTCGATGGATTTAAGATGGTGCCTAGTATTGGAAGATCTGGTGGTCTGGAGATTTTTTGGAGATCCAATTCAGTCTCAGTCTCGGTTCTAAAAGAAGGACGTCAATTTTTTCATTGTAAATGCTCCTTCTCAGGTTCTCCTTCGTTCTTCCTTACTTCCATTTATGCTTTACCATATTCAAATTTTCGGGCAAGTCTTTGGGAGGAATTGGCAGATTTGGCGATAGGAATGTTTGATTCTTGGGTTGTCTGGGGGAACTTTAATGATATTTTATTCCCATCAGAAAGGATTGGTGGAGCTCCTATTAACAGGAATCACATCAATTGGTTTCAGAGGAAAGTTCAATCCTATGGCCTTAGTGATCTAGGAGCGTCTAGTCCTAGATTCACATGGAAAGGGCCTAGGCTCTTTGGTTATAAACGTTTGATGGAGTGCCTTGATAGGGCTTTAGTTAACAATGATTTCTTATCGTCATTTCCAAATAGGGCTGTTAAGGTTCTTCCAAGAATTAAATTTTTTGATCATAATCCTATTTTGCTGACTTTAAATGCCTTTAAGAGTCATCCTAGACATCGACCTTTCAGATTTGAAGCTATGTGGTTGGAGCATAGTAATTTTGTGGATTTCTTGAAGAGCCAATGGTGTGATGATGGGGATCTTGGTGGAAATGTGGATAATTTAAAACAAGGTCTCAAGGAGTGGAATAAAAGTATATTCGGCCAAATGGAAAATAAGAAGAAGGAAATTATGGCCAGGCTAGGAGGAATTCAAAGATCTCCAGCCTATCCTTTCTCTAGATACTTACAAAGGTTGGAAAACCATCTCCATGATCAACTGGAAGAAATCTTGAGGTTAGAGGAGATTAAATGGTTTCAAAAATCAAGGGTGGACTAGGTAGCTAAAGGTGACAGGAACACTAAATATTATCACATTAAAACAAATGTGAGAAGGAGGCGGAACAAGATTATTGCTTTGTAAAATGAGTCAGGTC
Organism: Acacia confusa; assembly: GCA_037074495.1. NCBI lineage: Eukaryota > Viridiplantae > Streptophyta > Magnoliopsida > Fabales > Fabaceae > Acacia > Acacia confusa. Next base: position 30,534,303 of record CM073504.1, read on the forward strand.
TTTGGGTAGAAGGAGAAGAAGAAGTTAGAGACCTAGTAACCAATTTCTTCAAGAATTTATTCCAATATGGAAATCAAAGGGATCAGCCTTTAGTTACTGAATCTTCCTTTCCTTGCATTGACCGTATCAAGATGCAGGTATTAACTTCGGTTTCTTCATCTGAGGAGATTTTATTTGTCATTAAATCCATGGGACCATTCAAGGCACCCGGGGTTGATGGTTTTCCTCCCATTTTCTTCCAAAGGAATTCGGAATTAGTGGGACCTGCAGTTTGTTGTTTTGTTAAGAATGTCTTTGAAGGGAATATGAATATTACAAAAGCTAATAAAACATTGATCTCTCTTATTCATAAGAGAGAACAGCCCCAGAAAGTGGAACATTTTAGACCTATTTCTCTTTCTACAGTCCAATATAAATGCATTACCAAACTGATTGCTCAACGGATGAGAGGTATTATGGGTGAATTAATATCACCATATCAAGCTAGTTTTATCCCGGGAAGACATATTCAAGATAATGTGATAGTGGGTCAAGAGATTTTGCACAAGATGAAGAAGATGAAAGGCAGAAGAGGTATTATGGCTATGAAGATTGATTTGGAGAAGGCATACGACAGGCTGGAATGGAGCTTTATCAATGAAGTTTTAATGGATGTAGGGTTTAAGATAGGGACTATTGATCTTATTATGAAATGTGTATCCAGTGTCTTGTTAAATATGCTATGGAACAATGCCACAACTGAGTTTTTCAGTCCTAAGCGTGGTTTGAGACAAGGGGGACCCTCTTTCTCCTTTCTTGTTCGTCTTATGTATTGATAGATTGTCTCATATGATTAATGATGAAGTGGCTGCAAATAAATGGAAGTCAGTTAGACTAACTAAAGAAGGACCAGCTGTCTCCCATCTAATGTTTGCGGACGACCTACTATTTTTTGGTGAAGCCTTTGAAGACCAAAGCAAGGTTATGATGAAGACTCTAAGAAAGTTCTGTTCGGCTTCGGGTGAGAAAATCAGTTTGACTAAGTCTTCAATTTATTTTTCTCCTAGAGTTCCTTCCTCTCTGAGAGGTAGAATTAAGGAGATTATTGGAATGAAGATAACTTGTGAATTAGGGAGATATCTGGGATGTTCTATGACTAGGAAAAGAAGCAGTAAAGAAACATTTCAGTATGTGGTAGACCGAGTGAAGGAGAAACTATCGACTTGGAAAGATAATTGTTTGTCAAAGGCAGTAAGAATCTCATTGGCAAAGTCTGTTATTGGGGCAATTCCTATATTCCCAATGCAGACTGCTCAACTACTAGTGGGCATCTGTAAGGTGGTGGAGAAACTTCAGCGCAATTTTATATGGGGAATTACTGAAAATAAAAAAGGTTTTCATTCCTTAAGCTAGGATAAGATTACGATGCCGAAAGCAAATGGAGGTCTGGGACTAAAAAGATTAGAGTCTATGAATAAAGCTTTTGGGGTGAAACTAGCTTGGAACCTGGTTAGAGGTGCTGATGGCCTATGGGCGGAAGTGATGAATAGGAAATACATGTGCAGGAGTAATTCAACTATTCTAAATTGCAGAAAGGGAGATTCTAGCCTTTGGAAATTTATTTGTAACCAAAAAGACATGGTTGAGGAAGGTATTAGATGGCAGCTCCGGAATGGGAAATCGGTTCTCTTCTTTTTGGATAATTTGCTTATACCTGATAAAAAACTTAAAGATCTCTGTATCAGATCTTTATCCGTAGAAGAGGAAGGAAGTGTGGTTGCTGATTGGGTCTCTTACGGCTGCTTGGACTTATCTAGACTAATTAATATTGTGGGTAGGGATGTTATCAATATGTTAATTGTTGTTTTGCCTCTGATGGAAAGTGTTGGGGGAGATATTATGGTGTGGAACGGATCACATAATGGCTGCTTTTCAGTGAAAAGTGCCTACTTTGCTATTGAGAAGCCTCTTGCATGCCCAGATGAAAAGACTTATGAGTGTATATGGGCTTGGAAGGGAGCTGAAAGAGTTCGTGTTTTCTTATGGTTAGCATTTAAGGACAGGCTGCTCACTAAGGAATGGAGGAGCACATGGTCTCCAAACCCAGCTTATTGTGATTTATGCTCAGATAAAGTGGAGAATCTGATTCATATCCTTAGAGATTGTGAATATGCGCAAAAGGTATGGAATTATTTTCCCATTCCCGTTCCATCTATTATCTGGTTCGGCCTTCCGTCACAACAATGGATTAGTTTGAATCTTAGTTATGATAAGGGAGTACAAGATGAGAGACCATGGAATTTGTTGTGGGGAGTCACGGTATGGCTTCTATGGACTTGGAGGAATAATTGTGTTTTTAATGAAAATGCCCGCGACCACATAATCCTATTGAAGTTGTGAATAGAGTTTGGAAATCTTTATGTTGCCATGGGACTTTGAGTGTTGGAACGGAGAATGATAAAATATTGATTCCCGAGAGCTGGTCTCCTCCTCCAAATCAGTGGGTCAAAATTAATGTTGATGGGGCATTTTCTTTATTGAATAGTAGCGCAACATGTGGGGGGTTATACGAGATTCTAAAGCAAATTGGCTGGTGGGTTTTACGCAAAATCTGGGAAGTTGCAGAGTCTATGATGCAAAAGAATGGGCAGTATTGTGGGGTCTTCGTCTAGCTTGGGATGAAGGATTTTAAGAAGGTTGTGCTGGAATCAAACTCAAAGGAGGTGGTTTAGGATCTGAAGAATGGAAATCAAGGCGTAGGAGGTAGTTTGGTCTATCTACAAATTAAGCATATGCTGGAGTTGAAATGGGAGGTTCAGGTGGTTCACACGGATAGATGCAAGAATTCAGTGGCTGATGCACTAGCGAAGGAGGGTTTCCTCCGATCCTCAACCCTGTTTGATTGTCCGGATTTTCTTAGATTAGCTTTTTTAGTTGAGTGTATGGGACTTGATCCCTTGTTGTAGTTCATTGTTATTTATATAGGCTTTGGCCACTCTATTTTACCCAAAAAAAAGGAAACACACGTGCAGCCACAATTGCAAAAGAGTCCATGAGAAGTTGCAGAAGAGTAGATCCAGTCACAGAGGTGAGAGGGGAGAGAGAATTAGAGAGACACTTCATACAAATCAAAGTTGGTTGCCAAAACCCTTTATTCTTCATATCACAAATTCCACACGTTCGCTTCCATGTGATTCATTCAGCTAGTGTCTATAGAATGGTCAAAGCCCAATAGCCTCTGCCATATTTGATGGGGCAGGCCCACTTCTACTTTCATCCCTCATGTCGGTGATGACAAGTGAGGGAGAAAGAACAAGGGGGGAAAACATACGAGAGAAAATGAGGAGGGAAAAGATATATGGGAGGGGTGTATAATTAATTGGGGGTAAGAACTGAAAAAATGACTAACAAGTTGTTAATTAAGATGGTGAGCGGTCTCACGTTATGAGGAAAAAATATAAGTTCAAATATTAGGAAACATATTTATTGAGAGAAGTAAAACCCTTTTATGATTTAAGTTTTGAAAGAAGAAAACCTTCATAAAATTGAAAAAAAAATAAATTAAGTTTTTTTTAATAAATACAAAGTACAACTCATAAAGAGGACCAACCTAATCCAAAAAAGGTAATTTTTATACACAATTGAGCTATCACTTAAAACAAAAAATTTTAGTCGTCATATGAATCTAATTCTCTGATTTTTTTTTTTGGACAACCCTAATATATATATTAATATTAAAAACAGATACAATACATAAAAACAACCACAGATAAAGCTAAAACAAAGACAACAACAATAACAATAAAATAAACTGGATACACTAATAGCCAAGGATCGTACATTAAAAATATAAGAGCTAAAATAGAATCATGGACATAATCGGCCTCCTCGAAACCCAAGGTTAGAAGTGATGAGCAAGAGAGTGTTGGTTGAAAAACCCACCCCAAAAGGGCACACAAACTTATAAGCAATAGCTGCAATTAAATCAGCTAACTGGGTATCCCATCTTAGGGTAAAGAAACCAGTAAACCCAACTTCGGAAGAAAGAAGACCCTTAATGTCCTGAAGGACACAGCTCCTCTGACCTAACAAGTTCGGTGACCTCGACGACACACCAAAAAACACCTCTTTAGATCTCCCCCTAAGAATGCAGATCCAAGCTACCAAGAGATAATCGGACCTCATAATGTCCAAACAGCCATCCAACCAAGAGGATTTGAAAGCAGTTCTGACAGGTCTGATTATTTTCTGAGACAAGAACACCACCACAAAACCCAGAACCACAAGAAAAGAAATAGAAAGTAGATAACTCTCACCTCGACAGATCAGATCTGGAGAAGGAGAGGAAAAGACTCACCATAAAGACAAGAGAAAGCCACAACCGACAAAACTCAAAGTGAGAGGACCGCAGATGACAGATCTGGACTCCAAACTGCATCTCTAACTTGTCTGTGGCACCAAAAATAGGCTCGCCGGCGGCTTGTTCATCATATGCTGCCGGCGAGAGTTGAAGGCAAGCGTAACATGCAGAGGCGAGCAGGAGAGAGAAGAGAGAAAAAGAGGGTTAGGTTTTCTAATTCTCTGAATCTCGCTTCTATGAAGTTTGGTGAAGTTGGATCATTGTTTTGATTACTTTTCTTTTATTTTTTTTATTAGATTAGCTCTCTAATATTAACCTCTATTTTATTCAATCCATAGTATAAATCACTTTTTTAAAAAAGAGTTAGGTATAAATTGGCCAACGAACTATTACCTGAGGAGTGTCTGGCACAAAAGGTATCGAGGGTACCTTAATTATCAATGAACAATTAAAAAGTGAAAAAACATAAAAAGTAGAAAAAAAAAACACAATGCCGTTAAACTAGCTCGTCTCTGTCTTAGTATCTCCATCTTGTTTTTGTCTTCCATTGACTATCACTATGTCGGTGACTTCGGCGTCTCCAAAGCTTCTATTGTTACTGGGTGTTCCACTCACCTTTTTGAACCCATCAAGGTCCATATGCAGCTTTAGGGTGAGAATCATGCATCAAAATCCAAATCCAACAGTCTACAGCCTCCAACCGACACTCACCTTACACCCTGGTTTCGTCCCTTTGATGCCACATGTAACATCCCACTTTTAAAGCAGTAAAAATAATGGGAAAATTTTTTTTTTAAAACCCGGTGATCAGAGTAAAGCATTTTTTTCATAAGCAGAGTAACTGAATTCAAAGTACATAACCAGTGTGTAATTTCAATATACAGTCATCCCAAAAGAAGAAAGTTTTTAACAGTATATATACAAATATAACTGATAAACTTCTTCAGCCCCTCCATACCGTCCACCAGCCTTTACCGTCACTCTCTCGGTATTCCCGACCCTGAAGCTACAGCTGAGATCCAATTACCAATTGGATCTCAGGTAACGGTTAACCTTATGCTCAAATAAAACAGTATAGTGATAACAGCGTTAACAAAATCACATACAGCAGAATATCACTACATAAGCACACAGCAGATGTATGATCAAATAATGGCAGAACATAAGCACAAAGCAATATGTAAAGCCCCACATAACGGTTGCACATATCCAGTGCCACGACGGCCCATCGTGTCCTCAGCGCTAGGCAAACCCAAACGGCATTATCATGACTATAATCCGTAGTAAGCTGTAAGATAACTGACAACCCTAAACAGAGTTTCAGTATCTAGCATGTCTATCACATATATGTATATAAGCAGCATAAGTGTTAAGGTTACAATACGCGTCCGTACCTCCGTTGACGACTTTTAGTACTTCCGTCAGATTTACGGTACGTTTGACAGCGGCTCGACAGCGGTGACAGCGGAAACAGCGGAAATAGCGGTTCGTGATTCTGGATATCCTATAAGGATAACATCACCAGTATGAATGTCTAAGACCATAACAGGCATTTTTTGGTACAAATTACCATTTTGCCCTTAGTTAGCCTTTTTAGCGGTATTTCGCCAGAGCTTCGCTGTTCCGACTTTTTACTTCCAAAATTTTTGCCATAATCTTTTCTATAATATTTTTCTAAGATAATTATCATATTTATTCTAAAAACATGATATCTAAATTATCTTGAAAAATTAAGACTATCCTAACACTTTTACTATAGTTACTGAAAGAACTACCGAACTAAAGACTAGGGACCGAAGACTTACTCAGAACTCCGCTAAGAATTTCTCCAGACTCCTCCTTCCTCTTCCTCCTCTTGATTTTCGAAAATGGCAAGAGAGAATGGTGTGAAAATGGTGAAGAATGGAGAGGTATTTATAGAAAAACCCGATGGCATTTTCGTAATTTCGTTGAACTTTGTCTGGTTGAATTCTGACCGTCGGATCGCACTTTTCTGAGGTGGCTTCATCTTAGCCTTACACCTCTCTTTGCTGACATCATCTTGAGTCATCAAAATGATGTCATGCTTGCTTCATCTCTGGCTTTATCTGATGAATTCCCGGTTCGGTGTCCGGTTCGCGTAATTCCGTAAAATCTCAAAATTCCGAGAATGACATGCTGAAGCTTTTTACTTCCTCTTTCAAATGTCATATTTTAACTGGATTTCTGATCCTGTTAGGGACATTCCGTTATCAGCTGAAAATCCTCGGTTTTCGTGTCTGATTCTAGAAACAATTTTGGCCGGTATTAGCTTCTGGATAAAAATCCACTGACCAATAATATGCTCTGGTTTTTCCCTACTTATGCCCGTATTGCCACAACGGTTTGACTTTCTAAGAGCTCCTATTTTGATTATCTGCTTAATTTCTTCAAAATATCTTCCTATCCGGATCTCCAAATTGCTCTATCGGTTACAGAAATGAATTCGGAGACCGGCTATCTCGGGATAAAATTTCACTCGTCCGTAATATGCTCTGACTCCAACAACCTAGTTCACTGTTTTCTATGTAGGATTTTATTTCTATCCGTTCTCGTTTTTCCTGTCCGTTTTTCCTCTGATTATTATATTATTTCTAATTCAACACATGTTTTTATCTTATTATTATTATATAAAAAATATCCATCCAACCTTATCCCTCCACCAAAATTTCGGCCAGCCTCTCTTTTTTTTTTTTATTATTTTTTTTTTCCAACATATATTATATTTATCTTATATTTATCTCTCACCAAAATTCTCTTATTGGTCCAAAATGAATTTAAGCTTATAAAATTCCCTAAAATTACTTAATAAATCCCTTAATATTTTCTAATAATTTTCTTAATTAAAACTTATCATTTTCTCATAAATATTTTATTGACATCAATAATCTAAATTTTTATGCAATTTATTAAGACTTTTAGACTCTATTTTAAATTTCTAGAGTACCTTTTAAATTTTCCTTCTTTTATTTTCATAGGAAATATTTTATTAAATTTTCTAATTTATGGATAATATGTTTTCTAAATTTTTCATAATTATTCCATCTCTTTTTGAATTTTCCATAATTTTCTTGGAATATTTTATGGCTTTAAATGTTATTTTTGACAATAAATTTCCTTTACTTTTTCATAATTTATTTCTTTGAACAAAATTAATACTATAACATATTGAGATATAAATTTCCATAAATAGACATTTTTATTATTATAACATATTTTCCAGATAATAATTATTCGGGTGTTACATTTCTCTCCCCCTTAAACAAAATTTCGCCCTCGAAATTTATTCTAGTGTAACTAAATTCTGGGCTGTAAATTCTGGGTACTTCTCCTCCATGTCTCTCACTGTTTCCCACGTCGCTTCACGAGGTGTCATCCCTTTCCAAACCACTTTTACCATAGGAATGCTCCTGTTCCTGAGACGTTTCTCACGTTGTTCAAGAATTTGCACCGGCTCGACCACAAAGGTATTGTCATGGCGTGCCTCAATGTCTTCGAATTCGATGACGTGCTCAGGATCTGGTAGGTATTTCCTTAGTTGCGACACATGGAATACGTCATGGAGGTTGCTTAAGTTTGGGGGTAGAGCTAGTTGGTAGGCAACTGGTCCACGCTTGGCCAGAATCTCAAATGGTCCCACATACCGCGGACTTAGCTTTCGTCTCTTAAGCGTCCTTCCAACACCTGTAACCGGGGACAACTTGAGGAACACATGATCTCCTACTTCAAACTCCAGCAACCTTCTCCTTTTGTCAGCATAGCTTTTCTGCCTACTTTGAGCTGCTAACAATCTCTTCTTGATTAGGGCGATCTGTTCAGAGGTTTGCTCAACTATGTCTGGTCCCAGCAGCTGCCTCTCAGACAATTCCGTCCAGCATAAAGGTGACTGACATTTTCGCCCGTACAAGGCTTCAAACGGTGCCATCTTTATGCTTGAATGATAGCTGTTGTTGTATGCAAACTCTGCCAATGGGAGGTGCCGATCCCAATGCCCTTTGAAATCTAATACACAAGCTCTGAGCATATCTTCTAGTGTCTGAATGGTTCTTTCAGATTGCCCATCTGTTTCCGGATGATAAGCTGTACTTAACCTGAGCTTAGTGCCCATAGACTCTTGCAATGACCGCCAATACCGGGATGTGAATCGGGGGTCCCGATCCGAGACAATACTTTTGGGTATTCCGTGAAGTCGCATAATTTCTTTGATGTAGATTTCTGCTAATTGTTCGGATGAGTAGTTGATGCTGATAGGAATAAAGTGTGCCGACTTCGTTAATCGGTCCGTAATGACCCAAATTGCGTCATGATTCCTGATTTTGGGCAAACCTACCACTAAATCCATAGTGATATCTTCCCATTTCCACTCCGGAATTTGTAACCCTTGAAGAGGGCCGGCTGGACGTTGATGTTCAATCTTCACTTTTTGGCAGGTCAGACACTTGGCCACATATTGAGTGACATCTCTCTTCAGTCCAAGCCACCAGAATTCGGACTTCACGTTGTGATACATCTTGACTACCCCTGGATGTAGAGTATATTTACTCTTATGGGCTTCATCCAGTATTTTGCGTTTTAATTCATCAACTGGAGGTATATAAAGTCGTTTCTTATACCTAACCAGTTCACTTGGCGAGAGGTCATAATCCTGAGTTTCGCCTCGAGAGATCATCTCCCGTATAGCTTTGGCCCGCTCATCTTGTAATTGTGCTTTCTCCACTTCATCCTTCAGATCATACTCCCCATTACTGACAAGCAGGTTTGCAAGATAAGTGTTACCGGGGGTAGGGTGATTCAAGTAGATTTGTTTTGACAGGTTCAGATTCATAAAGTCTTCGAGCAACTTTTGTTCTCGAATCATCAAGTATGCCACCCGTACCGACTTTCTACTCAAAGCGTCTGCAACGACGTTTGCTTTACCCGGATGATATTTAATCTCCAGGTCATAGTCCTTGAGCAACTCCATCCAGCGACGTTGCCTCATATTGAGCTCCCGTTGATCAAAGAGATATTTTAAACTTTTGTGATCACAGAACAGTTCCACGGTTGTACCATACAGATAATGCCTCCATATTTTCAAGGCGAATACGATGGCTGCGAGTTCTAGATCGTGGGTAGGGTAATTCAACTCGTGAGGCTTCAGCTGACGAGAGGCATAAGCCACCACTCTGCCCTGTTGCATCAGGACGCATCCCAATCCATGCCCACTGGCATCACTGTAGACCACGTATGTCTCATCTGGATTTGGGATAATCAACACTGGTGCTTTAGTCAACCTCTCCCTCAGAGTCTGAAAGCTCTCCTCACAGTCTTTTCCCCACACAAAGGGTTGATTCTTCCTTGTAAGTTTGGTCAAGGGTAGAGCCAGACGTGAAAAATCTCGTATAAATCTGCGGTAATAACCCGCCAGACCCAGAAAACTACGTATTTCTGTTATTGTCTCTGGCCTCTTCCAGTCTAGAACCGCTTCCACCTTGCTTGGATCAACTGCAACACCACCGCTGGATATGACGTGGCCCAGAAATTTGACCTCTGGCAGCCAAAACTCGCACTTGCTAAACTTAGCATAGAGTTGTTTTTCCCCGAGTATACTCAATACCAGTCGCAGGTGCTCCTCATGTTCTTCCTTGTTTTTAGAATAAACAAGTATGTCGTCGATAAACACCACCACAAATTGGTCTAGGTGTGGTCGGAAAATGCGATTCATGTAGTCCATAAAGACTGCAGGCGCATTAGTCAGTCCGAAGGGCATTACAAGGAATTCATAATGCCCGTACCTGGTTCTGAAAGCTGTCTTGGGAATATCTTTATCCCTGACTCGTAACTGATGATATCCCGAGCGTAAATCAATTTTTGAAAAGACAGTAGACCCAGATAACTGATCCAAAAGATCATCGATCCGGGGAAGTGGATACTTGTTCTTGATGGTCACCTTGTTGAGTTCGCGGTAGTCAATACAGAGTCGAAGACTGCCGTCTTTCTTCTTTACGAATAAGACTGGGGCTCCCCACGGTGATACACTGGGTCGGATAAACCCCTTCTGCAGAAGTTCTTCCAGCTGCTTCTTTAACTCCTGCATCTCGTTTGGAGCCATACGATACGGCGCCTTTGATATCGACCCCGTGCCCGGCATCAACTCAATGGTGAACTCCACTTCTCTTGTAGGAGGTAGTTTAGTGAGATCCTCCGGGAAGACATCAGGAAACTCACATACTATAGGTAAGTCTTTGAAAGAAAGTTCGGGTTCTGCTTTAACCGAAAAGAATATCAGATACGCCTGGCATCCCTGCTTTATACACTTGTCAACTTCCGAAGCAGAGAGGAAATTTAGACTGGTCTCAATTTTGTCTCTGCTAGACGTATCGGGAAAAGATATCATTTTTCTGCCACAATCAATGGTTGCACTGTTTGCCGTGAGCCAGTTTAGACCGAGTATAGCATCGATGCCATGAAGTGGTAGTAGGATAAGATCTACCTTAGAAACTCGCCCATCCACAAGAATAGTACAATTTACACAAGCATCTGAAGCTAAAGATTTCATGCCAAGCGGTGTAGATACTATAAGATCATACGGTAACCTAGAGACATGCATTCCTAAGCGACTTGCACAATCATGAGAGATAAATGAATGGCTAGCGCCTGAATCATACAATGCCTGTATCAGATTCCCGTTCAAAGATATCGTACCTTGCACCATGTCAGGAGATTCTCTGGCTTCAACGTCGGTTAGAGCGAAGACTCTTCCGGCATTTTGTGGCCTTGCTCCAGTAGTCCATTCAGGACAGTTCCGGCTTATGTGTCCCGGCTTCTGGCATTTAAAACAAACCTGCTGCCCATCACAGTTAGTACCCGGATGATTCTTTCTGCACTTTGGGCAGGGTTGGGGTCCCCTGTTGCCATAAGCATTTCGCTGCCCAGACTGGTTTGTCCTCTTATTTCCGCCTTGGGGATTATTCCAGGGTGCCCTTCTTTTCTGTGAAAAGTTTCCTCGGCTAGAGTTACCTCGGCCTGAATTGCTGTTGTTGAACCTGCGGAGCTGCTTTAAGTTCCGCTCTACCAATCGGCAGGCTTCTGCTGCTTGTATAACTTTTGAGAACTGCTGGGACACTAGCCTTTCCCGGATCTCAAATCTTACTCCATAGATCAGGATATTGGCAAGACTGCTCTCATTGTCACCTTGCCTCAGATGAGGGGAATATCGAGACAAGTTGATAAAACGAGCGTAATAGTCGTCAAAGGACTCTTCTTGCCCTTGCCTAATGTGTAAAAATTCTGATTCCTTAGTTATACGAACAGTGGGAGGGAAATACTGTTCGTTAAACTTACTCAAGAATAGCTCCCATATGATTGGTTGACCTCGCGTTTGAACTGTTGGGGCCACGTTCCTCCACCAGCGGTCAGCGTCTCCTTCTAGTTTGAAGATTGCCAACTGGGCCTTCCTGTCCTCCGGACATTCCATAACTTCAAATATTTTATCTAGCCGCATCAACCAATCTTCGGCTGAGTCCATCCTTCCTCGGAAAACTGGTGGTTTCATTTTGCAGAACTGTGTCACCCAGTACTGCGAGTTTTCCGTTGCTTGATTAACTTGTAGGGGCCTTCTTAGCTCTCTCTCTTGACGAGGTGGAGATTGAGACTGGTCTGACCCTTCGGCTTCCTCATTATTCATATCTTGGTCTTCTTCATTCAGCTCTTCTTCTTGCTCACCTTGTTGCTCCTGGAATTGATATCTTTCGTTTTGTCTTTCCTGTCTCTCAGCCAAAAGGATATCAATTAGAGCTCTTTGCTCTTGTAGCTGTCTCCTCATTTCTAAAGCATCGTCCTGCTCCGGCTGGTGGAGTTCTTGTCCTTGTATTGGAATTGCTCGGGCTTGTCTACCCCTTCTGCCTCTCCCTCTACCACGGCCCCTAGGGGCTCCAGCTCCTCTCATGATTACCATCTTTAAATTTTAGTTTGTCCTTTAAAAGATAATGGCAGAATTAACTTTTAGATTTACTGCAACAAGAAGTAGATAAACACATATGTATATATATAGTGGTCCTACTTTTATACTTCTAGTCACACATATAGGTACATCCCCATTATTTATCAAATATTTTACAACCTCCCAAGGTATTTAGGGAGATATTTCATACTTAGTCCTAACTAACTTCTACCAGATACTGCCACAGCTTTCTTTAACTGTCCTCCGTCTTCTACATCTTCTGGCGAACCAAACATTTCAAGTAGCGGAGATAGATGGGAACTTCCAGAATGGGTCCGTCCCTTATCAACTCGTTGATTATCCTGGCCCAGTAACGGGTTCGAGGAAAATAGAATAAAGTGGATTTGATTATGTCAACCGGTAAGAAACGGCTGATCAGGGTATAGTCATTCTCGATCTTATCAAGGAAAGTCAAGTACCATTGCTTTACTGTGTGGGTGGTTTGTTCAGCCTGAGCTTGATAGGACTCGAAAAGTCGTATCAGCGTGACGTTGTTATCTAGAAGGTAGTAATAATCCTCCGGGGCGGCCTCTTCGTTGTCTAAGTCACGGATATCAGGATAATCAAAGTTGTCAGCTACTGAGGAAGCATCCGACCCGTCCGGACTTGGGGCTACGTGATCTTCAGTCTCAGGGGCATATCCATTGACAGGATTAGGATCGTACAGGGAATCTGAATACTCAGGACCTAGGTGATATTCGGGCTCCGGGTCTTCTGAGGGATCTTCCGTCTCCTCCGAGGGATCTTCCGAGAAATCGAGATTAATTAGAGGCTCAGGGTGGTTCACGGGTTCTGGTGGCGGATAGTGAGGTTCGGGATTCAATCTCCGTCCCACCGTTGCAGGGTTTACCGACTTCCTAGCCGTGCGCATTACTCTCCCCAGATAGGTGATATATGGATTACCATATTCATCCATTTCTCTACATTACATCAAGGTTATATCAGTACTCTTTTCAAAAAGGCGTAAAATCTAGCTTTATTATTTAAACCAATTGGCCAGGTAGGGTTCTGTTATGGGGCCTCACCGACTTATACGGCGATTGATTGGCGTCCACACAGATTAACCCAGCCTTAGACACCAAAAGGTTTGCTATAACTTAGCCAGATTCATGCCAGGAAAGTCCTCTGATACCATAAATGTAACATCCCACTTTTAAAGCAGTAAAAATAATGGGAAAATTTTTTTTTTAAAACCCGGTGATCAGAGTAAAGCATTTTTTTCATAAGCAGAGTAACTGAATTCAAAGTACATAACCAGTGTGTAATTTCAATATACAGTCATCCCAAAAGAAGAAAGTTTTTAACAGTATATATACAAATATAACTGATAAACTTCTTCAGCCCCTCCATACCGTCCACCAGCCTTTACCGTCACTCTCTCGGTATTCCCGACCCTGAAGCTACAGCTGAGATCCAATTACCAATTGGATCTCAGGTAACGGTTAACCTTATGCTCAAATAAAACAGTATAGTGATAACAGCGTTAACAAAATCACATACAGCAGAATATCACTACATAAGCACACAGCAGATGTATGATCAAATAATGGCAGAACATAAGCACAAAGCAATATGTAAAGCCCCACATAACGGTTGCACATATCCAGTGCCACGACGGCCCATCGTGTCCTCAGCGCTAGGCAAACCCAAACGGCATTATCATGACTATAATCCGTAGTAAGCTGTAAGATAACTGACAACCCTAAACAGAGTTTCAGTATCTAGCATGTCTATCACATATATGTATATAAGCAGCATAAGTGTTAAGGTTACAATACGCGTCCGTACCTCCGTTGACGACTTTTAGTACTTCCGTCAGATTTACGGTACGTTTGACAGCGGCTCGACAGCGGTGACAGCGGAAACAGCGGAAATAGCGGTTCGTGATTCTGGATATCCTATAAGGATAACATCACCAGTATGAATGTCTAAGACCATAACAGGCATTTTTTGGTACAAATTACCATTTTGCCCTTAGTTAGCCTTTTTAGCGGTATTTCGCCAGAGCTTCGCTGTTCCGACTTTTTACTTCCAAAATTTTTGCCATAATCTTTTCTATAATATTTTTCTAAGATAATTATCATATTTATTCTAAAAACATGATATCTAAATTATCTTGAAAAATTAAGACTATCCTAACACTTTTACTATAGTTACTGAAAGAACTACCGAACTAAAGACTAGGGACCGAAGACTTACTCAGAACTCCGCTAAGAATTTCTCCAGACTCCTCCTTCCTCTTCCTCCTCTTGATTTTCGAAAATGGCAAGAGAGAATGGTGTGAAAATGGTGAAGAATGGAGAGGTATTTATAGAAAAACCCGATGGCATTTTCGTAATTTCGTTGAACTTTGTCTGGTTGAATTCTGACCGTCGGATCGCACTTTTCTGAGGTGGCTTCATCTTAGCCTTACACCTCTCTTTGCTGACATCATCTTGAGTCATCAAAATGATGTCATGCTTGCTTCATCTCTGGCTTTATCTGATGAATTCCCGGTTCGGTGTCCGGTTCGCGTAATTCCGTAAAATCTCAAAATTCCGAGAATGACATGCTGAAGCTTTTTACTTCCTCTTTCAAATGTCATATTTTAACTGGATTTCTGATCCTGTTAGGGACATTCCGTTATCAGCTGAAAATCCTCGGTTTTCGTGTCTGATTCTAGAAACAATTTTGGCCGGTATTAGCTTCTGGATAAAAATCCACTGACCAATAATATGCTCTGGTTTTTCCCTACTTATGCCCGTATTGCCACAACGGTTTGACTTTCTAAGAGCTCCTATTTTGATTATCTGCTTAATTTCTTCAAAATATCTTCCTATCCGGATCTCCAAATTGCTCTATCGGTTACAGAAATGAATTCGGAGACCGGCTATCTCGGGATAAAATTTCACTCGTCCGTAATATGCTCTGACTCCAACAACCTAGTTCACTGTTTTCTATGTAGGATTTTATTTCTATCCGTTCTCGTTTTTCCTGTCCGTTTTTCCTCTGATTATTATATTATTTCTAATTCAACACATGTTTTTATCTTATTATTATTATATAAAAAATATCCATCCAACCTTATCCCTCCACCAAAATTTCGGCCAGCCTCTCTTTTTTTTTTATTATTATTTTTTTTTTTCCAACATATATTATATTTATCTTATATTTATCTCTCACCAAAATTCTCTTATTGGTCCAAAATGAATTTAAGCTTATAAAATTCCCTAAAATTACTTAATAAATCCCTTAATATTTTCTAATAATTTTCTTAATTAAAACTTATCATTTTCTCATAAATATTTTATTGACATCAATAATCTAAATTTTTATGCAATTTATTAAGACTTTTAGACTCTATTTTAAATTTCTAGAGTACCTTTTAAATTTTCCTTCTTTTATTTTCATAGGAAATATTTTATTAAATTTTCTAATTTATGGATAATATGTTTTCTAAATTTTTCATAATTATTCCATCTCTTTTTGAATTTTCCATAATTTTCTTGGAATATTTTATGGCTTTAAATGTTATTTTTGACAATAAATTTCCTTTAATTTTTCATAATTTATTTCTTTGAACAAAATTAATACTATAACATATTGAGATATAAATTTCCATAAATAGACATTTTTATTATTATAACATATTTTCCAGATAATAATTATTCGGGTGTTACATTTACATGCAGCAGCTGCTGCTACCACAACGCCTGTTTGTGTGGTCCCATCTCATTAGGAGTTTTCCTTATCCAACAAAAAGGTATAATTGCTCTTTTCTCTAGCGTCTCCGCCACTGTCTTCTGCCAATACCTAATATTTTAACTTAATTGTGATAATTGCTATTTTTAATTGTTATTTGGTATTTTTTTTCACTTTTTAATTGTTTATTGATAATTAAGGTACACTTGATACTTTTTTGTGCCAGATGCTCCTCAAGTAATAGTTCGTTGGCCAATTTGCACCTTAATCCTAAAAAAAAAAAATGCATTGGCTCACAATAGAAGTCACTTGAAGAGTTATTAATGATTATATTGGTCAATTTTATCCAGGTAACTAATTCTTAAATGTGACTTTTATGTTTTTTACTTTTCTTCGAAAGCTAATTTAATATATGTAAAGTTGAAAGAACATGAATTTAAGAAATTTAATGAGTTAACTATAATTTTTTGATCCTGACAAATTAGTTAAAGTAACTGAAATTGTGGATAAGACGGAATGTGTGTATATGTACTCCCTCTTATCCTTATCATAAGGAACCAATTATCAACAATTTTTTGTCCTTATTATAAGGCACCAACTACCTTTAACTAATTCAATTATGACTATTTTTCTATTATGCCCATATTTTAACAAACTCCTTTAAATCTACTCCCTTTGGTCCTTATTATAAAACATCAACTACCAATTTTCACAAAGCAATAAAATTAGTTAAAAGTATTAAAGTTGTCCTAAAATTCAAGTAATTTCTAATATTACCTCTACTAATTACTCTAAACTCAAATATAGTACTCTCTTACTATCCTTATTAAATATGGGCAAACATGGAAATGAATTAATTGTACCTTAGAAACTTGCAAATGCCTTATAAAAAGGACTAAAAAAACTTGTTAGTTGGTACCTTATAATAAGGACCAGAGGCAGTACATCATTAAACTAGGGGTAAAATTGAAAACTTTTATCAATTTTGAGTAAATTTAATGACTTAACTTTCATTTATTAGTTTGCGAGAAATAATAGTTGATGACTTATAATAAGGACTATAGAGAGTACATTGATATCATACAATTCCATCAACTTTACCAAAAAGCCAACTTAAATGCGTGGCAATATTGCAAAGTGGAAAGGACTTCCACCAACAACAATGGCCAACACCTTATTAAATTGACTTGTATACAAGTCCTTTTAATCGCCACATTAAATATCCCGCTAACAGAGATTTCCCAATTCCAATGTTAATTAAAAAAGAGGCTTTCATCGTTGAAGTTTTTAGTGACAACTTTTGTCACCATCAATGTGCTAATAAGTTAGTAGTAATATATACAGAAAAGACACAAATATCTATTATATTGTTTATAATAGGGTTAAGGTACAAAAATATACATGTACTTTTTTTCAAGGAGTGTTCAACACCAAGTGTTTTTTTGAGGTACAAAAGTATACACATGGTTACAAATTAGGTGCAAAAATACTATTTAACCGTTAAGTTTGACTTTTTTTTTTTAAAGGTGTAAAAATACCCATGTGATTTGGCAAAAAGAGCACCTAACACCAAGTGTTTTTTTTTTCAATTTAATAATTTTATTTTAATCAAACAAAAATTATTATTTTTCTAGGTATACTTCTTGAAAAGTCAATTTTTTTTATTGTCATAATTTATTTTATTTTTTTAAAATCATTATTAAAATTTTTAATTAATAAATTAATAAATTAATATTTACGCATTTAAAATTTGATATTATAAATACTATATTTAATTAAAATAATTTTAATTTCCTGATCTAACAAATTGAACAAGAAATTATTTAAATAATTTTTCAATCAAAACCGAACAATATTATTCAATTTTTATTGCATTAAGAAATATGCAATATAAACTTTTACACCTCTAAATGAGTTATTTTTATTTATATGATTAATTGAATCAAGGAATATTATAAACTTATAGTTATAAAGTTGACTTATAAATACTCATTTATCAATTATTAATTAGAAATTTAATAAATATTTTTTTTAAAAAAAATAAATTATGGAAATAAATTTTTACCATTTTTACCGATTGGAGAGATCCTACTTTCCAAAATGATAAATTAGAAGAAAAAATTTGGCCTCCTAAGAACTATACCTAGAGAAGTAATAATTTTTCTTTAATTAAAATAAAATTATTAAATAAAAAAAAAACACTTGGTGCTGGGCACTCTTTTTACAAACCATATGTGTATTTTTGCACATTTGAAAGTAAAAAAGTCAAACTTAACGGTCAAACAATATTTTTGCACCTAATTTATAACCACATGTGTACATTTGCACATAAAAAAAGTACTTGGTGATGAACGCTCTTCAAGAAAAAGCACATGTGTATTTTTGCACCTTAACCATTCATAATAAACAGATTCAATATATTTTACCTTGTATCTATTACAATTAACTATGTTTGAGAATTTTGATGAATTTTTTTTCATCAAAAAGAAGATAACAAACTATCCAAGTAATCACTCCCCAAGTCCTGAAACACAACAACATCTACTTCATTCCCCACATTCACCATCCTTTTAGCTGCAGGTTCTTCAATATTTCTCAATTTTCTTTTCCTAGAATAATCCTCCTGATCACAAGTTAAAGAAACAGACCTTGTAATAATAGAATTATCAGGATTATTGCTACTGTGACTTCCTTTAAGGTCAAACCCTAAAGCATTTGCAACAGTCTCAAGAGGGAAATTCAAGTAAGCCTTATGACCTCTAATTCTCAAAGCTGCTTTATCATAAGCTAAAGCTGCTTCTTCAGCTGTCTCAAATGTCCCAAGCCAAACCCTAGCTCCATTCCTTGATGAGTCCCTTATTTCTGCTGCATATTTTCCCCATGGCCTTCTTCTCACTCCTCTGTAATGTCGTCTGATTTCACCTTCCTTATTACTATTATTATTCTTTGCCCTCACAATACCACCACCTTCTTCTTTTTCTTCTTGTTCTACCTCTTTACAATTGGACTCAATGTTTCTGCAAATCCCCAGATTATTGTTACTGTAATTGCATGTATCTTGAAGATGGTTTTGTGGAAAATCAGATAAAATTTCTTCCCATGCTTCAGCTCCCATAGATATCCATCTTCCTAAACTTGGAAGCCGTTGAAGAATCTTCATCGATGACTCGTCTCTTCCATCAAGATTTGGAAGCCCTTCCCATGAATTATTTTTTGTTGTGCTGATAACCCTAGCCCATATGTTCTCAAGAATCCCTTCTGATGAATTTGCAGCTGCATGATGATGATTATCCCTAGTTTTCTGATTAGTATCCTTCAAATCCGGCCATGACGCCTCCATTACAGAAAAACCAAAAATCAGTTTTTCTTGATGATCACTACGAGTTGCAATGTTTTTTGGAAAGTGAAAGTTTGTTGAAGTTAGAAGAAAATAAATTATGATGTATATATAAAGAAAAATATAGATATGTATATGCAGTGTGTGTGGATATACACGTATACAGCTAAGCTAATGGATTTGATTTATCTTGATGGGGGAATGAGTTGAAGACGCAAGTTGGAAAATTGTAGAATTTGTTCACTGACCAGCTCATGTATGGAGAATTTCTGGGTTTTCAATATTAAGGAAAGTGTTAAAATAATGGGAATTTATTATTTTCATTCTCTTTCCTTGACTTGTGTGCTCGCTCAATCATTTGGAAACCTTTATCATATATGGATTCTTCCCAATCAATGCATTGAAATTGGAATGTTATAATTATTTTTTAATCTAATTATTTATTCATGGTTGACTTCGTACAAATTAGAGAAACAGCGAGGCAGAAGCATTTGAAAGCTGGCAGTTCTAAGTTGTGCGGTTTTTTCGATCTTTTTTTATTGGATCATAGGTTTTTGCGATCTTTAAAAACATCGAACAACCCTTAGTTAAACTGAATTTGTCTGGCTTATAAGAAATCCGTGACGCGATTAGTTGTAATTTGCTTAATTACATTTAATTGAGTATAAGACAGAAAAAAACCAACAGTTGACTTAAGAAGATTTCTTCCTTTGTTCCTTGTAACCTCGAATACATAAATAAATTGATGTTATTAAATAATATGTCCTTCAATCCTTCATGAAGTTCCTTGCCTTCAAAGCAAGAAATTAAAGGAACTAGTTATATAATACTCCTATTAACCTATTTATGGTGTAGGGAGGAAAAATTTAATTTGGTCATTTTTATAATTCACGACATCATTAAATTTTTCTATATGAATGTATAATTAAACCTTTCATTTATTGTATATACAACGTTGACTTTGATCTCATAGGTATATTATGTAAGTATTAACAAGGATTTAGTTTGAAAGATGATAAATTTTAAGGCAGAGTTAATGAGATTTAAGGATTTTTTTGATATGTATAATATATGCTTAAAGTGACTTATAAATAAGATTAGAGGATCGGAGTACATTAACGCTTATCCATCAAATCTAATTGCCTCCACCACCAGCTTTTTCCAATGAGTTGTATTTCTCTGTTTTGTTAACTGTTTTATGAAATTGAAATGCTTAAAGTAACTCCAATTGATATTTATTCATTCTCGATAAAATAAAAAATGATATTAATTAGAATAATCAATCTCGTTACTCATACCATCTCGCGTTCAAATATTTATCAAATAGTATATGATTACTTCATAGAATTCAAAGAGCCTCTAATTAATATTATGATCAGTCAAAAGTTGATGGCTTTATATGATTTCCTAGGTAACATGCATCCATTGCGAGAATAAGAATGGAATGATAATTAACAATTGACATTTAATCGTACAATGTTTAAAACAATTTATGATACGTAATTTATATGGTCTTCATGTGATATGAGAAACCATTCATAGTAGTTATAACATGTACAATTTCGGAGCATTTCCTAATAAAAAAGGTTATTTAAATTAAATGTAAGATTTCAATCTCCTTTTTCTTTGTAATACCCTAAAATTTGACTTAGCATAAATATCATAAATTGGTAGAATATACCTATTAAAAATAGGTGAATATGAGGTCTCAAACACCTTGTATTGAATTTACCTTATTATTAGGACAATTTCTCCTAAGAATAAATAATGTGCAAAAAGGTCCCTAAAACATTAGATAATTTGCAAATAGGTCTCTGAAATATTTGTGGGTCATAAAATACCCTGAGAAAATTATGATAAAATCCTAAGAAGCAACTAAATATTTATTAAAAATTAGAAAGTATGTTGTCTCTAATTTAGGTAATTTATGAGATTATTTTTCCTTGGAAAATAATGAGGCAAAATTAAATATCATTTTGGGGAACATAAATTGCCCCATGGTTTTTAATATTTTGCATAATGCATAAATTATCAATTTCAGTAAAATAGTTGTGAGAAAATAATTAATCCTAATTAAGAAAATTGTCAACAATTAGTAAGTGATTAAATAAGTAATTAATTGTTGATTGTTTAAACATGAATAAAAGGGAATATCCAAAGTTAATTATATGAAACCCCTAATTTGATATTAATGACCAATGGAGGGTCAAGGTTGGCATAAAGAGTGTTGCTAATTAATTTAGCATAATTAAGAGGTATATTAAGTAAATTACAATTATCCTTAAATAGAATAAGCTTGCACTAATTGAGATTAGTTGCACAATTCTTCAAGATGATTAGAGACAAATTAAAAGAGGGCTAATTATATTAAGCCAAAGAGAATGAAATAATATCTTAAGTAATTAAGTCTAAACCTTCATATAATTGAGTTAGCTAATGGCAAAATATAATTAAGGAGCATGTAAACACTTGATTAACATGATAATTAAGAATTGCTAATTAGTGTTGAAAAGTCAACAATGACACCTAAGCCTTGATTATATCATCAAGATGACATCACAAGAGCACATTTGTGTGTTGTGAGTGTGTGTGTAGTGGATGAAAGAGAAAAGATGAATCTAAGAAAAGGGGGGGAGGTGGCATTTTTTGTAAGAGGTATAAGGTCAAGATTAAGACTTCTTTACTAAGTTTAAATCCAATGGTTAGAATGGAATTAAAGTTGCTAGGAAGTTAACCAAGAATTGGCTATAAATAGAGAGCTCTCCTCTCTTCATTCTTCACACCAAACTCATACCAAAGATTGGAGAGTTTAAGAGGAGAGTGAAGCAAGAAGGAGGAAGGAGTTCAAGAGTCTTCAAGAGGTAATCTCTAGTTCTTAAGTTCTAGTTTTTAGTTTTTATAAGTTCTTAGTATAAATGCTAGTTTAATCTAGAAAATTAGAGAATAAATTCCTACACTTGTTTTTAGGCCTCATTGCATTGAAAAATGCCTGAAGAGGTAAAAACATGGTAGGAAATAATTTTTGGAAGTCCTTGGATTAAGATTGTGAAAGTTGTAGAATTTTTTGTTCTTAAATCTTAGACAGGCAGTGAAAAAGATGCTATGATTTTATATAACAAATGAAGTTATAAAATCATGAAATTTTCCAAAAAGAAAGTAGACATGTCGGGCTTTCCAAATATATAAAATATGCAACATCTTGATCTCTGGTCAAGGAGATATGAATTTTTGAAGTTAAGCCATTTTTACTGGAATAAAATCTGGGCAACGTTGAGAAACGTAAAAACTGGTAATGACTCACTAATTCTGGGTGAAAATGAATATTTTTTCTCAAAAATAGACATCCTAAGGGTTCCGGGGAATTTTACGGATCCTCATTTTGATTTTTGTAGAATTAGTTATGATTTTTCAAAGTTACCAAAAAAATCTGCCCAGAAAACTCTGCACTACGTTTTTAAATAAATATAAGGGCAAAGTTGTAAATAACAAATCCACCAAGGGTAGATGGGTAAATAGAGGTGGAAGTATATCTTAGGATATTATTCTAAGTGATATGGTGATATATTAGGATATCCGGGAGGTCCAGGGCCGGATCCAAAGGTCAGACGTTTGACAGTTACCCGGTGAAAGGTACGGACGTGTACTGTAACTCTAACTCTTATGCTGCTTGTATGCTCTATATGTGATGTGATGATTCATATAGTCGTGGACAAGACTGGGTCTTGGGTCATGCACCGTGATTAAGACTCTGTCTTAAGTTGTTGTTTATACATTCAGCTATTATGTGAAAATGGGTTACAGTCTTGGTAATGTCGTATGGATGTTTTCCTAGCACTGAGGACACGCTCTGGGGCGTGGCACTGGTTTATGTGCAAACCATGTGGACCTTACATGGGTTGTGTGCTATGTAGAGGTATTGTTGTGATATGAACTATGAAATGTGTTGTGTGCTATGTATAGTTATATGCTGAATTGTAAATGAATAACTATCATGCATACTATTATACTTAAGCATAATGTTAACTGTTACCTGAGGTCCAATGGGCATTGGACCTCAGTCTTAATGAACAGTTCAGGAAAGAAACCGGGATAGAGAAGGTGCCGATAGATGGAGCTGTGAGAAGGCACCGGTGGACGGAGCTGGGAAGGGTCACCAGTCAAAGCAAATGCAGGAAGAGCGTCCTCAGAGTATTCATTTTGGCATGATTTAACAAGGTTATCCCAAACGGTTTGGTGCCGAAGGCAGGGCTAGTCTATATGGGTCAGTCAATAAGTCGCCGTGAAGTCGATGAGACTCCCATGATAGACACCTACCTGGGCAAACTGTTTGATTAACTGAGCTAGGTTTATTGCCCCAAGTCTAGCTACAGCTTGGTTGAAGATTGTATGATTACCATATAATAATTGTAATTGTACAAAGCTCTGGATTGTATCACATAAATATTCCTTCGGGAAAATTTTTAATATACCAGCTTATGCCGGGGCATCATCATATGTCTGGGCATTTTATATCAGATACTCATTGTCCGAATATTAGCGCACGCTATCCGTTTCCGCAGTATTCTAAGCTGTAGCACCTCAAACTTTGTTGACTTTCCCAAAACTAAGTGTCAACCGACACGATTTTCAAACATGGAATTTGGGGTGTTACAGTCTTCGAGTAAATATATATATATATATATATATATATATATATATATATATATATATATATATATATATTTGTCTCCTAAATTTATAATATATATGTATTTTTTAAATTATCCTTATTGACTGAATATATTAATGGGGTTTCAAATTTTTCATCAATGGATAATTTCAGTTCAAGTAATTAAATGGAAGAGGAATGTCCCCATGACCTCCTACTCCATTTTCTTTGTTGAATGTCCCATCATTAGATTAAGTTTTAATGATTGAGATTTATTCTGTAAAATGATTATTATATAATAAATATTAAATAATAACAACAAATTTATGCTTTCAAATTTCATATGACTAGTTCACCATGGTAGATTTTTATTACATTTAATATTATAATAATATTATAGTATTAAATTTCAACCATATAAACTGAATCGGGATACATTCAATAGAGATATATCAATGGAGTCATTTCTCACCTATAATTAAAGAAGGTATGTTAGAGAAAACAATATACATTTTCTTTTCAAATAATTTATTTAATTAGTTTTCTCAATTTTTGCAAATTAGTTATCTACGTTCTATATTAAAAATTGGAGGAAATATATATATGTTCAGTAATATGTGTTCCTTTGGAAGATGTATTAATTGTTTACAAAGAGATACAAAAAAAGTAAAACATTTTGATCAATCGCTGTTAGGTTGAAAGATACATGTGACAAAACTTTCTCCTAATTAGGGTTTCATCTAGCTCAAATTCGGGCGAGTTACTTATGCTGCCAATGCAAAATGATTTGTCATTAAAAAAGACTTAAGCATGGAGAGCAGCCAATATTATACTACATCTGGTCCTAAATATAAAACTTAATTAACTTTTTTGGGAAATTAAATTATTTTAAAGTATTCATATTTATCAAGTTTTCTCCTAACTAATTTGTCTAATATATAAACTAATATATAATGTAATTATACATAACATATAAGATGATTTAGTAACTTGATTAGTTTCCTTAATTTGTCTAAAAAAAGCTCTTATATTTAAGACTAGAGATGGTGATTATAACAGATGCAAACGGGTTACAAGCAATATTTTATTAGTAAGTTAACAAAGAATGGTTACTTTTTTTAATAACCCTTTGAGACACCCGGTGTTTGACACATTTTTTGAATCCTATCACTAGGTATTTGAGCAATTGGCTAATCCAAATCGAGGCCTTGAGATCAAAATACCTCTCCCAAGTATCTTTTTGAATAAGGTGGGATTTGAACTCAATTTGCCTATTTGTAGTCAAGCTGATCCACTGGCCACTAGGTCAAACAGTGTGTCAATTATGATTATGTGAAATTTATATGATTTTCGTATGACAAAAGAAACCATTTATAAGTGCCACATCATATACACTATCGGCGTGGGTGTGTGTATCCGAGATGTATTTTCCTTCTTATGATTATTTATAATACATTATGATTTGCAATATCATGCAAAATAAAACTTAAGTATGTGATTATGTTAAGCGATAAACAACTCAACACTTTTTTAAGTAGTGATTTAAGAGTCTTGTTGATAAAGGGGAAAATTAACCATGCATGTGTATAGGGAGAACTTCCCCCTTTAATGTCTAATATGATTACTTAGTAGTATTTCATATAATGATTTTATTTTGTTACAAAATTATATGTAGACTTCACCAATATTACAACGGAATGAGAAAATTTCCAATCAAGTTATCTGACCAAGCTTTGATGACCAAGAGTCGAAACCCTCCTACATGTTAAAAAATAAAGGAAAATTAATGTGTAGGTCCCTATAATTTAATTAGGTTCTTGTAGTTTCATATTAATGATAAAAAGAAAAAGTACTGGAACTTGGTTAAAAATTGGATGAAACTATGGGGAACCCATCATTGAGAGAGAGGGGAAGAGATGAAACTATAGGGACTTGGAAGATCAATTTTTCTAAGGAACAAAATGAAAAAGGGAAAGAAGAAAAAAAAAATCCAAATAAAAGAAGTTCAAGGAGGCGTAAAAGAAACCACAACAAACATTTCTTGGAGCAAAAGAGATGGCTTATGATGATGAGGAAGAGGTTATAACATCTAAGCCACACGGTTGGTCAATAGATAAACCTAAACCACAGCGTTAAAAGCGGAGGAATATATAAATTAATAACCAAGCAAAATGGTCTCTTAATATTAATATATTTTGAACTTGCGTAGTTGGTGAAACACATTAAATTCAAAACTATCAGTACATGTATCTGAATCAATCATATTTATCTTAAAAACGTACCAAACAAATGTTTGATTCTGTCCCAATCGTTGTTCTTCCTTAAAAAAAAAATAATGTTCTAGAACATAGCTATTAGATATATTTTGATCCAAGACCATATGAATATAATTTCATGTTTGTGTGAGTTTGATGACTGCCCGCTTCTCTATCTTCTTTAAATCGATTTCTCCTCAAAGGGTCTTTTAGTTGAATATGAATCTAATTTTTAACTATATCAAGAATATTATTTTAAAGATCCCAAACTGTTTGTTTGATATATAATTAAAAAGTTTATGACATCTCAAGCCAGCCTTTCGATCTTCTGGCTTTTGTTTGCTATTGAAGTGTTGTTTGAATAGATCATCCTCAAAGTTTTATCTGCCGTTCTTGTTTGCAAGGTTTGTAAATGCTGTCGGAACCATAAAAAGGGGGAAAATCCTAATAAAATTACCAAAACCTTAATTGAGACTAACACTTTGAATAAATTCCTAATTAAGAAAAAAGTCTTAAGGACTTTTGAATGTTGTTAAAAGATCGACTAGGATACCCATCATTAGTTAAAAACAAAAACAAAAGGTACGCGATTTTAATTATTTTAACCAGATTTAATTTACAAATTCTTGTAGTCGTAGATAAATTCATGTCTCTCATACTTCTTGCTCTTTTTTATTCTAATTTCACCACAGATTCTTCCATTATATAAAATGACGAATTGATTTCATTTTCATTAAAATTTGTTATTAACAACCAATGAGAACATAGCTGATTGCTCTACCAGTTGCTCTGGCGAAAAAAAAGTGACCATAAAATACGAAAGAACCAAAAAAAAAAAAAAAAAATCATTTTGCGGAATGGATGTAAGAGTTGGGTGAGAAATAGGTTTGTGGGGAACATGGGAATTCGGACAATGAGTACGTTGTGCTCAAAACGAAATTAAAGCATTGGTTTAAATAAGTTGAGAGAGGGCTTCACACCTACCTAATTTCGAATGAAATCTGATTGAAATAATCAAAATTGAAATTAGGATTAGTGTTTTTTACCTCGAGATGTGCATACAAGTCTTTTAATGATATATAAAGATCCCGAATAAGGATTCTTGTTATAATTTAATTTGTTGAAAGTGTAGGCCTTAATTAGAATTTTAATATTTCAGAGGGATTTTTATTGGGATTTTCCCAAAAAAAGCAGTTTTTATTTTGAAAAAATTCTAATAAAATACCTTCAAAATTTAAAAATCTTGAATAAGTTATTTCTTATTAAAATGAGTTGTCAATTACTAATTAATTATAGTCAATATCTAAATTATTGTAGAAAATAAAATTGATTTGAAATTTTTCATATTTTGAAGTTTTTTTAAAAAAAAAAATTCCCTTTTCTTAATAAAGGTTAAAATTTTTATTGAAATATTAATTTTAAATAAACATGTTCGCAGAATTTATCATTAGGAAATTATAAAACTAATCAATTTTATATACACCACTGAGGATCCAAGTTTTTTTTTTTTTTTTTGATAATAAGGATCCAAGTTGGATATTAAAATGATCATGTTAAATAATTAGTCAGAAAGAAGTCCAAGTTTAAAGAGACAGGCCTCTATATTTTTAGGCCTATTAACGGGCCTTCATGTTTTAAACACTAATAACTTTTGTTTTTGTTTTGGTATAAGTGGAGGCTAGGCCTTTAAATTAAAAAACCAGAAGATGGGGAATAAATTCCCATGCAATCATGAAACATCAAGGTCCCTAAATAAGTCGGATAGGAGTCAAAGAAGTAGGAATTAGATAAATCTTCCTTAGCAAGCGTATCCGCCACTTGGTTATGAACTCTGGAGATATAATTCATCGGCACTTCCCAATCTAAGGTCAATAGGCTTCTAATTTGGAACGCAATAAGGCTTTGTGTATTGGTTGCAGCAATTTGACTTAGAGCGGTGATCAGATTATCTGAGTCAGTTTTAATGATAACCTTCCTGAAACCCATACTCTTAGCACGCTGTAATCCCTTTAAGAAAGCCCATTCTTATGCTTTCTGAGGGTTACAAAGACCCATCTGATATGAAAAATCTTACGATCCGTGAGCCACTTGAATCTCTCAACACTCCACCAGAACCTGCGCATCTCCTAGATGAGGATACGGCACCATCCACATTCACTTTGATCCATTCGTGAGGGGGTGATTTCCAGCTTTTGTCTTCCTTCACATCGATGCTAATCTCCATTAAGTGGTTACTGTTATGCACGAAGAACGGCCTAATTTTGATGATATTAGTAGCTGGAAATATTGGCTTCTAAAAGTCATTCTCAAATGCCAATTGATTTCTCCAAGACCATAACTTTCAGACATACACCAAATAACAAATCCCAACTAGATCTAGAAAACCTTCCTATCTCCTTCTTGAGGTTGAAACAGATCCAGTCACACAATGAAGAAGCAAAGAAGCTCGTAAAATACCTTACTAGATGAATCAGCTCTTTCCACAAATTTTTTTGCATAAGAAAAATCTCGCAGGATGTGGATTACACTCTTAGTTTGTGAGTTACAATTAGGAGATAATGGCGAAGAACTCGACCACTTGCTGCGCCACTCATTAGTGGGGAGCCTATTGTTAAAGACAAGCCATAGCAATACCCTTATTCTTTTAGGCCCTGCTATTTCCATATGAGCTTAAAGCAAGGGTGAAATAAGTAAGATGCTGGTCTCTCTATCATATAATATGCATATGTAACCATAATAATGTCATACCCTTGTAATTACGATATTTTAAAGAGTAATACAACGAAATTTTGGGAGCAACACAGGTGTATAATAATATACTGATAATAAGTTATCCTTGGTTACATACAGGATTAAATTATGGAGAGTTTACAATACAATGATCCCAAAGCAATAATGTCGTAATATTACTCATCCAAAATTACTTTAACTAAATAATTTTACACTATAGTTCTATCTAAAATCCCAATTTACAGCTATCAAATTTCTACATCTGCTGCCTCTCCTTTGGAGCTTTGCTTGCCACTTTGACCATGTCTTACCTCTTTGGATATGTCTGAGATTTCATAGATAGTAACAGAGGCTGGAATTCTGAAGAATCCCGGAGTAACAAATTAATCTCACAAACAAAGGGTAAACAGTATATGATAGTTAATCATAAAAATAAATAGTCTCCAATAGCATGAATAGCATTTAGAAATCATATCATATCATATGCAACCAAATTAGCACGCACATATTACTTCACCATAGCACTAGGTATAATCAATTCGCATGTACCGGAAGTCATCAGGTTCTTAACTAGGATATCCAACTAAAAAAATCAACTGGGAACTACTGAAAGTCCTCATGTACGTTAGATTCTTAATTGGAAGTATCTCAAGTCGCTTGAATGCAACTAGGTTAGTCACATAAGGACTATCGTCCAATAGGTCTTACACCTGGTTCTAACTATTGGGAAGGATATCTATGGTCAACCCTTCCGCTTAAGCAAGCCACGAGTAGTAATGGTCCCACACGGGATAGGATGTTCACATATATGATTTAGATAGACATATATAGCTATACAAAATATGTGAGATTAGAACTATTACCCAGTTGCTTTATCCAAGTCGATTTCAAGATCTTTGCTCGTTTCGAGCAATTATGAGTTCCTATAAGAATACATTATGGATAATTGTCAATACTTCAACTCTTGACATTTCAAATGCCATCTGATACAATGTAACTAACATGGAACTATTAGGCCTAAATCATGATCAAGATTCCTTTGCTTTTTGCACATTTGGAAACATTTTTCAAAATTTGTACCATAACTTTGAAAAATCATATATCCTAGTACAAGTGTCCAAATGAGGTGATTTCAAAGCCTATGGACTCATTATTAAGTCTAATTTCAAGAAAAATTGGTTCTTAGAAGCCAAGCACATGCTTACCAATTTAGAATAAATTAAACAGTGATTGTTATCCAATTTGCATTCCAGAATCATAGGCCATTTTCAAAAATTCATAACTGAGTGTGTAGTACAAGTCCAAATTTGACCATTGACTTATCAAATAAAAGATCATTATGTCTACTTTAATCCTGAAAAATTTTATTGAAATTGGACATGACATCATTTTCTTCCCAAAACATGTGTAGCAAACTCACTACCCACACAAGAACTTTCAAAGGCAGTTTTAAGACTTTAGCTAATATAATCCCAAAGCCTCCAAAATCACTATCCAACATCTATCCTACACATATTTTCATTTTGAAATCATCGGAACTATCAAAATGGTCAAAATCCCACTACTTCTACATACCCTTTGTTGACCGAAAATTAGGGATAAAAGACAACAAAATTGTTCTTCCAAGTTTCCTTGCAAAACCATCACAATTTAGTCCCATATCACTTATAGTTTGGTGTTTAGGCCTTTCATCTTACTTTAACCATTTTTGGACCAATTGGACATCATTAAACATAAGAGTTTCAACCACCAAATTTCAAGAAAACACACATAATCACCAATCAAGTTCCAATACACATCAAATAGGCCTCGAATCACTCACTATGATCTTTGTTCGGTGTTTCTTGTGAAATCTCTTCCTCCTTGGTTCTCTATGAGTTTCGGCCAGCACCTCTTGAGACTCTTTGTAAGAGTGTTTCATGAGCTAAAGAAGTAGGAGGAGGGAAAAACTAGAGGTTATGAGTCTGTCGCACAAGAGATTACCTTGATTTTGCAAGTTTTCTTTTGTTCCTCTTCCTTCTTCCTTGGTGTTGATTTCAGCTTTGGAGGTGTGAGTGTGCATGAGCTGAAATGAATGAGTGTTAAGAGAATATATTTGGTGTATGAAGGGCCTCAAATTCGGTTGGGAGGAGGGTTCACCATTTTGCCCCTCAACTTTCACTTAATTACCAGTTTGCCATTAGTTACGTTCTTGGTTGAAATCCAACTACCCTTCTTTGATCAATCTTAACCGAATTTTTTTCCATACTTGGGAGGCTTTTAAATCCATTTTATTCAGTTATAACACACGTCCATGTGTTCCTAAAATTTTAAATAATTATGAGACAGATGGCACAAATTCACATAAGTTGCAATTTTAACCTTTCTTCAATTTTTCTCATAATTTCCAATATTACTCATGCAACTTCTTCTTATTCCTTTTTCTTCAAATTCAATGCACTAAAATGGAACAAATAATTTTTAATTCCTTAAGTCTCATTGGTGCCAACATGTCTCAAAATTTTTTTGTTTCAGCAAAATCATTTGTGTTTTGGGTAAATTTGAACTTTAGTCAAAATTTCACTATTTCTTTTTACCAAATACACATATATCATATAAGGAATTTTTTAGAGCAAATTTTAGGATATTACAAATAGTGTGACATCTTTTCTAGCTCCAGGTAGAGGAGGAGGGATTGCTAGTAATCTTTGAATAACATCACTGGTGACAATGGACCCAAGTTTGGTAAAATCTCAAGATACAGAAGCCGTCCAATCCCTGAATCTGCTCTCCCTTTCTTCCTCCGTTAGAGATCTTAGACATTTCTCACTTATTTTCATCCCTTGAGATAACCAGGTATCATTGAAGAAACTAATCGAATTCCCATTTCTAACTCACCAAGTCATGCCTTCTTCAATAAATTCCTTCTTCTGACATATAAAGTGCCATAAAGAGGAGTACCCTGTCTATCTTCCAACATATGCCGCTGATTCCTAGTCATATATTTGTAGAGAAGGACATTTGTCCATAAACCTCCATAACCAGCAATCAGCTTCTAGGCCAACTTGCACCTAAAAGCTTTGTTCAGAGAGCACAATTTTTTACACCCTAGACCCCCAAAGCTCTTAGGTAGCATCAACGTCTGCCAACTCACATTATGGTATCCATGTGAATTCGACCTTCCACTACTACAAAAAATAGAAAATAAATTCCCTAAAGGATGTCCTTTTTTCATAAACGGAAGTAAAATGTGAACGCGGTGGCAATTTTGTAATTATTTAGAGAAAATCTGACATATCAGACATCTTAATATTTTTTAGGACAAAAAAGTGTACTTAAAACGTCCTAAAATATTGTTAGGACGCCAAAAGTGGCCCAAATAAGAGGAAAAGTGGTATCAAATGAAAAGGTTGGTGGAAAAAATAAGCCTTTTTGGTGTCTGAAAAAATAGTAGGAGGCAAAAAATGGGCCTGCATTTGGACCCAGGGAAAGTGACACATTTTTTGCGTCAAAAAATTTGGTTTAGTCGCCAAAAATAAGAGTTTTTGACGTCTGAATAATTTGCTGAGATGCCAAAAATCAATTCCATCGGACATTCAATTCATTTTGCAGAGGGGGCATTCATTTAGCAGAGGAGGTAGAGTGAGCAGAGTTCCTCCAAATCACAGGGTTTTCATTATGTTCCTCCAAATCGCGTGCCCTCCTTCTTCCGCCTCTAGCCACCACTCCGTCGGACCTCCTGTAGCCCACTGTCAATTCTCATTCTTCCTTCCCTAACCTCCGTCTTCCCTCTGTCGGACCTCCCCTCTCCCACCGTTGGTGCTGATTCTTCTTTCCCTGACCTCTGCCTTAACTCCGTTGGACCTCCCCTTTCCCACCGTCTAGGGCACCTTTGTAAACGATTCAGTCACTGTGATGCATGCTAGAGATTATGGACATACTCATATGTCTGAGGTATTTTTGTTGTCTCATTCTCTGCTAATCAATGTTCTCTTGGTTTTTTGATGTTATAAATGGTTGAGATTGATTCTGCATATTTTTCCATAGTATTATGATGACACTTTTGACGCCAATGCCCACAGCTTAGCAGCTGAATCTTGGCCACTGGAATTATACTGACTGGAAATTGATGACGAAAACTAGGTACAATAATAATCTAAGGATCCTTAGCTTAAGTGGCATCTTTTTTAAAGATAGTTGTCAGGAGTCTTAATATACGTTAGTTCAATCCCTACTCTCTACCTTCTTTCTCTCTTCTTCCTCCTAAGACTCTTTCTTTCTTTTGTAAGCCAAAAGAAAATTATTCAGCTCAACAAAATTTACAAAAATAATTTGACATACCATAGACTCTACCTCTCTAGAATCAAAAGACATACAATATTAGAGAGAAACTTGCAGAGTTATATGAATCTGAGCAGGAATGGTCAAAAGCAGCTCAGATGCTTAGTGTCATTGATCTTGATTCTGGAATGAGGTCTAGCATATTTTTTATTCTCTTTTATCTATGTGCATGTATTATAATTCAGCACATGCGCTTACTTTGTTTTTGTTTGTCAAATTTTTGCTAGGTTGATTGATGATACATTCAGGCTGTCTAAGTGCGTCCAAATTGCTTGTTTATATCTTGAGGCATTGATATTGTTGTATTTCATGACTTGTGGCATCTCTATTTCTTATTCTTGTCACGTCTTTGATAATCCATTGGCTTAACTTCCTCTTCATGGCTGAGATATAGGCTAACTTCACATCAAGATGCCGGCCAAGTGATATAAAGGAATCGTTATTTAGACTTATTTGATCTTTTAGTGTTTTAAATCCTTGTTTTAGCAACTTCTTTAATCTTGTCTTTTTTTCGAGGAGTTGGAAAAGGGAAAGAAATTGTTCACTTCCATCATGCTATTGAGACTGATTATAAGCTTAACAGCAGATGCTCCCCTTCAAATAATGGTTTTCATTGTGCCTATGTTTTTAATGCAATTATTAAAAAAAAAAAAATACTCTTCTAAATTGCAGAACAAATGATTTTTTGGGGTGTTATTTGCAGGATGATGACACTGTTAATGCCGAAGCTTTTATTAATAAAACATCATTCTTGTTTAGCAATAGTCAGCAGGAAGTACTGAATTTACAGTATAATATTGAACATTCGTAGTGACTGAGTGGTAAATGAACTAAGTAAACTAATGACTTTATGCTTTAGCTTTTACTGATCTGTTTTTCCTTCTATTTCCCTCACTTGTATCCAGGTTTGTTTGTTATGCAAGGATTTTAGATTTAAAGAGGAAGTTCTTGGAAGCAGCCTTACGATATTATGACATATCTCAAATTGAAAAGCGGAAAATAGGACATGAGTATGTATATTGCATATTATTCGTTTATTGATCCTTCCTTTAGCTCTTGGTAGTCATCAATATATGTAATCAAATCTTTTGCAATTCTTAATATTCATCAACCATGAATATTGCAACCTGTTTCTTTGATTTTGGGTAATATATGGGGAAAATGTGTTTGAACAAGAAGGTGCAGGCATATTCAATTCCGCAGATGACATGGCCAGTCCTAATTTAGATGTTCTTATAGGGATCCACATTTTCTCCCTTACTACATCACAGATTATGAGAAAGGTGATCCAAACACAACACAAATAGATAAAGTGATATAGGGTCACCTTGTCTAAGGCCTCACTTAAGAGCAAAAATTTCCATTTTTTCACCATTCCATAACACGTTATACATTTTTTAAGGTGATTTCGTTGTTAATTATTTTACACTTTCAATACGGAGAAAGAGCTTCACCCTCTTGACCTATCAGCAATTTGTGCTTCAACATCTCATACAATTCATACAGGTAATTGCCATCTACGACCTCATTAAATCAATAATCACACACAAACAACATTTGCATTATTGTGAAAATATCTCATATCGAGCAAATTAAATATCTTTAATCTATCCAACAAAGTTGTTAGTTGAGATAATAAGCAGTCTCACCTCTTAATAAGAAAAACATAAGTTTGAAGCCCGGAAAGCACACTTGTTGAAAAAAAAAAAACTTTTTACGCTCTAAACTTTGAAAGGAAAAACCAAGGTTATTAAACTCAATCGATAACAGAACTGGTCTGCATAGTGGGTTAATGATAAGTGGTTAGATCAGAGTCAAATCGGAGCTAACTTGAGGTTAGACCTATGAGGAAGTGGACATGAATATATAATGATATTTTTTTTAATAGTTTTGAAATTTTTAAATTTTCGAGGGTAAAATGATAATATTTTTTTGTTATTCTTTTTGTATTAAAAAGTAGACATCTCAACTTTCCATAAAATCTGAATTTGTAGATTTTGAAAATATATAGAATTAGATATGAATTTTTAAAAGTGCAGAATTTTGAATAACCATTTAACCATTTAAACCGATCGGACTGGATCTTGATGACTGGTTCACCAGTTTTGTAGTCAAACCGATTGGTTCAATATGGTTTTAATTACCATGGGAAAAATGTAATACCCGGATAATTATTATCTGGAATATTATGTCTATTTATGATAGATATGGTCTCAAAATGTTGTATAATTGGTCTATTTTCAAAGGGAAATACTAAGAAAATTAAATAGAATTTATTGCAAAAAATGTGAAAAATGCATTTTAGGGCCATAAAACATCCTAAAAATGTGATGATAAATCCTAAAGGGCTGTGAAATAATTATTAAAAATTAGAAGGAATATTGTCCCTAATTTAGACAATTTATTAAATTGTCTCTTTTGAAAATAGAAGAATAGAAAATTAAAAAGTATTCTGGGGACCATATTGGACCCTATGATTTTTAATATTATGCATGGAGCATAAATTATTAATGTCAATAAAATAGTTGTGAGATAATAATTAATACTAATTAAGAAAATTGTCAACAATTAGTAAGTGATTAATTAGATAATTAATGGCTAATTGTTTAGACATAAGATAAAGAGAAAAAGGTGGAAATTACTTAAAATAAATATACATACATAAATAAAAACGAAAATTAGAAGAAAAATAAAGAAAAATGAAATGAAAATTAAGAAATTAATATCTAGATATTTGCATTAAAATAACATTATAAGTTAAGACATGTGGTGATTAAGTAATATTATAATAGTAAAAATGTGAACAGGATAAATGACCACGGATAGAAATAAAATCCTACCTAGAAAACCGTGAACTAGGTTTCTTGAGTCAAAGTATATTAGGAACAAGTGAATTTCTATCTCGGAGTGAACTGTCTCCGAAGTCATTTCTGTAACCGACGGAGTGATTTGGAGATCCGAATAGGAAGATATTTTGTATAATTAAAGCAGATAGCCAAAAGGAGAACCGATAGAAAATAATCCCGTTGTGGGAATCTGGGGATAAGTGGGGAAAAACCAAAGTATAATGTTAATCAGTGGATTTTTTGTCTCGGAGTTAGTACCGGACAACGTTATTTCTGTAGCCGGACACGAATACCGAGGATTTTCAGCTGATAACAGAATGTCCTTAGCAGGATCAGAAACTGAGTTAAATTAGATAATTTGAAAGAGGAAGAAAAGACCTTCAGAGTGTTGTTCCCGAAATTTTAAGATTTTACGAAATTTCGCGATCAGGATACCGAACCAGGAATTTTACCTGATAAAGCAAGATGACATAAGGCTTGATGATGCAGCAGGGATGACATCATCCTTGAGAGGTGTAAGGCCAAGATCTTGCCACCTCCAAGAAGTGCGATCTAACGGCCAGAAACTGATCAGACAAAGTTCAATGAAATTACGAAAATGCCATTGCCTTTTTCTATAAATAGCCTTCACCTTCTCTTCATTCTTCACAAATCCTAGAGCTTTCTAGAGAGAGATTTTAGAGAGAAGGAGGAGTCTGTGGAAATAGCAAAGTGTCGGGTAAGTTCTTCGGTCCCTAGTCTTTAGTTTTAGTGTTTCTTTCGGTAGTTGTTATAGAAATGCTAGGTTGATCTTTAATCTTCCAGGTATGTTTAGAAATCATGTTCTAGGGGTAATTAAGGTATTAATTTCGAAAATCATTATGGAGTTGGAGATATGTTGAAATTCTGGAAGATTAGGGTCAAGGTAGCAAAGTGCTAGCGAAATTCCGCCGATTAGGGGATCAGGGGCAAAATGGTAATTTGTACCTAAAATGCCTGTTATGATATCAAATATTGATAAATGTGATATTATCATTATAGGATATCAGTAATCTTGTTCCGCTGTCGTTCCGCTGTTTTCCGTCAAAAGTACAGTTTATCGTCAATGTACTAAACGCTCGTCAACGAAGGTACGTTCGCGTACTGTAACACTAACTCTGATGTTTATGTTATGCATATATGTGGTATGTGTGCATATAAAGGTTAGAGAGTATCTGTAATGCTGGGAGCGATATGTCTGTATGCTGGGAGCGATATGGTCGCATGCTGGGAGCGATATATATGCATTGGTTATGATAGTTTGCTTGAGTATGCGGTTTGGTGTTGTGGTATGAGTTGTCTATATATTGTGTACGTAAACATGAGGTTAACCGTTACCTGGGGTCCGTATGCATGGGACCTCAGCTCTTAACATAGCGTCAGGGTCAGGAGAACCAAGGACGGAAGACAAGGGGAAGCGCAAGCAGGTCGTCTAGAAGACCCGACTGAAGATTTCCTTTGATGTCCCGGCAGAAGTCTTCCTATTATTGCTTTTCTTCACTTTTAAACCACACGGTTTCTATACCGCTATTGTATCCAACCAGACTTATAACATTTTGAATATATATATCAGACACTCTTCCGCTCAAATGGTCTACTCTGATGATTTGAAATGACTTTAAATGAAAAAAAAAATTTTATTCCACTTTTGAAAATTGGGATGTTACAAAAAACCCTTCAAATAAAAATAAAATCTGAGATCTAATTATTGTCACATGATATATTAATTACATGGAAATTAAAGACACAAGTATTGGTGATTTCAAAATTCAAAATACAGGTTGGCAATATCACACACACATATGAGTTGGTGGTGCTGTTAATGTTAGCTAGCAAACTTGTAATAAAGACCCTGCCTCACAACAACAGCCCTTGAATACGCCAACCGGTATGTGACCTATAAATGGCTAATGTATACATCCATACGAGGCTTTAAAAATTTGCATATAATATGCATGCGAGGAGTTAGGTGTCCATATAAGGATGGTTCGTAACACATATGTCGGGGGTCCCTACACACACACAAATATATTTTGATATATCTCACTTCTTTCCTTAGTATAATTAAGTCACCTCTAACCTGTTTATCAACTAGAACTAAGGACAGTTGCTCAAGTTATTAAATCTGATTGAAAATGAAATATATTATTTTAAAAATTTATCCCTACTTGAAACCATAATTCCATAAACTACAACTCGAGAAGAGAGAGACAGAGAGAGAGAGAGTTGCATAAAATTTTAAATAGGGGCAATCTTTGAAACAATTAAAGCAAAATTTTAAATAAATACCATTTAAACTTGAAAAACTCCAAAAAAAAAAAAAAACTGTTAATAGATGAAAATGATAAATATATCTCAATTTTATAATAGTCCCTTGATACCTATTTGTCATTTCCATATATTAACAGATTTCTGGCGTTTTCCAAGTACAAATGGTATTTATTTGTAATTTTCCAAAAAATTAATTAGTACCCCATATTGTGACTTATAGTAAGGACCATACATTCTTTCTAAAAAATGACTTATAATACCTACTAGCTAGAGTTGTCCTCTTATACAGTACTCCTTTGATCCTAATTATAAGACCCATTTAGTTCAAATTGAATTACAAAATGAGTCTTATAATTAGAGGTAATAATTGTTTTTTATTGAATGTGACTTGGGAGGCATGCATTAAATTATGCAGATATTATGGGCAGAAGGTGGCAGAAAATTTCTGGTGCTTGGGTTACCTCCAATAGGATATTTGCCTGTAATGATAACCTTAAATTCTGATCATGCCCTTCTAGTACGAAGTTGTATGGACAAGTATTCGTCTGCTGCAAGAAATTACAACGTTATGCTTTAACATGAGCTACGTGATTGAACTATATTTTGACATAATTTTTCATGGTTAAATTGAGACTCTTAATGTATTTTCTGGAATATTATTGCATGATTAAGCATTAATTTAAGTTAAAGACATTTGTATTGAATTAAATGAAATTAGGGACAAAATGGTCATAATTTGTTAATTATTCATGTAAATGATTTCTTGGACTTTTGATGCTACATTATGTCTAATCTTGCATTATAGGTGTTTTAGAAGAAAATTGAAGAATTTGGAAAAACGTCATTTGAGTCAAAATTAATATTTTTGAAGAGAGGGGAAAATTACAGAAAAAAGCCCAATAATTCCTAAAAAATTATGAATCTGTGAAGGAAAGAACCAGCAAACAATTACAGAAAAATACCCAAAAGGTTTCAGAAATCACAGT
The DNA here is from genome assembly GCA_037074495.1 of Acacia confusa. NCBI lineage: Eukaryota > Viridiplantae > Streptophyta > Magnoliopsida > Fabales > Fabaceae > Acacia > Acacia confusa. The sequence goes on from CM073504.1 coordinate 30,573,733, forward strand.
TAGCCCCACAGATATTTTGAAAAGTTACACTTAAGTCCCCCTCCAGAACTTTTGAAAGTTTCAGTTAAGTCCCTAATGAAGCTATGCGTTTTGCTTTAATTAGGTTGAATATTTTGCTGATTCGAAGAGCTGGGGGACAAAACAGATGGCGGCGGAAATAAATGGATATTGAAAATGAATATTAAGGGAGGAAGAAAACAGAGGCGGGAGAATTGAGAATAAAAAGAACAGAGACGGAACAGCAGCGCCGCTGAACCATTTTCGACGCTCTTCGACCTTCACCTTCACTTCTTCGTCGCCGGCGACCTCCACCTCACCTCCATTGTCGCCGGCGACCTCCTTCTACCTCCACCTTCGACCACCGTCGTTCAGCACTCCGTCATCTTCTTCCTTATTTCCGGCGACCTGCTACTGAACTTCCCCAGCCGAAAAGAAGAAAGGAAACAAACCAGATCTGAAAAAAAAATGGAGGGGGCCCGACAATAACCCAGCCACCAGTTTCATCTTTCCTTTATTCAATTCATTTCACTGTGGCCTCCTCTGTTTTTAACGTCTGTCACCCATAATTTTTGCATTCATAATTAATTTCACTTTGGTGTGGTGATGTTCTTCATTTGGTTGGAATTTTCTAAGTTGCTGGTGAGATTTTGATGTTGGGCAGTGGCTGATTCTCTTGCTTCTTGGTGATGGGATTTGTTCTTGAGCTTACCGAGCTACAAAGGGGAGTGTTTCTATCATTTCATTAGTCTAGATTTATACATTTATTGCCTAGGTTTAGGAATTATTGTGGATAATTCTGAAACTGAGATTGATGTTAATTGTCTCTGTTAGGTTGATATATGTGATTGATATTAGATTTTGTAGTGTGAAAAATATATAATTGAATTTCTTTGTAGTTACAATGAGATTATATTAATTAGCGTGTTATTGTCTAATTAATTTAATTGATTTGTGCCTTTAAGGGACTGTTTAGTACTCAATTTCAAGAAGATTCATGTTGCATTATTCCAATTTTAACTACACATTAAGTGGTTTTAAACAATATCTCAAGAGATAGTAGTTAGCTATGTTTGTAGGAGCTACTATTAATTGAGAATATTGGACTCAAGTGTTATCTTGAGGTTTTTCATTAAGATTTAATGAAGTTTAACTCACCTACTTTTTGAGCAAGGATAGCAACTATCTTCATTACCGAGAGCATCCATCATTCACATTTTCATTCTCCATTCCATTTTACTAAGAAAATACCAAAAATAGTAGTTTGGCATTTAATTTAATTGCATTCATATCTTAGTTTAATTCAAAAATCTAAAACCAATTTTCCCCTTATTTTATTGCATTTGCATGGTATTTAGATTACTTAGGAATCAATAAAAGGCTCCTCGAGAAGAGAGAACAATCCTAGGTTTGCTTATACGCAATCCTTAGTTATTTTGTTGATTGTGGATCCTAAGGCTAAAGACGAAAAAAACCATGACTACGTTTGATGCAACTCAACATGTCTAATTCTGGCCTTAAGATCTCTTACATCGATATTTACCGTCCCCTCGACAATATGATTCATGCGCATGACAGTTTTGGTAAGCACAATATCACTACCATTATTATTAGTCCTATCATTTTGAAAGTCGTTGGTTTTTATTTTCTTTTCCCTTTCTTAATTAATTAGATTGTTGATGTTTATTATTTGAAATAAATAAAACAGAAGAAATTGCCCATCAGATTAAAAAAAAAAAAAAAAACAATTGGCCCATGCAGGTCTTGAACCTGCGACCTTCGCGCACAACACTCTAACTAACTGAGTTAATGGGCCCATTGGTGCTACATCAACTTAACTTAAATATTTAGCTTAGGAAAAGTAATCTTCGATGTTCGATCTATAGAACTTAGAAAGATTGAGGCTTGGGTAGAACCACCCAATTCAACAAAAGCAACCAAACAGGTATTCAATAAAAAATTAAGTTTACAAAAATGGAGTAAAGCTTCCGAACTAATATTTAAACACAGAATTTAACAGAAAGTATGCATATATGAATTTCCATAGATTATACTCTTACAGTCCTAAATGTATGAACTAATAAGGGATTGGCTATTGATACTAAATGTGGGACATCAATATAATTTACCTCATATTTATCATTCCCCCTCTTAACTACACAAGATTGGTTACATAGTTGAATGGTTAAATAGCTACTACATTAAACTGGCCGAGTATTATCAAAGTTATTAAACTCGAATGGGTCATTGAATCAGCTGTGTACTAGATCAAGGGTCATTGGGTTAGATTGCAGCTAATCCGAGGTCAAACCGGCAAGAAAGTGAACATTTTAGGGTTATTAATATGAAATTATAAAGATTTTTTTAAAAAAAAATTAGTTTTAGAGAAAAAGTGAACCTGTTTGATGTCCTGATTAGCTTGGTTTACTGACCAGTTCACCAGTTTCTGGGTTGAATTGGCTGCCTGGTCCAAGTTAAATAACTTGGAGTATTATGAGTTAAAGAAATAAATAATAGTATTCTAGGTTTGAGAATAATGCTATGTGTATATGTGGGTGCATACGCGTTCGTACACATGGATACATGTACACACATGTGCAAATATATCTATATGTGCGTGTAATTGACGAATTAATGTTATACAGTATGTTTATCTTTTACATATGTGATGGATATATAACTGTACATACATACAAACATACATACATATATGTATAATTGACGTATTAATGTTATATAGTATTTTATCTTTAATATATGTGTGGATATATAACTGTATGTTGAATATAGTGTTGTGGTAGGATTTGAAGAGGTTGAAAGTGGTTGTTGTGGAAGTGGATACATTGAAACAGGATTTATTTGCAATAAGTATTCTGAAGTGTGTTCGGATCCTTCCAAGTATATATTTTGGGATTCAATACATCCTCCCAGAAGGCATACCAATACCTCTTCTCGGCTTCTCGTCCTCCAATCGATGCCCTTATCAATCAATGAATAATATGTTGTGATATTTATTTTTTTTTGGGGGAGGAGAGAGAGAGAGAGAGTGAATTTTGGAATGATATATGTTGTGAGGGGAGAAGATACTCTCCCCATCCCTGTTCTATCAATCACTCCCCATCCTTTATCCTGACCTTCAAAATCTTGATCCAAAGGTCCAAAAACATTTTTGAATTTTTTTTTTTTTACCACATGCAGTTTTTTGAAAAATAATTCTGGACCTTTGGATCAAGATTTTGACTGTCAAGATGGAGGATGAGGAGGGATGGGCAGAGAAACCGGACGCGTGTTGTGGGAAATTTACTCGATCAAGAAGCCATTCTTACGATACTGTTCAAACTAATTGATAAATTTGATATTTGATATTGGAAAAACATTCATAATCGTTAGTTATTCTATGTGGTGGTTGTCAAACTCATGACTTTAAGTAAATTTGTGACAGTGAGGTAAACTCAAATCATAAATTCATAAGAGTTTACTTTAACAATTAAATAAATATTAATAGTGTATAATTAAATAAAATTAAAATTAAAAATTAAAAAAATTGATTTAAATATTTTTTAAAATTTAAATAATTGAAATTAAATCCATCAAAATTTATAATTTATCATATTTAACAAAGAAATTTTTATAAAATTTACATTTTAATCCATTGAACATGATCAAATCAAAAAAGTTAACAAGAGTTTAAAGATGAGTAAACACGATTTTGTAAGCTAGAAATGTAAAAACGGTAAACTCAGTATTTAAACTCATGAATTTAACCGAGTTTACAATGATCATAAGTTTATTAGTGACTTGACTCAATTTTATAAGTTAAAAACATAAAAACACCAAACTCAGAAAGACAACTCACGAGTTTGACAATGATGATTAAACTTATATTTTTGTACGCATAATTGGTGAGATATATGATATGATATTTATGGTATCTTCCGACAGCCTGCAGAATGAGTCTATTTTTGGGTATTATGGAATAAACATATTTTGAAAAATAAGGAGAAAATAATTTATACTTGTGAACACTCCTAAAAAAAAAGTAATGACAAACATTTAAAGAAAAGCCGAAAGCAACAATGTTTTTCTGGTCACTAGTCAGGATATAATCATCAACATTAATTTGATAATCAAATATCATCTAGTGGATAATATAATAAATTCATATTATCTACCTATATAATATCTAAAATCAAATATCATAAACTAATATCAATTTTTTAATATTAAATGTTATCATTTAAATTTAAATTATCACTTAAATAATAAATAATCTAAAAGTGACCAACTCAAATAAAATTTTTTTTTTAAAAAAAAAGAGATACTTTGTAACGGTTTTAGAACTACTACAAATTTTGATATAATGTTTGGAATATTTACAATGTCACATAAAGTTTGTAGCAAATTAGATAACTGCTACAATATTGGATGAAATTTTAAAAATGGCAACAAAAGGCTTTAAAAAATTGGCAAAAAAAGTTTGTGGCTATTATCTAACCACAAATATTTTTTAAAATATTTGGCGTCATTTTTGAAATTTCATCCAATTCTGTAGTGGTGTGAAAACTACTACAAACTATTGCCACCAATTTTTAAAATTCCATAGATGTATTTAGTAGCAATTAGTTATCCGCTACAATATTAGCCACTTTCATCTTGTTGTGGTTAATTACAGCTACAAATTGTTAACATAACATGTCATCACAATCTCATCTTGTAGCGGGGACATCAAACCACTATAGTAACAATAGCAGTTTATTTACATCCATAATGGTTTTTATGAACCGCTACAAAGTAGCTTGCAAGGGTATATTTTGTAGTGGTTTTATTAATTGCTACTAATGTCGTTTTAGTGTTTATAACTACTACAAATACATAATTTTAACCGCTACAAAATATCATTATTTTTGTAGTGACTGGATTTTAATTAGAAAATAGATAACATGATTAAGACATGAAACAAAAGTTGCATTATTTCAACAATAGAACGAACATATTTTATTAGCTTGGACCGTTAATTCTTTGGTCCTATTAGTAAGAGCCAAATAACCAAATTATGCGGTTTAAGAAATCGGTTAAATTTAATTAAAAACAAGGGTTAAGGTGCAAAAATGCACATGAGCTTTTACCCAAGGTGTACCTAGTACCATATGTTTTTTGGAGGTGCAAAAATGCACATAAGCTTATAAAACTAGAGCAAAAATACCATCTCCGTTAATGTTTGTTAGTTTTGTGGTGGGGCCCACTATATTGGAAAAAAAAATTGTTAAGATTTGTTTATTTCCCACACCACCCCTGCGTCCATTTGGCACTTCTTCCTCCTTCTCAAATTCTGTAAAGCTTGTTCTTCCTCCTTTATCTCCACCATTTCCTTCTCAGATGCAGAAGGCAGCGGCGGAAAAATCTATAGAAGGTGGTTGCGGCACCAGAGGCGATGGTGGCGCACTGAAACATGGCTAAAAGGAGATTTAAAGCTTAGATTTATTGTGAACAGAGGAGTAGAGGAAGATTTGAAGTTGTGGGTAGAAATTTTCTACCCAAAAATTTTCCCAAAAATTTCTATCTGAACTATCATATTTGATGATGCCTTTCCCAGAAATTATCTTCATTTATTAACAACTTCGATTTCTTTCCAATTTTCTTTTTATTTTCCTTTGGCTTGTTCTTGAATTTTCGATTTTGCAGAGTACTCGAATGGGGAAATCATCCACTTCGCACAAGAATAAACGTTCTAAGAAATCCTTGAAGGTATGATCAATTTATCAACATCCACTCTTTTTTTTCCCTCCTTGCTACTACTGCATTCAATTTGGATATTGAATTTTTTGCTTTAGATTTGCAATTGTTCCAAAAAGAGATCCACTTTCTGATTCACTTCTTTTTCCCATCTAAAAAATTGTTTGCTAGGTTTAAATGTTTCAAGTTTTTCTTCTTATAACTAATGGTGATTTTTGAAATCTTCTCCAGCAAACAAGACGCCAGCGTCACCCTTATAGGATGTAAAGAACCAAAATCAGCCACTAAAAATTGAAGGCGATGAGAAATGAAGTGATACTGATACTTTTGTTTAGCTGATCAATTCAACAAAAAGGTAGAAGTTATTCAAATAAAATTCTTCAAGAATTTATTTTCCATAGAAAGATCGTTGCATATAAAATTTGGCCCAATGAGAGAATTTTCATCCAAAGTTAGGAAAATCTAGTACTTAGAAGCTGAAGAGTAGCTTTGAGATGCTCTGTTTCTACTTCAATCTGATTAGTAGCGAAGATACAGAAGAAGAAACGAAAGCGTTCAAATATTTGAAGCTGGAGAAATAAATATAAAACAAAGATTTTGACGATACCTTGCTAGAAATCGAAGGGGAAGTAGAGGAGATCTTGGGGAACAGAATCACACACGACTTCGCAAAGAACATAAATTCAATTCATTGCTCATACTATTTGGAATGTACAATCATATGTATATAAATTGAAGGGGATGATTGTTGCATTTAAGTTAAATGATTGTTGATTATGAATTTGTTTTGTTTTTGCTTAATATGAATGAGAAAGTCTATAATCTGTATAGGAATTGATGGGGACGATTGTTGCATTTAAGTGATTATTGTTGATGATGAGTTTGAAAGGGAAGAGGACGAACTGAGGTTGAGTGGGAGAGACGATTGTTTTTTTTTTATCAAAGGTTACTTTGGTACTTTCAAATGATAATAAATGGAAGTTAGCATCATTTAACAAAGATGGTATTTTTGCTCTGGTTTTACAAACTCATGTGCATTTTTGCACCTTCGAAAAGCTTATGGTACTGGGTGTACCTTGGGAAAAAACTCATGTGCATTTTTTACACCTTAATCCTAAAAACAATAAGTGTGTCTGAAATAAACTCTTTCCTCAAGTATGCCCTTATTTATGAGGGGGCAAGTAAGAAACAAATACAGTAAATATGGGTATCACTAACCTTTAATTAATGCAAGACACATAATTAATTAGGGGAAAAATGAAAAAAAAAAAAACATTAAATATTCACATAACTCTTGTCAGATTATTATAAAAATGACCTAGACAATTCTGATTTTGGGTAAGAACATAAGGGAATAGTGTTTTAGTGTAAAAAAACCTTTTAATTCTACATCAAGTATATACACACTACTTAATAGGGGTAGAATGCATATGCACGATTAAGTATTTTTATAATAGTACTCACTATCATAATCTAGTTTGTGGTTTATTCTGTAACACCCCAAATTCCTTACTACTAATTATGTCTGTTAACATGTAGTATTAGAAATATCAACAAAGTTGACGATGTAACAGATCAGAGTAATTCACAATAGAGAGCATGCATAATGTTTAGACAATGAGTAACTGATATCATAAGCCTAAGCATATAGTGGTTAATTTAATTCTCCTCAAGCATACATGTGCGATACAATTATCTAGAACGTGTATAATTAAAATTATTGACATAGTAATTATACAACCTCAGGCGATGCTCTAAACTAAACCTACAACTATGAATTCAACTCAACTATTCATACCAATTGACCAGGCCAATATGAATTTAGTGGGAGTCTTTTCGTGCTTTCGCAACGGTGACTAATTAAATAACTATTTCGACCCATCTTTTCTTGGACACCAATGGTATGAACTAACTTTATCATATTCATTGCTAGAATTATGCCCTAATAAACTTCTTAGACATTATTCTTTTTAGTGTCTCTTCACTGCTTCGTCCACTCGCCTTCCGAGGTCCAAATTCCTCTCCTGAACCTTTAGTCAAGCTTGAGATTCAATCAAATTGAATCTCAGGTAATAGTTAATCTCATATGCAAAGTATAAATAATATATGATAGATATTCACTACAACATTCTGCAAACACATCGATACTCGACTACAATAGCACACATCACATGTATTGCTACCGGAAAATGCACTCACTAGTGCCACTTGTCCTTAGCGGTAGGAAAACATGTAGCATTATCATGACTATAATCTACTTCAAGCTAAATCTATAGCTTAACTGAATGTAATCAAACAACTGAATCCACAGTCTTGTCCATATTTCATGAATCAAACAATCATATATAGGCATACAAGATACGCCGGTCTTTTGAATCCAACTCCGGATTTCCCGGATATCCTATAATATTATCATCGGATTATTTTCCTTTCCATATTTTATATGATATTGTAATAAATATCATATGGCTTAGAATAATATTCTAAAGGGTTATTTTCACCTCATTTTACCTTTTTACCCTTAGTGGATAAGTTATCCAATTTTTAACTTTATCTTTCCTTAATTTTGGATTTCTGGATTTTCAGCCCATATTTTTTAGCAACTTTGAAAAAACATAAATAATTGTACAAAACTCCAATCAAGTTGCTACAAATTTCTACATGACCCTTGACATGCCTATTTTCAAGGAAAATATTCCTAGAAGCCCAAAAAATCTAAATCATCCCCAGTTTTATGGTTTCTTACCATTATTCCAATCTTATGTTCAGAAACATAGATTATCTTTAAAAAAAATCATACTTTCTGTATAAAATCCTAAAAATTACTTGTGATATATCAAACAAAAGATATTCCTTTCTAATTTGATTTTGGAAAATTTCATAATTTTTCAACATTTGATTAACAAAAATCTACGACAAACTACCACTGTTCAGATAAACTTCTAGAAATGTAACCCAACTTAAAAAATCGTTATCTTTTTATATAGAGCTTCAAAAAATGACAAACTATACATAAAAATAAATCTCTATTCGTATAATTTTTTTATGGAAATTTTTATGATTTTGAGAGATCATTTTCCATATATAATAATGTGCACAAGATGACTAACTCCAGAAAGCTGAAATCTGAAAATTTTCTCAACTTTCACTATTTTGATCCCTTCATTCCAAAAATTATTTCTCACCATGTTTTTCATTCATTTAGTGTTTTAAATCTATTGGTGACCTTAAAAACATGCAAATAATTTTACTTCATAATTTCCTAGATTAAACCAAAATTTTACCAAAAATGACAAAGCTTATAATCAAGAACCTTACCTTAAGCTTTAGAACTTAGGCTCTTCCTTCCTCTTGCTCCTAAAATTTTCGTCCTTCTCACTATCACTCTCAAGATCATATGTGTTTTTCTTGTTGTGGTGTGACAAAGTGAATAGGGGACCATTTCTATTTATAGTTAAACACTACAAAAAAGTCACGATTTGCGAGGGACAAAATCCGTGAAAAAAATGATTTGCGAGGGAATTTAGTCCATTGCAAGAAAATGGCGTTGCAAAGCAAATTTTGCGACGGAAAATATAGGTTCCATCGCAAAATTCAAAATTTGCAATGGAAAATGAATTCCGTCGCAAAATTCAACATTTGTGATGGAAAATCAATTCTGTTGCAAATGTTGAAGTTTGTGACATAATTTATTTTCCATCACAAATTTTGAATTTTGAGACGGAAATCTAATTCTGTTGCAAAACTTGAATCCTATATATAAGCGAGAAATAAATCTGGCATTTCAATTAAGATGGAGAAAAAAAATTACTACTTGTTTAAGGAAAATTTATCATCTTGCAAAACCTCGTCTAATTATCAAAACATCAGGAGATAAATAATAATGAATATGCAAATAAACCATCCTTTAACTTATATATTATTACAATAGGACTATCATAGTATGCCTCTCCTCTGCAATACTATTAGCATAGAATATCAAAATATTTCCAAAAAGAATAGGGCTAAGAAAGGCCCATGTTGGGAACGAAAATCTTCCACCACTGTTAGGTGATCCTTGAAGGACTCCGTGGGGAGGAACTAGGCCACCTATCTAGTTGAAAATAAGGAAAAAAAATTATCATAAACACTAATTAGTCAAAACAGAAGGCATATTACATCTGTCAACAATAGGTATAAAGAACTCAACATGGGAATTAGGCCATCTATCTGGCTGGAAATAAATTATTCACCTTACTGGAGAATAAATAATATATCAAAGACATGAATCAGTCATAATAATGGTTGAAGACAACTAATACTATAACTTGGACTTAGCTTTCTTTACTAGTTAGTTGAAAACAATAAACAATTAACCCCAGACATATTTGCATCCTTAACCATGATGGTTTGAAATACATAACAAGAACCATATTTTCATTGGCCACAGTAAAACACTCAATGAATAGCAAGGAAAAATTGGAACTTCAAAGGGTAAGATAATTGTAAAATTTACGGTATAGTAAAATACAAGTGTTACCTTTTTCCACAAATGACTTCTCCTACCATACAACAGAGCAAACAATACTCCAAGGACAACACCAGAATACTCAGCCAATATTGATCTAAATTAATTAATAAAAAAATAAAGAAAAATGTATATATATTCAATAAACAATGAAATATGGGCACGAAGCATTATTAAAGAAGACATCTATATACTTGTGGTCATAAAAAGTTAAGTTATGGGGGTAAATAACATAAATTGTGCTCATCATATGACTAATAGGATATTGGCCCCAAAATGCTTGAGCTTATGTTAGAGTATCATGTGCCTCAAATTAAGATTTAACAAAATTAAATTTTTGCGAAAAATCTATCATGTTTAAACTTAAGACCTATATGAAAGCAGTACTATGTTATCCATCGCTTTGCAATGTGTTTCACCTAAATTATGTCCTACGTACTCAAATTTTCTCACAAAATGAAACCATTTATCAAGAGGCTAGATAGTTAACTATGCTTCTATGAGCATCCTACAATATGTGACTCTTGAAGAAGATATTGCACAGTGAGAATAAAATGCAAAGGCAACAAGTATAGTAATTTAAATTTTGACAAGAGATTGTCGACCCCTTGTAAAATAACTAAGTTCAGTAAAAAGATTTGCAGTATAAGGAACCTGGATCGTTTCCCACGGAATTGTAGTAGGTTTAATGGTAACAGAAGTAAAACAGTAAATGATTGGGGGAAGTTTTTCAAATTGCAAGAAAATGAAATTAAAACAGAAACAGTAAAGGAAAACGAGATTAACTAGACTAAAACGACTAAACCAGAACCAGGGATTCTAGAACCTATATCGGATGAAATTAAAACACTGAACTCATGATCGATTTCTGGACAAACCGAAATCTTTGCATTTGCCCATAATTTCCCTCAACTGAACAATCGTCCACAATATGTCCTTGGGATTAATCGATCTAGATTTTTTTATCAAAAGAACAATCCGAATCCAGAATCAAATCCGATAAAAGAAGAAAGAAACAAGTTTAGATGTTATCGATTAAGCACAAGTCCTCTGGAATATGGAATCCCTAATCCGTGGGTTAATAAGAGAGATTTAGCCAAGCATAGATGAGTAAAACAGTGAAGAACATGAATAACAGATGAAAAACAATTCAAAGAATTTTAAAAGTCTGTTTGATCTTCAAAAGTCTCAAAAATGAAATTACAAAACTGTTTGTAGCCACCCTCTGTCTTAACCTAAAAAGGCAAAACGAAATGGGGCTCCAAGTCATAAAATATCCAACCCAAAAGAAATAGCCTAAAATAGTAAATGGGCCTTTACAAAATTCGGGCCCAAATAAAAATCTAGAAAAGGCTCCAAGTTTGACCATCCTCTTGACCGAATTTGTCTTCCGAGTCTTCATAACATTTGTAGCCCTTTGAATCATTTGAAATATGAGACAAAAATGAGGCAAATCCGATGTATGGTTCAAAAGTTATGGTTAAAACAATGAAACATTATAAATTTTGAATTTTATCATGAAAATGAATTAAATCCAAATAAAAGCCCAAATAAGCATTAAAGCCTATTATTTATTAGCTAACAATCCTAAATTTATTACCCAAAAGATACAAAATAAGTGTGTAAAATATTCAATTATCAAAAGGCAACAAGTATAGCAATTTAAATAACAAGACCAAGCACCTAAAAGGTTGAAACATTAAATTATCATTTGAAAATTATTTTCAAGCATATCAAAACCAACCTAACTGGTCCGCATGACTTCAATTCATTCCCTATAAGATTAGGTACTATTACATCCTGAATTTTGGGCCTACCAACTAGAGAATAAGCCTAAATTTGGCAAACAACCAAGCTCAATTCAAGAATAATCCTAAGGATGTCGAGAAATAGAAAGTCTCTCGAAAACTATGACGTACGACCACACTGGGTAGAAGATTTAGCATGCGTACGCTGAAGGATGAAATTTTCGATGCAGAAGTGCATTGGACACCTATATGATGCCATTAGGTTAATAAAAGATGCCACTCAACTATGTCTTGAGGTATAGAATAATTAGTTGAGCAAAAATGTATCAGTATAGGTATGTACATCACAATTCCAAGGCACATTAAGTACCCTACGTTTTTGGGGAGAAGACACTGATATATGGTGTCATTTGACGGGTCCTCGATATATGTGCTGCAATCTTGAGTAAAACCCAAGCAGAATCCTAGATATACAACAATCAAGTAGCTTTATTAAAGTAGTGTTAATAAAGTAAGTAATAATGATTAATGATGGTACAACTTTTGCAATGACATAGTAAGAACATGACACGTGTCGTCTCATTATGATATACTTTTATGTTGGTCCAGTAGAAACATGACACGTGTCCTTCATCATGACAAGTAAAAAGCTATTTTTGTTGGTTTAATAGAAAGGTGACATGCGTTCCTTAATAATTACAAAGTACAGAAGTACTTTTGTGCTGTTCCAATGAGACCATGACACGCGTCCTCAACATGATAAAGCATAAAGCTACTTTTGTGTTGGTCCAGTAGAAAGAAGACAAGTGGCGCGTTCTAGACTAGACACATGGCGTGTTTTGGACCGTACTCATGTGTACTATATATATCTCTTTTCCCTCATTTGTCTTTAGGCCATTTTTGGCCAAAGCATGGAAGAGAGAGAGAGAGAGAGAGAGAATGAAATAGAGAGAGAAATAGAAGAGGAAGAAGGAGAGGAAGAAAAGAGAGTTTACAAGGTCCAGGTAAAGAAGAAGCACATAACTTGAAGCCTAAGGTAAGAAAGTTCCAAGATTATGCTAGATTTGGCTTCTATTATCTTTAATATTCACAAATGGCTTCAAGATCTTTTTGAACTTTTCTTGTATGGTGTTGATGTGGTCAAGGTCGAGACATATAGTAAGAGCAAGGAGAAGGAAGTTCAAGATAAATCAAGTTCCATGGGAAAGTTTATCATTCCTATACCTTACTAATCAACTAATTGCAAATAAGTAACTTTAATCTCACAAGCTAGGTATAACTTTGTATGTATGTTTTACCATGATTGTATATGTATTCATTGTTATTGTTTTCCAAGCACTTTGGTACTGGAACCTGCTGTGTGCAACCCTTGGCATTTATGCTACAGTTTTTTCTTTTATATATATATATATATATATATATATATATATATATATATATACAAGCACTTTGGTACTGGAACCTGCTGTGTGCAACCCTTGGCATTTATGCTACAGTTTTTTCTTTTATATATATATATATATATATATATATATATATATATATATGATGGGATTCACAAGTTCAGTAATGAGTTTAACAAGTTTATCAATGGTATTTACAACACTTGTAATGAGACTTACAAGAGCGTTTCTTGATGGAAAAAGATTCAACCACACCACTAAGGAAAAAACTAAACCCCTCGTCGGATCTTAGGCCACTAGTAGCTTGGGCTGCAGGTTGTCTGGCGGTTAGATCTCTAGTGGCCAACTATGGTGATTCTCAGGCGAGGGTCATTTTTCTTTTTAATTAATTAATTTAAAAACTAAAGGCAAATGATAAGTTTACCAACATTTTAAAATCTCAATTTCATATTTATCACCTTTAAGTTCTTTCAAAATTTTAACAAATGTTTTAGAGTTTTAAAATTCCATTTGGTATTTTAACGTCATTTTCCCTTTAAATAAACATGTTCACATAATTTACTATTAGGCAATTACAAAACTAATCAATTTTATATACACCACTGAGGATCCAAGTTGGATATTAAAATGATGATGTTAAAAATTGGTCAAAAAGAAGCCCAAGTTTAAAAAGATGGGCCTCTAGTTTTTTAAGCCTATTAAAGGCCCATTTGTGGTGGTCTTCACGTTTTTAACAATAATTACTAAACTTAGGCATTTGTTCCTTGTTCGGCCAACAACCAACCAAGGACCTGGCTATTGTCTGATACCCTTTCCATCTGTTGCCATCAACTACCCTTTTTTTAAAAAAAAAAAAATCTCATCTCTCCATCACCCAATCCATTCAAGTCAGATGCCCCTCCCCTCACTCCTTATATATTTTTGCGCTAACCTTACTCTTGATGCACACCGATTTATGTAGCAAGAACATGAAACACAAATTTTTTTAGGATCTTAAAATAATTATTTTAAGATCTTTAAAAAATATTTTAAGATATTTAATGATACTAAAAAAATATTAAATGGTACTTAAAATATACTGCAGGATATTTAAGATCTTAAAATAATTAGTTTAGGATCTTAAAAAAATATTTTAGGGTAATGACTAGTACTAAAAATATATTGCAGGATACTTATGATCTTGAAAAAATATTTTAAGGTACTTGCTAGTACTAAAAATATACTTCATAAAACTTACTAGTACTGAAAAAAATACTTTATGATCTTAAAAAATTATTTTGAGATCTTGAAAAAATATTCTATAATATATTTTTAGTACTAGTCAGTATTCTAAAATATCATTTTAGTACCAGTCAGTATCCTAAAATATTTTTTAAGAATTATAAAATAATTATTTTAAGATCTTAAATATCTCTGCAGTATATTTTAAGTACATTCAATATCTTTTAGCATCATTAAATATCTAAAACAATTTGTGTTTCATGTTCTTGTTGCAGAAGTGTGTATGAGGAGTAAGGTTGGCGCAAAAATATATAAGGAGTGAGGGGAGAGACATGTGGGTTGAAGGGATTGGAGGATAGAAAGATGAGAATTATTTTTTTTTTAAAAAAAAAAGGGCAATGGATGGCAGTGGATGGTAGGGGTATTGGACATTAGCCAATGTCCACCAAGGAATTAAAGGTCTATTGATTGGACATTAGTTAGAGTAATACTCCCTCTGGTCCTTATTATAAGGCTCCAACTCTCAATATTTTTTTGTCCTTATTATAAGGCACCAACTTACTTTAACTAATTCATTTATTACTTTTTTTCCATTATGCCTTTATTTTTAACTAATTTAAATCTATATCATTAAAGTAGGGGCGAAATTGGAAACATTTATTAATTTTGGACCTAATTAATGAGTTAACTTTCATTCCTTGGTTTGTGAGAAAAAGTAGTAGGTGCCTTATAATAAGGACCAGAGGGAGTACCATATAGGCTATAGAGCTAGGTATCCTACAGTGAAATTGTTAGTGGATTGTCATGCTATTTAATTTTTAAAAAAAAGTTTGAATTAAATAAAAATAAATTAAATGGAAATAATATCAGAAATATTTTAATGAAAAGAGAGATAAATATAGTTACTTTTTGATTGAACCATATTTTTATGTGATTTTTCATTGTAAAATTGGGATTCTTAATGTATTTTGTTGTAGTTGTTGAGCTTAAAATGTCTTTCTTGTGATAAATTAAGGTTAAGAGTAAATACATGAATTTAGGTTTAAAAAAAAGGGTAAAATTGTCAAAGAAATTGTAATTATTCTTAATCATTGATTTTCATGAGAAAATTTGAGGTTAGATTAATTATTTTCATTATGAATGCCTGAAAAGATTAGATCAAATTTGAAAATGGAAGTTTGAATTTAAATTATGAAAGTTTCTGACTTTGCAGTTTGGTCCCTCAAGAAAACTTTTACACTTTTGCAAATAGGTCCCTGGTCAAAACTTGCGTTTTGACCAGGGAGTAATGACCTAATGAATATTGAAAAAACGAAGGAATAGGGGGCTGGAAGAGAGAGCTGGGAGGGGCGGCTGGAGTTTGAAAAAGAAAGAACCAGAGGGTGGCGGCTGAAGCGGGGAACGAAAAGAGAAAAAGAAAGAAAAACGAAGGGAGCTGGACACGAGAGGGGGAGGCCGAGAGTTTTGGAACGGGAAGAAGAAAAAGAAAGAAAAGCGCCGCAAACCAGAGACCCGACAGTGACGATAGAGAAGGAGGAGGGAACCTCACTGAACCAGACTTCATCTTCCTCCTCCTCATCTTCTTCACCGGACTGAACCTAAGTGACGACACAGAGCTCCGTCGACCTTCACCTTCAGTTTTCCGACGAGACTGCAGTTACCTTCATTTTCTCCACTAAACCACCTTCAGCCACCATCTTCACCGTGAATCCCATCCTCTCTCTCTACTTCACAATCTAAAATTCCAGATTCCGGCGAGACTTGAATTTTCCAATGAGTTTCTGCATTTCCGGCGACTTTTGCCCAGATTCCGGTGACTTCCTCCAGCAGACAATGAGTGGCTGATTTTCTCTGATCTTGGTGATGAAGATTTGTTCTTGAGCTCATTGGACTACATTAGGGGAGTTTTATCTATCTTACTATAGGTCTAGGATTATATATTTGAATTGCTAAATTTTGATATATGATTCTGGAACTGAGATTAATGGTAATTATCTCTGTTAGTTTGATATTTGTAGTTGAGATTGGATTTTGTAGTGTGATTTTTATATGTGAATGAATTTCTTTGTGGTTTCAATGAAGCTATGTTGATTAGCATGGTATTGTCTAATTAATGTGGTTGATTTATACCCTTTTGAGGGACTGTTTAGTACTCAAATTTAGAAGTCTCATGTTGCATAATTCCAATTTCAATTACGCATTAAGTGGGCTTGAACAATTTCTCAAGGGATAGTAGTTAGCTATGGTTATAGGAGCTACTATTAATTGGGAGTATTGGACTCAAGTGGTTTCTCGAGGTTTTTCTTAAGACTTAATGAATTTTAACTCCCATAATCTTTTAAGAGCAAGGATAGTCATTTCTTCATTACCAAGAGCATTAACCATTTAATCTTATTTCTATCCAAAGTATTTTTCCTTATCTCCAAAAAGACCAAAAAATATAAGAATAGTTTCTTTATTTTTGCTATGCATTTTAATTAGAGAAAACTTATTTAGGAACCCCAAATTTCTAACCATGTTTATATCACTTAGTTTATCTTAGGAAATTCAAAATAAATTTGGCTCCTTGATTAAGAGAACGATCCCGAGTTAATTGCACTGTATTGCATTTAATTCGTGGTAAATAGTGATTCGACCCCGAGGCGACTAAGGATGAGTCGAATCACTTTTAGAAAAGGAAACTAAATTTTAACAAATAAAATTCTATAAATTTTTATTTCAACTATTTTTATAAAATAATAGGTTTAAGGTGCAAAAATATACGAGCTTTTTCCTCAGGAGCGTCCAACACCATGTGATTTTTATTGAAGCAAAAATACATATGTGGTTACTATTTTGGAGCAAAAGTCACATTCCACCGTCATGTTACTGTTAACCGTGATGAGAGAGAAAGAGATAAAGTGAACAGTAACATAACGGCAGTGAACAATAACATAACAGTGAGATATGACTTTTGCTCTAAAACGGTAACTACGTATATATTTTTGCTCCCAGAAAAAAGCACGTGGTGCTGGGCACTTATGAGGAAAAAGCTCATGTGTATTTTTACACCTTAACCCTAAAAAATAATATAAAAAGAGAATTCCAAAAAATACCCTCAAAATATAAAAATCTCAAATTAGCTTTATTTCCTAAAATTCACAACTGATTTTGGCAGGAAATCACTGATATGAAAATTTCAAATTTTAAGAAAAATTCTCCTGTATAAATTAGAAGAAAACATTAACATGTATGTTACTGTAATTTTAACTTCATGCTTTTTCGTTTGTGTTACGTTATGCTCTTTTTCTTCTGTTTTTCACTTTTTTGTGCTTTTCCTATCTTTGGTTAGATTTCCTCCCCAACATCTCCCCATCAAGATTATCAACATGTTCTTTGTGCGGCTTGTAAGCCCACTTCATCTTCTCGATCATCACATTGATTGAACATAGACCATCCACTTTCAATTGCTTAAAGGCCATTAGCATCGTGGGTCGTCGTCAGTATGAGTTGGTGGTCTATGGTGGCACCCTCTCGTGTCTCTTGTTTTATCAATGTCAACGAGTAGTTTTTATTCCTACTCTTCGGGACTTTCAACAATGTTTTGATTCGGTGGTGTAGCAGCTGGTTTGAAATGAGACTCAAGCTTTGGCTGGTTTTTAAAGTGCTGACTATTTTTTAGACTTACTTGTTGAAGTTTTATGTTTTATTTGCTTGAGATGATGTTGGAGATAGTGTTTATGTTAGTATATTGTAATAACATGTTTTAGGTTTTTTAACTTTAGATCCCCAATTTTTGTCCTAACTTCAGATCATTGGTGGTTTCATATGTATCATTTTATTGTTTTGTTAAATAAATTGACTTAGGGTTTAGGGATTAATGCCAAAAATGCTTGATATTAAAAGAAAATAAGCCTCATGAAAAATCAAGAAAAATTATAAGGAAAAACAAATTAATTTTCTCTAAATTAAAAAACTTAATACCTTTTTTCCCAAAGGTAGTTAGTCGTCCAATAAAACTACCCTTACCAAATATAGCAACCAAACTTTTGGTAACTTCCAAATTAAGATAACGAGTAGTTATCAATTGAATAAATCGATTGAGAATTTCACACACACAATTTGAATATAAAGCTAATTTAATTTGCTTGATTTATAAACAAACTTTATTACTTTTGTTTGAAAGAGTTGTCCGTAAATTAATGTGGCACTCACATGCATAACATGTTACGATTTATTTAACTTTCTTTTAATTTATTACTTATTATTTATGCATATGAAGCACATATATTAACGTCTGAAATGAGGTAAGTACAAGAAATTAATGATTAGATCAACAATTTTTCTGAAGCACGAAGGCTAAAATTTTTAGAGCAAGAAGGGTAGATATATCAATTTCAGTAGTTAAACACATCAAAAATTAATTCATGCAAGAAAAGCCAAACTGAAAGTAAATATATTATATATTAAACCTACCTGGCATCTAACTTTCTTTACCTGTTATACATATCTCACCAAACATCCACTTTAATCAAATGCACCACAAGATTCCTTATTTGTAATTAAAAAATATATGAAACATTTTTGTTAATAATAATACACATTACCTCATTCTCATGTAAAGAATTTTAAAAGAAAAACTACTAGTTTTAATAATAAATTACGATTCATTCTCCAATTTCAAGTGAAAATTATACACCTATATACCATATTTGGGGGAATTTCTACTAGGTCGTTGCTCAAATAAGAATTGATGAAATTAACTTTTTTAAACAGTATTTAGCATTTAAAAAATAATAATTTTGTATTAAATTTATTAAAATACACAACAAATTATTTTCCATTTCATAATTAATTATGTTATAGTTAGAAAATATGCTGTTCCTCAAAATATAAGTTATTCGCTACATTCTAACCAAACAAGCGATATATATATTACATTGTTGATGACTTGATGCCACAGTCATATGTTATACACTTCGCATGACAAATCCCAGAAACATGGAAGACTCTGAGAAACAATATCCCTTTACCTCTCTTACACAGATTTTCGCTCTCTGCTCATTATTATTATGTCTTAAGGTTCAAAAAGGTGATGCTTTGAAGAAGAATGTGTCAGGCATTTACGTGTTTGGAGACTCCACAGTAGACCCAGGAAATAATAACTTCGTAAATACCCCTTTCAAGAGCAATTTTCCACCCTATGGCAGAGATTTTCCCGAACAGGTTCCCACCGGAAGATTCACCAATGGAAAACTTGGCACTGATTTTACTGGTACATAATATATATTTATAATTAGGCATTGGCTCGCTTGTTGTTTAGGTTTATGTATTGTTGCTTGTTTTGTGGTTTGAAATGTGGGATTTTTCAGCATCGTATATGGGTTTGAAAGAGTCAGTGCCTCCATATCTGGATCCCAAACTCAGCAACAAGGATCTTATTACAGGAGTTAGTTTTGCTTCTGCTGGCTCCGGTTTCGACCCACTTACACCAGCTATTACTGTATATATATATCTCTCTCTCTCTGCTTCAATATCTTTGGGTTTTTATGTCTGCAATGTCATTAAACATGTATGATTTAAGGGGTTATAAATGGAGTTGGCATCATTTCATGAAATCGTGAAACAAGTTGTTACTCAGTATACTGCCATAATGATCATTCCTTTTGAGTTCTTTCATAATCCTCGTTTTTCACATCCTAAATATTTTTGTTGGATTCAAACTTTGGAAGTCTGATAGATCCTAGTCAAATAGCTATTGCAAGTTATTAACTTTGTAGTTTTTGAACTTTGAAATATAAATTTGTCATCTTAATTCAAATTTGAAGCAACACTTAAAGAAGCATGAAGCTGTTTCAACTTTCAATTATGAAAATGAGTAAGCATGAAGCATGTAGTTTTTGGCTGGTTTTGGTTGTGTTCATGCACGTGCATTTAGTAATTAATGAATTGCAGAATGTGATTCCAATACCAAAGCAATTGGAATATTTCAAAGGATGCAAGAAGAGATTGGAGAGAGTGCTTGGGAATAAGCAAAGAGTTGGACAACATTTGGAGGAGGCTGTGTTTTTCATTAGTGCTGGCACAAATGATTTCGTTGTTAATTATTTTACACTTCCAATGCGGAGAAAGAGCTTCAGCCTCTTGACCTATCAGCAATTTGTGCTTCAACATCTCATACAATTCATACAGGTAATTGCCTTCTACGACTTCATTCAATCAATAATCACACACAAACATATATATTTGCATTATTGTGAAAACACCTCATCTCAAGCAAATTAAATATCTTTAATGTAACAAAAAGTTGTTAGTTGAGATGATAAGCAGGCTTACCCTGTAATAATAAAAACACAAGTTCAAATCTTGAAAAGTACACTTGTTGAAAATGCGAAAATTCTTTGCACTCTAAACTTAATTTGAAAAAAAAAACCAAGGTTATTAAACTCGAACCGATCACTGAATTGATCTGGGTAGTGGGTTAAAAGTCAGTAGGTTATATTAAAGTCAAACTGGAGCTAACCTAAGACCAAACAGGTGAGAAAGTGAACTTGAACGATGATATTTATTGCAATAGTGTTGAAATTTGAGAATTTTCTATGGTCAAATGATAATATTTTTAGGGTTTTTTTTTTTTTTGCAATATAAAGTAGATATCTCAAATTTTCCATAAAATCTTAATATGTAGGTTTTGAAAATATTTAAAAATAGATATGAATTTTTGAAATCTTAAAATTTTGAATAACTAGTGAACTGTACAAACCGGTCAAAATGGACAAGTTTGATTACTGGTTTGCCAGTTTTTTGATCAAATTGGTTGGTCCAATTTAATTTTAGTTACCCTGGCAAAAAATCTTCTTCAAATAAAAATAAAATCTCAGATCTAATTATTGTCACATGACATATTAGTTACATGGAAATTAAAGACACAAGTATGGTCGATTTCAAATTTTAAAATACAGGCTGGCAATAATAAATAAATAAACACACACACACACACACACATATATATATGAGTTGGTGGTGCTGTTAATGTTAGCTAGGAAACTTGCAATAAAGACCCTGCCCCACAACACAGCACCCCTTGAATACGCCAACATGTATGTGACTATATATATATGGTTAATATATACATCCAAACGAGGCTTTGAGAATTTGTATTTTTTTTTTAATTCTTTCAGTTTAATTCATCTAAATGGGAGGGCTACTGTTCGGTATTCATGTAAATATTTTCAGAAACTATTTGTTTTTTGGGACTCATTCAATTGAATATGCATGCCAGGAGTTAGGTGTAAATATAAGGATGGTTCGTAAAACTACTTCTGTTTTCTTTGTATATATATTTAACATATATGACACACATATTGATATATATATCACTTCTTTCCTTAGTATAATTAATACCTCTAACCTTTTTTCCAACTAGAACTAAGGAAAAGTGGTCAAGTTATTAAATCTGTTTGAAAATGAAATATATATTTTTTTAAATTTATCCTTATTGGAAACCATAATTTTATAAACTACTTCTTGAGAAGTAGAGAGAGAGAGAGAGAGCTTGCATCCAATTTTAAATAGGGTTAATCTTTGAAAATTTAAGAGAAAATTCTAAATAAATACCATTTGAACTTAAAAAATCCAAAAAAGTCTGTTAATATATAAAAATGATAAATATGTCTGAAAGGACTAAAATAGGATTTTAAAATGTTGTGCTTTTACCACAATGCCGAAACTCTATTGACAACTTGAGTAATGCGATTTACTACTTGAGCTCCTTAAATCCTATCAAGTATCATTGACAAGTTAAATAAATGCAATGACAATTTAAGTATTGACAATGATAATTTGAGTGTAGCCATTAATAGTCTTAAGAGCGCAATTTGTCAATCACTATGCTCAAATTGTTATTATTGCATTTATTCAACTAATTAACATTAACGCTAGATAGAGTTTATAAAGTTCAAATAGTCAAATAGTCAATTTCATTACTTAAATTGTCACTGAAGCTCTAGCCGTTGGTGCAAGAGCTTTGGTAGCTACCCACCAGAGTCCCACTAGCAAGGTGGTGCTAGCCATCAAAGCCCCAACGGCGGCAAGTGTTCCTTCTTTTTTTAAAAAAAAAAAAACTTAAAGAGCATTTTGGTAAAAGCACAACATTTTAAAATTCTATAATAGTCCCTTGAGACCCATTTGTCCTTTCCTTTTGTTAACATATTTTTTTTTAGACTTTTCAAGTTCAAATGATATTTATTTGGAATTTTTCCAAAAAGTAATTAATACCTTATATTTTGACTTATAATAAGGACCACAAATTCCTTCTAAGAAATGACTTATAGTACGTGCTAGCTAGAGTAGTACTCCAATATGATACCCTCTAATCCTAAATATAAGACCCACATATTTAGTTCAAATTGAACTTCAAAGTTAGTCTTATAATTATGACGGAAGGGAGTAATTATTTTTTTATTGAATGTGACTTGAGAGGCATACATTAAATTATGCAGAACTTATGGGCAGAAGGAGGCAGAAAATTTCTGGTGGCTGGATTACCTCCGATAGGATGTTTGCCTGTAATGATAACCTTAAACTCTGATCATGCCTTTCTGGAACGAAGTTGTATGGACAAGTATTCGTCTGCTGCAAGAAATTACAACCTTATGCTTCAACATGAGCTACGTTTGATGCAGCTCAACATGTCTAATTCTGGTCTTAAAATCTCTTACATCGATACTTACGGTCCCCTAAACAATATGATTCATGCGCATGACAGTTTTGGTAAGCACAATATCACTACCATTATTATCAGTCCTTTCCTTTTGAAAATCGTTGGTTTTTATTTTCTTTTCCCTTTCTTGATTAATTAGCTTGTTAATGTTTATTATTTGAAATGAACTATACAGAAGAAATTGCCGATCAGATTAAAAAAATATACGATTGGCCCACGCAGGTCTCAAACCTGCGAGCTAGCTCCGCGATGTTGGCACAATGCTCTAACCAACTCAGCTAATGGCCGTTGATTTCACAAGAACTTAATTATAAATTATTTAGCTTAGGAAAAGCAACATTCGATCCACAAGTTACAAGACTTAGAAAGATTGAGGTTTGAGTAGAACAACTCAATTTAACAAAAGCAACCAAACAGGTATTCAATAAAAAGAATTAAGTTTACTAAAATGGATTAAAGCTTCCGAACTAATATTTAAACACACAATTTAACAGACAGTATGCATATATGCATTTCCATATATTATACTCTTCTGGTCCGAAATGTATGAAATAATAAGGGATTAACTATTGATACTAAATATAGGACATCAATCTAATTTACCTCTCATATTTATCATTCCCCTTTCTAACTACCCATGTTCATGCTCCCACAATAATAGCAATGGTTACACAAGATTATTTTAGGAAGATTATGTTATATCTATTACAATCAACTAAATTTTCTAAATTTCTTAATCTCATAAAATTAGTTAAATAGCTACTACATTAAGAAACTAGGAGAGTATATATTATCAAGGTTATTAAACCCGGACCGATCATTGTACTAGTCAGGATATTGGGTCAAGGGTCAGTGGGTGAAACCGGAGCTAACTTAGAGTCAAACCAACGAGAAAGTAAAGATTTCAAGGCTATGATATTCTAAATAAAATTTAAAAAAGAAAATTATTACTTCTTGTAAGAAAAAGGTGTATCGGGTTGATGTATGAACTGAATTGGTTTACCAATCATTTCACCAGTTTTTGAGCCAAACCAGGTCCAGTCTGAGTTTAATAACCCGGAGTATTATAAGTTAAAGAAATAAATAACAATATTCCAGATTTGAGAATAGTGTTGTGTGTGTGTGTGTAGACGTATTGATGTTATATGTATGTTTATCTTTTATATATGTGATGGATATATAACTGTATGTCAAATATAATGTTCTGGTGGTAGGATTTGAAGAGGTTGAAAGTGGTTGTTGTGGAAGTGGATACATTGAAACGGGATTTCTTTGCAATAAGTATTCTGAAGTGTGTTCGGATCCTTCAAAGTATTTATTTTGGGATTCAATACATCCTTCCCAGAAGGCTTACCATTTCCTCTTCTTGGCTTCTCGTCCTCCAATCGATGCCCTTATCAATCAATGAATAATAGTATTCATTTTTTCTATTATTAAAGTATACTGTGACATTGTTGGCAAGAAGAGTATATTGTGATATTCATTATTTTTTTTTTTGGTCAATTGATATTCATTATTAGATTGTAGTTAATAGACAATAATATATATAAAATGAAAGTGCCGAATTTATTTAAGATTTTGGAATGATATATGTCGTGGGATATTTACTCGATCAAGAAGCCATCATTACGAGTACTGTTCAAACTAACTGATAAATTTAAAATTTGATAAAGGAAAAAACATTAATAATCTTTAATTATTCTTTGTGGTTATACTTATATTTTTGTACACTTCACTGCTGAGATATATGCTATGATATTTATTGTATCTTCAACCGCCTGCAGAATTAATCTATTTAATTAGGAGAAAATAATTTATATATACTTGTGAAAACTCCTAAAAAAGTAATGACAAGCATAACAAGAAAACCGAGAGCAACAATGTTTTTCTGTTCACTGGATTTCAATTAGAAAATAGATAATATGAACAAGACATGAAACAAAAGTTGCATTATATTTCAACAACAGAACGAACATATTGTTTTATTAGCTTGGACCGTCAATTTTGGCGAGCTGAACCCCACTTTACTGAAATTAGTATACTTCCTTCACTCCTATTTTTAAGAGCCAAATAATCAAATTATGCGGTTTAAGAAATTAATTAAATTTAAATAAAAATAATAAATTTGTATGAAATAATTTTTTCCCTATGTCCTTATTTATGTTGGGCAAGTGAGAGAGAAATAGAGTAAATATAGGTATCACCAACCTTTAATTTACACAATACAGATAATTAATGAGGGGAAAATGAAAGAAGAAAAAACGAATTAAATGTTTAGACAACTTTTGTTAGATTCTTATAAAAGTGATTAAGGCAATAATTCAGATTTTGAGCTTTTATAAAAAGAACTGAAGGAAGTAGTGTTTTAGTTTTAAAAAAACCTATTAATTCTATATCAGGTATATGCACACTGCTTTGTAGGGATAAAATGCATATGCACAATGAAGTATTTTCAAAAATATTTTAGAATATTGGATGAATAAAAAATTAGTTTAGGATACTAAATACTAGGGCAGAGTTCTTTTAATATACTTAGGGTAACTTGACCATACATTATACCATCACATCGAAATATTATTTTAAGCATAAGCAACAATAAAATCTTGCACAAAAGGTCCTTACGACAATCAATTTACTATACGGCAAATATGGGGGTGACAAAAGTATTAATTATACTAAAAGGTCCATCCCAAGATATAAACTTCATTTCAGTTTTGTCAATGTATTTATTACTTTTTCTTTCCAACTTTACTTCTTGACTATCTTTATTGCATTTATTATCTTCCTCGCTTATCTTTTTAACAAATAAGGGCATAGTAAAAAAAAATACATATTTATTGCTCTTAACTAATTTTAATCATTTTTTTATAAACATAAATCGATTATTTGAAGCTTATATTTAGAGACGAAAGGAGTATAACAAGAAGATAATGAAGAGCCAATTCATTGCCGCCAAGGCAACAACTTATAGTGGCAATTATTTATCTGCCATTGATTTTGGTCACTAACATTACTCCCTCCATCTCCAAAAATAAGAAACACATTAAATAGTTACATTTCTCACCTAAGAAAAATTAAATTAAATTTGTTGATTTTTTTGGTCAGAAGGGCAAGCAGTACGACTTGAAACCATCGATAAGCACGATCAAACTAGCAACGTCACTTTATTTAATTTGTTGATTAAATACCTAAATAAGTAAATATGCAACAATTTGCTTTTCTTTTAAAAAATGCCCCCAGTAACGTCATTCAATGGAGTCACACCTTAATTAATTCAAAATAATGAAAGGCAAAATAGGAAAGGCTTACTAATTAGCATGAACGGATCTTATGAATAAAGACGGAGGGAGTATTCAACTAATTAGCTTAACACCTCTGCTTTATTGCCACACACACACACAGAGGCTGAAATGATAATGCTTTATGGATAATTATTGTGGCTTACCATGTCCCAACAACAATATATGCCTGTACCTAAATGAACATTTGCATGAAATATATATATATATATATATATATATATATATGCTGACCATAAAGAGAGAGAGAGAGAGAGCCCAAATTTAATTGCTCCGTGGATCTCTCAGGCCCAAGCATAAGGCTTTTTAGTTTGTACCCAATGAATTGGATGCAGTTGAATGAAATTTATATTGCACAGCTAATCACCCTGCAATTTGTTCCATGCTTGCTACACACTACAAAGGACAAAACTAAATTCAAATTAATTAATTAATAACTAATGCCGACACAAAACAGGATGTGATGATTACAGATGGAATGGACCTAACAATAAATGACCCAATAGCTGCAATACCAATGGAATGGGCAAACAATAAATGTTAGGATTCTATCAGATAAACTTATTCTTTTGTGAATGAGAGTTGGTATAGACGGTAAGGGATCCAGAACTAGGCCATTGAGTCGTGGGTTCGATCCCCTCTGTCGTCGTTGGGGCTCCTTTGGTAGGCGATCTCGTAAGTCCCCAGTAAGTGCTCATAGAGCCCAGGGCTGTGCCCTGGCTTTGATGGGGGACTGATGTTGAACTCCTCCAAAACTTTTTTTCTATAAAAAAAATAAACTTATTCTTTTGCTGCCAGCTACTTTGTTTTCTAACGTATACACTTAGCATATATCATTCACACCTAATCCTAGGGACCCTAAATCAAGTCACCGCATCATCTAAGGACCTCAAGCATAACTAACAAAGTATCAGATAGTTCATATAACGAGAAAATAAAAAATGAAAAAAAGGGAAGATACAATAAGGATGATTTAGTGGTGGGAGCATAAAAGAATAATGGGTGATAACCATTGGCATTGCATACAGTGAAGTTAACCGTAGTTCTTCAAAGGCATTCTCAGAACATGGACATTTTGCATTTGAGGGAAAATTTAAGGATGACGTGGTGCTACTGCTTCAACCTTGCTATTAAGAATAAGGTGGATTAATGTTAACCAACTTTTTTTATCCACATGATTCATCAGTTATTTGTATTTTGTAAAAAGAATTATACCGAATATGTATTGCAGGCTTTTTTAATTACAATTAATTGCCTCTAAAATAGTACTATTACTTTGATAGTTTGACAATATGATGTTGTGACTTGTGACAAGCGAGACAAGAAAAAAAGGAAAAACTAGAATGATAGACCATATTAAATGCTTGACGTTATGAAAACTACTCCTATTAATTACGAAAGTTCCTATAATTAGTCGAGTACTAATTTCTTGATTCAGTATTAATTATTTAATTAATTAATCAAAGGATCATGCATTACGTGTGTTAGTTGTCAATCTTTTAAGTCTACTTATTGCTGCTAGAGATTATGACACATACTATCAAAATATTTTCCTTCGAATGAATCCTAATTTTCTGTTTTTGCTCTAATTAATTTAACAAAATTCAAATGCTACATTATATTTAGGTGTAGCCTAACATATATTAATTTCAACAAATAAAGGGAAGTTCAATCTGAGAAGAAAATAAGTATGATCCCAAGCGAATGCTTCTTATATACGTAACTTCAACTCTATGGTATGGACTTTACAGGGCGATATTATTCATGCATATACAATTGTTGATATTATCTTGATTTTTTTTTTGGTCAAAGATATTATCTTGATTAGGTGAATAATTTGTTTTAAGAATCTAATAAATCTGGTTAGTCAAATTGATAAAATAGTGATAGCTAAAATTTTGTTCTTATGAAGGAAGGTGTAAGTTAATTCATTTGAATAGTTTTTTGACTCTTAAGTTCAACTACTATTGTGTCTCACTGTCTTGTCATGTATTGGGGAATGGGGGAAAATATCTTTGAACTTTAAATGTAACAAAGAAATAAAAGAGGAAATTGTTACATCAGAATTGTTAAAAAATAGTGGATTAGTGACAAAATTTATTAACGGATCACTAATTAATTGTTTTTAAATTGGGCTAAGTTTTTTCCGTTATATCTTTCTCTTTGCGCTACTTATATATTAAAAGTCATTTTAGGTTCGGTATGAATTCTACATGATTAACATAAGGCTCATTTTCAATTTGGTTCTTCTTCTGCTTCTTCTTCTGAGTCTTATATTTTCCTCATCAGTTATAGGTATTTGTCTGATCCTTGTAATATGTTAATTTTGTAGAGAAAACATATTAGTGGTTGATGATGATGTGGCTTACTCGCCATACACCTAAATTAATTTTGTCAAGTGGATCTTAATAATCAACCAAATTATAGATTATGTATAAATTCAAGGAGATCGTTCACCATCTAACTTACTGCAAGTATATGAGTCACAAGTAGTATAAAAAGTTGTCGTTTGCACAAGAACTAAGAAATAATGGGTTAATTAATGCAATTATGCTCTTAATTTGATTGGGCTAAGTCATTTGAAATGTTTCAGTTTGAAAAGACCACTTTTGGTTCAAAGCAAATTAATTTGGACGAAGCAAAGTAAAAGTTTGTTGTAATTTCAAGGAAATAAGATTTCTCAAGTCAAAACCAACATCTATGTTTAAAGAACTCATTCAATCTCTTGCAACAAGCTAGTGAAAATAGTCATTAAGACCCAATCTTATAATAAAAATACTAGCTAGTCTGTTTGTTTGTTTGCAGAAGGTATATGATTTTGGTTGTGGCTAAAGTGTCATTCAATTCACCAATTCATTTCAAATGTCTGTTTGCAGAAGAGATACTTATATATACACACACATCCTCACATAATAATCCCAAGTAATAGAATCCAGCCAAAGAAGAAATAAAATCCCCACTTTTCATGACTAAATTTCCAAATGAAGATGAATCCAAAATAAATAAGGAAACCCAGATACAGCAGACTTTGACTTCAAACTTGAAAGGTGAGTATGCCATGCCATTTTGACATTGATGAGTATAAGAAACTGCAATCGATGAGTTAATTTCTACTTGGTCATATGTAACATCCCATTTTCATAAGCATTTTTATACAGAGCTGTGTGTTGAAAACATTTCTCAAAATAAAGAGTAACTGAATAATATTGTATGTAATGTAAATAACTGAATATATAACAATACAGTCATCCATATGTCTGGCACACTAAACTAAAATATCAAAAAAAAAATTAGGTTTTCACAGGGTCTTCACGCCGTCTTCTTACCCTTGTCCTCGATCCTGACTCCCTGGGATCCTGAGGCTACAGCAGGGGCTGAGGTTCAATTCCTATTGAACCTCAGGTAACGGTTAACCTCATGCTTATGTAAACAGTATATGACAGTTATCACAGATATACAATATAATCATAGTTTCAAAAACTCATAACCACATGTAAGGCAATAACATAACACAGCCACTGCAATATGTATGTTACCCCAGTCTGCACATAACCAGTGCCACGACGGCCCATCGTGTCCTCAGCGCTAGGAAAACTCAACGGTGTTATCAAGACTATAACCCGTATACAATTCAACAATCATGAGCAAACTTTCAAAACAGAGTATCATCATGTGAAACAACTACCATATATAACCATACCATAAGCATAAGAGTTAAGGTTACAATACGCGTCCGTACCTGAGTTTAACGGGTTGTTGGGTACGTTTCGTTGACGGTACGCGAGCACAGTCTATCCTAAAAGGGTAATATTGTCTCAATTAATTCTCAAACAACATTTCAAGAGACATCTTGGCCACACTTGACATTTTTACCCTTGAAGGATTTATTTCTAATTATTTCCACTTAATTTTCGGAAAAAACGTTAATTTAGCATTTCTGGGCAGAATTTCGCCTAACTTCGAAAAATCATAACTAATTCCACAAAAATCGAAATGAGGATTCGTAAAATTTCCCGGAATTCTTGAGATGTCTAATTTCAAGGAAAAATACTATAACTTACCCAGAACTCCTGGATAATTCCCAGTTTCCAGAATTCAAACCATTGCCCAGATTTTCGCCCAGAAAATGTAACTTAACTTCTAAGATTTTTATCTTTTTGCACAGAGCTTCAAATGACACACTCTTTATAGATTTAGAAAGCCCTATATGTCTACTTTCATCATGAATTTTCCCAGAATTTTAGAACATCATCTTCATCATAAAATACTAGCATCTTTATTACTTACTCAGATTTTACTGATTTCGCCAGAGCTTCGCTATTTTGATCCTAATCTTCCAAAAATTTTGATATAACTCCTTCTTCATCAATTTTTCGAAATAGAGACAATGGAAACCTCAAAAACATGAAATTAAAACTGTATATGGAAGATTGAAGATTAAAACAACTTTTTCTAGCATTTCTACTTATAAACTAAGAACTTAAACTTAGAAGCTAAGAACTCTTATACCTCTTGAAGACTTCTTGTATCTCTTTCTCCAGCAGCTCCTCCCTCTCTTACTCTCCCTAAATTGCAGCCAAGGCTAGAAGGATTGGTGTGAGGAATGTGTTTAGCCAAGGCTCTCTATTTATAGGCAAGGAGAGGTTAAACATCTTGCAACTCTTGCTTGATCTTGGCTCTTGGATCATTACTTGGAGAGAAAGAAATAATCTTGGCCTTCCTCTCCCTCTTGGCCGAAATTTCCTCCTCCCCCTTCTAGAAATTTGTTTCCTTGGTCCTCAAGAATAGCCTCTTCTTCATTAAGTTAATCCTAATTTAATCCCTAAAATATTGTTTGATATGTTAACAAGCTAAATAAATTTTTAGATTCTTGAATTCTATGGAAAAATTGCCTATAAATGAAAATAAATAAAATATCAAAATTTGAGATCCCATATTCACCTATTTAAAATAGGTATTATTTATAGAAATATAATATTTAAAATAAATATTTTTTTCTGGGTATTACATCATATCTGCTATGAACTCTTAGTATCTCTCTACTATCTTTCTGGATTTTCTAATGATCTTCTATCATTTTAATTTTATTCAATGTATATATATCTTCAACAGAATCCAAGCTTACCTCCGTGTGCAAGCTAGCTTCTATATATATCTATGCTCCATGTACACACAACCCCAAAGGACAAAAAAATAATAATAACAACAATAAAAAATAAAAAATAAAAAAAACAGAGCCGATAACCCCCATATACGAAATATCCTAGCTAAATGTAAGAAAACTCCACAATCAGCGGTAAGACCCAAAACATTCTTTAGTTATCATTTCCATGTGGACTGAATCAATAGAAACCTAGAGCAATCAGAAATGTCAGACAGACCATGTGCACGCTCATTACAAAATTCAAATGACAGCCATTGAATATAACTAGCACCAACGTGAGTTGCCTTTACTTGCCCTAACTTGCATTTTGGTCATTTGTGAGCATTCTTTTGGGACTTTATTATCCTTAATCGGTTGAGGTGCCTATATGAAGTCATGATGTGATAAAACATTCAAGGTGATGTTAACTTGCTTTTGTGAAGTTATGTTTTTTTTTTATTTTTGAAAACCTATTATTGTTTTGATCAAAGGTTCTTTTCCTGTTACAAGAACTTGTTAAAACATTGCTTTAACTTAAGGTTCCTACTTTATTGATCTTTTTTATATGATTTCTGGAGATATGAATCCCTAAACAAAGACATATATTTTTTTGGAGGTATCCATATCTCTAGAATTTATTTTGAAAAGATCAATAGGGATGTGATGAATACACTAATTTAATTGTATTGATGAGAGTCATACATGAACAAACTCATAAAAGAAACTAGTTTAGATAACATATTGAATTATTGCTTTTGTAAAGTTATATTTTTTTAGAAATCACATGTTGCTCTAACTGAAAGTTCCTCTCCTATTTTTCTATTGAGCAAGTCGCACCAAGTTAAAAGCTATGAAATTCAACATTGTGATCAATCCTAAACTCTGCAATGTGAGAGTTTCTTAGCTACTTGGTCTCATCTCTATATATATAGTAGAGTAGTACTTCCCACATTGAGTAACCATGCAATTTAGGTGGATCAATTTAGGTCTTTATCTATATACATAATAATGTAAGTGTTCACATATATTTTGTATCTCTTCAGCAATTAAGCCTAGAAAACAAAGGAATAGGGGTAAAGAAAAAAAAAATAACCCTATCAAAAAGGGTATAGGGATTATGCAAACCCTTAAATTTAAGGGTTTCCATACCCCTTCTGCCCCTTTTAATAGTGATATGTGTTTTTTCAATAAAGTCATTTGCTTTCTAGGGGTTAATTTCTGTGAAGAGACATAATTATATATAGGTCACCAGTTACATTATCACTTATATATACATCATCAGTTGTAATTGTTTCTCCCTATAAAGCCTTGAATGTCTTGATCCATGCCAAAATGTATAACCACTTGATATGGAAAGTATTGTTATTCTATTATATATAGAGAGGAGACAAACTAGCTCGGAAGACTCTTACTTGAAGAGTTTTATATTCATACATCATGGTTATTAAAATAAAAACTACCATGTATTGTAAAAGTTCACGGTTTTTATTTAAAAAATGTTTTTTTGGTACTAAATACATAATGGCTATCTATATGAGACTGTTATTTGTTTTTATTAAAAGTAACAATTCATAGATAAAAATGTTATATATGTTACTACATAAATAACAATTGTAAGATGAAACTATTTTGCATTACCATATATTATGACAATTGTTTACGTATGCTTGTTAATTATTATTACAACAATAGGCCTACTATGGTGTAACACCCTTCCAATAATACATCACACATGAGAGAATTATAGCACAGCACAGCAAAACAATATGGCATTGTATACTGATAATATATTACAAATCTTGGTTCTAAATTCTAAACATAATTACATAAATTTTTCTATGAATATCCCTTAAACAATATGGAACCAATCCGGCACCTTCATTATACTGACATCCATCGCTTTGTCATGGGAGCTACATCCAACATACTATACAATTCACATGTAGCAACGGGGACTAGAATCTCGAAGGATCCCAGAGTAACATATTAATCTCAAGTACAATGTATAAACAACATATGATAGTTAACCACAATCATAAAATAAACAATACACATTCAGCATACTTCACACACAATCACAATATGCACACAGCGTTGACTTCCGAGCACAGTGCACAACAAGTCCCAAATGCACACAATAAGTCCCAAAACACGCAGTCACATATGCACACAGTGTTGATTGCAGAGCACACAACAAGTTCCGGGTCTACAACACTGGGAAACAACAACTGGGCCTTGAACCCAAAAGAAATTGAATGCAATAAATGCATGTCCTAGACATGGATTCACAATCATGGTATAAAGAGGCATACACAGATATACAAAGTAAGTGAAATTAGAGTTACTACTTGTACGCTTTACCAATTCTCAAAATTAACTTCTGATCCTTTTATCACTATCAAATCCTCTACTTGTTTTCGTAGTTGGTTCTCCACTTCGACATAACCTCCACCAAATCGTAGGCGAAATCAGCCCTTGACTCTTTCTCTTTCCTCCTACTCCTTTTTCCTCTTCTCTTTCTCTCTCTATTTCATTTTCTTTCTCTATCTCTTCCATGTTTTGGCTGAAAAATGGCCTAAAGACAAATGAGGGGGAAGATATATATATATATATATATATATATATATATATATATATAGAGAGAGAGAGAGAGAGAGAGAACACGGGTGTAGTCCAAAACATGCCATGTGTCTAGTCCAGAACACGCCACATGTATGGTCCAAAAAGGGTCACTTATCTGGTCTAGAACATGCCACTGGTCCTATTTCCACTGGACCAACACAAAAATAGCTTTATATTTTATTATGATGAGGGACACGTGTCATGATCTCATTGGAACAACACAAAATGCTTATGTACTCTGTAATCGTGAAGGGACACTGTCACCTTTCTATTTGACAAACAAAAGTAGTTGTTTACTTATCATGATGGAGGACACGTGTCATGTTTCCACTAGAACAACATAAAAGTATGTCATAATGAGACGACATGTGTCATGTTCTCATTCTGCCAACGCAAAAGTTGTGTCATCATTAATCATCATAATTTACTTTATTAAAGCTATTTTATCGATGTTTATCCAGGATTCTGCTCGTGTTTTACTTATGATTGTAGTACGTATACCAAAACTTGCCAAATGACATCATATACCAATGTCTTCTCCCAAAAACGCAGGGTACATCAATGTGTCTTGGAAATGTGATGTACACACCTATACAAACACATTTTTTTCTCAATTAAAATTGTCATACAACTCAGGACATAGTTGTGTGACATCTTTTACCAACTCAATGGCATCGTATAAGTGTCATGTACTCTTCTGCACCGACAATTTAACCTTACAGCCTACGCATGCTAAATCTTCTACCTAATATGGTTGTACATCATAGTCCCAAAGAGACTATCTATTTCTCAACATTCTTAAGATTCTTCTTGAACTGGGCTTGGCTGTTCACCAAATTTAGGTTTATTCTCTAGTCACTTGGCTGCAAATTCAAGATGTTACTTAGGGTCTCAGCAAACATCAATACTTAACGGGTGTTATATTAACAGATCTAGACTAAATAACAATTTGAAAGCTTAAGGTATTTGTGTTGAGCTTTTATAGTGCCTGCATATATATGATGATTCAGAACCGTGATGTATAGTAATTAATAACCCTTATATATGTCTATTTCCGTAGTAGTGTTTCCAGCGAAGTTTGAGTTAGATCCATTGCCATGGCATTTTTTAACCAAATTATATAAGACAGTATGAATTCTTTTTCATACTATGAATGTGATATTTCACCCACCTTATTAAATATTTACTAAAACAATACCGAGTTAGTAGTAGTAGAATTTGTCGCAAGTAAAAGAATATATTTAGTTTAATCCAAATTCGTATTTTTGAAATGGGCCAATAACAAAATCATATATAATCATTTTGGTCCTGATTAAAAAGATGGCCTTACTTAAAAAGAATTATTGAGTAATCTTGTTTTCCTAAAGTTCTTTAAATATTCCATTTTTAGACACAGATCTAATTATTGCAGCTGTTTAAAAACTAAAAAAAAATGCTATCAAGTAGAGATTTTAGTAAATTTTAGGAAAATCACGCTCAGAAAATTGTTATTCCCATTATCCATTTATTTATTGAAAGTTTAGAGGGTTCTACAACTGAAAAATAATTAGAGGACTGAATTTTATTTAATATAATTCTTTGTTTTGAAAATATTAAAATGTGGTGTAACAACTTTAATTGTCAACTTAATTAAAAGAAATAATTTTATCAACAAATAAAAGAACAAAAGTTAATATTTGAATTGTACCCAAAAAAAACAGTTAACATTTGAATCATTTGAACAGGGATTTTTTTCTATACATACAAGAGATATAATAATTTAAATTTTTTCTGAAAATATATTCATTTATTTGACTTTCATGCTTTGTGTAATATCCGGATAATTATTATCTGGAATATTATGTCCATTTATGATAGATATGGTCTCAAAATGTTGTATAATTGGTCTATTTTCAAAGGGAAATACTAAGAAAATTAAATGGAATTTATTGCCAAAAATGTGAAAAATGCATTTTAGGGCCATAAAACATCCTAAAAATGTGATGATAAATCCTAAAGGGCTGTGAAATAATTATTAAAAATTACAAGAAATATTGTCCCTAATTTAGACAATTTATTAAATTGTCTCTTTTGAAAATAGAAGAATAGAAAATTAAAAAGTATTCTGGGGATCATATTAGACCCTATGATTTTTAATATTATGCATGAATCATAAATTATTAATGTCAATAAAATAGTTGTGAGATAATAATTATTACTAATTAAGAAAATTGTCAACAATTAGTAAGTGATTAATTAAATAATTAATGGCTAATTGTTTAGACATAAGATAAAGAGAAAAAGGTGGAAATTACTTAAAATAAATATACATACATAAATAAAAACGAAAATTAGAAGAAAAATAAAGAAAAATGAAATGAAAATTAAGAAATTAATATCTAGATATTTGCATTAAAATAACATTATAAGTTAAGACATGTGGTGATTAAGTAATATTATAATAGTAAAAATGTGAACAGGATAAATGACCACGGATAGAAATAAAATCCTACCTAGAAAACCGTGAACTAGGTTTCTTGAGTCAAAGTATATTAGGAACAAGTGAATTTCTATCTCGGAGTGAACTGTCTCCGAAGTCATTTCTGTAACCGACGGAGTGATTTGGAGATCCGAATAGGAAGATATTTTGTATAATTAAAGCAGATAGCCAAAAGGAGAACCGATAGAAAATAATCCCGTTGTGGGAATCTGGGGATAAGTGGGGAAAAACCAGAGTATAATGTTAATCAGTGGATTTTTTGTCTCGGAGTTAGTACCGGACAACGTTATTTCTGTAGCCGGACACGAATACCGAGGATTTTCAGCTGATAACAGAATGTCCTTAGCAGGATCAGAAACTGAGTTAAATTAGATAATTTGAAAGAGGAAGAAAAGACCTTCAGAGTGTTGTTCCCGAAATTTTAAGATTTTACGAAATTTCGCGATCAGGATACCGAACCAGGAATTTTACCTGATAAAGCAAGATGACATAAGGCTTGATGATGCAGCAGGGATGACATCATCCTTGAGAGGTGTAAGGCCAAGATCTTGCCACCTCCAAGAAGTGCGATCTAACGGCCAGAAACTGATCAGACAAAGTTCAATGAAATTACGAAAATGCCATTGCCTTTTTCTATAAATAGCCTTCACCTTCTCTTCATTCTTCACAAATCCTAGAGCTTTCTAGAGAGAGATTTTAGAGAGAAGGAGGAGTCTGTGGAAATAGCAAAGTGTCGGGTAAGTTCTTCGGTCCCTAGTCTTTAGTTTTAGTGTTTCTTTCGGTAGTTGTTATAGAAATGCTAGGTTGATCTTTAATCTTCCAGGTATGTTTAGAAATCATGTTCTAGGGGTAATTAAGGTATTAATTTCGAAAATCATTATGGAGTTGGAGATATGTTGAAATTCTGGAAGATTAGGGTCAAGGTAGCAAAGTGCTAGCGAAATTCCGCCGATTAGGGGATCAGGGGCAAAATGGTAATTTGTACCTAAAATGCCTGTTATGATATCAAATATTGATAAATGTGATATTATCATTATAGGATATCAGTAATCTTGTTCCGCTGTCGTTCCGCTGTTTTCCGTCAAAAGTACAGTTTATCGTCAATGTACTAAACGCTCGTCAACGAAGGTACGTTCGCGTACTGTAACACTAACTCTGATGTTTATGTTATGCATATATGTGGTATGTGTGCATATAAAGGTTAGAGAGTATCTGTAATGCTGGGAGCGATATGTCTGTATGCTGGGAGCGATATGGTCGCATGCTGGGAGCGATATATATGCATTGGTTATGATAGTTTGCTTGAGTATGCGGTTTGGTGTTGTGGTATGAGTTGTCTATATATTGTGTACGTAAACATGAGGTTAACCGTTACCTGGGGTCCGTATGCATGGGACCTCAGCTCTTAACATAGCGTCAGGGTCGGGAGAACCAAGGACGGAGGACAAGGGGAAGCGTAAGCAGGTCGTCTAGAAGACCCGGCTGAAGATTTCCTTTGATATCCCGGCAGAAGCCTTCCTATTATTGCTTTTCTTCACTTTTAAACCACGCGGTTTCTATACCGCTATTGTATCCAACCAGACTTATGGCATTTTGAATATATATATCAGATACTCTTCCGCTCAAATGGTCTACTCTGATGATTTGAAATGACTTTGAATGAAAAAAAAAATTTATTCCGCTTTTGAAAATTGGGATGTTACACTTTGTTGAAAAAAAATAATATTAAAAAAATAACAAGATTTTACAAAAACCTAATGAAATTTGTGAAGATTGAAAATACAAAATTTAAAAAGGAAATTGAACTAATGAGCTTAAAAAAAGTCATGTGTTCACCAACAAGCTATTAATTATTGTAATAACTGGTAAACGGCCTTACCCTATAAAGAAAAGAATATAAGTTTAAATCTCAAGAAATATAATTATTGGGATAGGCTAAAAGCCTTTGCGATTTAAGCTTTATAAGAGATTATACAGTTGACTAAATATATAAATAAAAAGAGTGATGTCTTCACACATCATTATGATATGTCTCATTTGTGAATATTATAACCCTATAGATTTTTTTATCAATCCGACTCTATAAATTTGCAACAAAATAGGGATATCGCAAATTTGCTTTTTTTTTTTTTTGTTATGCACACACTTTATTTTTAAAAAAAAAAGGTTGAGAGATGTCTTTGGAAGAGATAGCTACTCTTAAATTCACTCTAACAATACTTGAAGATAATCAAATAAAAAATATTTCGGACAAAGAATTAAAGGAGGAGAGAGAGTAGGTATAGAAACTAAGCCCAACAATAATGGGATGGCAGAGAGGATAGCAGAAGCCGAAGTCGATATTTTATAGTGATATTAATGAGCCGAACTTTACTCGTGTTGAATAAAGTCCACAGTACACATATACACGATACACACACACACACCATATTTTCATCAACAATTTCCTTATTTTTATTATATTAAGTTCTCCGATCACATATGACTATATATTCTATTTTTCTTATATAAGTTTATTGGTTAAATGATAATAATTATGAAAAAAGACACAGCCAGATATGATTAGCTAGAGAACTCCACATTAATATAAGAACCTTCTCATAAATAATTTTCATATATATATTATCTTAATGTCCTGAAAACTTTAGTAACATTGACTTTTTATATAGCATTGAGACGCGCCCATATGAACTTAGCAGTTGCTGAGGAACACAACAACAACATATTGAGAGAAACATGATGAGAACCTGTGAAGATTCGCGTGTTATGCTTTCTCTGATTGGGAAACTCCTCATTGTTTGGCTGCTGCTACAATGTTTGATGGCGAAATTAGTTTCAAGCAACAAGCTTAATCTGTCTGCATCAGACACTGGTTTTTACGTATTTGGAGACTCCACAGTTGACCCAGGAAACAACAACTACATCTCCAACACTCCTTTAAAGAGCAATTTCCCTCCTTATGGTCGTGACTTGCCCGACCATGTTGCCTCTGGAAGATTCACCAATGCCAAACTTGCCACTGATTACATTGGTATATATATCCAACTTTTCATATGTATATCACTATTTGCCTCTCTCTCTCTCTCTCTCTCTCTCTCTCTCTCTGTGTCTGGTACATGTTACTACAGAAGTGTCTGAAATGAGAGTGAATCTCTCTCTGTGATTATTTGTTATCGAATCGGGTGTCAGCTGCCCAATTCTGAGCCGTTGATTGCAATTCTAGAGACTGGAATTCTCAGATGGGGCCTTAATTATAATTTGTTGCCAATATTTTGTTCAACCTATTGTATAATTCCATCTGCTGGATTTGTAATCAACGGCTTAGAACAAGGGCAGCTGAGGGTAGAAGACACCCCAATTCCATTTTTTTATACATCCTTAATATAAGATTTAGATGACTTTTTTTAGAGAGATTAGAGAAACTAAATAGGTTACTAATCATATCTTATATTGTATATAATTAAATTATATATTAATCTATAAATCAGATAAATTAGTAAGGCGAAAAACGATAAATATAAATATTTTAAAATAATTAATTAGTTTCATTAGTTTCGTTAATATCACCCAAAAAAAAAAAAAAAAAAGTCAATTGGCTGGGTCCGGAAGTAGTATATCTACAAGGTTCAGACTTAAGATCTTATTTAGTTTGTGATAGATTATGTGGTCCTTGGGAGTTATATATATATGTGTGTGGTTTGGAATAGGTTTGTGTAATCAGGGATGTGTACATGCTGTGCAGCTTCTTATGCAGGGTTGAAGAAAGAGTTTTTGCCACCATACTTGGCCCCAAGGCTTGATATGGAGGAGCTTTTGAGTGGAGTTAGTTTTGCTTCTGCTGGTTCTGGTTTTGACCCTCAAACACCAGCTCTCTCTGTATTTTCCCTCCCTCTCTCTCTCAATTTCTCTCTCTCTCTCTCCTCATATCTTTGAATACTTTTTCATGGTACTGACAGTGAACTCACTCTTGCGTATATAAAATCACATGTGACAAATTAAATAACATAACTATACTAATTATTTTCCCTAGGAATACAAATGAATGTTGGCTTAGTTAGTTAATATATTCCTTCTAATCATAAACATAAGAGTTATTAGTATTCCTAAATTTAATATCTCGGTTGCCTTTATCTCCTAAATTTATATTTTTTCTATAAACTCTAACTAATGATTATACATACTAAAGAGTTTTGTATTATTGGAATAGTTTTTAATGTAAATAATTAAAAGGGTTATTTCAAAAAAACCAATACTCCTATTTTTTTTTATAAATAACTAACTTAACTAATTAATATTTTAAAATTTATAAATTATTTATCTGGCTTTTACATTTAAAATCGGGGAGGGTATATAGTTAATAAAATACTGATATCCCACAATAGCAAGTGCTATTAAATCTCATTAAAAGGTATTGTTAGTTAACAATTTATAAGTATCTTTATAAATGTTTAAGCTAAGAGGCCTATTCTAACCCCAATAAGAAGTAGACTCGTCACTTTGACATAAAAGTAACATGTGTGAATAACCTGTTTTTTTTTATTTTATTTCTGTGGTTAATTATTTCAGAATGTAATCCCAATGCCAAAGCAACTGCAATATTTCAGAGAATACAAGAAGAGATTAGACGGTGTGGTTGGAAGAGAAAGAAGAGAAAATCACATTCATAAGTCACCATTTCTGATCAGCGCAGCTACAAATGATTTCATCTTTTATTTTTTGGACCCAATCCGAAGAAAAAGCTTCACTGCCTTCGCCTACCAGCAATTCTTGATTCAACAAGTCAAAACCTTCGTACAGGTTTGGTTCCCCATACACACACAAATATATTTATATGTAGGTGTGTGTGTGTGTTTTTGTGTAGGTCCATGAATTTTGATCGTTAGGTTATATGTGATTGAAGAAGATTCTTAATTTCTAAGTAGCAGATGAAATAGGTAAATGGAAAAAGATCTAATAAGCTTCATGAGAAAAAGAGAGAAAGGTCATGAGAGTTCCCAGTGATCTAAGTTTAATTAATTATCTAGAAAGAATCATCTAATTCTTGTGATATACGTACTAGGTCTGTTTCATTTTGATTTCACTATCATGTCTATATATATATATATATATATATATATATATATATATATATATATATATATAAGTTAAATCTATCATTTTTCCAAGGGTATAAAAACTGAAATATGTATAATGATTTAATAGAAAATTAATACATTTAATCCTTCTAATTATTTTTTAATTCAGTATTCTAATTAAAAAAATTATAATTAATTCTTTGTAATCTAAATATATTTTTTTTAATTTATTCATGATAATTTATTATATTTTTTTCATATTTATCATGTGTAATAAATATTAAAAAAATTAGATAAATTATAAATTAAAAAACCATAAATTTCAAGGATTTAATTCTAAATTTTAAATTATAGAGAAAAAAATATTATTATTTCATCTAAATCAGCTCAAAAGCTTTTCTTGGTATCCTATGCTATATATTTTCTTGTTCCTTCATGACAAGGCATTGTCATTCCTTATAGGGAAAACATATTTTAGAATGCTTCTCATATATAACCATAATGAACACCTCACAATGAATTATTAATTTATAATATTATTTAAGACATCAAATAAGAAAAAAAAACGAATAAATCAATAAATAGGGTGGCCAACATTATAATATAGGAAGGGGATTCCATATATAGTACTTATATACGTATTGTTATTGTCGGTGTGGACTGTAAAGTAAGCTCATTGAAGACCCAACCACACCCCACCCATTAATGTTTGCAATTAAAAGATTGCAATTTATATGTGCTGACACACACAAAAAAGGTGGAAATAGCAATATCTTTTTCTATTATTTCACTCAATTTGTAATTTTAATTTTTTGCTATAATTATTTCACACACCCGTGACCATTTTATTGCTCGCCAATAATATGTACCCACTGGGAAGCCCCGCGCGGGGTCATTCCAAACCTAACACACACTAAAATAAAATATCTGTCTCTTTGTCCCCATATCATAAATATCTAGGTGATGGTGTACAAATACACACAAGGGTTCTTTTTAAAAGTATGTTCAATAGCAAGTATTTTTTTTAGGTGTATAAGTGACTATATGATTAAAAAAATTGCATAAATTCTGTTAAATATAGATGACAGAGTTAAATTTAATCTAACAGATGTCATCTATATTTAACAGAATATGTG
Organism: Acacia confusa; assembly: GCA_037074495.1. Lineage (NCBI taxonomy): Eukaryota > Viridiplantae > Streptophyta > Magnoliopsida > Fabales > Fabaceae > Acacia > Acacia confusa. The sequence continues at coordinate 30,616,797 of CM073504.1, forward strand.
AATTTTGTCTTATTTTTGTAACTACATAATTACTTTTACATTTAAAAAAACACTTAATGTTAGATGTACTTTTAAAAAAACTACATGTGTATTTTTTCACATTAATTCTAAATATTTTAGGGAGAATCACTGAGAGATTTTAAGGGAGAGATTTAGCATAAACTTGTCATTTTCTTGTCATCATTTCTTATACTAGACTTTGTTGATATATACTCCTTAATTTTCATCAGACTTTTTAGTGATCAAATATCTTCTTTAGAACTTGTAGTAATTCCTCGATATTTTAAATTATCATTTTTCATCTCTGCAAAAATACAAATCCACTTGATTTTTTGGAATATATTACGCCCTCCAGTCCTAATTATAAAACATAGTTAATTTTTTTCGAAAGACTAAGGAAGCTAATTAAATTACTTTAGAGTATTTTTATTTTATTTTTTTCTTCAAACTAATTAGTTTGATTCATAAACTAATATATAATCTAAAAATACACAACACATGAAATGATTAAGCAACTTATTTAGCTTCCTTAATTCCTCTAAAAAAAAGTCAACTTTATCTTATAATTAAAACCAGAGGTAGTACATATTAAGAGATGTTTAGCCTCCTCCCCCCCCCCCCCCAACACATGCACATGCACTCATATAGTTGACCATATAATGTATCGGGAAAATTCTGTTAAGGTCCCAAAGAATTAAAAAAATGTCCAAAAAAAAGTCCCCTAAAAAATTCTGATGTCAAAAAAACCTCACAGCTCATTCAATAGGTGATTAACAATTCTATCGGTGGTTTTTGACAACTCTTTAAGTGCTCTCCGAACGTTAGCATGCTATTTATGACTTATATAAATGACATTATTTATAGCTTAGTTAAAAACATTATGATATGCTGTATACATATATATTATAATAAGTGATATTGATGATATTATGAAGGAATTGTGGGAAGAGGGAGCTAGAGAAATAGCAGTGGTTGGACTTCCTCCAGTGGGATGCTTGCCAGTTATGATCACTTTGAACGGCTTTGATGTGGAAAGAGGCTGCATTGATGAGTATTCATCAGTTGCGAGAGATTACAACCAAATGCTTCAGCGTGAATTGCAATTAATGCAACACCGTTTCTCTGATTCTGCTGCTAATTTCTACTACGTTGACATTTATGGCCCTTTGGCTGATATGATCCAAGCCCCTCATAAGTATGGTTAGTACACCTTTTGCTCTTTGTTTTTTCACATTATTGCGCGTCTTACTCTCTTGATTTCTAAACCATTATGGTGAATTACTCCATACCACTCTGGTCATTTTTAAGTCCCAAAAAAAAAAACAGGTCTTTGTTGTGGGTCCACCTAGAGAGTAATTAATGATTGCATTACAATTTTACCTTTATTAATGTGATGAAAAAATAAGCTAATTCATATTGGAAAGCAAGAAAGATGAGAGAGTGAGTGAAGAATACCATTCATAAATGAAGATGAAATTAGGAAAATGCATCAATTTAAGATATACTATAAAACGAGTTAACTAGCTTCATTCAGAATGTGAAAACTGGGGGAAAAAACTTATAAAAAGGATGATAGTGGTATGATGCTAAACATAAGAGTTAGATAACTACTCTAATTCATATACATTAAAAATTAGTTAAGTTACTCCCTCCAGTTCTTGATTATGTTTTATAAGGCATTTGATAGTCTTAAGAAATATTAAATATTTTTTTCCATATATGATAAAATGTTATAAGGTTAATGAGATGGTAAAAATTAACATGACTTCAGAGTTAAGTGTAGTTAATAATAATTATAGTGAAAATCACTTAAACTTAATGAAAAGTTAAACATTTTTTTAATTATTTTTATTGATGCGTATGAATCAGTCAAAAAATGACTTCTATTTAAAACTAGAAGTAATATTTATTTGTAAACAATGTGCTTTGAATTTTCTAAATTAATTCTTGAAAACTAGCCCCATCCATTGTATATATTAGTATAAAGATTAATAGAGCTAGTTTGGGGGAAAAAATATGAGAAATAAAAGATCAAATTCTTACATTTAAGAACAAAACAAACCTCTCAACTAGCTCTTGCATTTAGCATTGGATAAAAAATAATGATTTAATTATAAATTTTTAAATTATAATCCCTCTAATCTTTAGTATAAAATATATTTACCTAATTTGATTTTATTAAGGAAGTTATTTTAGTTAATATGATATATTTTTTTCTAAAACACCCTAATCATTTTTTTAATTCCTCCTCTCCTCTCCTTATTAATTATTATCAAGAGGATAATAATATGAGCAAATTAAGAAAACACTAACAAATAGTATAAAAAAAATGTCAAAATTAACTATTCAAATATGTCACAGGTTAAGAATTGGAGAGTGTAACAACTAATTAAATTAGGAATAATATAACTCATTTCTCTCTTATTCTGTTTATAACACAAATCATCAACACACATGTAGTTTTATAAACATGCCATTGATTTTGGTGTCTGTTGTGGTGGGTACATGAACAGGTTTTGATGAGGTGAATGATGGGTGTTGTGGGACTGGTTACATTGAAACAGCATTCATGTGTAATGAGAAATCACCTGTATGTTCTGATGCTTCCAAGTATGTGTTCTGGGATTCTTTACACCCCACAGATAAGGCCTATCACTACATCTTCTTGGCTGCTCGATCCACCGTTGATCTCATCATCCAACGCATCCAACAGCGACAATAACTAGTTCTATTTCTTCCCCCTTTCTGTTCTTGTTGCTTGTTACTATGGCCCTGTAATTATTGGGTTATATATTATATCCTGATGGGAAGTGGTTTGGTCGTATTTAATAAGGATTATAAGAGAAAAATATATACTTTCTATTGACGGAATAAAAAGAGTCTTTCATTACTAGTTGAGTTGTGTAAGTTTACACTGTTGCTAAGGATTTTGTTTCGCCATACACAGGGATTTTAGTGCAAAAGATCTATGAATGATGAGGGATTAGAGTATTGAAAATAGTTATGGTGCAAATATATCCATGAAGTATTCGCAAATACACACTTAGCAACATAATCTTAGTTTGATGCAAAATTATGCACAAACTTTTTCAAATGTCACCATTGTTAATTTAGCTTAACGTCGGTTACCTTTCTAAATGGAGAATAATGTAGGCCCGACCCCAAAAAAAAAAAGTAACAAATGTTAGGTCCATTTAAAAAAGTTAATGTATATTTTTACACCTTAATAAAGTTTATAATGTTGGGTGTCTGGTGCACATTCGCAAATGTAAACAGAGGGGAGGGGGGGGGGGCAAAGGAAAGAAGTGAGCAAAATGATTTAGGATTGTGCAAAGAAGAGAAACCACCACCATGTAAAATTAGTTGGATTAATAACTAATCATACCAATATCCGTAAGGGACAAGTCATAAGGGACTTGTTCCCCCTTGACCACGTCCTCGGTTCAAGACGTAAGAATGGAAAAAATGGTATTGAATATTGATAGCTCTTTCCCCATGACCATGGGCCCAACTTGGGGCAAATCCGGACAGTGGACTGGGTGGGTAATCAAAAGAATAATAATAATAACATCAATCATGATATAGTGACTTAGGAGCTAGGAAACACAATAAGTCAAACGGCAGTGATCAGGCTAAACCCTAGACTTATAATTATATATTAACATGTAGAAGGGGATAACAAATAAAAAGTTTGTCAATAATGATTTGTCTAAAGCTGAAGTTCTAATTAGAACTTCAACCAATGTCTTGTCCTGTTGTTCAGGTGTAACTAAAGGATTCAGCTACAACAAGCAGATTTCTTAACAGAGTCTTCCGAATTCTATGTGTGCACAACACAGCACCATTGGAACATGACTCCATATTAACGCCTGAAGATGGCATAGCCAAAACAAAGAGATCTACCAGGGAAAAGAAAGAAAAAAGGTAATGCTCCTCTTTGCAATGAGAAATATTAGTTTTAAAAAGAGGATCCAATTTCTACCTTCATAGTCAAAATTCATACCTTTTCTCATTAAGGCAGGCCAACCACTACATCAAGATTCTGCTGCATCAACTGAATTCCTGAATGTGATGGAATTGTCAATGGAGTCAATAATTTTATAGTCCCAGGGGCAAACATTTTTAGCCAAGATTGAACTCACCTTGGAGATTGTGAATCAAGCTGCATTGTAACTGGTCCATCATTAACCAAACTGACCTTCTCACCATCAAAAGTGCGAGGATAGTTAACATATGTAGCCATTAAACAGTAAAACCCAACAAGTACATCATTACAGAGAAATCGAATGACATAAGCTTACCTTCATCATCGCTCCAAAAACTCCATCTGCAAGAGAATATGAAGCATCTTAAAGGCAGAATATGACATAACATTAAGTTCCAACAGATTTTGCAAGAAGCACTCAAGGAAAGGGCCACAAATACATCACCAAGACTCCTTAAAGAGAATTCAATCTAAATAGATAGAAGCAAGTCTTCCATGTAAATTGAATTATAGGGCACAAGAACAGAGTTGACTAGTCATCATGATAATCTGCAGGCTCACTGTTTGTTTCTTTATAATTAGACAAGTGACAAGTTGAATTATGTGTTTACGTCTATGGTTAATGCTGGACCTAAAGACAATGGAAATAGCAACAAATTTTTAATTAACAGTAGCTTATTTGCTGGAGACCAAGAAAAAATTTAGTTGGCATTACTTAAGATGCTTTCTAGAAGCCACAAAAGAATGGTATTGATGAGGAAGGATTAATGAAATAAACTAACAAGTGTCATGGAACTATGTGGATAGTAATCAGTAAATTAAATAATGAATGAACCATAGTTAATAATTGGGAATATAATTGTATTTCTTAAAAAAATAGAATTAGCAGGGTTTGCACTTTGAGTTGGCATACATGAATAGTAAATACAGTAAAAATTAATATCATTCATTTGTCCACCCAAATCTCTCTCCCGATTCCTGATCTGCATCAGACAGATTCTTTAATTTTTGTTGGTGCTAGTTACCTAGGCTGGAGCTAAAATCCTCTGTAGTGAGTGGAAAAGAAGGAAAAGTGAAATAACACTGAATCAGTTTTTTAAAAAATGAGACTGCTAACAATGTAGTGGGATTCAAGGCGGCTATATCAAGCTATGCTAATCACCACTGGCAGAGTTCTGTGAATGCAATGTGTAATGACGGGAATAATATCAATTGTTTGAACGATCGAAAGACCCCATGTTCTACATCAGAACAGGGTGAGAGACTTGTGGTATTCCACACCTGGCAATTTTACGCTCCTTAGGCATCGGATCACAACTCAATCTTATATTAAATTTTTATTGAATTATAACAAAAAGATATTAGGTATAAGCTATAAATGTGTTCAATCTTATAGAATGTGCCCAGCACCCAATCCATAATGTGCCCAGCACCCAATCCATGAATTATCATACTCAATAGTAAAATTTACTTATGAACATGGCGTTTGTTTAAGTCAACAAGGGTAAATGCTGAAGTGCTATTTCTTTACCAAAGAAACAAAACAAAATTGCCTCTCTGCTATCTTTTATCATTTCAGAAATAGATACCTTCAGCTGATAAATGAAACAAAATTGAAGCTTACCTTTTATTGCATCATTGTTATAGGCATTCCTGAATCTATCAACCAAAGAAGCATAAAACGGCTTCGCTTTTTGAGGCGGCATTGCAACGTGAAAATCTGGCTTGTTGCCCTTCAGGAATCCATACAAGGTAAATTGACTCACTGTTACAAAACCAAAATTATTCGCCAAGTAAAATAACAACTAAAGTCCTTCCCACTTCCTTCCTCATTCATAATTAAGAATATCGAACTAACAAGCATAATTCAAATACCTAATAAAACTTGATAATTCCTCTGCATTACCTGCAAATTAAGAGAAGCCCAATCACCCAAACTGCCAAAAGATTAAAAGCAATATCCTCAATTGATACCTAAAATTTGACAAGGAATTGAATTACACTTTGGTCCCATCCTTTGCCTGTACTTTCATTAGTGAACAATCTCATGTTCAAGACTTTACGACATCTGAAAATAGAACAGGAAAAATAAGAAAAGTGACAACCAAAACCATAAATTATAAACTCAGCTTGAGAATCAGATAAAGAGTAGAGCAGTACATGTAATCGGCGTCGGCGTCAGAATCGGAATCGTGGAGGCCGACAAGGACGAGAAGGCCCGGTCCAATCTCGGACACAATTCGGCCTTCGACCTGGAAGAGTGCTACGATTCGCCGGTGATATAGGATAAGAGAATAGGAGAGAGAAGGTGAAGAAGTTTGACATTTTGAGTCGAAAGGAGCTAACCTCGACACTTGCAGAGGCGACGCGCTGAACGACGGCTCTCATGGCTGTGATTGGCTTCGGTTTCTTCTTGGTGGCTTTGGCACAGAAGCTTGAACTTCTGTGCTTAGTGCGTGGAACTGCAGGGATGATGGCTGCTAAAGGAGAAGGCATATAGAGGGAATACATTTTTATTATTATTGGATATTGGATTATTTTCAAACGCTTCTGCCACTGATTGGCTGAAGGCCATTCGGCCTTCAATACCAACGGGAATTAACCAAATTTTTTTTTGGGGCCTTTTGGGCCTCTAACGTATTGTCGAACCATTGAAGAGATAGATCATGGGCTTCAATGGGCTCATGCTTGGTAACTAGTATTTGTTATATCACTAAGGATGTGTTTGGTTTGAGGGAAGGGGAAGGGGAGGAGAGAGAGAAAAATTTTACCCTCTTCTTTACAAAAAAGCCCATAGAAGTTTTTTAATATTCTTAAAATATACTCACAACAAAAAAGAATATTCCCTTCATTAATGGCAATTTGGTCAATTCCCTTCTTTCCTCACCCTCCCCTCAAACCAAACACACTATAAGGGGTTCGATCCCTGCGTTGGTTAAGGCACTGGGGGAGGTATCTTAAGAGTTTAAGGAGCCGTGGTCACGCACTCACGCTGGTAGAGGCGGAAGCATGTGTACACTCTTACAAGTATTCCATGTAGATTGGGCTCCAAGCGTCTGCCTTTAGACTGTGGGTAAGCCCAATCCCTTTCCTAAAATTTCAATTAAAAAAAAAAAGAAAAAACAGATTGTTTGGTTTGAGAGGAGGGAGGAGGGAGAAATTTTTTTCTCTCATTTTTACTAAATAACCAATGTAAATTTTTAATATTTTAAAAATATATTTTCAACAAAAAGAAATATTATTCTTATTAATGACAATTTGGTCAATATCCTTCCTTCCCTCCTCATCCCCTCCTTTCAAACCAAACACACCCACCAATACCTACAAATCAAGCACCAAGCATCAAACAAAGTCTTTATATTGGTTGTAGGATTTGAACTTACAATCTTTTGAGCTAACTCCTCAGCACCAATTTTTTTATTTATTTATTTAATCAAAAGTATAATCTCTTTCTAGGTTAGAATGTAGAGGGTTTCCCTCTTTTAATAAATGTGTTTCCCGAAAATTGAAATTGTATTCTTCTTCTTATAGGATAAGGCCGCTTAACACATCAGCTGTTACCCTGTGTTGGCATTTACATATTATTTTCTTAACTTTATTCAATTAAGAAAGTCATTGAGCGCCGATAATGACATTTTAGGTTTATATAATTTTAAAATTGTTTTTCTTGCCCATAAAATTGAATCGATAATATATTTTGACGTAAGAAGTTTAATATATCTCATAATCCCTTATGGAAATATATGTTATTCTATAACTTACAAATAGGTGCTCAAATATTAACAACAATGTATCCAAATTCTGACAAGTAATTTCAAAGTCATTATTTACTCAAAATTTCATGTTGACCTACAAAATTAACAAGTAAAAATTGTGCATGCAATTGACAATAATGTACAGTCCGCTCGGATGGCTTTTTTTTTTTTAAGGACTATTTTTGCATTTCTTTTTTTAAAAGTTATTTTAATTGGAAGTTAAAATTATTTTAGGTTTAAATATACCATTTAAAAAGTACTTTTAAATAAGAAAAACCTTTTGAATGTTAAAATAGATAAGTGATTTTTTATTAGTAAAATTACTGAAATTTGCATGTAAAAATACTTTTTTTTTTTCATTCGTTTGGGTTAAAAGAAAGCACTTATGTTAAAATTTTAGAAATATTATATTCAATAATTGAATTTAAAATTATAATATAGTTGAAGTTTAATAATATGAAAATAAATTTCTTGAATTGGTTGATAATATAATTGGCAAGTTAATCCTTCATTACGTCATATCGTATTTTTAAAATAAAATTATAAGTTACCTCAAAAAAATTAACAAGTAAAATGTTATGACATCGACAACATATGTGATTTTTGACAAGTCAATCTCTAGTTGTCATCATAGGTTGTATTTCTAAAACAAAATTTGAAGTTATCCTAAAACATGAACAAGTCAGGATTATATAATTGACAATAACATATGCAGATCGATTTTGAATAAATAATTACCCAGAAATACAAAAAAGTTACCACTTGTGAAAATCATCCCTTATAATGAACCATGGATACTACAATCTCTCCTCTTCTCTCCATTCTTTTTCCCTCTCTTCACACCCACCAAACTCATTCTCTCCATTGCACTTGCAAAAGCTTGAAAAAACTTCTGTTTATCCTTCGCCATAGCTTCGACCAACGACTTTGTTCTCGGATCCGAATACAAAGCCTGATCCGAAGCCAACAAACCCATCTTTTTCTGCAAGTTCCCATAGTAAGCATTGTCAAACAAGAATGGAGTGGTTGCATCAAAAGGAACTGCAACATCTGACCCTCCATAACTAGGGCAATACATCCTCAATGCATGCATGAGTTTTGGGTCCATGTTCGGGTCGGGCTTGTAGAGCCGGGCTACAAAGTGGTTGCAATGGGCGAACCCGATTGTGTGTGCACCTGAAAGAGCAACCATGTCTTCTAGGTTTAGGCCTTTGGAGGCAAAGAGCTTGATAAGTTGATCAATGGTGGAATTTGCATGAGGAAGATTGTTTCCAACCCTTGAAGCCATTGATCTTTTTCCATCCCATCGACCCTTTTTTACTTGGTAATATGGCCCTCCTTCCTGTAATCACATTAATTACGAAAATTGGTATTAATAGTTATTTAAAGCAATAGGTAATTATGAACAACATTAATAAAATATAATAGCACTAGCATTATTGCTGGCTAAAAAAGTACTAGTAGTATTATTTTCTGACACTATATATACAGTATCACTCATGTTGACTGCTACAAACTTTAGTTTAATAATATATTATTAATTACTAATAACTAAAGTAAAGGCAAATTGCCTTTTAATATGAAGTTATAACACTGATCAGATTATTTAGAGGGGCATATATAATTAGATAATTAATTTATGACCTATTGACTTGATTAGGGGTTGCTAAGTGATTTTGATTTTTTAACAATCTAGCTAGAATCACGACCAACGTTGACAGTTTGACGATTGTGGACCACATTGTCTTTTTTGGGTTGTTTTCCCCGAGACAACTAACTAGCAAATGGAATGATTAAATAAAGGGTTAATGTTTCCCAAGTCTTCCCTAAAAAATAATGTTGTCTTAAAAAAAATTTAAGTTTAATGTTATCTTTAAAGTATTAAAATAAAATAATGTTACTTTTTTTATTAAAAGATTAATAATTAACGTTAGTTTTTTAATGATATGGGATAATATTACTATATTTTAAAACTCCTGGGGTAAAATTAAATCTAAAAAAATTTCATAGCAAGATTATCAAAACTTTAAAAACAAATTTACACCTTAACTCATCAATAACTAACTGGTGTTTTAATAGTTATTTGTCTTCGTTTATCTACAAATTTTTGGTTGTCTCTGATTACATTTTCACATTAACTGCCAGAACTATCCGTCAAATAATAAAATAAAAGATAAGATTTTTTCTTAATACAAATTAAAATTTTCCTATCGATACGTTTAAATAAGGGTAACAATTTGAAAGTATAGTTTGTTGTTATATAAAATTCTATCGGCATACTGCTTGTTCGGTGTGGTACACATATATACGTCAATGTCAATCAAGTATCAATCAAGTAATAGAATTCAATTAAATTTCATTTTTACCTTTTTTTCCATCATTTTCTTTATCTTTAAAGTATTTTACTACAATTTGTTACATTGAAGGAGAGAGACCAATAAAATCATGCATATAGTTAAATAAATTTTTCTCCGTATATATTGTTGTCAATAGCATGTGATGTAAAAAAGGTCACCTAATTAAACATAAGGTAGGTTTTGAGATTAACAACAGGAACAACAGCAAAATAAGAGATCAAGAAGCCAGTCAACAAGTACTTATCCCCAAGCATCCCCTAGGCATGGGGCTTATTTTATGCCTTTTGTAATGTCTTATATAAGATATTAAGAATCAGACCAATTAATAACCGGGTTGAGATAATGATTTAAAAGTATTAATAGTTCAAATTAGAGCTAACTAGAGATCAAATTGATCATAATTAAAATAAATTTTAATTAAAAGGGTATTAATTCATAAGTATATAAAACATTAATGTATAAACCACATATGATCTACGTACAGATTTGATCATGGACAACTATTTAAATGCAAAAAGATACATTTCACACATTATAAGGAAATAAATAAAATCTAACCAGATTGGACTGAACAAAGGATTGGTTTAGCAATTTGTTAGTTTAACCGCATTTGGGTTAAGTTTTAATACCAAGAGCTTATAAAATTTATTTTTTATTATTAGATTATTGTACATAAAATCAAAAGCATTTTAATATCCTACTATAACCAAAAAAAATGTATTTTTACAATTTGTTGTGATGTTTTTTCTTTAAAAAAATTAAAAATGCATAAATTTTAGGTATTTCTGCCTTAATTAAGAAGTACAAAATTATACTGTACTGTTTTATCCTAAAATATTAAAATGTTGATCATTGAAAAAAAAAAACTGAGAGATTGCATAAAACAGTAGAAGATCCCAGACAAGCTATACAGGGTTAATATCAATTCATCTTAATTTTTTAATTTGAAAAAAAAAAAAAGAAAGAAAGAAAGAAAGAAAAAATTACTGACCAAGTGAACAAAATCTCTGGCAGCAATAGCAAGAATATCAGCACAAGACACAACGCCTGGGCACTTGCTCTCCACTAATTCCTTAGCCTTCCTCACGATCTCAAACCCTTCTGCCCTCAGCTTTCTGTTCTGCTCCGCCTCCCTCTCCGCCTTCCTTCCGCCCTTCGACGCCACCAATATCGACGCGTCACAACCCTACACCACAACCCCACATTTAACAACCCCTTCCCTTCTTCATCATTGAATCCCACAGAACCAACAACATCAATCAAAATGACATCAATGTTACTACTTCCTGCTGTAAATATAAGACTTTGGAGAAATAAAAGAAAGTTAAATAAGTTACTTACCGTATACTTATAAGAAAAACAGTAAATATATAAATACTTTAAATTAATCTAATTAATTTCGTTAATTTTCTCAACAAAAAGTCAACTGGAACGTGTAGTAATTAGTTTACCTCAACGAAGCAGTCATGGAAGAAGAGGTTGATGGTGGCCGGACCAGAGACCGGAGTGAGCTTGAACTGCTGAGAGGTGACGGCGCCGACGAGGCGTTCAACATCAGGGCAGGACTTGGAGTAGTAGTCCACTGAGAGCTGGCGGTGAAGAATAAGACGACGGCGGGTATTGCTAGAGGAGGAGGAATTGGGGAGTAATTGGGCGGAGGAGAGAGGTTGTGTGAAAATGGAGAGTAGAAACAGACAAGTGAACAGAAGAAACCACGAAACAGAAGAAGAAGAAGGAAGAGAGGGAAACATGGGTTTGGATTGTGATATTGATGTGGTGGGGTTAGTGAGAATGTTGAAGAAGTAGACGAGCTTGACACTGAGTTGTGAGTGTTTGTTTGTTAAGTGATGGGGCTACTAATATAAGAAATTATTGGAGCGAAACGAGACCCGTGAGTGTCTGACAAGTGATAACAGAAAAAATAATAAAGAATTCAGTAAAAGGAAAAAGAAGAGGGCACCCAAAAAAAAAAAAAAGAGGGGTTTTATTTTATTTATTATTTTTTTGTTGGTGGAAGTAGTAAAGTGGCTTTGAAGTTCGAGAACATTGAGATAAGATACAACAGAGAAGTGCATCCACCTGAGGCAGGTCTCTGACATATTTTTGTTCATGAATCAGACAGATTATGTGTTTGTTGACAATTATCTATTATTTAGTGTTTGTTTGGGATTGTTTTTAACACCCAAAAATTTTTATTTCCATAAATCGAGAGAAATTTCCTATCACATACTAACTTCATATGCTTTAAATCAATAATATCAACCCACATTTAATTTGAGTTTTGATTGGAATTTAATTTGAGTTCAATTAAAGAATAATCCTATTTTCTTTTTTATTTTGTTTTAAGACTTATATTTTTAGGGGCCGACTTGCCTTTTTTAAATTGTTTTTCATTATTAAGAAAAGGTAATCATCAAGACAAAATACAAACTTGTTTTACAACGATCGTAATTAATCATTGTTGTTTTAAGGTCAATCTATTCACCCTTCTACTCCTAGATAATTAATATTTTTCCCTTTTCATTAATAAATCGGCTAATTAAACTCATGTTTTTATAATCAATTTGATCCCCCAGTTGGATTGGATCTGGGGCAAAACAATCACGATTCAATTATATATAGCTACTCCAAACAAACACAATCAATCTGCACAAAGGGCTATATATATTCCATTTATGAACCCTAGTAGCTCTATGCAATAACGGATAGGACAGAACTGAGTTTACAACTGAAGCCACGCATCCAATTATTATCACGATCCGATCCCTTGTCACTATTCCACACCTGAGAGTGATATATACATGTTAGGATTGAATAAGAAAATTTTATAAGTTAGTAGGATTCAACCTCGAAATCAAAACTCATCAAAAGATAAGCTACAGAACTATATATGGCGATTCTCGTTTTCATCTGCTTTTATTATATTCATGCCTTTTTGCCTACATGCACCATGCAAAACAAATAAGATTAATTCAATATTTAGTCTTAGAATAATAATACTAATATATGAATAATTGCCAACTAATCTCTATTTTTTTATGGTAAGATATGATAATCACAAGCAAGACTGTTCAGTGGTCTCAATCTCAAGAGTAGTGTTAATTAAGCTGTGATCATCAAATCACCCAAAGCCAAGTCTTCTAAGTTTTAATTAGAGTTAATCTTTATTTTTTCCTATAAATATATATACCACCTTTATATAAACGATTTTTGAATAAAGAGAACAATTAAAATTTTTTGTAACAAGTATTGTTTGCTCTTCAGTGTCTTGAATTAAATACCCTTTGGCACTTTGAATTATTTTTATAATGTTATCGTGAGATTTTGTTGAATCTTATCCTAACTCCTAACCGTGGTTCTAATTTTTCTATTGATTTTCATGGCAACTGAGACCGTTCATTAAACTAGTCAAGATGCTAGGTCAAGATTTAGTAAGTAAGTCAGACTAAAGCTATTTCAAAATTAAATCAGTGAGAAATTAAACATTTCAGAATAATTAATATAAAATTCTTTAAAAAAATTTATTTTTTTTAGAAAAAATACTGAACCGATTTGATACTCAGACCAGACCGATTTATCAGCCGGTTTCAATCTAGGATTTAAAAACAATAAGTCTTATGATCCGTGAGAACCCCCTTTTCTCGGCGTGGTCCCAACGTGAAAAGAGGTTTTTGCTTCTCAGATTAAATTAAACCTCGTTAGATGGAAACAATTAAATTAGTTCGTTATTACTCGTACTTTTTTGTGAAAAACAAAGGAGGAGAAGGTCGGACTCGATCTAATGATGCAATCGGCGCTAAAAATGAAGTTGTGTTGATTATGAGAATCATTCACATGGGTTTACGTAATCTTCTAGTACATACGATTCCTTCTCATGGTTGACTGTACTATTGAAATTGATTAATTAATCTCTATAAACAAACATATCATAACTAATATAATATGCTGATCATTTTTATTGTTGGAGTTTATCATAAATGCAGTTTTGGTTTTAGAAGAACAAGGTTTTCAATAATGTACTAATTTGTAACTAATTACAAGTCACTTGTACGGTCGTACCCCATTCTTATAAATTAAAAATAGCCATAAATGAATAAATTTTTCTATATTTACTCATATTTATGAAACGATGTACATTTTCTGTCACATTTTTTTTTTAATCTTTATACATTTACACATCTCTCTCTTCTTTTTTCCATGTAACGAATAAAAGTAAAATTGACAAAACCTCATTTATTATCTACAAATGACTTATATTTTGAGTGAAACTTTTTTGCTGCAAGCGGCTTATAAAAAGATATAGAGCATAGGCAACCATATTATAATTAAGTAAGGGATGTGGTTCAAAGAAACCATCATAGTGTCATAGTGTCAGTTTAAATTAGCAATAGAAGCTGTTTTATAACATGATTTACAATTTACGAAATAAGTTTATCAAAAGAGTCATATATTGACTTGCATGAACGTATTTTTTTAAATGCAAACTCAAACACATGTATAATCGAATCTTCTTATTCTTTTTGATAATTTGCCACCCCACACATTTATCCTGTGAAACTCCACCCGTAGTAACCAATGTTTCCCTGACCTAAATCTCCAAGATCTATAGGTAGAAAAGATAAGTTCCCTTGGTACCCTGTTTATCAAAGTAATTGGATCTAAGAAGTAGCTGTGTATCAGAGTGGGATTGTTGCAAAGAGAAAATGCACCATTTGCACATCACTAATCTACTCGTGGCTTCCCACCCACCGCATCACCAATATCAATCTTGAACTTAATTTTTTTTTTTTTTTATCAATTCTCGAATTAGCACTACACATTTGCTTTTCCATCCTCCACATCACCGTTAACTGCCTTAATTATATTACTCCTCGTCTAAATACAGAAAGAAAGATGAGAAATATGTAAGAGAACTAGTTAAAATAAACTAGTAATAAAGACCAGAGTGGTAAATTTTTACTTAGATTTATGATCTAGGTACCATGAGAAATTTAATTGATGAGAATTACTTGATAAATTTTTAAATTATGCTCTAGTAGTCGATTTTGTTTTTGTTGGAAATAGAAAGTTGTGTTTATTACTTAAGGGTCTATGTTGATCTATGTTCATAAATTTTTTTTTTTTTCAGTTCATGCCGATTAGTTATGTAATATTATTTGATATAAAACTTTACATTTGTATGATTTCTAATTTATATGCATTTTTATTCATTACAGATATTTAACTATGTATCTTAGCAATGTCAAAAATTCTAAGTTAATTTTTTTTTTGACTTTTTTATAATTTTAATTTTTCTCTTATAATTATCACAATACACACACAATGTATATATTTATTATCTAATAAGATTCATGTCTATCAGTAGTGTTGCATTGTATTTATATTTTTTATGTTAAGTAGTGTTGCCATGTGAGGGTTAATTCATTTATGGATGCCCATGTGGTAAATAAAGTTGTATTTAACTTATTTTCAGTAAGTGCAACTCACATTTACATATATAGTTGAAGATATATTGTATATAACTAAAGAAGAGTTATATGTCTATAGGTATTTTTGGATAATAAATTTTATAATTGGGGATTTCTTAACAATTTTCCTTAAAAAAAATTATATAGAGCAATATATAGATTTATAGACTAAGCGTAGCTTGATTGCATATATTGGCCAACACGTTCAATCATATGTTTCAAATTGCACTTTCCACTTTTACCCAACTTAGCCCCACTAAAGCCAAATTAACTATGGTCATTTTCTCTCCTCATCATTTTCCCCTTCACTCCTCATCTTCAGCCTCTAGATTAAAATCTGAACAGTTTATATTTAATGTTTTAAAAAAATATTAATAATCCAATAGAAGTAGGTTGGAGTTTTAGATTTGGAAACAAAAACAAATTTCTGCACTAGCTAATATTTAGAATCAAAGCGCGTAATATAGAACTTGGTGTGGCGCAACGTTGAGTTGAGATGAAAGGGTGGGCTAATGTACTTATAATTTAGTGGCATAAAAGCTCACTAAGTAAAAGGTGGTCGGTCCAGTCACGCCTATAATTTCATGAAGGTTCACATGTCATTCAAATTATTTTTGTTAAAGGTGAAAATTCACCCTAGACGTTTTATATCTAATTTTAAGAAAATATGAAGTAAATGATACATGAACTTTGGGCACAAATTCACACATTAATAAAAATGACGTGGACAACATGTATATTGATAGCTCAGCATATTTAGTTAATTAACAATCAAAATTAATGAAAATAACGGACGAAGCAAAATTACCCCCATAACTCATATATTTAAAAGAAAAATAAAAGAGACAAAAGAGTGGACCTAACATAGTGAATAGTGCAAGGCCTCTTGCATGAGCAGTTAAATGCAGTACTGCATGCGCAGCAAAATAAATGGAACCCGCTAGCTATGAATGAGTAAATAAATGAGAGTCCCTTTATTGGCCCCAAATCTGGACCACTTTATTATTCCTTTATCATCCTCGTGGGTCTTTGGAGCAAATACTAGTAGTCACTTTTCAGGTCACTGAGTCTGAAATTTGGGAATTGTCCAAAAAAAAAAAAGTCTGAAATTTGGGTGAAGGCTTCTTTTGTTGTGGGGGTCTGAGGGATGGGGAAGAGCATTAAAATTGCGCCGGCACATCATTCTTCTATTAATAAGCCTTGGCTGCTTGCTTTTCCATAGTGATGGAAATAGATCCGGACTTAATAAGAACATGCGGCCTAAATTAGGTAAGGCTAATATAGCTTATTTAGTCAATAGGTCAGATTTAAACTTAGACATATTATCAGGTATTGTTAAATAAGTAGATCATGTCTATTTTCATAATGTCTAACCTATAGGTCTTGGTCTGACTTATTTAACATTTTTAATTTATACTATTTTATAAGTATATACAATATCACTTAAATAATTTTATAAATATTTATAAATTTATCAACTTAATTAGTATTAATCCTAAATTTTGCATCTCATCGTCATTCATACACATTCAACCCTTACATTCACATCAATCATTTACTCCTACCCCTCTTCTCTTTGATTGCTCGAGATAGTAACACTAACTTACTTCCTCTCCCTTGATTTATATTACTCACTAAAACATAATAATTACTACGAGTTTATTTTAGTGCCAAATGAAGTATTATAATCTCAGTAGGAGAAATTTGTCCCAAATCATGTGAGAAAAGTAAAAGGGGTAAAATCAAATTTTACATGCTATTTGTTATGGTTGGTCGATATAAAAAAATCCATCTCATTAGTCAATAGAAAATTGGTTTTTTATTCCTACTTGTTCAAACAACTATTGTCACTAGGCATGTCTTTTCTTCCCCTTACTAAGCCTTTATATTACAACGAGAATGAATGTTTAACTTTTAATATATCATGTAGGATTGTAAATAGGCTTAAACATTTGTATATAAATTTGGATGTATTAGCTTTAAAAGCTATTTAAATGCCTAAATATTAAATAGGCCTTTAAACATACTTCAGACTGTTAAGCAAAATCCATGTTCAGACCTAAAAGAATGCCTTCATACAAGTTTAGACCCAGATGTAGGTTTTAAATCTAAGTTGTAGACCCAGACCTATTTAGATAGAGTCTAACATATTTTCACCCCTACTTTTATATTGCATGACAAGACTTATGGGCAATTCATTCAGCAAAGTTAAAGCAACACTCATGCGGATGTTGAGTTCGGTATTTCTCCCTTTTATTTTTTTAGGGATAACTAACCTGTAAGCCTTTATAGTTTTATCTAATTTTTAATCAAGCATCTTTAAGGATAACTATATTTGATTCTATTTTGGGAGAATTCTAGATAAATATTATATAAAATTTCAAAACCTTCAAATGTCTATTAACATTTGTTAAGGATATAAATGTGACAAAGATCAATTTGAGATTTTGAAATGTTGATAAATTTATTATTATGCCCTCAGTTTTCAAATTAAAAAAGAAAAATAAGCAACAATACTGCTGGTAGCCTGAATAGAGAGAGAGAGGCTTCCATTGCCATCACCGGCACATCTGGAGAAAGAGAGAGAGAGGGATATTATCTCGGATTTTTTAGGTAGAGGCTTGGCAAACGGTGTCAAAGGACCTAGTGAGGATTTGGATGACCTAATTGAAGGAAGAAGTGTCGGCTTGGATGAAAGTGGTAGGGTAAGGGGTGGTGAATTCAGATCTAGTAATGAGTTTAAGATGTGGTGGTTGTTGGGGGTGGATGCCATTGTTGGAATGGGAAGAAAGGAGAGATGAAGAAGAAGATAGACAAAAAATAAATCATTTCATAAAATTCGTAATAAAATTCATAAGTTCAATAATGACTTTTACAAAATTTGAAATGGATGTCACACAAATGTTTTACATAGTTGTCATTAATTCACATCCTAGCTTCACTTCATCCTCATCTAGCTCAATCTTAACTTCTTCCATCCCCGCCATTTCAATCTCCATTTTGATCCACTTCTAGCCACCAAGAGCTCTTCCACCAAACCCCAGAGACCCAGAAATAGTGAAAAGACCCCAGATCTGCCTTCACTGCACTTCACAACACACCACAATATAAGATTTTGTTACCCTTCACCAGCAAAATGGAATTTTTACTCCATTATCGTCAGCCACAAAATAGGTTTACTCTCTCACAGGGGAGAGGCTTTTCCCTCAAGATAGTCTAAGAGGTATATTTTAGTAGGCACGAAAATTTAATTTTAGGAAAATCCCTAAAAATAACTGAATTGAACAAATTATGAATCAAAGTCATATGTCTTATAACATGATTTTAGAATTCAATAATCTTAGTTAATTATATTTGATTCTAAAACTCATTAATTACTCTATCTTCAGCCTACTACTCCACTTCTTCCATCTCTCCCCTTACCTCCACACTTCTCTCTTCATTAAAACCCTTTTCGCCACAAATTCCACAAACCTTTGGCCACTTTAATTTGTTGGACCTTCCCATATGTATGCAGCTATTGACGATGGAACCTCACCTTGGAAGTCATATGTCCTTTGGCCACTGAATTTGTAAATTTTGGCCTGAATAAAGTGTATATTAACGAGTTACAATGGAAGTATGTTATTGTAAATTTGTCGTTGATTAAACTTGGCTCTAATCTTCTAGACACTGTTTTTTGCCTTTAGCTTTTCCTTTCTTATCTCAGACTTAACTCTATTGGAGGGTTGATGGGGTGGGACAGAGTAGGAAATAGGATCGAGGGAGTTGTTGAGGTAACTTGAACTTTTGTCACATAGCTCAATTCAGTGGCATACCTGATTGGCGAACAAATTATTACAATAAGAAAAATTCATCTTTTGGCTTTTATGGGGAAAAAATGTTAAAATCCTGTTAAAACTTGCTTAGGTGGAAATTTTACATGGTCTTTGTAGATCCGGAATGTTATTGTTAATAAAGGATTTAGTATTAACAAAAAGTAAATGATTTATAACAAATCTTGTAATGGGAATTACCAATTTATTAATGATATTTAAAAGTTCAGTAACAGTAATTACTGGTGCTTTCGTTAGGTTTTTGACAAGTATTTCTCATGAAACAATAAATAAGGGTCAATTATAATAAATCTTATATTGAGAATTATCAATTTATTAATGATATTTATAATATTCGTAATGGTAATTACTAGTATTTTCGTTAGCTTTTTCAAAGTATCTCTCATGAAACAATAAATAAGGGTCAATTATAACAAATATTGTAATGAGAATTACCAATTTGTTAATGGTATTTACAAATTTTGTAATGGTAATTACTAGTGCTTTCGTCAGGTTTTTCACAAGTGTTTCTCATGAAACAACAAAAAAGGATCAACTATAACAAATATTCTAATGGGAATTACCAATTCGTTAATGATATTTATATGTTCCGTAATGATAATTAACAATGCTTTCGTTAGGTTTTTCATAATTATTTCTTCAAAATTTAATTGTAGTGATTACAAGTCAAATTGTAGTAACAGATATTTAATCAATAAATAACAATTATAGTCACAGGCATAATCCAATTTCACCAATTGACTATTGAGGCCAGTTTCCAAAAATTGCCAAAAGATAATAGAATTGCAAAGCAAGGTGAATCACTCATCAATTGTTAAAAGAATCAGAATACATATAGATTTTTCTAATGTTGAAGCTACATATATATTTTTCTAGTTAGTAGTGCCTTGACTCTAAATCAACACTCCAGGTATGTATGATTGTATCCTCATCACGCATCATCTTCAACCAGATGTTATTGGCTCTGTTGAGTAGTTCTAGGGTGCTTCAATGGCGTGAGAATAATCAAAGAAGATGAATAATCGTCTAGTAGTTGTGTGGTAGAGGGCATTTCAAATGAAGAACAATTGATCTTGTAACACCTCCAAATTCCTAACAATTTATAATAATATAAAATTTCTAAAATCATAAATAAAATTTCTAAAATCATAAATAACTGTAAAATTTAAATAAACCAAATTTTGAAAATGTTGACGCCGCACTTGTACTAAGATAAGTGCAAGGCTAATTATATTAAAACAAAACTAAAGGCTAAGGTTCAATTAAAGGAAATATGTCTAATGTATTTTATTGAATTCATAAAAATTCTATAAAGTCTAGAATTAGCTAGAAATCTTTGAGTCGTTATCCTCATAGCCACTACTAACCTCATCCTTTGCACCCTGTTTCACTAAAAATCTGCTCCCCCAAAGAATCATTACAACAACATAAACACAAAAGTCAGCAAAGCTGGTAACCCTAATCAAAACAAAATTTATATAGCTCAATTATATTAATCAAATCAAATATATAATCACATAGTAATTGAATCAAATATCAATTTCAATGTTTATCATATCTATATATTCACATCAAATCAAATATTATTAATTATCTTTTTAAATTTATTTAGTGTAATTAGTGGGAAGAGAACTATGGTGGACCCGAGAAACCCTGCCAGTCACAAATCATTAAATTGTCCATCATTAAAACGTCTCTTCCTAGTGTGCACACATCTTCTCAAAGTTGCTATTAATATTTCGGGAAACCTTGCTAGACACCACTATGAGAAGAACTAATAATATCTTTTCACATTATATAAATATCGGAGGCATAAAGCCCAAAGGTTGTGTTCATCACTTTAAAATGTATCATCCCAAAGCTATTCTCAAACTATTAATTCATTACAATTGCACATAATTAGGAAATTCAATCTTGTCACAATTATCAAATTTCTTCATTTAATATATCAATTGATCAAGGGCATCATAACTTTCCAAACTATTCAAGAGTATAATAATTCAAATATTTGATATAAGATCCAACTCATATTATAACTCAAATATCTATCTGAGTAAAATCCAAATCCAACTATCATTTCAATCATCATGACTTATAGGGTATCAAGATCATACTTCTCCTATCAAAATATTAACCTAAGACTTCTACAAATTAGGATTAGTTGGTCTTAGTGCTTCTAAGAAGAAAATCGATTAGAGAAGAGAAGCAATTTGAAATAAGAAGGAAGAGAGGAAGAGGAGAAGAGAAATGGAGAAATGCTGAGGATTGAAAATGATCTGCATTGGTCTGACTAGGCCCCTATTTATAGTTGAAGTTTTGTAACTGAGGCATTAATTATCATGAGTAATATCAAAAATCATCATTAATTATCACAAAAAATATCAATGGTCATAATTAATTATCATGGGTAATATCAATGGTCATCATTAATTATCATAGGTAATATCAATAATCATCATTAATTATCATCAATATTATTTTATTTTATTTTCCTTAGGTTATCTTAGATCTCATCCTACATTAGCGAAAGACTGATAGGTACGACAGAGAAGAACCCTTGTGTGCTTCACCACCAGAAAGTTGGTGCCGTGAACCTTGTTGTCGCAGTCCCAGCAAAGCTTAGCCAAGTCTGACTCATAGTACATCCTCGCCCTCTTCTTGCACAATGTACAATCCTTCATTTTTTTTCCTTCTCCTTCTCCCTCTTCTCCCTCTTTAATTTTTTCTTCTTCCTCTTTCTCTTAAGTTACTTTAGGGTAGTTTTGTCTTTTTTCTCCAAATTGCATATCCCTCATTGGCCTATTTCCTTCCTCAGTTTTTTAACAAATTCAGTAGGCTATTGGGGTTTAACAAATTCAACCGGTATTTAAATGTAATTTTCCCTTTAGAATTTGTTAGAATTTAACAACATAATTGAGAATTTAAATAATTCAGCTGGTAATTTTTTAATTTCCCCCTTATTCTTCTTAGGAAAACTTGCATTTTGATCCCAAGATACAAAAAGATTAAAAACAATCCTTGAAAATCTCAACATTAACATTTAAGTTCCATGAGTTTTGTAATAATTCCATTTTTGTTGGTAAGACAAGGTGCGATCCATTGAAAAATCGAGGTGCAATTTACTGACAAGTCTATGAGCATTTATTGATAAATTTATGAGCGCGTCTATTAAATGTTGAGAATTGAAATTTATTGTAAAAAATGTTTCAACGGACTTAAATGCATTTTTAAGATTCTTAGGGGCCATTTTTCAATTTTTTTCCTTACTTGAGAGCTAAATGCAATTTTCACTTTTTCTTACAATCCACGTTCCTCGTTTCCAGTTCAGGAGAAGTTTGTATTCCAGTTTTGAACTTTTGATCTGTCAATCTTCGAATTCCTTCGTCTTCCTTCGTCATTGCCCATACTAACTTCAAGCTCTTCAGGTAATCCCTTTACTGCACTCTGTTTTCTTCTGCCGATTCATTTTTAATCACTCATAATCAGTAGAGAGTTCCAGGACCCTACTTCTCTCCACGTAGAAACTCCCTGCAAAAGCCCCTTTTAATTTCATCTCTATACGCTGATTTTATGCTTAAATTTATTCAGTTTTAATCAGTTGTTGATACCCCAATGACTGAGCCTTCTGACGAGGCTGCTTTAATCGAGAAGCTCTATGAGTATGGCGAGCAACTCAACAATGCCAAAGACAAGTCTCAGGTCATCGGTTTTTTCTTAGACGCCCTTGAATTCAATCATTTGGGATTTTTCTTATTTGTTCTCGGGTTATCGTTTGTGAATTGAATTTTTATTTTAGATTTTCTTTTGGGATTTCATAGTTTAGTGGGATTTTGCAGAATGTGAGGCACTACCAGGGAATTATTGATGCAACCAAGACTAGTGTTAAGGCGAAGCAGCTGGCTGCTCAACTCATTCCCAGGTTCTTTAAGTTCTTCCCTGACCTTTCTGGCCCTGCCCTTGATGCCCATATTGATTTGGTTGAGGAAGAACAAGAGCTTGGGGTAAGTACTCTACTGGCACGAAGCACGAGCATATCTTATACTTTCCCTTGTTATAATTTATAAGTCACCAACTAACAATTTTCACAAATCAATAAAAATAGTTAAAGTCAATAAAGTTGTCCTATAATTTAAGAAATTTCTAATATTACCATTACTAATTGCACTAAACTCTAATATCATATTAATTATTACTCTCACCCTACCCTTATTAATTATGAGCATACATGGAAAAAAATAATTAGTGCTCTTTGGGAATAAAGCAATTGCTTTATAAAAAAAAAAGATTAAATACACTTATTAGTTGGTGCCTTGTAATAAGAATAAGAAGGAGTAATAAGCTTTATAGCCTCCTATTTGGCAATTAAGAAGCATTATACTGAAATCAACACATTAGGGTCCCCCCCCCCCAAAAAAAAAAAAAGTTACACAAAGCAGCTTGTTTTACTAGTTTTGTCATGTCATGACACTTTTATGTCACTTAATAAATGTCAGCCTGTGCCATTTCTCTCTCTAAATATTGAAGTAAGAGGGTGTATATTTGTAGGTTTTCTAATCACAAGCTGAAAATAAATTGATTCTTCAAGATTCTTGCATTAGCAATGTTCTTCTCCTTGTGGATTATTGGTCAATTCAGTGTCTGCTGTTACTTATTTTCTTTCTTTTATGTTCTATTCCTCATATACAGGTCCGGGTGCAAGCAATAAGAGGACTGCCCCTTTTCTGCTCTGATACACCAGAAAATATAGGGACTATTATTGATAATCTTGTGCAAATTCTTGGATCGGGTAATTGATGGTTGATGAAGTTTTTCGTCCATGAGAACTTGATCATCTACTATATTCTGATCTTTTTCATTTGTTTCTTTCAGAGGAATTTGTGGAGCGTGACGCTGCACATAAGGCTCTTATGTCTTTACTGAGGCAAGATATTAAAGGTATTTTGAGATTCTTCTGTTAAGAAAGAATACTCTTATTAGAATAATATGGTGGTTAGAATTGAAGCTAATCTTAGACGTATCATTACAGCCTGGATTTATGGTTAGGATCACAAGAACTTTTCTGACTTGGTAATCATCTTTTTGTTTAAATTTCCGCAGGCATTTTTGTTATTGATGCTGAATTAGTATTATCTCACTGTTATCATTAGTCATTTCGTAAATAAATCAGCTTGTAGGTTCTCCATAAAAAAATCTCTAGAATACATGTGTTCCAGATTTTACCTGTTTGTTTGCAAAACCTGGTTGCTAGATGTTTATTTCAAATCATAAGCCAGTTATACCTTAATCATTTAGTTAGAACACTACAGACTAGTACAGATGCACAATACACTTTTTGCGCATGCATAAATAATCAAGAATGTATAAGATAAATATGAGAACTATTATGGATTAACTTACCAATCTGATGGTAAGGTCCATTCATCGCCTTCGATACTTAGTTATGTAATGTGTCATTTGTAACATTTCTACAAAAAATAAACGAATGCTTAATATTTTTTTATATCAAAAGTTGCTTCATGTTTCTAATGATTCTGAACGTGTGTGATTACACTGGGACCTTTAGCTGTCTTATGGAATAGTTGGTCTTGCAGCTTCCTTGGCAGCCTTGTTTAAGCACATTGGGGTCATTGAAGAGCTGAGTGTAGATATTGGCATTCGTGAAAAAGTTGTAAACTTTATTAGAGATAAGTTGAGTAGCCAAATGGTTGGTTCTAGTGGACCCTTTTTTATTTCATCTTTTGATTAGAAAGGACGCTAATTATCATCATTTCAGGTTTTTCCTCTTAAATCTGAACTCCTGAAGCCCCAAGAGGAAATGGAAAGATACATAACTGATCTGATAAAAAAGGTATCCGTTTTTGGCTGACTGAATATTGTTACTGGTGTAGTCCTCTGTTTATAATATATCTTATCAAATTAATAAGAAGTTGTTCTATTTGTAAACCATGGACAGTATAACTCACCTTAGATTTTGTGCAAAACATGGGCCTACAGTCTTATTAATTAATATATTGGTTTTTTAAATATTATAGAAAGTTCATCATTGTTGTTGTTGGATTCTATTGTAGAGTTTAGAAGATGTAACTGGTAAACAATTTTGGATGTTCATCAATTTTTTGAAGAGTTTGAGCCTCTTTGGAGATAGAGCTCTGCCTGAGCGAATGAAAGAACTCATTGGAATTATTGAAGGGCAAGCTGATCTAGATGCACAATTCAATGTGAGTGGTCCTTCTGTTAAACATGCTAATTTTACATGTAAAATAACTTAATAAGTTGGTGGGGAGTTGTTTCCATTTTAGGGTTTTAACCATTGCAATAGGCAAAGTGGGTTTGTTATACTATTATAATAAGGAATGAAAGAGAAAGAGGGAGAAACAGATGAAAATGAGAAGAGGAGGACAGAGAAGGGAGACAGGGAGATTAAGAGGGAAGAATAGGGAGGAATCGAGAGAATATAACTGAATAGTGCAGTCATTTTATCATAACCAAGACTGAACCTATTTATAGACTGAGATCCTCCATAGCTAATACTTGTATAACTGCTTTTTAAATCTAGTTTCGCTAAATACCTGACTAACTTTTCTTGGTTATTACACTATCATATCAGTTTAGCATTTTATTTTCATTTTTGAGTGTTTTTATTGTGAATATTATTTTGGAATTGCAATCACAATGCTACTTCTTGAAATACTAGTCTGACTTTGGTTTTGGTAGAGTTGTAAACATGGGCCAGCTCGACCCTAAAGGATTGGCCCTTGATGGGCTTAGGCCTAAAAGGGCTAGGCTTGAAAAGCCTACTTAATCTAAAACCCTCCTCTTATTGAATCCCGGCCTTTGGTAAAGTTCGCGTGTAATGGTTACTGCATTTTTCTCTTTGGTATTGGGTAAATTTATTTTCCATCAGGTCTCATTTCTCTTTAACCCTTACTTGTTTGACCTAATCTTAGAGGAAAAATGTTTCTTGATGATTTTATTCTCTAGGTTACATGGGTATTTGTACATGGAGCTTTTTATAAGACTGATAAATGCAAGAGAATTAACTTTTAACCCCTAACTAACAACTATTTCTAACACTAACTACTAATTACATATGTTAACATGGAAATATAATCATAGCACAAAGAAGTTCTTCCTATGCAACTAGTATGTTTTTGTCTCATATTTTTATGTTACCTTGATGAACAATTGCAGGTTTCAGATGCTTATCATATTGACAGATTGATAACATGCCTTCACTTGGCACTTCCATTTGTTGTGGTAAGGACCGTTTGATGTTCATCTGACCTGTTTTTCCCCCTTCAGATTTTTCTAAAAACAGCTGAAAATTTTACTCAGAGGGGTGCACCTAGCAGCAAATTTCTCACCTATATAAACAAGTTCATCATTCCTGTTTTTGACCAGGTAACACCTTTGAACTTATAGTTTCAAAGAATAAACATGTAATTTGGTGTATTGTTTCTGGGACCAATATATAAGAGGAGGGGGATTGACACTGGTGCAAGAATTGAAATACCTGTACCATTGAATATATTATTGTAGGAACTAGGAAGTACTTTCCATTGATCCCACCATGGAATTACAAGCTATTATAATGTTGACATTGAATATCAAACTTAAAAATAATAATAAAATGAAAAATAGATAACCTAAATGTGTAATTAGATAGGTCCATGGTACAAGACTAATCAATAAAATCTACCAATTGCTGAGATATTACAGTCTTTTTCATCAGAGTTTATATACACCTACTACCTCTGGTCCTACAGATAGGACAAAGTTTTTTGTTCTATAATTAGGACCGGAGGGAGTAACATCTACACTAATTATGGAATGCTAACCTCAACACTAGAGATGTGGAGCTAGGTGGTCGCCATATGTTGTGAATTCGCTTGAGCTCTCACCTTTCTATATTCAGCAGCATGCTTTATTCCTGTAACAGAGATCCCGCAACATGTTTTAGTGCCAGAGAACCCTGTTTCTTTCACTATTATTTTTTTCTTCTTATTAGATTTTCTTACTATAATGTTATGATATTGGACAATTTGCAAATGCTTGTATGTTGCATAACACATGTTTTGGCCATCGTGTTAGATTAAAACGTGTATTTGTAATCACTTACATGTTTTTGGTGCTTGTTTTCTAGTGAAATATGTGATACGTAATTTCATTGTGTAGAATTGTTGCTTATGCTTGGATGTTTTAAAAGACATATACCATGGGTAGGGGTGAAAACAGGTCAGGCGGCTTGGCTTGTTTTTAAAAAAGCTAGACCAGATTTCTCATAAGGTTCCTCATAAGATTCCTCTTCTGAATTAAATTCAATGGGATCCAACGAAACCATGTCTTCATCCATCGGAAGGCCTATTTTGGTTAACAGGCTTGGCCTAGGCATACTAAGAAGCCTATTAGGCCAGTTAGCCCGGCCTGGGCCTGTTAATTACTCTATGCTAACAAAAATACAGTTAATTACTCAATCTGAAAGAAAGGTAATTATCCTATTTGAAAAAAAGTAATTATTCTATATAGATAAAAATGTAATTGTATTTAAAAAAAATCTTAATTGGCCTCAGGCTAGGCCAGGCCTCTGTATAGCCTAGTCTTAGGCTGAAATAAGGCCTATAACAGGCCACAAGCCACCTTGTTGCGAAATAGGCTTGGCCTGTTAAGGGTAAAGTTTTGCTTGGCCTGGCCTGTTTCCACCCCTACCCCTAGGGTTGTTTTTTAAGTTATATTTGATACTACAAATATAATATGTGGTATTTAGGAAATGGGCACAAAGGAAAACGAGAAAACAAATCGTTTG